>CM053622.1:519204598-519220065 GCA_028646595.1 Phalanger gymnotis
CCTGAGAACCTCTCTGTTGAAGTCCATGGATTTATGTATAGCAAGATGTTAAAGGTGAGAATACAGAAAAGAACTCTAAAAATGATCACACCCACTGACTGCACCCCACCCCCAAATATACTCCATAGGTCTGTCATGGTTTTGTTGTAGGAGAGAAGAGGAACAGAGAAATCCACTTGGTGTTTTAGAATCAATAACAAGACTTCTTTTAATACGTAAATTTATCCAGCGTACTTCTCAGTCTACTATCCTGGTAAATTAGAGGACCACATTAAGATTTGAGGCTAATAACATGCAATAAAAAGAAAACAGTAGACATTGTCCTAACCCTCTGGGGTCTCTATTAGAAAACAAGTAAACAAAAATAACAACAAAAATACCAGAGTTAGAAAGAACGAGAAAGAAGATAGTTTAGAATAGGTCCAATTTTAGTATTAATCAGTCAAGCCTAATTTAATATAAATAAGCATCCTTCATTCTGTGTTACTGCATAGGACTTAATACTAAGCCCAAGCTTTTCTCTCAATCAAAGACCAACTTTTTAAGCATCAATATACTTTTGATGTTGATATGTGTCTATGGGCCATGGAAATCCAGTTGCTAAACAATTATGATTGTAGGTCACCCAAAGGGCAATAGAGAGGCTCTTGAGAGTAGAAAGCTGAGTAAGCCTCAATATATTAGCAATGAAATGCCACATGGGAGAAGTAGTGTAAACATTGTCATTAGAAATCTGTATGATTAGAAAAGGAGGTATGCAGGATGTGAAGCAAGACCAAGGAACAGCAAATTGACAATACACATGTGATGTCACTGAGCACACGATGTCAAGAGAGCTCGGAGAACTCTTCCAGCACATCGGGTAAACTTCCAGTGGAGGATTTATGAGAGGATGTAGAAGAGTCACAAGGGAGAATAAGGCATGCCTAGGCTACAATCACACTGTGGGAAAGAGCAGTCACAATATAAATGAGATAATAGATCCATTGAAATATTGAAGTGGTCTCTTGAAAGAAAGGTGATAGACTCAAGATATAGAATAAGAGACATATTTTTTTGATGCAACCAACATGGGGATTTGTTTTGCTTGAACATACATATTTAACACAAGAACTTTGTTTTCCTTTTTCTCTTCTAATAAGTGGGGGGGGGGGATTGAGAGGGTAGAGGTGGAGAAAGCATAAGATAGTAAGACAAATAAATAAAAGAGGGCCAATGGTGAGTCTTTTTTTTATAATGCAGAAAAGAGAACAGCAGGAAGACCAGAAAGAAGCATAGACAAGCGGGATAGTTTTGAAAACCATAAATTGAAATTATATTTTTAAAAGAAAAGAATCTATACAGAATAGAAATCTGTACTCTAATGTACAATCTTCTTTTTCTATTCTACTGTGTATGTAGTTCATTTTACTAGGTATTTGTTAAATTCAGAATTTAAAAAAAAAAAACATCACAATGATGAAATCACCCTGCTGGATTATTGGGAAAAGGGATATCTGAAAATATGTTGATATTCTGTATGGATATGTAATTTTTGTTATTATCGTTGTTGGAATACTTGGTCTTTAAGACCCACCCCAGTAGAGATGGCATGAAGTATAGGCCAATGACATCTTACTTCAAATGGAAAAGTGGCCAGGTCCATCATGGGAGTCTAATGGAAGCATCTAGCCTCTTATGGCACAAGATACAAATGTGTCTTGTCATTTTAGCTTGACCAGAAATAAAGAGTCAGAGGCTCCTTGGGAGCATTTGCTCAAAACTAGAGATCCAGTCATCTGAGGGGAGCAGTCACATATTAAGGACTTTGGAAGGGCTTGGCATAGGGTATGCCAAGAAGTCTATAGAATACCATGATACCACTGTCTATTGAAAAACATAGAACTCAGCATTTTAATTTGACATGTCTATAGGAGAATATCTATGATATGAAAAAAAGTATTTGATTTGTCAGATATCAGTATTGTGTGCTCATGAAAACAAGGAAAGGTTTTTAATGCTCAAGTAAATAATTTTCTCTAAGTTCTAATCCCCTTACTTTCAGCCTCTGGAACTCTGGTAAAGAAAAAAAGAATGTAATATCTTGTCTGTCTTGTCTATTCTGGGGACAGCTAGGTGTCACTGTGAAGAGAGTATTGGGCCTGGAGTCAGAAAGACTCATCTTCCTGAGTTCAAATCTAGCCTCAGACAGTTACAAACTGGGCAAGTCACTTAACCTTGCTTGCTTCAGTTTCCTCATCTGTAAAATGGGAAGCAAATGGCAAACCACCCCATTAACTTTACCAAGAAAGCCCTAAATGGGGTCACAAAGTGTCAGGCATGACTAAAAATTATTGAATAACAGCTTATCTATTCCACTTTCTTCAATTCCTCTAGCTCTGTCAGGCAAGCCAATTTAACTTCTACCTAGACATCAGCCTCATTGGATTATTCCTGTCCTTGGCTTTAGGCAATAATGATAGAGGAAGCCCTATTGCCCATGACCCTCAGTTTTCTAGTAATTGGATCCCTGACAGTCTCCATGATATTGCTTAATTGCCACGGGGGCCCTCTACCAATAGCCTGCCCCATCCATGGCCAGTATCCTGGATCTCAAATTCTATTTCAGTATCAGATTTTGTTACTCATTTATTGCTTTTTTCTTGCTGTTACACTTATCTGATAGCCTTGAATTATTTTTTTTGGCTTATGAATACACATTTTCATCTTTAGAATGACAATCCCCATATTGTGTGCCAATTGAGATGTTCTGACTTTTCCCAACACTGTGGATCATTCTAACTATTTTAACTCATCCTGCTTCTTGTGAACTCTGGTTATAACAGATGCCAGGATTGACTTCTTTAATAATAATAATAACATAAATTCTAGGTAAAGAGACTCTGAAAAACACATAGGGTTGTGTAGTTTTTATAGTGCTATCTATTAACATTTATTAGCCAAGTACTGTGATTTCATTGTCAAACTCTTTCATTTCCTTAGCATCCGGTTTGTTTTTCTACCTCTCTCAGTAAAAATGTTAAGGTTTCCTACCCAGTGTGTGCACGTCTCTCATAACCACGCTCTTTGGGGAGAGATATGCCTTACTATAAAAAGCCAGAAGAAAAGGGGGAGTGGTGACAGGAACCGAAAAGGAAATTGGTATATTACTAATGGAAAAATCAGGAGCAAAATTAAGTTCAGGTAAAATGGAGAAAACACAGAGAATAGCTGGAAAATGTGAAAGATCTGAGACCAAGATCAACAAAGATAATAGAATTAGAAGGCTGGAATGACTAAAAAACAATAAACAAGAAGTAAGTCTTGCTCCAAAATAAAATCAGTCTGGAACATAAAATAGAACAGGAAGTGGTGAGGATTAGCATACTTTGGAACTAAATACACAAATTAGACTAGTTCAAGAAACTTTAGTTTGCCCTCCAGTAAGCATATACATTAAAAGAACTGAGACTGATCCAAAAAAGGATCTCCATTTTTCTAATTAAGGATGTTTCTGGATTGCACTAATATCTTTAGTTGACCAGAAATCCTACAAAAGTACTTTTGTTACTTTTTCAATGAATGCTCTGAATAGCCCAAGCTTCACAATGCATAGAATTAGCTAAAGTAAACCAATTAGGAAAACACCAGGATCTGTTTACCTTCATTTTTAAAATGTTTGTTTTGACCCTCTTGAAGGAATTGTTCCAAATAAAAATCCCTGGACCAGTCAATGTTGCATTAGGTTATCCATCTACTCCATCTATGGCACCTTCTCCTTCTTACCTTGGACTAACATCACTGAAAACACCTGCCATTATCCACAGATGGCAAAGTAGTGATCAACCTGTGATAAAAACTGGTGCTCTGGACCAGGAAGTGTTAAGTCATCCTGTAACAATGCTGGCACCTTCCATCTGTCCCGCAGGAGCATGATCAAGGATTATCCTTTTTCTTGACTTCCCTAACACCTCTGCCAAATTCTGCTACAACTCCCTACTCCATGTTATCTTCCTATCTAACACCCACTCTAACCACTGGTGGCAAATAAATCTGACAAGCTACAAACCCAGTATAGATGGTGAAACAAAGTAGGAAATATATATGCAAGGCCAAATGTTAAGAAACAATTCCTTTGTGTAGCATTCTGGCTTCTGACCATTTACTCAACTGAAATGGATCTCTCTGAAGTTGCCAATGATATCTTAATCTAAGGATAAATCTGATGACCTTTTCTAAGTCCTCACCTTTTTAGTCCTCGCTGCAGCATTTCACACTGCTTATGATTCTCTTCTCTTAGACATCCTCTCCTTCTGGGTTTTGTAACTTTCTTTTCTTGATAATTTTATCTGTCTGACTATTCAGCCACCTTTCCTAGATTATCCATTTGGAAGGGTACACCTCAGGATTCTGTCCTGGGATCTTTCATCTTGTTTCTGACACTCTCTTTTGGTGATTTCATCTCTTCCTATGCATTCAGTTATCATCTCTATGGATAGCTCCCAGATCCATATCTTTATCTCTTCCTTGTTACCTATTACCAAACTATAGATTGTCCCCTCAATTGGATATACTATAAGCATCTCAAAGTCACCTTGCCCAAAGTGGAATTTATGTTCTCTTTCCCCAGACTCACTCATCTTCCTAACTTTCCTAAGTCTGTCAAGACACCACCATCCTTCCAGTCACCCACAATGTTTGCAATCTTAATGTCACCCATGACTCTTTCCTCACCCTTCTTCCATATGCAACCAGTTTCCAAGTCTTGTTGATTCTGCTTCTACAACATCTCTTACACCTGTCACTATGTCTCTATTCACACGGTCACCACTTTAATTCAAACCCTCATCACCTCTTCCCTGAGTTATTTCAATAATCTCCTAATTAGTCTCCTTGACTCCAGTCTGTCCTCTCCAATCCATCCACCACACAGTTCTCAAATTGATATTCACAAAGCAAAAGTCTGACTATGTCACTCCATGCCTAAGAAGCTTCAGTGGCTCTCTATTGCCTCCAGAACAAAATATGGTCTCTGAGATCCCTTCAAAACCTAAATCCATGATCCTAGGAACAGACTCCTTTGTTTGTCATTTAAAGTCCATCACAATTTGTCTCCAATCTACCTTTCTGGATTGATTTCACATAATTCTATCTCACATACTGTATTTACGTAAAGAACTGGCTTATTTGCTATTCTCCATGCATGATAGTCTATCTCCTACCTCCAAGCCTTTGCAGAGGCTGTCTACCTTGGCTTGCGTGCACTCCCTCTTTACCTCAACCAACCTGTACCTGAATCTCTAACTTCCTTATGAGTAACTCAGACACTACACTCACAAAAGCAGCATTTGCCTAACCCTCTTCTCAGTTCTTAGTTCACTATTCTCCTTAAAATGACTTTGTATTTACTTTGTGTGTGCATGTATGTATACACATACACAAAGTAAATATATACATATTTATATTGACACACTGACTTATCTATATATCTCTTTGTAACCACCATGTTACTTGCAGCTACTGTGGCTGTGTAAGGCCAGTAACACCAGCACACAGGAGGGCTGCTAACATAGTTTCTTTGATCTGCTTTTCTAAGGAAAGCAACTTTAAGGGGTTAATAATCTTACTTTAATTAAACATATATATATCATTCACTAAGTTCAGGAGGAAAAGCCAGAACTGTGGACTTCAGAGAGAATACAAACAGAAATTACAAGCAGAAATTATAAACAGAGCAAAATAACACAAATCTGACCATAGCAATACATACACAGTTACCAGAGAGAGAAGCAACAACATCTGGGTTTTCAAGGAAGGCTCCTTAATGGCTACCTAGAGTTTCCACATGAACACTCTTCCAATTAGTGAGCCCCAAAGCAAAATGCTAACCTCAGAGTATATATACACTTCTTCAGGGTCACAGGGCATCACAACCAAATGACTCAAACTTATGTGACTTAGGCTTTCCCTCGACTCAGACAAGTCATCAAAGACTCCTGATTCAATCAAAGACTTTTGATTGAAACAAAGGCAAGACTCAATCAAAGGCACTTGATTACTTTAGTTCTGAGACGCACTCCAAAAGAAAAAACAGCAAAAAGTCCCACCTTGCTTGCCGTTACACTCATATCCCTGTGATCAAATATAAGCAACTTGAGGTTAAGGGCTGTTTTACTTCTGTCTTTGTGCCTTGCATACAGTAGGTAATTAATAAGTTCTTATTGAATGAATGAATAGGTAGTATAATGAAGAAGCCCAGCAAAATGCAATATGAAGAATATATATGTTTTCTACCATCACAGTTACCTATCATTACAAAAAAGTCAACAGAAGTAGTGAAATCTAAGTCATCCTTCTGTAAATTATACCGTTAGCAGTTTCTAATTTCATTTAAGAAAGTTCAAGAGTTTCTCTCCACTGCTTACTCCCACAGACGCCCAGACTCTAATTATTTCATCATTCTCTCCACCAAACTTTCCCCCAGAATATCCAATGGCAATAAGTTGGTTTGTGCTGAACCTCTTTATACTTCCATTGGGATTTGGGGGTGGGGGCAGCGGGACAGGGAAGAGAGGGAGAGGACACATTTGTAGTTGTAATTTGGATGGCCAAATAAAGAAATATTCCAGATAAAGAAACTAGGAAACTATTTAGTTTAATGAGAAAGAGACAGACAGACAGACACAGAGACAGAGAGACAGAGACAGAGGGAGAGACAAAGTTAGAGACAGAGACAGAGACAGACAGAGATAGAGAGAGAGAAAGTAGACATGGAGGAGAAAGAAATTACGCCAGATCCCATATGAACCAAATAGCCCAACTCTTGAGTAACTGAATCTTGATTACAACTAAGAACAAAATTAAAATGTGCAGGAAATTGTATATTTTTGCCAACATACTATGCAACTATACTGATATTAAATTGTACTAATTACCTTGTTGTGGCTTTGTGGAGTTACCTGTGTATATCTCAAAATGGCATAATAATCATCCAATTTTATAAAACTTCTACAAAATTCTAAGAAGTAATTTGATTTCTAGAAAAAAAAAGTAGTGAAAGTTGGCCTTATAGTGGTACTGGAAAAGCTGTTTTATAAGAAATGTCATTATGTTGGAGAATGCCTGTAAATGAGCACCCCAGCTGGTATGTTGTGAAAGAAGCAGTATGCTTCAGGGACTTTTCTACTTAGTTATATATGAATTTTTTAACTCTCAAATGTCAACACAAGCACTCTACCCTGTCAAATTTTTAAGTACATAGAACCTCTAAATTTGTGGAGAAAAGCAAGAATTTTCCTAAGTGACAAGATTTGCTAATAGATCTTATTTACTGTCTTCAGAGATTTGGATTTTTCCAGAAATAACTTTTTTTTCCATTTCTGGAATTAATATCAAACTGCATATTTTCTTAGAAAACTAAATTTCAGGCATCACCAAAGGAAAGTCTATTCAACAAAGTATCTCATATTCATTAACAGACATTTATTAATGTCTGACCTCTGCTATAGGGTATACAATAATTTCAATTTGGTCAAAACTGGGTGGAAAGGAAGCCTTGACGTTAACAACCATACGCAACGAAGAAGACAGAAAGCATCAAAGGAGCCAAGCGCTATTAGGCAGAGAAATGTCCGAGCCTTCTGGGTTGAGTCATCCCTAGAGCCCCAGAGTTCTCAGTCTCCAAAGGTTGTGAGGGCAAACTCAAATTCATGGCAGTCTAAAACTCCTGCTGATCTTGTTGCATTCTGAAGGTATTTCTTAGAGAATATTATTTTACACGGTATTTCTCAACATCATTTCACAAAACCAAAGGGCTTGAAACAGACCTTAGCAATCATCTAGTTCAACTCTTCCAACTTCCCATGAAAAAAGCTGAGACCCAGAGAAAGCGACTTGCCCCAGTTCACACAGCTATTTAGTGCCCCAGATCACAGCTTCGAAGATCAAAGCCCCAACTCATAACAAGTCAAGGAGTCTAAGCAAGTTGAGGCAGGAAATGTCTCCCGTTGTTTTTGGAATCTCCAGTGCCTGGTACAGAGTAGGCACTTAATAAATGATCGTTGAATTGAGTTGACTATCCTGACTCCCAGTTCACTGTGCTTTTCTACACCTAGCATTAATTAATGAAAACATTCAGCAAGGGTTTACACCTATTTAAAGGGTCAAAGACATAGCACTATTATGAAAAATCATGCATTCTTTCTTTTTTGAGGGGGAAAGCAAGGCAATTTAGGGCTCCTTCCAGGGTCTCAATAAAAGATTTATTTCCCCCTCTCTCTGCATCCAGACCTACTTTGTTAAAAAAAAAAAAAGAACTTCATTCCCAATGGACTCATTGAGTCCTTGAAAAGAAGATCTCTCAATGAGAAGTTCACGAACAGATAGAATGCTGCACTAGAAGGCAGGCTTGAGCTGATAGGATTATAGAATAAAAGCTGGAAAGGACCTGAAAAACCATCTAGCCCAACTCCCTCATTTTACAAATGAGGAGACTGAGGCACAGGGGGCTTAAATAATTTGTCCAAGATGATTGTTGCTGTTTAGTCATTTCATTTGTGTCCAACTCTTCATCACTCTATTTGGGGTTTTCTTGGTGCAGATACTGGACTGGTTTGCCATTTTCTTCTCCAGCTCATTTCACAGATGAGGAAACTGAGGCAAACAAGGTTAAGTGACTTGCCCAGGGTCACATGGCTAGTAAATGTCTGAGGGTGTATTTGAACTTGTGAAGAAGAATCTTCCTGATTCCAAGACCATTACTCTATCCACTGTGCCCCATAGCCACCCTATAAAGAAGGAAGCTAGGTAGCATGATGGACTGTGGAGTCTAGAATCAGAAAGACCTGAGTTCAAACATGACCTCAGACACCGATGAGCTTTGTGATCATGTGAAAGTCACTTAATTTCTCTTTTCTTCAGTTTCCTCAACTGTGAAATCTCCACAGATGCAAACTGGCAATTAGTCTATGACTTACAGTCTCTTAGAGTTGAATGGGACACTGAAATCTTGGGTGATTTGCCCAGGGCGGCACAACTAAGGTGTCAGAGGTGGGATTTGAATTCAGGTCTTCCTGACTCCAAAGCAGATCCCCTCTTCATTGCTCGATGCTGTCTGTCTCTCTTGATTTTCTGCCACCAAGTTTGTAAATGTTGACAATAGAACTTTGCACATGGATTGGTCTCGTATGTTAAATTTTATGAAGTTATTGTATCCAATAAGAACTTATTAATTGTGCTCCTGGAATTTTATCAGTTGATTGGCAGTTCTTGATGACTTGGTTTTACTAGAAGAAGGAGCTGGTAACCTATGAAATTTAGTCAAAAAGCAGGAGAAATGTCAGAATCAACAGGATTATTATTAGCTTGGGGAAAATTATAAGTATTATGGTTTAAAATTGTTTCTTCTTTCTTGTGGTTTCTCCCATTTGTTCTAATTCTTCTTTATAACATGACTAATGTGAAAATATGTTTAATATGAATGCATACGTAGAGCGTGTGTCAGATTTTAAGCCAATTTGGGGTGAGGAAGGGGAAAGAAGGGGAGAAACTTTGGAATGATCATTCTTAGTGGATGTGCTTTCTTAATTGATAGTGTTTCTGCTTCCTCAAACTATCCCATACATATTTATCCTTTATATATTGTATTTTCCCAGTGAAATATAAACTTTTTGAGGGCAGAGAATACTCTTTTTTTGCCTCTGTACCCCCAGAGCTAGCACAATCTCTTACACATAGTAGGTACCTGTTAAGCATTTTAGGGACAGCTGGTGGCTCAGCGACTTGAGTGCTAGGCCTGCAGTCAGGAAGACTCATCTTCCTGAGTGCAAATCTGACCTCAGACACTTATTGGCTATATAATCCTGAGCAAGTCACTTAACCCAGTTTGCCTCAGTTTCCTCATCTATAAAATGAGCTGGAGAAGGAAATGGCAAATCACTCCAGTATCTTTGCCAAGAAAACCCCAAATGGGGTCACGAAGTCTGAAACAACTGAACAACAAACAACCTTAAATGTTTTGGAGTACATTGTATTGGAATGGAAATGAATGGTTTGGAAGCAATTACTGCAATCCTAGACTTTAGAAACATAAAACCATAATCATATCAGACTGGGTCCTTGCTAAGCTGAGAAGAGCAATGGAAATTTCTCAAAGTGTGCACCAACAATACGTACAGCAAACCTTTTCTCACAACCAGCTACTACATACGTAACGGTAGTAAGAGCCAAGTGAGTTCATTATCATGATGAATGTCAGTAAACACTTCAGAATGTTCTGGGAGCAGAATGTACCACCACACCACACATGATTTCATTTCCTTTCATCTATTTCTAGGGCCTGTGCACACATATGTAAGTACATTGTTTTTTTTGTGGCTGCAGCTCCATAGTCAACACATGAAACAGGCTAGGGTTTCTTAATTTTCTCTAAGAAGGAAAAGGAGAAAACGTGATTCTCCCCAACATGAATAGAACACAGTGTACCATTTCATCGTTGATATCCCTGTTAAACAGTAGAGTGACATGTAATAGTAGAACTTAAAATTCCCTCATGAACTAGTAAACTATTCCTAAGATGTGGCAGTTGCTTTGTGAAGCACGCTGAAAACAATTTGCCAAAGCTAAGCAATAAAGAGGTCATCAGTTCCAAATGCTATGGATGCCATTAATGGGAAAAAATGACTAAGGAAGACAAGCCTAGTTGCTGCCCAGACTGGGTACACAAGTTTTTAATTTTGCCCTAATGTCAAAACTGTTTATTGAAGAAGTTGAAATACTTACCACAAGAGAATTTATTAATTTGATGAATTTTGAACATGTCCCAGATGATGAATCCCAATACTAAATGCTGAACTTTATATTCATATCTATGAAGTAGGCTATTGGTTTGGAGTTGTTTGCTTTTTTTAAATATTTAATTATTTTTAGTTTTCACCATTCATTTAGATAAGATTTTGAATTCCAAAGTTTCTCTCCATTCCCCTCCTTCCCCACCCCAAATCAGCTTGCAATCTGATGCAGGCTCTATGTATACATTCTAAGTGTATTTTCCCATTAGTCATGTTATAAAGAAGAATTAGAACCAATGGGAGAAACCGCAAGAAAGAAGAAACAAAAACACTAAAAAGAGAGAGAGAGCAAGTAGTATGCTTCAATCTGCATTTAGACTCCAAAGTTCTTTTTCTGGATATGGGTAGCATTTTCCATCATGAGTCTTTTGGAGTTGTCTTAGATCTTTGCGTTGGTGAAAAGAGCTAAGTCTATCAAAGTCAGTCATTGCACAATGTGGCTGTTACTGTGTACAATGTTCTTCTGGTTCTGCTCATTTCACTCAGCATCAGTTCATGTAAGTCTTTCCAGGATTTTCTGAAGTCCACCGGCACATCATTTCTTATGGAATAATAGTATTCCATTATATTCATATATCGTAACTTGTTCAGCCATTCCCCAATTGATGGGCAGCCCCTTAATTTTCAACTCTTGGCCACGAAAAGAGTTGCTATAAATATGTTTGTACATGTGGGTCCTTTTCCCATTTTTATGATTTCTTTGGAATACAGCCCTAGAAGTGGGATTGCTGAGTCAAAGGGTATGCACAGTTTTATAGCCCTTTGGGCATAGTTTAAATTGCTCTCCAGAATGGTTAGATCAGTTCGCAACTGGTCTGGAGGGGTTTTTTTTAATTTATAATGATTTGAAACAAACATTTGCTGAGTATTGAATGTATATAGAGTACTATGTTGTTATTCAGTCATTTTTCTATCATATCTGATGCTTTTTTACTCCATTTGTGGTTTTCTTGGAAAGGTGCTAGAGTGATTTTGCCATTTCCTTCTCCAGCTCAATTTACACGAGGAAACTGAGGCATACAAGGTTAAGTGACTTGCCCAGGGTCACACAGCTAGTGTAAGTAAGGCCAGATTTGACATCCATGAGTCTTTCTGATTCCAGGCCCAATACTCTATACATTGTGCCACCTAGAGCTGCCCCATAGAGATGCCCCATATTAGATGCTATTAGGAAAGAAGAAAAAACAAAACATAGCACGTCTCCTACCATCAAAAAGTTTATATTATTGCTAATACCATCAATTTTTCGGTTTCAATCTTAATTTTTTGTTATTCTGAACTTGTTAAACACTGATACATATCCTCCTGCCTCCTGATGACCCTTGGGCTACAACATCCAGGACCTCCCATGGTCACCACCTTCTTGCCTTCTGACCTCCTGACAAGGTTCCATGGGGCCATACTCCTCTTGCTTCTTCTTGCTGTGAATCAGGCCACTCAGAAACTCACAGGAGGCAACCACACCAGCACCCATGAAGGACAACCTTAAACTGTCTTATCACCTACCTCCGCAGTGGCCTCTCCCATCCACAGATAATCTTCCTGTACTCGTTCCCCAGTGGTTCCTTCCCTTTTCATTCTCTGCATCCCAGGGACATTAAACCCCTAACTGCCAAAGAACAAATCCCCTCCCCAAACCTGGCTGCCCATTCCCTCATTTCCTTCTACCTCATCCTCAACATGTCAATATTGTACTCCAAATCTCTCCACCCCTTCCACTCTGCTCTCTGGAATACTAGTCTATGATTAACAAACTTCCTCATATGTTAAACTTCTATTCTTGTTCCTTTCATCTTCTGGCACTTACTGAGACCTGACTTATTCCTGAAAATACTGCACCCCTGACCAGATTTTGCAGTACTGCTTTCACTTTCATACTCTCCAACCAGCTGGTAATGATAGGAAATCTAATGACTTCTTCTTCTCCTTTGCCACTTCCACACTTTCTCACTATCATTTGCCCTCAAGAGTATCTCTTCCTCTGAAATTCACTCTATCCAAATTTACCACCTAATACAGATCCTTGTGGCCATTTTTGTAAATCAATCTTCTGGACATTCTCCCTACTTCTTCGAGGAGTTTAATAACTGGATCAGCCTCTCTCTCCACACCAACTCCTGCCCTCAAAACGGGCACCAACAATACACATAGCAAACTTTTTCTTACAACCAGCTACTACATACGTAATAGCAGTAAGAGCCAAGTGAGTTCATTATCATGATGAATGTCAGTAAACATGTCAGAATGTTCTGGGAGCAGAATGTACCACTGTACCACACATGACTTCATTTCTTTTCATCTATTTCTAAGGCCTATACATACACATGTATGTACTTTTTTGGAGAAATACCCTAAGTTTTCTTTTCCTCAATCTACTTAACTCCCAAGACCCACTCCTCCACTTTACCTCAGCTACACACAAGAATGGCCACACCCTTGATCTTTACATCAAAGGCAAATAGTCCATTCGTCCATTCATTCCATTCATTAACTCTGAAATTTCTTTATCTGATCATAATATTTATATTTCCATTTTTCCCTATACCATATTATACTTATCCCTATTCATCTTTATCATGACATCTATTCCATTCACTCTTCAGTATTCTTGCAGGCCATCACTCCTACTCTCCTCTCTTCCTAATTCATCTTGGTGAATTAGTACAACTCTATACTCTTCTCTCCTCTTGAATCCTTTGCTCCCTTCCCCTATCACCAATTACACCTCACCAAACCCTAACCCTGGATCACTCTCATCATCTACTTCCTTCATTTCTACTCATAAAATGCTGAACACAGCTAGAGGAAGACCCAAAACTGTGTTGATAGGGTCAACTATAAATTTACATGATCTTGACTGGGCCCTCACTGCAGCAAAGCAATCTTGCCATTCCTCTCTAATCAGTTCTTCATCCTGTCCACCACAGTAACTGTTTGAAAGCCTTGTCTCTTCACAAACCTCCCATACTTTCCTTTCTCTCACCCACTTGGCTGAGGACCATACCTCATATTTCACTGAAAAAAAGACTGAGATATGTTCTCCTTCTCCACTTCTCCTCTCACATTCCTCTGACATCATTTTACTCCAGTCTCTGATGAAGAAATGGCTTTTCCCTTGCCAAGGGCCACCTTTCTAATGAACCTTTGACTGCATACCTTCCTATCATTTTCAACAGATTGCCTCCCCTATCGGCCTTACTCTTTCTTTAATTTTCAGTCTCTCCCTACCCCTGCTGTCTATAAACATGTCTATATCTCTGCCAACATGAAAAAAAATTCTCACTAGCTCCTACCATCCCCACTAGCTATTGTCCTCTATCTATCTTATCCTTTTCAGCTAACTCCTTGAAAAAGCTCTCTATAACTATAACTAGATGTGTCTCTATTTCCTCTACTCAGCTTTTTACTTTCTTTAAATGATCTGTAAGCCAGCTTCCACTATTCCACTATTCAACTAAAACTACACTCCACAAAGCTATCAAAAATATCTTCATTGTCCAATCTCATGATCTTTGCTCTAGCATCATTATTCTTAAGCTCTCTGCAGCGTTTGTTATTGTTCATCTCCTTTTCCTCATAGCTCCTTTCTCTGCTCAGTTTCATGCTACTTCTTTCTTGTGGTTTTCTTCCTACCTGCCTATTTTGTTCTGGACCAGGACCATTTGTGATTTAGACTCAAGGTCCTTGAGGATCGTAAAATAAACTTCATTGATAATAAGGCCCAAGATGACACAATTCCTAGTTAAATGAAAATAAAAAAACTACTCCCTTATATTCACCAGGACAAGTGACAACTCTAGGTTATAAAGTTACCACCAAAAGGCAATAGGAATTCTGCTAAAACCTCCATATCCTTTTATATTCCTAGCCCCCAGATCGACTATATCCAGATGGCAACAAAATCCATAATTGCTTCCTTGATTACTTAAAGAGGAATCACCTCCACCAATATAAAGTAAAAATGTTTCCTACCATGATTCTTTCTCATTTTCCTTTGCTAAATCTTCATTCATCACCCAGAGCTCTATCCTATGCCCCTTGTTTTTTTCTCTTTACTATCTCGCTTTGTGATCTCATCAGTTCCCTAGTACATAGTAAATAATAAATATTTATCACTTGATTGATGCATAAAAATAGCTGAGCCTACTTCTCACAGTTGTGATATCAATACAGGCACAAAATTCCTACCCTGATACCTCATTATGGTATCAAAGTGACCCTAGATGACCTACTAGGTTATACTTAGCTAAATAGGCTTTAAATAAAATACCAGCAATGGGCTGTGCATGCTATGTCTTGATCAACCTAGCTAAGTAAGAGGGACCCATAACCAGTAGAATGACCAATGTAAAAAATTCTTCTGGAAGAACTAAAATATATCAACATTTACATCCCCACAATAAATGAAACCAGGAAATATATGAAAGTTGAAGCTAAATGTAAAGGTGGCTCATAGATTCTTCTTGGAGAGATAAGCAAGTGAGGTAGTAGAGTTAGTTTCATGTTGTACCCAAAGGCCAAAAGAAACATCATTCCTTGGGATACTAAGTCAATTCTCTGTACATAAATCATGCTAAAAATAAATGTAGTTTATGCTCCAAAATCTGTTACAGAGGATGAAGAGGTAAAGAAATTCTATGG
>CM053622.1:519220565-519241577 GCA_028646595.1 Phalanger gymnotis
AAAAAAAAAAAAGTCCCACCTTAATTACCAATACACAACTGATGGAACTCTTCATTCTGGAATACAAAAGACCTACATCTAAATGCTTCTGCCAACTATTCAAGCCAAACAAGAATCATCTTAAACCGCAGAGGAAAATCTAAATCCTACACGGACAGGACCTACACTCTCAAACAGAGATAGAAATTTCACAAACTTGATTAAGACTATAGAATCGAATTACAGCGTTGAATACCTCAATCCAACAAACTAAATTCACTGATATTTCTGTGTACGGCCCTGAGTTAGCCACAGCAAAGATACAGATGGTCCAGGGCTGATTCACACAGAGCTAATATGAATTAAGAAAAGAAAAAAAAGCAAGGAGAAAAAATAAGAAAAAAAGAGCTTACATGGGGAGATAACCATCATCAACATCATTGTCACTTTAAGGTTTGGGGGTTTGGAGACTAGATTTTTTTCTTCCCTATTTATTTATCTTATCATTTTTAACTGGCACGATTAACTCTTGTCTCATGTAGTTTTCATTTATGATTTCTTGAAATATAGCTCTGGAAAACCAAGCTTTGATAAAGCCCATTGGGATTCAAATGGAGCTACTTGACTTTGCCTTGAAACCCAAATCACTCTGGCTCTCACTGATTGGCCAATAACAGGCCCTAGCTCAAACCCACTCACTCATTGTTTGGGCTTTCACAGTTCAGAGTGAGTGTAAACAGCAATTGTTTCTGTCCCGACCTCTGTCTTGCCACTGGACTCTGATGACTTTGCACAGCCCTGCCTCACTTAAATCCAATTTACTTTCAAGTCAAGACCTCACCCTCCTGACGTCTTGGAGAAAAAGGGAGAGCAACAATAACATATGGGGAGATAACCATCATAGCACTTTAAGGTTTGCAAAGCATTTACACATATGTGATCTTCCCAACTCTACAAAGCCATTATTATCCCCATTTTACAAATGAGAACATTGAGAATGAGAGAGATAAACAGAGGGGCAGCTGGGGTAACTACATATAGAGTGCCTAGTATTAGGAAGACCTAAATTCAAATCCAGCCTCAGACATTGATTATCTGTGTGATCCTGGGCAAGTCACTTAACCCTGTTTGCCTCAGTTTCCTCATCTGTAAAATGATCTGGAGAAGGAAATGGCAAACCACTCCAGGATCTTTGCCAAGAAAATCCCAAATGGGGTCATGAGGAGTCAGATAAGACTGAACAACAAAATTCTTATTAATTTATTCCTTCATTCAGAAGGCAAATTTTTAGAGTGCCTGCTATATGCCAAGCATTATGGTAGGCAGTGGGGACGCAAAGCCAAGACAAAATAATCCTTGCTTTTGAGGAGTTTACATTCCATTGGGGGAAATGGCATGTACACAGGAAAATAAATACAACATATTTACAAAGTAATTTCTGGAAGGAATTAAATTCTGGAAATGAAGACATCAGCACCTGGGAGTGGTGTAAAGGAGGTGGTCAGGATGGGTTCCAGAACAAACCCATGAGGAAATACAGGAACCAAAAGGCACAAGGTGCCGTTGAGAACATTTCCATGAAGATGAAGAGAGGCAAAAAGAGAAGCAATGTTTTCATTGACATATGCCAAAGACCATAAGGAGTTGAGTTTTATTAATTGTGTACTATTAACCAATTGCAAAGAACAAATAAATTAATTGATTGATTAGTTAATGAACTCCTAGGGTTTGGGAACTGATGAGTTAAAAGAGCTGGTGAACCTCACTCCCAGTTCTGTGAAGCAATCCTCAGAGCAAGTAGGAATGTAACTGAGACCACCACCCTCTGCTGTTATGGTTCAAAGGAAAAACAGAAAAGAAAACACACTGACATCCTCTTGTTTCAAACATTTCATACCAAAATAAAACAGTGTAGGAGTCAGGCAGGGACCCTACCTATCCAAGTATGAAAGAATTGTCCTTGGTTCTTGTCTGCTCCCTGCCACAACTGGCCCAGGCAGGATGGTGCAGTGAGGAGTGCTGGATTTGGAGTTAGAGGACTTTCTATCTGTGTGAATGAATGAAAGAATGAAAAAAGTTGGTTAAGAGCCGGTGAAAAACACTGTGCTAACCCCTGAGGATATGAACAGAAAAGTAAAACCTTTATTGTCCTCAAGGAGCTCTTGGTTTTAGGTAAATCAGATGGAAAATTCCTATAGTCCTAAGGGTGAAGTAGCAAAGGAGATGGCAGCATATGACCTCTCTGGGCCTCAGTTTCTTCATTTGAAAAATGAGAGGGTTGAATTAGATGACTTGTAAAATCCCGTCCAATTAGGAATCTATAATTTTATGATCCTATGAATTTCCAAAGTCTTGTTATTTCTGCCTTCACAATATTTTTTGTAGGCATAACCTTCTCTCCACTCACATGGCCACCACTTTGGTGCAGATTTCCATCACTCCCACGTCTCACCCCACTTCAGCCTCTCCTGCATTCAAGAGTCAAGAAATCTTTCTAAAACACAGAACTATGTCACCCCTCTACTCACTGAACTCCACTGGTTCCTTGTAACTTCCAGGATCAAATATAAAATCCTGCTTGACTTTTAAAGCCCTTCCCAACCTGCCTGTTTGCTACCTTCCAGTCTTCTGACATTTTAATTTTCTCCACTTACACTACAATCTAGTAACACTGACCTATTTGCTGCTTCTCCACATGACACTCCATTTTTTCACCCTGAGATTTTCACTAGCTGTCCCTCATGCCTGGAATGCTTTCCCTCAGACCTCTGCCTGCTGACTTCCCTGGCTTTCTTCAAGACTCAACTCCTATCCTACCTTCTCCAAGAGGACTTTCTCAGTCTGCCCTTAGTGCATTCCCTCTGAGCATATGTACAAATATGTGTGTATATTTCTATACATACATATATATTTCCCAGTCTGCCCTACTGTCTTCCCTCTGAATTGCCTCCTACTTATTCTGTATATATACATACATTATACATGTGTATATTTCTATACATACACACACACATATATATATGTATCCCAGTCTGCCCTAGTATCTTCCCTCTGAAATTGCCTCCCACATATATATGTACATATGTACATATATATGTATATATATATATATATGTATATAGGTATATGTGTATGTATTTCTAGAGAGAGAAATATGTAAATTTCTCAGTCTGCCCAAGTGCTTTCCTCTGAGACTATCTCCCATTTATACTATATATGTTTATGTGTGTATACACACACATATACATATACATACATATGTTTGTGTGCGTGTGTGTATATCTTATGCATACATAGCAGTTTGCAACATTCTGAGATCCTTGCCCATCTGTACACCACCACCCTCCAAAAGCTCTGCCTTAGAAATAAAAGGACAGGAAAATAAGGAGTATATGGCATAACCATTTCAGTCATAAAAGCAACATTAAAGAGATGTATTATTTATTCTATAGCTTAATGACAAACTTTTCATAATTTCAAACTATTCATTCATGGTGGGGGGGAAATCTTAGGCTTCAGCTATAGAAAATGTTTTTTAAGATCTGCTAAATCATTCATACTCTAGAGCTAGGGAGCAATTTCAATTTCTTTATTTCTCCTTTTTGAAGAATAGGATTTCTGGCAGCTAAAGATATCCCAACGAGCTGCTTTTCTGAGAAGTAGATAAGTTTTTTTGATTTTCCATCCTAAATAAAAACTAATCATTCCAGGTCTTCAGGTGGCTAAGATCCAACAGGTCTGTACAGGCTGGACTAGATGGTCTTTTGGGTCTTTTCCAAGTCTGAGATTCTGTGAATCAAAATCATCAGGCTGAGCTAGGCTGACTGCCTAATGCCAAAATACCTAATGACCCTAGAACATATGCATAAATAATCCATTCAGTTGCCTGAATTTCCAACATACATTTTCTTTCATAATGCAATTTCCATCTCTCAGGTGGTGATAGAGAAAACAAGTACTTTCCAGGCATATTCAATAGCTTAGATTTTAAATGGAGCTGCCCATTTTTCCAATGACTTCCAGGCTGTCTCTGTCTTTACAACTGGCTCATCCTTTCTCACTAAAATGACTGATTAATTAAATTAAGCAAGTGACCAGTTCAACCAGATGTTTGATCCAGTTGCCCATGAAGATGTGCCTTAAGTTCACTGTGTAAAAAAATAGCTGCTCCTGTTTTTTAAATATTATCTCTTTTTAATTGGGTCAATCTCATTCTACTATTGCTTTTAAATTCGAATACTATTTACTTCTTTCAATTCTATTAATTTCTTCTGGTCTTTAATAGTATTCTCAGAAACACACGTAAGGCTATTGATTTCTTGTCATAGAGGGACTGTTCAGATCTACTTTTTCATCAGAGACGTTCTGCTTTTGATTTTTCAGTACCCAGGTTATATTTTCAGATACACTATCCTGGAATTCCCCAATCTTTGGTATTTGAGAGATGCATAAACTGGTATCAGTCATCGTTTTCTGATGTGAATATACTTGTCCATCATTAGGAAACCGTAATGGTAATCAGGGCAGGATTTTTTGCTTTTCTTCTTTTAAGTGCCTTTAATGAGTCTGGCCTTTGTTTGAATGGGGCAGGCAAAGTGGGATCTTTTTTGCCTTGGAGTGTTTCTCAGCACTAAGACAATTGGGAGTCCTTGATTGGAAACAATGTGTACTAGTGATACTAGTGATTAACTAACTTTCCCACACCCTAAATGGTGAGCCTAGAGACCCCAGGGTCCTGAACAGGGTATAAGTACTGGAAGGTTAGCATTTGACTTTTGGGGGTGCACTCATTGTTGACAAGACTCTGGGCAAGCCATTGAAACAGCTCCCCCCACCCCGGGTTTGTAACCCAGATGTTGGTGCTTCTCTGGTAACCATGAATTGTGATTTGAATCAGACAAGGTCTATCTGTTGATGTTTGTAATTTCTGTTTGTATTTGCCCTGAAGTTCAGGGGGGCTGATCTTTTCCCCCTGAACTAAGTGAGATATATGTATGTTTAATTAAACTGAGATTGTTAACCCCTTAAAACTGCTTTCCTTAGAAAAGCAGATCAAAGAACCCGTGCTGGCAGCCTTCCTGCGTGGTGATAGTGTTGGTCTCACAGAGCCACAGTAACTACTAGCCACATTGTTGTTACAACAGTGTTGGAAAATAACAAATTTCCAAATCAGTCTATGAAAGGGCATCATCATTATCATTATTACCATCAACAGATTATAGAATTGGAAAGGATTTAAGAGGCCATCTGGTCCTATCCAAGCCCCAAAAGTTACCCCCACTACAATGCAACTGACCAGTGACTATCCAGCATCCACTTGAAAAATTAGAATTCAAGAGAAGCCACCACCTACCAAGGGAGCCCATTCCAGTCATTCTAATTACTGGAAAATTCTTTTCCAGATGTCAAAACCGAATTTGCTTTTTTCTAACTTCTACCCAGTTGAGTCCAAACAGAATAAATCTAATTCTTTTTCTCCTAAATGATCCCTTAAATACTTGAAGATGGCTGCTACATTCCCTCTTGGATATTTTTTTCTCCAGATTAAACATTTTTATCTCCTTTAATGGATCACCATAAAAGATCACCTTCAACATTCTGGTTTCCTTCTTCTAGAAAATCTCCATTTTTTCAATGTCTCTCCTCAAAGTTGGTGTCCAGAACAGAATTTGATACCCCAGCAGCAAGCTGACCAGAGCAGAGCACAACGGCACTATAACTTTCCTATTGCTGGAAGCTATGGCCCTCTTAACACAAGCTAAGGTCACATTAGCATATTCGTCTCCCATAGCACACTGCTGACTCTGTTATCAAGGTTGTAGGCCACAAAAACTCAATCCAATTATCATTAAATTTTACATGAAGTATGTATGATGTTTGTCTTCATGTGACTCAATAAATAAGCCCCAGGAGGCTGTCTGGAACACAAAGGTTAAGTGACTTGCCCAGGGTGACTCAGCTAATATGTGTCAGAAATCATTTACCTCCAGTTCTTCCTGAATCCAACATTCTTATCCATCGTGTCATGATGACACTCCGGTCCCTTTAAAATGTTAATAGAATGAAAACAAACATTAAAGTTTTATCCATAACATTGCCTCTGCCACTGAGTAAGCAGGCGTAGGCCATGTACATGCAGCAAAAAGCAACAGGCTGAATAATAGTCAAGCATTTCAATCTATTTGAATAACTATTATGGATCACTTGCCCAGCTCTGCCAATTCATTGTACATAAATCATCCACTAAAATAACAAAAATATATTTGCCTGAACAATGGCCAATTCAATTATTGCAAACATGCCTTTTGGGGCAAGAGCTTTCTTAAGTTTACAATGGGAATGGGATGGGGGGAAGGAATAAGCATTTACACGTGCTTACCACGTACCAGGCACTGTGCCAAGTGCTCTACAAATATTATCTCATAACAACCCTAAAAACTAGACACTGTTAGTATCCCCATTATGCCACTGAGGAAGCTAAGGCAGATAGATGTTAAGTGACTTACCCAGGGTCACATAGCTAGTATCTGAGGCCAGATTTGAACTTAGGTCTTCTCAACTCCAGGCTCAGAGCTCTATCCATTACACCGTTTGGCTGAGGAATAATTCTCATCACTGATTTTACAGAACCATTGAGAAGAAGGGTTATTTATATGTAGTCTATTTTACAATAAGGTAAAAAGTACATCTTACGTAAAGCACCTTCCTCAAAACAACTCTCTTAGAGCAAATGTCATCCCCATATTCAATCCATTTTACGGGTAAGGAAACAGAGGCTCTTACATCTTGCCCACAGTCACAAGACTAGTAAAGGGTAAAGTTGGGATGTATATGCAGGTCTTCTAATTCCACACCCAATACTCTTTCTACTATACTACTCTAGCTCCGTTATGAAAATTAGCTACCTTTAGAATTTTGACACATAATTCTACCTTGATAATTATGGCACTGTTGTGCAGTTGTTTTCAGTTGTATCTGACTTTGTGACTCTGTTTATAGTTTTCTTAGCAGAGATACTGGGGTAGTTTGCCATTTCCTTCTCCAGCTTATTTTACAGATGAGGAAATGAGGCAAACAGGGTTAAGTGACTTGACCAGTGTCACACAGCTAATAAGTGTCTGAGGCCAGATTGGAACTCAGGAAGATGAGTCTTCCTGACTTCCTAACAGGCCCAGAATTCTATCTACTGCACCACCTAAAGAGGTTGAATTGTTGTATATTTGAAAAATATACAAGGTAATTTTGGAAAAGAGTTACTAGCTGCTGGGGGAAGAGGTCAAGAAAGGCCTAATGTAGGAAGTGATCTAACTGTCCAATTGTATGAAGACATGTAAATAATTAAAATCAACAAGTATGAACAATGTATAGAAATGTGAATATAAAGACCTTTTTTAAAATACTGTGATGGAGACAAAGAGGCTCAAAACTAGTAATGTTTTATGTACTAATTTATTTAAATGTAAATAGTTGCAAAAAAAGTGAAATTGGTTGCATCAATGTTTAATGTTATATTTAATAACTTTTTAATTAAAATTCTTAAAATAAATTTAAAAAAAAATTTTTTTTAATTCTTTATTTTTCATCAGCTGCTCTTCCAGTTCCTCTGGCCTCTCCCAGGATAAGTTCATCACTTGAAATCTCATTATAGTGTTAGACACAATTCAGCTTTGATACTCAGCACCGTCAGTTAGTTGCCTGTCTCCTCTGATTAGAGCACTGCAGGATCCAGCAATAAACTCCTCCCCAAGCCTGCTTTTATAGAGGGCACAGATTTTTCTAATTATCTTCATTTCCCATCAGCTGCTCTGCTTGGTTCCTCCCCATAACACCACAGGACTCAGGTAGAGAGGCAGCCTCCCTCCCTTTCAGCTTCCTTCTCTGTATTGTCTTGCTCCATTAAATGTGAGCTCCTTGAGGTCAAGAACTGTCTTTCTTTTTCTTTTTTGTACCCCCAGAGCTTAGCACAGTGCCTAGCACATGGTAAATGTTTAATGACTATTTATTGGTGAAGTCAATTTTTAAGTCCTAAAGTGAAAACCTGTGGACCAAACTAGTTGTGTGCATGCAGTTGTCACAAATGAAACGGACATCCCACGCTCTGGCGAACTCCAAGCAGAATTATCGTTTAGCCCAAAGATGCACTTAAAAGTAGTATTGCTTGACTCTGGGAAGACTTCTTACTTTTACTGATGCTTCTCCTGGAAGGCAGCCTGCGGACAAGACAAATAAAGGAAAGTGGAAGTGACCACAATTTCTTTTTTTCAAACTGAAACATGCCTGTGGCTTGTGGTGGTGGTGGCTAGCCTGCCCAAGGGCATCCAGTGAATCAGTGGTGGAGGGAAGAAAGCCTAGATCTCAAGACTCCTATGCTCATACTCTTTCTACTGTACTGTATTGCCTCCATTTTTGCAGTGTCAGAAAATTAAATGAAAATACCCTTTTCTGCACCCACTGGCTTTTGCCTTTACTTATGTTATTATCTCATATGACTTTAGTTTTAAGGTTTTGATGTATATTTAAAAACAGGCACCTAGATGGAACAGTGAGTAGAGCTTCAGGTCTAGAGTTAGGAAGACTTATCTTCCTGAGTTTAAACCTGGCCTCGGACATGTGATAGCTGTGTGACCCTGGGCAAGTCACTTAATCTTATTTGCCTCAGTTTCCTCATCTGTAAAATGAGCTGGAGAAGGAAATGGCAAACCCTTCCAGTATCTTTGCCAAGAAAACCCCAGACAGGGTCACAAAGAGTCAGACATGACTGAAAACAACTGAAAAACAAAAACAAATGTATTAAAAATCAAATATCACATTAGGCTATTATTTATCAGTCTTTTACAAGTTAGTATGAACCAAAGATAAGAGAGCAGGTAGAGATAAGGGTAGGAGAAAAGAATGTGAGGACTGCTCCCTATTGAAAGGATAAAGAATAAGGAACAGTGGCATTGCACATCTCCTTCTCACAGCACCTGGCACCTAGTAGGTGCTTAATAAATGTTTGCTGATGACTTTACTTCAATCTCTGTCATAGCTACTACCATTGCTTCACTATTTTGCCTGCTGCCCTGATCAATTGTATAGAAACTTAAATCATCCTTAATGGCCTCTCATCCAAAGATGTGCCTTCTTCCTATCCATTTGACTTAGCTTGGGTTTTTGTTTTTATTTATTCATTTTGGGTTTTGGAGTATCAAAGGGAGTAGAGAGTTTCTGAGTTTGTTTCTTTTTTCTTTGACCTACTGAAGAAATCTGCAAACCATGAAAGTTTTAGAACTATGCTCCTTATAAATTCCTATAAATGAAAGTCTAAGGAAGAGAGAACAATAGATAGAGATTTAAGATAGGGATTTTTAAATATGAAAAAAGCAACAAACAAACAAACAAAAACCAAGGCAAAGGAAGGAGAAAAAAGATCTTAGGTAAAGTATCCCAAAGCATGACACTTTCTACTCCTGATTCTGCTGGCCATCTTGGTTCAGTCCCTGTGCTGAAGCATGGCTACTCATCCCACATTCCCATTCTTCCCTCCTGACCTAACTTTCTTCTGAATCTTTCACCAGAGCCATAATAAAAAAATGAATGAATGAATGAAGGGCTCACCATGTGCAAAGCACTTACTGTGATGAGTGCTGGGAACACAAATAGGAGAGTCAGACAATCCCTCTTAGATGGGAAGAACAACACATGAGAGGTTTCGGCTGCAAAGCAGATGGAAAGCTCCTGTGGTCCTTAGGGTGCAGTAGCAGAGGAGATGTCCATATTGCCTCTTTGTTAATGACATTTCCACTGATAAAATCACAGCAGCTTCTGATGTTGAACCGTCTGACAGTGCCAAAGATTTTGCTGGCCTGACTTTCTTTTCTGGGTCATATGCAGTGACACTGTCTTTGTTCCAGGGTACCATCTTCCATGAAGTCAAGTGTCCTTCCTCAACCAAAGTCCCAGCACCTCAAAGTCTTCTGATGGCCTTTTATCATGAAATGTCATTAAGGGTTCTGCCCCTCTCCTGGAACTTATCTTCTGCCATAAGAGTCCCTTCTTTTAGGCCACTCTCAAGCCCCCTGCCCCTATATGATAACTCCCCCTCTTTCCACATCACCTCAAGGATTGCCCATTTAAGCTACACCTAACCACATTCCCACTCTCCATGCTTTTAACTCCTACCAGGGGTTTCCTGACAGACCTGAACCCAATATGGGTCTAGAATTGTCTTATGTGCCAACATGACCTATCATCCTCCCAGAGGCTGTCCGACATGACTGCAGGGCCAAGCTGTACTTTCCTCTAGGCCCTCCTTCCCTCACCCATGCCTGCCAATTCTGACTCTCCTCTCTTTATATCCTCCCAAGGGCCCCTTGGCTAAATAACCCTGCGCACACCCAGGTTGTATACATCTCTCTTTACTGAATTATCCTCAGGCACTAGATATCCTAATCATTGCTCTCTATGCCTTCCATCCCTGAAAGTATTTTTGTTTATTTCTAGTCTTGATTTTTTTGTTCTAAAACAGCCTACCCTGGGAGACATTTCTGCTACTAAACTGAGTCCAAAACCTAAGAGAAAAGCATCCAAGCATGCAACACAATTTATCTCATTCTAAGTCATGTAAACGATGAATACGGAGAAGAAAGGGAAATGGGGGGGAAGGGCATAGATTTAGATAGACTTGCCTTTTATGAACCACTCAAAGGAAATTATGTATATAAAGGACCTCGTAAGCTTTAAAATACTATAGAAATGTCTGTTACTGTAACTGCTGTTATTGTTATCATGACTCAAAAACACACCTGGTCTATGAGAAGTCTCTCAGGGACTTTGGGAAATCTGTTTCCTGCCTCAGAAGCAAATTCCCATCCCCAAAAATGCTCATTATGGTTTGCTTCTTGTCTTCCCCAGCACCTACAGAGTTCATCTCTTGCCCATATCAACATTGCCAATTGGACTTAGATAGGGAGGGAAGTATGAGTAGGGATATGGGGAAAGCAACTTCCACTCATGTGTATACATATGATATATGTGTATGTGTGTGTATACATACATATATACATATATATGCATAAAATTTTGTGGCAGAGAATCATGTTGACTCTCGCACCCCCCATCACACCCTCTCTTCCCACCTCATCTGAATTATTTAAATTCCTTGATATTTCAATTCCTTGAGATAGGTAGATAGATAGATAGGTAGATAGACAGACAGACAGACAGACAGATAGATAGACAGATAGATGATAGATGATTGATAGATAGATGGGTAGATAGATGATAGATAGATAATAGATAATTGATAGGTGGATAGATAGATAGATAGATAGATAGATAGATAGATAGATAGATAGATAGATAGATAGATAGATAGATAGATAGATAGATAGATAGATGGGATGGATGGATGGATGGATAGATAGATAGATAGATAGATAGATAGATAGATAGATAGATAGATAGATAGATAGATAGATAGATAGATAGATAGATAGATGGATGATGGATAGATAAGAAAGTGAGTAGGAAAATAGGTAGATAGGGTATGTACTATATGCCAGGCACAGGATACAAATAAAAAGAAACTAGATAGTCCCTGACCTCAAGGAGTTTACAATCTAATGAGGTACAACAACATATAGAAGGAAGGAAGGAAAGAAATAGGCATTTATTAAACACCTGCTATGTGCCAGACTTTGTGCTGAGTGCTTGACAAATATTGTTTCATTTGATCCCCACAATAACCCTCAGAGGAAGGTGCTGCTATTATCCCCATTTTACAGTTGAAGAAAATGAGACAGAGGTTAAATGACCTACCTAGGATCATGCATCTAGTATCTGAGGCTAAATTTAACTAAGGCCTTCCTAACTCCAGGCCTTGTAGATGCCTCACAGAGGAGCTGTAAAACTGGTGGGATAGTAAAGGAGAAACACACATAAGGTGGCATGGCTGGGAAGTTCTCTGGAGGCACGAACTGGCAAGATAAGGCCAAAGCTGACTTAACAAAGGCTAGGGAGATTCCAGGAAAGAGTCCAGTTTTCCAGGTGGGAGCTAATAAAAGTGCTGGCCCAAGAAGGGCCATAATGACTGGAGATATCTAGGAAAAAGAAGGGCAGCCTTGGCTCCTAGGGATTGCAATCTAGTACTAATAGGAAAATCATTGATTCTAATATTGAAAGGTTTTTACAAGGCCTGAAATCAATCTACCTTGGAACTTAATCTTAAGTTTCTGGTGGTGGGGCTGCTATTTGAAAGTCCCAAACCAAACTAAATTGGCAAGACAGGTTAGCCCAGCAAACCACGGTTGTCGCTCCAGCTCCGGATGTGGCTATATTCCTGGGCCTGCTTCCAAACTTCTCTTTTTGCCAAAGATCCTCTGCCAGGCATGCACCACTTTGGGATGCCTCTATCCACAAACTCCCAGCCCAGCTTGGGTGGCCTGTCAAACTTGTCCTGGTCCATCCAGCCCTTCAACTAATCTCACACTTTTGCTGAAGAAGTACTGGATAAAAAGTTGCTATTAGAGGAATCACTCTTCCCCAATCACTCCTAGCCCTTGGGAAGATGTCATGATACCTCCATTTTAAATGCTGATTGTGATGTTTTGGGACAGCTAGGTGGCACAGTGGATGGAGTGTCAGGTCTGGAGTCAGGAAGATTCATCTTCCTCAGTTCAAATCTGGCCTTTAGACACTTACTAGCTGTGTGACCCTGGGCAAGTCACTCAACCCAGTTTGCTTCAGTTTCCTCTTTTGTAAAATGAGCTGGAGAAAGAAATGGCAAAGCACTCCAGCATCTTTGCCAAAAAAAAAAAAGTTGGGTTGTACATAGAATCAGACAAAACATGCTGAAAAACTACAATATGATGCTTTTTAGCTCCTTTTTATGTGTTATCTTACCCCAATAGAAGTTAAGCTTCTTGCAGGCAAGAACTATCTTTCTTTCTGCTTGCATTTCTATTCTGAGAGCTTAGCACAGTACCTGGCATATAATAAGTGCCTAAGAAATCCTTACTGAATAACTGGCTGATTGTGAAAAAGGTACACAGAGGCACAATACGTATCTGAATATGCATGGTACAGTCCCTACTTTCTTTCTGGCTTTGAAATTCCTCCACAAGCCTTTCAGTGTCATCTTCCAGTACTCTCCGCTATGAACTTAGATCCTAATCTAGATTGCACCCTCTAAAAGGAGGTTTCCTACAGAGATCTCACCTGGACCTTCTGCTTTTCTCATTTATATAATACTTCTTTGATGATCTCATCAACTCCTGTGGATTTAGTTACCATCTCTATGCTGATGATTCTCAAGTCTACCTACCCTTCCCCAAACTCTGTGCTGATCTTCAACTTCCCATCTCCAACTGCCTTTTAGATATGTCTAACTGGATGTCCAGCAGACATCTGAAATTCGCCATATCCAAAATTGAACTTCTTATCTTTCCCCTTTGGCCACAATTGACCCATTGAGCCTTGCCATTTGTCCTGTTATTTGTACCCTTAGACCTTCTATCTCTGTATCTATTTGTATCCTTAGACCTTCTATCTGAATTATTGTTTATGTATTTAAGGAAATTAAGAACATGTGAACTAATGCACTGTTGGTGGAACTGTGGGCTGATCCAACCATTTTGGAGAGCAATCTGGAATTATGCCCAAAGAGCTATTAAACTGGCAGTGGTGGGGAAACCTTTGGCCTTGAGACCACACATGGCCTTCTAAGGCCTCAAGTGTAGCCCTTTGACTGAATCCAAACTTCACAGAACAAATTTATTGTGAATTCTGTGGCCATACTTGAGAACCTAGTGGGCCACATATGGCCTTGAGGCCACGGGTTCCCCACCTGTGCACGCTCTCCCCTCTTCCTAACTTCCCTGTTACTGTAGAAGGTGACGCTACCCTCTCAGTACCTCAAGCTCACAACCTAGCTCCAAAGAAAAACACCTAGTAGGAATGAAAGTCTCTCCTGGTGAGGGTGAGGGAAGATGAAGCTAGACATGGCTGTTCTGCCTCCCTTGCAGCCACACACAACTATAAGCCCTTGTCACATGTGGTCCTTCCTTCCCCTTTGGCTACCATGTCCTTACATGCGGGTGCTCTGTCTGTAGAAATACAATTTTTGATTGCTTACATATTATACGATATTCGAGGTTTTAAGGACTAGATTTTTTTCTAAAAGCTGGGACAATTTACTTTTTGTCCTGTACAATTTTAATTTAAGATTTTTTGAAATATAGCTCTGACAAAATCTGCTTTAAAAGAAAATGACTTTTTTTTTTAAGTGTGATGATTCTCTGAACCAGCCCCTTGTGTTTCAAATGAAGCTAGACTAGCCTTTAAAGCCAAATAACTCTGGCTTTCATTGAATGGGCAATAAGAGCCCCCAGCCTAAGCCTCTGTGGCCTATTGGTTAGGTTTTGATGGTTTAGAGTAAGTGTAAACAGTAACTATTTTCTGTTCAGGCCAGAAACTTTGAGGATCTGCCCCTCCCAAGTTGATATTTTTGTGATAACAAATTAGGCCATCTTTTGTCTCAATTCTTACTTGACCATTGAATGGACATTGACTGAGACAAACTGAGGCCTGGCAAAGACCTTAACTTAGAATGTCCAAGGTCATTCACTGCATCCTGGGCCATCACCAGTCATCTTGACCTTTGTCTCACCACTGCACTTGGATGACTCTGAAGGAGAGAGTGAGGCTGATGACTTTGCTCAGTTTTGCCTTACTTAAATCCAAGTCACTCACAAGTCAAGATATCATGAAGGACAAACAACATCGACGCTATGGACAGGCCAGTTTTCTCACTGTTTTCCAAACCCAAGAGGCCGAGTGGTGTGTTGTATAGAGAGCTGACCTCAGAAGCACCAAGGTCTGAGTTCAAGTCCTACCTGTCACACATCTTGGCTATGTGATCCTAGGCAAGCTTACTTAACCTCTTGGTGCTCTAGACAATTCTGCAAGGCTATTGTTGTTCAGTCATTTTCATTCACACCTGACTCTTCATGCCCCCATTTGGGGTTTCCTCAGAAAAGATCCTGGAGTGGTTTGCCGTTCCCTTCTCCAGCATAGTTTACAGATGAGGAAACTGAGGCCATATTTGAACTCAGGAAGATGAGTCTTCCTGACTCCAGGCTTTTCATTCTACTCACTTCACCACCCAGCTGCCCTATGGGTACTATAAGCAGCAGAAAAGATGCTTGGTAGAGGGAGCTCAGCATCTCAGACTTCTCTACGACAATGAAATCAAGTCCATTTTTCCTTCCTTATTTCCAAACATGCTATACCCATCTTTACCTTTAAACCTTCGCTTACACAGTTCTCTCCCCTAAATATTCTCTCCTAACCTCTCCACTAATCCAAACAGTATCCATTCTTCCCAGTCAATCTCAACTTCAGTACTTTCCTGCAGTTTGTTCCATCACTTTACAGCATTCATTTTAACATACCGATGCATAGTTTTGTGTTCCTGTTCCTATGTGTGTATTTTGTCTCCTTTAATGAGGTCACATGCTCCTGAGGGCAAGGAAGCTATCATATTTCTCTAGTCTCTAGATTCATACACACAGATATATGCAATATCCTGTAAATTTTTTGAATTTCAGCACTATCTATTATTGCTATTATTTTTGTTGTTCAGTCATTGCAGTCATGTCTGACTCTCCGTGAGACCCTATTTGGGGTTTTCTTGGCAGAGATACTGGAATGGTTTGTTACTTCCTTCTCCAGCTCATTTTACAGATGAGGAAACTGAGGCCAACAGGGTTAAGTAACTTGCCCAGGGTCACACTGCTGGTAAGTGTCTGAGGCCAGATCTGAACTTACAAAGATGACTCTAGGCTTGGCATTCTATCCGTGATGCCATCTAGCTGCTCATTAAGCACTATTTGGCAGAAACAAACTTAAAGGATTCTATTAGGAGCAAGACTGTTTTATTTTCCTCTTGTAGAGTTTTTAAGGGAAAAGTAGATGAATGGTAATATGGAAAACTGGAGCAAATACACTAAGAACTTTAATTTCCTAAGCTAAGCTGTTGTAGTGCTTGTTTTTAAAAACAAAACAAATTATTGGCTCTTTGGCAATTTACAGCTCAGGAAATATTACAGAATATACTTACCACATTTCTTCCAAACTTGTAGAAATTATACCAGATCAAGGGTTTTATCTGAGCATGCTGTAAGATCCAAGTCTTTTCCAGAGTAGATGGTATTTTTTAAAAAAGGAATCTCAGAGATAAATAAACACATTTTATTAAGTTATTACAAATGGAAGAAAATGGACCACACTGACCAAATCTGTCCACTAAAACAGGATTTTCATACTATTTCCTTGTTATGTGGAGTCCAAGGTATTTCAATTTCTACAAACATAAATGTGATTTATTTACTTTTATTAAAACAAAATGTACCATATTTATTGAAAATCTTTATTGCTTTTGGGGCTTAGAAAAAGAACCTTTGGAAATCAGACATTTCATTAGTTGTTGTTGGCAAGTATTGTATGTGGCTTACTGTAAAAAATAAGAACAAATTTGTTGTTCATCCCAAAACCATTTGTAGTATTTTTACAGCTTGTTCATTAATCAGCAAGGATTTACCAATCATACACTTTTTAATTGGGTTTCAGCAGGCGCTAAGGCAAAATTCACCAAATATTTACTGAGCTCCAACTTCATGAAAGTACTCTCATATGTGGGGGGGGAGGGAGAAGAGAAAATGAGACAGCTTCTTCCTGCAAGCAGCTTCTGGTCCACTGAGGGTAGAGATGGGTACAGTATATGTAGCACAAGCTGCACCCCAATGTAGCATAGGGCTGTCATTGGGTTGTCTTAAGGGAGGCAAAAGACACATCCCTAACCGTTTCTCCAAGGGAGATTTGATTTCCTGACGGGGGGCGGGGGGAGTAGGAAGTTGTGGCCAGAAATTTGGCCACTCTACTCTCCTAGGGGGGTGAGGGGGGGGCGGTAACTGGGGTAGACATATCTTTCTGCTCCCTTAAGTGTTATTTATCAAAAAAGATATGGTTTTCTGGTTCAAATCAAACTTCTGATTACTATTGCTTTTAATATCCAAGATTTGACTTCCTTCCCACCAAATACCAATTCCACAATGAACACACATTACAATTAGCAAAGGAGCTCATCTATCCAAGTAAATAGCAAAACAGAAATCAGAGAAATTATGCATGGGGAAATATGTACCAGACAATAGGGGAGGAGGGGAGAATAGAGAGGGTGGGAAGAAAGGAGGGAGGAAAGGAGAGAGATGAGGGCAGAGGAGAGAGAGAGAGACAGAGAGACAGAGACACAGAGACAGAGAGAGACAGAGAGTCCTAGATCTCACCTCTCACCTAGGGGGAAACTCCACACTGTCTCTAGTGTAGCAAATTGAGGGACAAGATAAAGATTGCCAGTTCCTCTCATGTTGGCTTCTTCCCAGAGCCTTTTCCTTCATCAATCTGAAGTGGAATTGGCATCTCCCACCTTCTCCCTTGAAGCTGAAAGCCATAAGAACTCAAAGTGATTTCAGAAACCAAAGAAATTGAAGAGACTTGAAGAAAGTAAAGAGACTGAAGAGCCTGGAATTCTCTTTCTGGCTCTTGCCAACCATGCCCCGCCCCTCTGACCAGCATAATATATTGATTTCCCCCAATAAGAAGAGAGTCCCATACTGAGAGGCTTTGGGACTCTAGTTATATATATAAATAAGCATAGTACTAGGTAGGTAGTGAAGAGATGATAGATAGTGGGATAAAATGCCCTAGAGAGAATTGAGGAGGAAGAGACCATGAACCACTAGAGAGGGATCAGGTAAGGCTTTACAGAGAAGGCAGCACAGCAACTGAGCTGAGTCTCGGAGAAAGAACATGATTTTGGAAAGCAGAGCTGAAGGAGTGCGTTCTAGGCATTATGGATATCTGGTGTAATTGACTGTATGGAGGCCAGAAATGAAATGTTGAGTTTGAGGAAGAGTGATCCAGTTTGGTTATAACTAGAATTCTAATTAAGTGAAAGGGAATAAATAACATGAAATAAAACTAGGTAGGTTGAAGCCAGACTATAGAGGGCTTTAGATACCAGGCTAAAAAGTATGCATTTAATCAGTGGCAATAAGGAGCATGGGAAGGTGAGGAAGGTTTTCAAGAAGAGGTAAAAGGGTTCCCCACCCCTGGTGGAGATATGCTTTAAGAAGATGACTTAGCAGCTGTGGAAAAATTGAATTAGGAAGGAGAGTGTCTAGAGGTAAGGGAGAAAACTGGGAAACTTTTATGAAAATACAGGGGAGTGGGAATGAGAGCCTGAATTAAGATAATAGTCATATGATTGGAAAAGAAACGGACAGATAATAAGCACTGAGATACTGCTTAGGTAAAATCAACAGCAACTAATTAGTTATGGGGGGTGAGGGAGAGACAAGAGACAAGGCCTTATTTTCACATCTTGAAACCTATGTGACTACCTATAACAGAAACAGGGAAGTTTGGAGGAGAGGAATGGGTTGGGGGAGAACACGCTGAATTTGGTTTAGGACAATTAGGTTTGAGATGTAAACAAAACATCCAGATGATGATGTCCAGCAAGCAGTTAGAAATGCCGGATTAGAGTTCAGCAGGGAGATTAGGAACAGTTAGACTGCCTCCACTTATCTGGGCAGTGTGCTGATGGAAAACCCAAAGCAAAAGAAAATAGTGTCCCAATACATAGTAGAAAATCCCCACAATCTTGTCCTTTCTTTATTCTTTTCTAAAGCCAAGTCAAAATGGGAGCTTGTAATTTCCTTATTTTTATAGACTCATCCAATCTATGAGTTGGAAGAGTCCTTTGACAGTTATCTAGAAGGAAGAAAAGCCTTTTTTTATTCTGAAAAAAAAAGAGCAAGCAGCTTCTAAAATTACCAGTAAATATCACACTTACAAGTCATATTATCATAACCTTGCTCCTGTTTAGAGAAAGGGTCTTTTTAATCAGATTTTTTCCCTTGCCTAGTAAAATCCCCGACTTTTCGGTTTATTTGTAGAAAGCAGCTATAAAAACACTCAGTTCTGTACACGAGGAGAATTAGCCATCTTTTTAATTATGAGCCAAACAAACAAACAAAAAAAAGCTAGCAGACCTCTAGAAGACTTGTCTTTAGGGCTATTTTTGTTGTTGAGTCATTTTTCAGTTATGTCTGACTCTTTATGACCCCATTTGAGCTTTTCTATGGCATTTCCTTCTCCAGATCTTTTTACAAATGAGGAAACTGAGGCAAACAAGATTAAGTGACTTGCTGAGGGTCACGCAGCTATGAAGTGTCTGAGGCCAGATTTGAACTTGGGAAGATGAGTCTTCCTGACTTCCTGGCGTTCTATTCACTTCACCACCTAGCTGCCCCTTTATGTGTTTAGACTTCTCTAAAAGCATTGCTTTAGTGTGTATACATTCAGCCATGTGATTAGAAAAGGGAAAACCACCGAGGCCTAAGCCTCAGTATTCCTGAAATACGAATCATAATGAAACCAAATCAAGACTCTAGGAACCCCAGCCAATCTGATTTGGTTTGTTAAAAAGACATATCGGTAGGGGCTCATAAGCAGTAGATTTAAATACATAATTCCCAACCATTCTAGAAATCTGGAGTTAGCTAAAAAGGAGCCACATCAAAAATAGATTCTGTGGCTATAAACACTAAAGTCAGGGATCATGAATTACACTATTAGCAGAAAGAGGAACGTCTAAGATACTGTGCATCTGAAGCAACTCGCTAGCATGATAATGTGGTTCCCTCAAAACGTGTAACCATGAAAGAGAGTTCTCAAGACCAGAATCCTACATTATATAGGTCTTTTCAAAGAACATAGAACATTGATACATACTTAAAAGCTACTTTAGAATGGAAGAAAACCAATTTTTTTTAAATACAGCTCTCTCAATTAAAAAAAAGTTTTAGAATTAAAACTAAACTTCTTAACAACTTCATTTTTCCATTACCTAAAATCTTTTTCATCAGAACCTCTCTTTTAAGAGGACCTCTGAATGTGTTTGCTCTGAAGATGGTTATTCTCTTAGCAGATGACCTGGGCAGCCACAGAAGTGAGGATATGTATGACGAGGTGAAGAAAAGAATGACAGTAAATGTGATGAAAGTATCCCAAATGCAAATTTTATGAGTTGATGGAAATTGAAATGGATTCAAGTTTTTTTAGTCTTTCTTGTAAGGCTGTCTTGGATTTTTAAGGGTTGGAAAGAATTTGGAAAGATGAATCCTGAAAAATGACTACTTAATTCTGTGGCAATATCCATAAAATTTTTGGTCTCGAGAAAAAAAAATGGCATACTTGATGACAGAAGAGAACAAAACCAATACACTTCTTAAACCTCTAGAGAAAACTAAATTTTATGACAGAAGCATGGCGTTGGGGGTGGAGCGGGGAGGGGGGCGGGGAAGCAGCTTGTTTCAGCTTCGAACTCTAAGAAATGGTCCCTGCCCAAGCACCATTTAGTGGGTATTTTTTTAGGCCCTCACAGCTCAGAGTAAATGTAAATAGTAATTCTCTTTTGGCCAGAAACAACCTTGAGGGTCTCCCCTTCTCGGTTTGATTTATTATTATTATTATTATTATTATTATTAAAGGGGCCATCCCTTGGCTCATTTAAATAGCACTAATCACCAAATGGGTGTTGCCTCAGTCAAAGAGAACTCAGAAAGACCTTAGCTTTAAAGACCAAGGTCTCTCATTGCATCCTGGGCCATCCTCAGTCTTCCTGATCTAATATCTGGCCACTGGACCCAGATGGCTCTGGATGAGAAAGTGAGGCTGGTCACTTGGCACAGCCCTGCCTCACTTAAATCCAATTCACTTGCAAGTCATAGCATCATCTTCCTGATGTCATGGTGCTCTTCCAGAAGGAAGGACAAAACAAAAACCACAGGTATACAAAAGGACCAAAACAAGCACTAAGATATAATGGAGGAGACAAAGTTAAAATGCAAATCCACAGATTTAAAACACCACAAGCCCTTAGCTTTGGTCAACAACCACCACAGATGTTCAGACTTGCAACTGGTAAGG
>CM053622.1:519242077-519258142 GCA_028646595.1 Phalanger gymnotis
TCAGAGTAACACAGCTAGGAAGTATCTGAGGCCAGATTTGATTTCAAGAAGATGAGTTTTCCTCACTCCAGGCCTGATGCTCCATCCACTGTGCCATCCAGCTACTCCATGAGCAATAGAGGCAGGCTACAAAGGGATAGATTTCAGGTTGATATGAGGAAACCCTCCTAGCAATTAGAGCTTGGCAAAGGTAGAGAGGGAGGAGGATGCTTTGGGAGGTCAAATCCCAGAATTACAGAATGTGAGTTAGAAAGGAAAGACCTTCAGGACCATCGAGTCCAGTGCATATTTTTTAAAAGAAGAAAAAGAATCTTCTCTAGTTAATGTACCTCAGCAACGGTCACCCAGCCTTTGCTTGCTGACCTTTGGCAGCCGCTTCCCCTTTGGAGTAGCTTGAGTCTTTAGGGAATTTTCCCTTACATCCCTTTCCTCTTTGTCAATTCCATCTATTGCTCCGGGACTGCCCTCTGGGACCAATCAATAAAAGTCAACTTCTCTATCACTGCCTCATGATGTCCTTTGGTACACACCCTGAGAGTGAATCAGTACCATCATATCCTCCCTTGGACAGCTTATTATTTTCCATCCATATGAATGAATGAGTAGATAACAAAATAGCAATAATGATAGCAAAAGCAATAACATTAATAGGAACAACAATGAACAACAGTAATAATAGCACATGTGTGATTTTCAGTTTAAAAATGTTTATAGTTAAAAGAATCACAGACTAAAAGCCATAAGGGATCTTGGAGATAATCTAAAAGCCTGACCCCTTCATTTTACAGGTAAGGAAACTGAATTTCAGAGATTTGACTTATCCAAGGTCACACAAATATTTAGTGACAGAGCTGGCATTCAAACCCAATCGCACTGATCCCAGGACCAGAGACTTTTTTTCACTGTTCCATACTTTCTTAACAACAATCCTGCAAGGTGGCCTCATCATCATCATCACCATTTTACAAATGAGTAAATAGCCTCAAAGAGGTTGAATGATTTATATTAATATTTAGTAGAGCCAGGACCCAAACACAAGTTATCGTGATCATAGCCATCACAGATTTAGAGCTAGAAAGGACCTGGGAGGATTTAGTCAAACTTTCTCTTTTTACATATGAGGTAACTGAGGCACAGTTAAGTGACTTGCCCTGGATTACACAGCTAGTATCTCATATGGGATTTGAACCCAGGCCTTCAGACTCCAAATCCAGTGGTGTCTGCCCATTAAAGTAATCTCTCTCCTTCCTACTCCCCACTGTTAGTTTCTTCACCAGAGGAGCAAAGCACCAAAGACCCTTTAAAGATGCTTGTGGAGTAATCCAAATGTATATTCTATAACAAAATCATAAGATTTGTGAGCAGTAGAATGATGTAACACGCTAAGCTAGGTTTCTAGGGTTCATTTATTCAACAAACATTTATTAAAATGCCTAACAGTGAAAGAATCAATGCCTTGAGTGCTTTTCTCTGTGTTGCCTTGCTAATCTTTTATCAGCTATAATCATTGAGATAAGAAATAACTGTGTGATTTAGAGTAAAGACATAGTCCTGGTTAAAAAAAAAAATCTGTGCAACCGAACTATGATGTAGTCCCAGGGAAATTCCTGTGTTAGTTAAACTTAGAAGTATAAATAAATCATTATGAAGTGTGTGTCTTAAGTATATGACCATAATAATCATAACTATATATTGATCTTTATGTTAAAATTATAAAGTTAGTCCTGTAAAGGGCATTGAGACATCAGGGAAAATGCAAAATTAGGATGTCACAAAGTTAGGACATAATGACCTGCAAAATGTAATCTTGCGTGAATCAGTTTCTGGAGGATTTTGTTGCACCATACATAAATCAAGAGACCTATAAATAACTGTGAATTTTGTATCTCAGGGTGCAGATGTGAGAGGAGTGTAGGCCACATCTTTGTTTATCTTAATTAAGGTTGTTTTCTTTCCCAGAGAAGCTTTCCAGTTTCTTTTTTACACCATGGATGCTAGGTACTAGGAATACAGTGACAAAAATGGAAGAGTTCCTGCCCTCAAGGAGTTTCCATTCTATTGAGGAAAACAGTATGGGCACACATAAATAAATACAAAATACATACACGGGAAAAACAAAGTATTTGGGGTGGGATGGACTAATAAATAAGGAAATCACAAAAAAAAGGTTTCATGGGTGAGGTTGTATTTGAGCTGAATTTTGAAGGAATCGAGGGATTCTATAAGACCCATGTGAGGTGAGAAAGCTTTCCAGGCATGGGAGAGAATGTGCAAAATCACGGGATGGGAGATAGAGTGTTCTGCACAAAGCGTAAGAGGTCAATTTGAGTGGAACATGGAGTACATGAAAAGGAACAGAATATAATAAACTTGGCAGGGGGGGGGATGGAACCCTACTACGACTGGCTTTAAGTGCCAAACAGAGAATTGTGCTTTGAATTATTTTGTTTTGTTAATCACAGAGTCAATAGGGTGCCACCAGACCTTGAATAGGACAATGATACGGTCAGACCTGTATTTCAGGAAGCTTAGAACAAAAAGACCAGTTAAGAGCTATTGTAACAGTCTGGGCAAAAAATGATGAGGACCTGAGCAAGAGTCAGGGCCATGAGAGTAGAGATGGGACCAATGTTGTGGAAGTAAAAAAAACCACACAAAAAGTCATACATTTGCAATATAATAACAGAAGCATCATATTAATAAGTACATTATAACTTAGAAGTACATAGATCAAAGTGCACAAGAATTAACTTCTGCTTTAGTCATGGTTATTGAGAACCTCAGGAGATCACTAGGTGGCAAGATGACGCAATGGATAGAGCACCAGGCCTAGAGTCAAAGACCCGAGTTCAAGCCTAGCCTCAGATACTTACTAGCTGTTTGTCCCTGGGCAGGTCACTTAACCCTGTTTGCCTTAGTTTCTTCAGCTGTAAAATGAGCTGGAGAAGGAAATGACAAACCGCTACAGTATCTGTGCCAAGGAAACCCCAAAGGGGGTCACAAACAGTCTGACATGACTGAACAACAACAGATTCAATCCAAGACAATGCCCTGCATATGTGTAAAAGCCCATTGAGACCCAAACTAGCTCAAAAATGGCTATAGAGAAGCTTCCACATTCTTATTTTAACTTTTATGCATCTTTCAGAGATCTGTTCTAATAACGGGGCCAGTGGACACTCTATAAACAACTCAATTCCTATAAAAATTGTTGCCAAAACAAAACAAAAGTATCATACTAATAACATTTTCATGCAAAATTTCCAAACCAATCTGTAATAAAGTGTTGGGAAACAAACTGACATTTAGCTAGAAAAGCTATTTATTATCAGGGAGAAACATGACTTCTGACTCCTGCTCCAGACAGCAGCCTTTACCACAAAATTTATGCCTCGTATTCTGTTCTGCCACTTCCTACATCTGGGAACTCATATAAGTCACTTAATTTCTCTGGGCCCCAGTTTCCTCATCTATAAAATGAGGGAAGTTGGACTCTATGACCTTGAAATCCAATTCTAAGTGATGTGTAGTAAATAAAGTCAGGAAGATCTGAGTTCAAATCCTGCCTCAAAAGCTGTGGGACTCTGAGTAAGTATGACAACAATGTTATTTGTAACTACTGTGGCTGTGTAAAGCCAATAACACCAGCACACAGGAGGGCTTCTAGCACAGGTTCTTTGATCAAACAGAAATTACAAGCAGAAATTATATAAACAGAACAAATAAACACAAATCAACAAACAGGCTTCTAACTGTTTGACCATAGCAATACATACACAGTTACCAGATAGAGAAGCACCAACATCTGGGTTTTCAAAGCTGGGGGGCTCCTTAACAGCTACCCAGAGTCTCATCTGGCCAAATCACATGAATACTCTTTCAAAGAGTGAGCCCCCAGTAAAATGCTAACCTCAGGGTATGTATACAACTCTTCAGGGTGAGAGAGTGTCACAACCATGAGACTCAAACCCGTGTGACCTAGGCCTTCCCGTGACTTAAGCAGGTCATCAAAGATTGAAACAAAGGCAAGACTCCAAGGCACTTGATTGCCTTAGTGCTGAGAAGCACTCCAAAACAAAAAAGAGCAAAAAGTCCCACCCTGCTTGCCGTTACAGTAAGTCACTTAATATCTATCCTCCACTGTTTCCTTAACGGGGATAACAATGACACTGGGCAAGTGACTTGCCCCTGTTTGCCTCAGTTTCCTCATCTGTAAAATGAGCTAGAGAAGGAAATGTCAAACCACTCTGGTGTCTTTGCTAATAAAACCCCAAACGGGGTCATGAAGAGTCAGACGTGGCTGAAACAACTGAACTACGACAACAATAGTACCTACCTCCCAAGATTGTTGTGAGGATAACATGAGAAATATTTGTAAAGTCCTTTACAAACCTTAAGGTACTATATAAATGTTAGTTACTATTATTAAATCTATGATTCTTTGATTGGAGATCCAAGGAGTAGAAAACTAAGATCTGAAGAATGTCAGGACACTTCCTTTAAGGCTACCATTTCCATTTTTTAGTCAAATGGGATAAAAGGCAATAAGCTTCTGTGAATGATAGATTCAAAAGCAAAGAATTCATAGGGGAATTGCTTCTCTGATGAGAGCAGAAATGCACATACCATTTTTTTCCCTTGACAAGAGAACATCTTAGACAATAAGATCTAAGTTACAGCTTTCTTAGAGGTAACAACAGGCCCAAATCTCCCCTCCAAACAGGGGAAACTTGATTTCCTGCTGCAAGACAGCAGCAGCCTTTTCATTATTAAACCAGTCCCATATTCTCTCCCAAACAGTCTCTTTGAAGTGTTGTGCTGAGGTGTCTTAGGGCATCGACATGAGACTTCTGGGTACCACTGCCAAGGTTCTCATCTTCACTGTAACATAGAGCCCAACCAGCCAAACATAGCAGTGTCTCACTCTTCAAAGGCTCCATCTTCCTCCCCTATGTCTCTCCTTCAACTTTTCTCAGGTAAAGGAAAATCCAATATAACCCATTGTAGGTAAAAGAAAGGGGAAATAGGTGACTCAGTAAATAAAACACCAGGCCCAGAGTCAGGAAGACTCATCTTCCTGAGTTCAAATCTGGCCTCAGACATTGACTAGCTGTGTGACCCTAAGCCATTTAACTCTCTTTGCCTCAGTTTCCTCATCTGTAAAATGAGATGGAAATAGCCAACCATTCCAGTATCTTTGCCAAGAAAACCCTAAATGGGCTCACAAAGAGTCAGACATGACTGAAAAACAACTCAACAACAACAAAAGGTAAAAGAATCATGGTCAAGTTTCAAGTTTTGAAATAATCAGTATCACAGATCTAGAGCTGGAAAGCACCTTAAACAACATCTACTCCAATGCAGATGACAAAACCGAGGCCAACATACGTTAAGTGAGCTGCCCAAGGTAACACAGCATGTTAGCAGCAGAGCTGAGATTTAAACTCAGCTCCTATGACTCTAAGTTCAGTGCTTTTTCCATGGTACCATGATGCCTGTCATTGATCTTTTTGTCTACCACACTATAGCTCACCCAGTGCCTGGAACTTAGTAACTGGAACTCCATAAGTATCTGTTTATTGAAGCTCAGTTACCAAACTGGCTGGGTCCCCATTCAGACAGCTCAGACTAATTACAGGTTGTGTTGGTCCTCTGTTTTCAAAGAAGATCATGACATCAGGGAGATGACAACATGACTTATACTTGACTTTGATCTGAGTGAGAGAGAGCTGTTCAAGGTCACCAGCCTCACTTTCTCCTCCAGGACCATCTGAGTCCAGTGACCAGATATTCATCGAAATGACTTTTTTTTGACAACGGATTCTCACTCCAAGTCTAACCTTTTCCCACTGATGGTGACCTTGGTAGAAATATCAAAGATTGGGAGAATAAAGGGAAAATCAGGCCTTTACAGATAATTTTCCAAAGCAGATCACATCATTACAGGCATAGCTAAGAAGTATAGACAATAAAAGGTGCTACTGCATTTACAAACTTCTTTGCATAAACAAAATAAACTTAACAAGTGCCTAGGAAAAGAGATCAAAATAGCTCCCTTCAACTAGGCTCCTCTCATGCACATGGTAAGATTATATAGTTCCAGAATCATCCTGAAATATCTTGGCTCAGTGTGTCAAGGCATGTCTGTACCTGATGCCATTCTACTGGGACTCAAGAAAGAGGTCAATGGGTAAGATACTCCTTTCAATATGCAAGCAGTAACAGGCAAAGAGGCGGGGTGCTTGTTTGTCTTCAGAAATTCTATCCATGTCCAATGGTGTAATAGATAATTCTCTTCCGCTCATGTAGTGGATACTTCCAGAGTTATACACAATATATGTCTATCCTGAAGAGATATCAGCAAATGTGAAAGTCCTCTTCCTATCATCACATAATCCATATGGATAGTGACACTCCAGCAGTCAAGATCCTTGAAATTTCTTGAGAAATTTGCTTAAATTCATGCAATAAGAATTGTTCAGTTTTGGAGTGAAAGGTTGTGGCCTTTGTAGAAACAGTGACTCCAAGATGCATTGTGAGACCCTGGCCCTTTTAGGTTAAGGTCTTTTCAGGTTCTCACTTTGAGTGTAGTAACACCCATGCAGTGATTAGGCCTCTTTAAGAAGTGAACCAAGAGATGGCCCCTTTAATTAAAAAAAAAGAATTCAAACTAGGAGGGGAAGAATGAATTTTTGCTGTTGTTTGTCATTACAGTCTTGACCTACCCTTTGCGACCCCATTTGGGATTGTCTTGGGAAAGACACTAGAGTGGTTTGCCATTTCCTTCTCTGACTCATTTTATAGATGAAAAACCTGGGGCAAACAGGGTTAAGTGTGACTTGCCCAGGGTCACACAGCTAGGAAGTGTCTGAGGCCAGATTTGATCTTAGATAAGTCTTCCTGCCTCCAGACCAGTGCTCTATCCACTGCACCACCTAGCTGCCCCTTATTGAATTAGAGCACTGTTGCATATTAATCCAGTCCCTGAACATACCCATAACAGGATAACAGGATCACTGAATTTAAGAGTTGAAAGAGATAGAGAGGAGGAGCCAAGATGGCAGAGCAAAAGCAGGGACTTCCTTGAGCTCTCTCCCAAACCCCTCCAAATACCTGTAAAAGATAACTCTAAACAAATTCTAGAGCAGCACAACCCACAAGACAACCTGGAAGGTCGACAAGAAAAGTCTGTTGTACCATTCTGAGAGAAAAGTGCAGTCCAGCTCTTATGGACCACACCAGCCCAGATGGGGCCAGAACAGACTTCAGGGGACTGAATCACTAGCAGCTGTGGTAGTTTCCAGACTTCTCAACCCACAAACACCAAAGACAACTTAGAAGGTCAGTAGGACAGGTCTGCTGGACCTGGGTAAGAGAGGAGCAAGGTCTGGCCTGGCCCCAGCCCCAGGGAGGCAGTGGTGGCGGCAGCAGCAGCAGTGACTACTTCTGGAGCTCTCAGCCCACAGACAGCTGGGAGGGATCCAGAGGCTGATCAGAGGTGGATTGCAGGGATCTCTTTGGTGGTGCTGAGGCAGGATTCCCTTGCTTTGCCCATGCTTGGATCTGAGTGACAGTCCTGGGTGGTGGTTCTGGGGTGAAGATAATCACTGGCATGGAGGAACTTGTGGTAGTAGTGAAGAGGGAATCCTCCTCATGGTTCCAAGGCAGAAAATAGTGCTTGTGGTCACTCACAGACCAGAGTACGGACCAGGAAAGAAGTAAACACCTCTCCTTTCATTATACAAACTTGGAAGAACTGAAAATTTACAGGTCCCTAGAAATATCTCTAATAACAGCTGCACAAAACCCTTAAAGCTTGGGACAGTATACCCTCCACACTGGAAGCAGAGACTCACCTTAACAAATTGCTGAAAATTCCAGTAATTGGCTGGAAAAATGAGCAAACAGCAGGAAAAAAAAATCAGACTACAGAATCTCATTTTGGTGACAGGGAAGATCAAAACATACAACTAGAAGAAGACAACAAAGTCAAAGCTTCTACATCTAAAACTTCCAAGAAAAATATGAATTGGTCATAGGCCATGGAAAAGCTCAAAAAGGATTTTGAAAATCAAGTAAGACAAGTAGAGGAAAAATTGGGAAGAGAAATTAGAGTGATGCAGAAAAATTATGAAAAACAAGTCAACAGCTTACTAAAGGAGACACAAAAAAATGCTGAAGAAAATAACACCTTAGAAAATAGACTAACCCAAATGGCAAAAGAGGTCCAAAAAGCCAATGAAGAGAAGAATGCCTTAAAAAGCAGAACTGGCCAAATGGAAAAGGAGATTCAAAATCTCACTGAAGAAAATAATTCCTTAAAAATTAGAATGGAGCAAATGGAAGCTAATGACTTTATGAGAAATCAAGAAATTATAAAGCAAAACCAAAAGAATGAAAAAACAGAAGACAATGTGAAATATCTCATTGGAAAAACAACTGACCTGGACAACAGATCCAGGAGAGAAAATTTAAAAATCATTGGACTACCTGAAAGCCAGGATCAAAAAAAAGAGTCTAGGCATCATCTTTCCAGAAATTATCAAGGAAAAAAAAAACTTCCCTGATATTCTAGATCCAGAAGGGAAAATAAATATTGAAAGAATCCACCAATCACCTCCTGAAAGAGATCCCAAAAGGAAAACTAGGAATGTTATAGCCAAATTCCAGAGTTCCCAGGTCAAGGAGAAAATATTGCAAGCAGCCAGTAGGAAACAATTCAAGTATTGTGGAAACACAATCAGGATAACCCAAGATTTAGCAGCTTCTACATTAAGGGATCAGGGCTTAGAATATGATAATCCAGGGGTCAAAGGAGCTAGGATTAAAGCCAAGAATCACCTACCCAGCAAAACCAAGTATTTTACTTCAGGGGAAAAAATAGACATTCAATGAAACAGAAGACTTTCAAGCATTCTTGATGAAAAGACCAGAGCTGAATAGAAAATTTGACTTTCAAATACAAGAATCAAGTAAACAGGAAAGAAAAGTCATAAGGGACTTATTAAAGTTGAACTGTTTACATTCCTACATGGAAAGATAATATTTGTAACTCATGAGACCTCTCTCAGTATTAGGGTAGTTGGAGGGAATATGAACATACACATATACATGCACACGTACACACACACACACACACACACATACACACACACACACACACATATATACAGAAGGCACAGGGTGAGCTGAATATGAAGGGATAATATCTAAAAAATAAAATTAAGAAGTGGGAGGGAAATGCACTGGGAGAAGGAGAAAGAGAGAGGTAGAATGGGGTAAATTATCTCACATAAAAGAGGCAAGAAAAAGCTTTTACATTGGAGAGAAAGAAGGGGGAGGTGAGCAGGAATGAGGGAACCTTACTCTCATTGGATTTGGCTTAGGAGGGAATAACACACACACTCAATTGGATAAGGAAATCTACCTTACCCTACAGGAAAGCAGGGGGGAAGGGGTTAAGAGAGGGAGGAATAATAGAAGGGAGGGCGAATGGGAGGAGGGGCTAATCAGAAGCAAACACTTTTGAGGAGGAACAGGGTCAAAAGAGAGAATAGAATAAATGGAGGGTGGGATAGGATGGAAGGAAATATAGTTAGTCTTTTACAACACGAGTATTATGGAAGTATTTTGAATGACTTCACATGTATAACCTATATTGAATTGCTTGCCTTCTCAATGAGGTTGGATGGGGAGGGGGGAAGGGAGAGGATGTGGAACTCAAAGTTTTAAAAACAAATGTTAAAAATTGTGTTTACATGCAACTGGGAAATAAGATATACAGGTAATGGGGTATAGAAATCTATCTTGTCCTACAGGAAAATAGAGGGGAAGGGGATAAGAGAAGGGGGAGTGATAGAAGTGGGTAGATTTGGAGAAGGGGTGATCAAAATGCACTCTGTCTTGGGGCAGGGGAGGCGACAGATGGGGACAAAATTTGGAACTCAAAATCTTGTGGAAGTGAATGCTGAAAACTAAAAATAAATTAATAAATAATAAAAAGAGAGTTGAAAGAAACCTCAATCTCCATCTATCCAAGCCTATACCTCAAAAGAATCCCCACTCTAGCATTCCTAACTAGTAGTCATCCTGTCTCTCTGCCTCTACATACCAGTAGAAACCTTAGCGAATCACTTGTTTCCTCTTAGTTACTAGGACATTGCTCTTGCCAGGAGTGGTATTCCCTATAGAAAACGGTCACTGTGGTCTTACAGAAAGAAAGAACACTGAATTTAACAATCAGGAGATTTATGTTTCTTTCTTTCTTTCTTTCTTTCTTTCTTTCTTTCTTTCTTTCTTTCTTTCTTTCACAAAACCTTAAATCCAGTTCACTCTGAATTTCATGGACTGGACCACAGTAGGTCCCTGCTCAAGCTCCATTTAATGGCTGTATTTTGGGCCCTCCTGGATTAGAGGGAATGTCAATGGTAACTGTTTCTCTTTAGAACAGCAACTCTGAGGGTGTTCCCCTCCAAGTTTGATTTTTTTTTTCTTTTTGAGTTTTTGATTAAAAGGGCCATCTCTTGATTAAAGGGGCTATTCACTGAATGAACACTGCCTCATTTAAAGTGAGAACCTAAAAGGACCATCCATAACCTGAGGGGGCCAGGGCCTCCCATTGCATCCTGGGTCATCTCCAGGCATCCTGATTAGGGTCACTGGATCCAGATGGCTCTGGAGGAGAAAGTGAGGCTAGTGACCTTCCACAGTCCTCCCTCACCCAAATCAAAGTCAACTGCAAGTCATGTCATCACTACCATGATGTCATGGTCCTCTTTAAGAATGAAGAACAAACTCTATAACTTGTTTCCTCTACCATGGAAAGACCTCCAAGATGAGAGAACCCACCACCACTCCCAACAGCCTATTACCCTTGGATAGTTTTAGTTCTTAGGAAGTGTTTCCTAACATAGAGCCCTAAATTTGCCCTGCTGGGCAAGTTTGTCCTGTTTCTACCCTCTAAAGACAAACCAATGAATATATTCCCTCTCTCCAATAACAGTTCTTCAAGTACTTGAACAGAACTATTATGTCTTCTGGAGGCTTCCTTTCTCCGGGTTCAGAATCTCCAGTTCCTTCCACCTATTCTCACAGGAGATGATGCCTTTCACCATGCTGGTGGCCCTCCTCTGTGCACTCTCCGTGTTATCAATGTCCTTCTCAAACTGTGGTGCCCTTCTAGGCTTTCTAGGCTTTAACTCTAGCTCAATTCATTGAACTCTGCAACAAAGAAAAAGAGTTAACTGGGTCACAAGACTTAGAGCAAGAAGGGACTTTGTGATCAGCCTGTCTGATCCCTTCATGTGAAGAAATTGTAGCCTGGGGGCAACTAAGTGGCACAGTGAATAGAGCACCAGCCCTGGAGTCAGGAGGACCTAAGTTCAAATCCAGCCTCAGACACTTGACACTTACTAGCTATGTGATCTTGGGCAAGTCACTTAACCCCAATTGCCTTGCCTCTCCTCCTCCAAAAAAAGAAAAAAAGAAATTGCAGCCCGAAGAAATAAAAGGACTTGCACAAGGTCACAATGTATAGTAGGTCAATATGAGTCTCTACTGGAGGTAGTGTGTGGTCACTCCTCATTTGGATAGAGCCAGGATTCCAGTCCATGTCTCTGGACATCAAATTCTTGAATCATTTTTGTGGTCTTAAGGAAAAGAAAATTTTAATGGTTGCTACCAGAAAAAAAAATTTGTATAAAAAACATTCAAGTTAACATGGATCATAGGTCTACGAAATCAGACATCCAAAAAATATTACTTGAATGAAAAATAAAGGCATAACCTCTAGCATGCCCTGAAGCTTATCCATACTATTTTTTTTAAACTATCAGGTACACCATTGCTAGAGCACTGATAAATGAGGGGGAGTCTGGCAAATTGACATTGTGCCCTAGTTGAATGGGCATCATCCCTTGGGTCAGAAAATGGCTGTTTTGGTCTGATTCTGTCTCTACATAGCAATAGGACCTTCAGCAAGTCACTCAGCCCCTCTTGGCTTAAGTTTCCTCAGCTGTGTGCAGTTTATAATCTCTCAGACTTTCTCTAGGGATACGATTCTATGATATTTTTAATCTAATTAATTTAATTAATTTAATCTAATTAATTTAATTTTTAATCTGCAAAGCTCTTAGAAAGTTTAAAAATCTTTTCCACTCTGAAGGAAAAATTGCTTAAAACCCCTAGCTGCATGACCTTGGATAAGTTACCTAAACCTCTGCAAGCCTCCATTTCTTCATCTATAGAACAGTGATAAAAGGTGTTATTGCCACTTCATAAGGTTGTCATGAGAAGAAAATGAGATGAGTAAAACATTTAGTAAATCTTCAAGCATTATATTAATGTTGCCCTTCATTATTATTAATTTTAATATTAGGGCAGTCAGGTAATGCAGTGCATGTAGTACTAGGCTTAGAGTTAGGAAAACCTGAGTTCAAATCCAACTTCAAATATTTACTAGTTGCGTGACCTTAGGAAACTCACTTAACCTCTGTTTGCCACAGTTTCCTCATCTATAAAATGGTGATTATAATAGCACCCACTTCTGAGGATTGTTGTGAGAACGAAATAAGGTAATAATCTAAGGTGCTGAGTACAATGCATGTCATATAATAAATGCTACACAAATGTTAATAATGATAATAATTATAACACGTTTTTAAAAGCACCGCAGAAGAGTAGCCAAAGAGTAGACAAAGTTTCTGAATATGGATTAAATGCGTCTTTTTCCTTTAGCAATTTAAAAAACCTTATCGTTCTTACTAGTTTGTGATCAATAATTTCTAAGAACTCAGTGACTACGGATGCTAATCTCTACTGCTCTCTAGTGGTAACATGAAGCTGTTAAGAGAGTGTGGAACGTAAGAACATTTGAGTAGAGCTAGTCTTTGCGTCTCAATTTCCTGAATTACGTGGGAAACTAAAGTACTAGAAGATTCTAAACTAAATGACTAATTAGAATTATTATCATACCTTTCCAACATGGCTAGTGGGTTCATCTGCTGCTGCTGCTGATGATGATGATGATGATGTAGCATCTGAGGTCACCCTCAACTTGCGCAGAAGATCCACCATGCAAAGCTACTCCTTCAGCTTCAAGTTACACTTGATTTTGGCATTCATTAGATACTATGGTTTACAAGCGCCCACCAATTTGTTTACCTTTTCTAGTCAGGCAAAAAATGTAATAATTCAAATCAAAAGTATTTAATGAAATAGCGTAAGTTTTTAAAATGTGGCAAACTCTCATAAACACATACATTATCAGTGGAAAAAGTAGCAAATATTCCTAGGGAAATGCATTTAGGAATACATGTGACTAATGTACACAACTGGAGAGGCAACTCAATACTCTGACAATGCAGGACCACTTATGTCTTCTGGTCAATATGTTTCTCCCACTGAGCACTGCAAACAGCCTGTGTGAGTCTCTACTGGAAGTATAGGTATGGTATATGGTCACTCCTCATGTGTTTTTTCCTATTGGTCTTGTAGAGTCAAGAGCTTGTCAGGTCTCCATTTGTCTCGTGGTAGCTAATGGTCTCTGCCAAATGTGGCTCCACTAGGTACAAAGCTGTGAAACTATTTTCTGTTTACAGCTTCTGTCTTTAGCTGGAGTCATCAGCTAAAGTCAAAGTCAAAGGAAGTCAAAGGAAAGTCAAAGGAAGTCAAAGTCAAAGGAGTCAAAGGAAAGAGGAACAGGTTTAGCCTTTATACTTATGGTTTAAAGCACAAAGTCTCTTCTGCCTCAGCTCTTTTAGAAAATGCAAAAGTCCTAACATACTCAGTTATCTGTTTAGAAAGAAACCCTTGATAGCTTACAAATATCTGCACAATTTGTTCAAGTCTTAGATGGTTCAAATTGGCATTTTCCTTTGAGGAGATTCCCTATTTCAGGTATCCTGCTTTTGGGGAAAAAAAGCAAAACCACCCCCAGCTAACTAGTGCCTTTAGTTTTCATTCTCTCTGGTATTCACTAATCACCAAGGGCAGCCTCTCTGTCGGAGTTTTCACTGTGACTTGAGGTTAGAAAGTCTTGATAATTTAACCCTGGGGATTTTATTGGACTAAGACATTTCAGGAAGGCTTTGTCACTGAGATTAGTGAGTATGATCCACTACACAACATTTTGTGCCTGGAACAAATCAAAGTAAACACAAAAGGTAAGCCCTGGGGCAGGTCATTGTCTTCTACCCACCTAGCAACATTTCTGTGCTCTGGTATGTGTATATGGGTGGCCAACAACATTTCTAGACTTTGGGCACACCCGCTAATAAAACTATCTGATATATAAATACTATTTTCAAATTTGAAATGCATTTTACTTATATTTTTCTCTCCACAAACTTCTGGTACTGCCACAAACACCCCTGTCATAACAACTCTGTAAAATAAAATTGAAAAACTATGGCCATGATGTCCAAACTATGGAATGATAAAATAGAGAAAGAAAACTATAGACTGATATCATCAATAAACAGACATGGAAATACTAAGTAAAATGTAGACAAAGAGTCAGAAGTATGTTCAAAAATGTTGTATTTATGCCAGAAATGTAATAAGTCAATATTGGAAAAACAATCAACATAACGAATCATAACCATAGGAAAAACATGTGATTATATCTACACATGCAAAAAAGCCTTTGATAAAATGCAATGTTCTTTTAAATTTAAAAAAAAGCATAAAAACAAAATAATTTTGCCTTAATTGGATGAAAAGCACTTTTCTAAGAAGAGCTAGTATTATTCATAATGGGAAAACCCTGAAAACTTTCCCAAGAAGATAAGGGATGAAGCAAAAATACCCACCATCACCATTATTGTTTGATCATATTCTAGAAATGTTATCTATAGCAATAAGACAAGATGAAAAAGTGAAAATAATAAGCAATCACAAAAAAGAGGATCTCTGTCTCTTTTCTGTTTGTAAACAATGTTATGATTTCCTTAGAAAAACATGGAGAATAAATGTTTAAATAAAAGTTTAAGCAGTTCTAGGAAAATAACAATATTAAAATAAAATAACAAATATCATCTTTCTGTATACTCATAATAAGAACTAAAAACAGAAGATAGAAAGAGAAATATAACTTAATATAACAATAAAATAGTCCAAATATTTAGAAACTAACTCACCAAGATATGCAGGATTTATATAATTTTAGCTATACAACCATTTTTGCAGAAATAAAGGAAGTCCTGAATGATTGGAAAGATGTTTAATGTTCCAGATTCAATCATGTAAATGTAGCAAAGGTAATACATAACACTATTTAAATTAATCTTCAAATTTAATACTATGTCAATAAAATCAAATAGATACATCACAGGTAGGTTTAAACAAAACAATAACATTTTTAAGGAGAAGAAAATGTTCAAGAAAAAATAAGGAAACAACAAAAAATAGAAAAGAAGATTGGTAATGTCACCATAATTGTTTGGTATATTACAAAGCAGTGATTTTTTAAAAATCGAAGTAGATAGTTTAACCAATGCTTAAAAGAAAATGTATATAACAGTCCACTGTTCAACAAACTCAGCAACACAGATGATTGGGAAAAGATTTGCTAAGAAAACTGGAAGGAAGTTTGACAGCAAATGATTGTAGGATAATGGGAAGTTTAGAGCTTTCACACCTCTAGGTAGGGGAAGAATTTGTAACCAACCGTGGAAAAGAATATATTATAAAATGTAAAAATCAGTTAAACATAAATGAAATGTTTTTGCACAAGTAAAATGGATGCAGCTATCATAACAAAAAGACATGGGCTGTTATTACGAAGAAAATACTTTTAAGCTATTGAGCTTTATATCTTAGTCACCAAACTGGCAAACATGAAAAAATTCAACGCTGGAGGGGCTACGGAGAAGTAATACTTATCAGGGAAACACAAATTTAACGAACAATTTTGAAAAACATTAGAGAATTACGAAAAAAATGTTATGAAGTTGTTCATACATTTTGCCAGAAATCCCACTGCTGGGTTCATACCTCCAGGGAAGTTATTGCTAGCAAAAGAGGACACATTTTGGGCTTTTAAAACTGCTGGGTTTGCAGCTTGGG
>CM053622.1:519258242-519278807 GCA_028646595.1 Phalanger gymnotis
TAAGGAGGTATTGGTGTCTTCTGGAGACCCAACCATGATCTAAACATAAGTAGTACATATTCTGGACGACAGACAAACCAAAGAGCATCATTAGAAGCAGCTACCAAAGTGATCGAGCAAGCAAAGGCCCAAAATAAGGACATACTCACTGTGTACACAGATAGTCAACTTGTCACCAAAGGCATGAATGAATGGATTCACAATTGGAAAGAAAATGGCTGGAAAACAAGTAAAAATAAAGAAGTAGTCCACAAAGAGCAATTCACTAAGCTGGATGCTATGACTCAGGACATGAATTTAGAGTGGAAGTATGTACCCGCTGGTTCGAAAGTTGAAGGCAATACTGAAGCTCAAAGATTAGCCAGAGAAGCAACTAGAAAGAAGTGAGAAGACTCAATTAATACTTTGCAGAGGGTGAAATTTAAAGTGTTGCTCTTTTTAGTCCTGCATTCTACTAACAATGAACCTAGGCAAAGGTGTGCTGTAGTAGCTCAGACTGGCACTGGAGAATGTATTCTTAAATTTTCAGTGTGAGTATTTAAACATTGGTATTAGCAAATGCTACAAATAAGGGCTTGCTTAGACTCAAGAAGTGATGGAGAAAATATTGATAATGCAGATTAAATATAAAAGTGAGTAAAGTGCTTCTTCCCCTTTCCCCTGCCCAGAGCCAGTTGTTAAACATTTGCCATCACATCCCTGAACTTAGGGACAGCTCTGTCACCAGCTGGCTAAGAGACTTGGAATAGTAAGAATTGAAGGAAGAGGTTACTTTGGATAGCTAGAGGAACACCTGATGGCCAAACTCCATACTACAATTATCTGTTCCACATCGCGGGGATGGCCCACGATCTGAAAAATGTGTGTAAATTTTTTTGGCCCTCCCTTTGTACCAGAGGAGAAGTCTGAATTTTTCTTCTTCTTTTTATGGAGTGTTTACAGTACTTTAGTGTAACATTTGGGTTAAGTATTTGGTCATAGGTTCTGTGTTGTCTGCTAGCCTTCAGTATGTCATTTGTAGCTTCTGCAAAACTCCCCAAAATCCCATTTAATTTCTTATGCCCAAAACTGCAACGGAGAAAGTCAAGATGTGTAAGGTTGGTTAAACTATCTACTTTGATTTTTTTAGTCACTGCTTTATAATACACCAAACAATTATGGCGATATCACCAAACAATCTTCTTTCCTATTTTTTTGTTGTTTCCTTATTTTTTCTCAAACATTTTCTCCTCCTTGAAAATGTTATTGTTTTGTCTAAACCTACCTATAATGTATCTGTTTACTGATTTTATTGGCATACTATTAAATTTGTAGATTAATTTAAATAGGGTTATGTATAACTTTTGCTATATTTACATGATCTCACCTTGAACATTGAATAACTTTCCAATCATTCAGGACTTCTGTTATTTCTGCAAAAATTACTGTATAGCTGTAATTATACAAATCCTGCATATCCTGGTGAGTTAATTTCTAAATATTTGGACTATTTTATTGTTTTATTAAGCGATATTTCTCTCTCTATCTTCTATTTCTGGTTCTTATTATGAGTACACAGAAGGATGATATTTATTATTTTATTTTAATATTCTGTTATTTTCCCAGAGCTGCTTAAACTTTTATTTAAACATTTATTCTCTATGGTTTCTTAAGGAAATCATAACATTGTTTGCAAACAGAAAAGAGACAGAGATCCTCTTTTTGTGATTGCTTGTTATTTTCACTTTTTTTGTCTTGTCTTATTGCTATAGACAACATTTCTAGAATTTGACTGAACAATAATGGTGATGGTGGGTATTTTTGCTTCATTCCTTACCTTCTTGAGAAAGTTTTCAGGGTTTTCCCATTACAAATAATACTAGCTCTTCTTAAAAAAGTGCTTTTCATCAATTAAGGCAAAATCATTTTATTCTTATGCCATTTTATGGCTTTTATCCTCTGCTCTTCAGCTGATTAAATATTGACAGATTACATGACAGCCTACCACTCCCTACTAGCAGGGATCAGGGAAATGAATTCAGGATGGTTGCATTTATTATTACAAACCCCTTTTAACCCTGAAATCTAACACTAACACAATAGCCCTTGTCACACAAACAGTTTACAGGGGCAGACAGTTTTAGGCACTGAAGAAGAAACAAAGTTTAAAAATTACACAGTCCCTATCCTCATGGAGCTTATAGTTTATTTGGAGTATAAGACCCAACATATTTAACTGTTTAACTGCTATAACCTAAGACCAAAAGCCCATTGGCATGGAACTCTCTCCTAATTAGTGGAGATTAATACAATGTATCTGCGTGAGGGATGGGGTGGAGTTGGTGAGAACAAGAGAGAAGAGAGATGGATCTTTTCAGTTCTGCAGTGGAGTTGCTATTGTCCAACTTCTCTCTTGAAGCTGGAAGCCCAAAGAGATTGACAAGACTAAGAGAATTGATGAGACTGGGCTAATATTTAACCCTTATCCCCATCGAGTCTATTCTTAACTAACAAATCAAATAGGAACCACAAGCCAAATAGCAAAGTATTTAACTAAGACAAAATAGCAAGATAAAAGCAAGGTGGGGGGAAGAGGGAGGTTTTGGTAACATGCTATAGAATCCTACTCAGTCCATAAACAAATGGGTGAAACACTCCTAAACACTCATGAACCAATAGAAGAAAGTTATAAATTGCTGGAAAATCCATTCTCCAAGATAAAGAAGAGTTGCTTCAGTGCTGTCTATCTTTGCAGGGCCTCTAGGAAAACTTCTACCAAGTTCTGATACCTTTATCTCCCAGGAGCTCACTGCTTCAGTGGGCTTTCACTCCCACAGTTCCTTGTGTGGTCCCAGAAGTCTTTGCCACGGTCCAACTACTATGCCCCCTGAAACTGAAGTGCCACCCTTTGCTGCTATGGCTCCTCCTCAGCTGCCATCCTCTCCCAAAGCTCTACCCTCTGCCACTGATTCTCACATCGAAAGCTAGAATCCATCGTTTTTCTGCCAAGCTGCTAACCTCCTATCTCTGCAGTCAGGCCTCAGTTTATAATATATATATATATATGTATATATATATATATACATCCATTGCTTTTCAGAACATTGACGCACACAATTTTTATTTTGCTTACAATTTTATCATATGGAAAACAAAAGGTCCTATTTACTGTGGCCAAGTAAAAGCTTGTTAGACAGCTCTAGGGAAACCTATGAGGCTTCCAAAGTATAGGGTGGCAAAATAAAAAGGAAGCAAAATGTCACCTAGACAAGGATGCAATTGACCTCTGCTCTTTCAGAATACAGGTCAGAATATAGCTCCGATCTGGAAACTTTCAGGCCAGTCATGCAGACATGCTTGCTGTTCTTTACTCTTAACAATATTCTATCTCCACTCTCCATGTTTTTGCACTGACTAAGACCCATGCCTAGAATGTGCTCCCTTGCCCACCCACTCCTCTTAGAATCTCTTGGTTCCCTTGAGATTGAGTTCAAGTGCAGATTTCTGACCGGCTAGTATCCACCTTCCCAAAACTACCTTGCTTTCATTTCATATATATACACATATGTGTGTATACACATATACATATATTGCACATATTTATGCATGTACTTGTGGTCTTTAGAAGGTAAGCTCCTTGAGGGCAGAACTATCTCATTTTTGTTGTTGCACCCCTAGTGCTTATCACGGTGCCTGGTCCATAGGAGATGCTTATTAGAGGCAGCTAGATGGTTTTGTGGATACAGTGTTGACACCGGAATCAGAAAGACCTAAATTCAAAATCCAGCCTCAGATACTTGCTAGTTGTGTGGCCCTGGCCAAGTCATTTAATCTGTTTACCTCAGTTTCCTCATCTATTAAATGGTGATAATAACAACATCATCTACCTCTCAGGGTAGTTATAAGGATAAAATGAGATAATACATGTAAAGCACTTTACGAAACAATGCACTATATGAATACTCGCTATTATTAATAAATACTTGGTGGTTGTTTTATTGACTGACTGACCAACTTAACAAAATGGACCACACTGCTTTCTTAGATTAATGGATAAACTGTGTTTCTAACAATCCTCTCTGGCTATCTAACAATGTAGTTATTTTCCAGAGCCTTTCAAAACAGCATCTCAACAAGATGCCGAAAGATGAATTTTTTATGCTCAGTTAAGTGGAATCTCTTGTAAAGGCAAAGCATCACATGTGATTTACAAGACAATCACATAGCCCAAGTTTAACAACTGGAAAATTGAACTCTATTTCCCTAATTTTAACTGGTAGAAAAAGTCATCCTGTTTTAATATTAAATGATTCACTTTGTTTTAATAGCATCTTTCTGTAGCTTGTCCCCATCTTGCATGATCTATTTAGAATAATAACAGATGTTGACGATGATGATGACACTGATAATGATGATGATGATGGTAATGAAAATAATAACATAGTGTCCATATTTAAATGGGAAATGCATTGTCCAAATTAATCACACCATGACTATGATTTTTTTTATTATTATTAAAGCTCTTGTAGTATCTTCCCTTCACCCCCTGGCTCCTTTCACTTCCTCTTCCTCCATTAAACCTTGACTATAGTTGAGGAGGGTAACACATTTAGGTAATACAAATTTAGGAAAACACCATCGCCTCTCTTTTTCACAGGATCAGACTGCATGAAGTACTTGTTTGCACAAGTTGAAGGAATGAGGAGAAAGAAGCCTACTGGGATTATCCTTGGAAATTCTGCCTAGTTGCCTAGAATCATGGGAATCTACCCAGCAGGGTTTTGGAAGTCAATCTATTTCAATTCTCCTGAGAGAAATATTTTTTCTTGGCCACTGGAACATAGAATCTTTTTCCTCATAACATTTTAAAGAAGTTGCTCTATAACTTTTTTTCATTTAATAGACTAAAAAAATCACCTGGACCAGAATAAAATGGAAACAGTGCTTACCATGAGGTCCTATGAGCAAACTTCAGAAATCTTAGGGGATAGCAAGGACAGTAGAAGACAATTTTGAATTAGCAAAAAAGCCAATGTGAGTGATCTCAAGCTGCACAGATAGAGGATTGGCGAAGAGGCAGTGTGACATAATTGACAGAGAAATCATGAAGGCCTGCATTAAAATCCCACTTATTTTCTATGTGGTACTAGATGGGGACAGAAGGGAGTCCACCCCAAGGGCACAGTTGCATGATGAGCGGGGGAAACTCATCCTCCAGTGAGTCTGGCTCAAGCTCCTGGAATTGACTGATAGTCCTTGATTTCAAACCCCCTTGCCCACGGGGGTGAAAAAGAGAAGGAGAGAAGGAAAGTGGTGTGGCTGTGGGGGATAGCAGCCAGTGAAAGTCAAATGGAACCTTCAAAGGGTGTTGGCTCTGGGTTAGGTGAGGGAACAAAGGCAAATGGCAAAGGGCTGTGGAAGACATTAAAACATGGAGGACCATAACAGGGAGGAGATGTACCCTCCCAGATGTTGGCAGTCTCAAACAAAGCCGAGGGGCCTCGCTCTAGTTATGACTCTGCTCAAGCAAAGACTTCTCTCTACTAAAGCCAACCCAAGCAAATGAACCACTTCTATTGGCTTTAAAATTCTCACAACCACATTGAAAGCACCATTTGGTTGACATTTATTCTCCCTGTGAATAAGGAATTCCAACACAACATTGTCAAGTATGCAGTGAACTCATGAAGATTAGTCAATTGACGATTCCCCATAGACTCTTTTTTGTTCCTTCCTCCCTAGCCACAGGGTACCTCGAGTGCTTGTTCATGCTTTTTCCTTTATTATACAACTAGTTCCATGCAACCCTATGAAAATAGTTTGGTGTCCCTTCTTTTCACTCCACCATAGATCATGCCCTAAATTCTTAATCTGTCAAGAACTGCTATATTTCATGCCAGTGGGGATGAGTCAAATCCAAAAAGGGAGCCCAGCCCCTCAAACATGAGCAGAGCATACATAAGCATGATCTGGCTAAAGATGGCTAGAGCTGGAAGCAGGAGGGACTTGAATTTAAATCCTACCTCTGACTCGTACTAGTTAAATGACCAAAGTCCCAGGGCTTTCATTTTCTCATCTATTAAATGAAGATGTTGTGAGGATCAAATAACATGTCTTTAAAAAATACTCCGAAAACCATAATATGTTCTATAAATGTCTAAACTTGTTATTAGTCGTATTATATGGAATTACCGAGCTGCATTTTCCCAGGACAGAAGTTATTTTTTGAATGTAGATACTACAGAATTTCAGAGCATACACAATTTCATCAGTATGAGCACTCGTTCTACCTATACAAATTACAGTGTATCAACAGATGTTTTTTCAGTGTATCAACAGATAGTTTTATTAGTTTCCTGAGCTGGAAAAAAAAACTCATTACCTAGTGATCGGCCCTCCCAAGAAGAGCTTCTCTGAAGGTGCTCAAGGCTTGTCTGTGGATGACACACACGCACTCCATGGCCAGCCAGGCTTGGTGCTTTTCCAGCTTAGTGGACCTACCAGAGTGAGTCCTCCATGCACCCTGCCTGCCTTCAGGTCTCAACTAAAACCATACCTTCTGCAAGAAGCCTTTCCTGGTTCCCCTTATTTCTAGTGCCTTTCTTTTGTGTATTCCTACAATTTATACTGATTATATCTTGTATGCTCTTTAACTATTTGCATGTTCTTTCTCCCCCATTAGAAGGTGAGTTCCTTAAGGACAGGGATTGTTTTTGCTTTTCCTCGTACCCCTAGCACTTAGCATGGTCCCTGGCATCTAGTAAATGCTTAACAAATGCTTGTTAACTGACCATTGGATACAGTCAGGATATAAGGATCACTTAATCAGCTGTGTGACTCTCTCTTTGGGTCTTAGTTTTCTCATTTGTAAAATGAGGTGTCAGGACTCAATAACTTCTAAGGTAACTTCTCCTTCTAAATTGATTATCTTATGACATTCAGGCCACAATGAGTAATCAGAATAGGACTTTAGGGGTGATATCTTTGCTTAAAGGAGCTTTAAATGCTGACAACTCTCACAGAAAAACAGGCCACTATAATGAGTTTTCACTTTAGTGAATGTGAGGGGATAGCCAGATAATCAATATGTGATGTCTCAAATACTTAGGGTGATGTTATGTTCCTTTGGGCACTTAAAAGAATGGATTTTTTCAAAGCTTGAAGGGATCTTGGAGGTCAGCAAATTATACCCATTCATTTTAGAGGTGAAGACATTGAGAACCAGAGAAATAAAGTGATTTGCCCAAAGTCACCCACCAATAAATGGCATAGTCTGATGAATCCTTGCTTTCTGACTCCCACTATGTTGTTCTTTTCACTAAGCTATGCCAAGATTACCAGATGAATGACGACTAAGTATTCTGATTACATGATAGAGTTAAGTTTCCAAAGGTCTCTTGCACACAAAGGAATATTTTCTGCAGCATAGCATAATGGACAGAATGTTAGGTCTGAAGTCAGAAAGATCTGGATTCAATCCCCACCTCTGACTTTAGAAAAATTACATAAACTTCCTAAGACTCAGTTTCCTCACTTGTAAAAGGCATATAAAAACACCTGCTTCACATACTTGTTCATAGAATCAAATGAGAAAATGTGTGTAACTTTGCAAACCAATAAGTGCTATAAAAGTGAGCTACTATCATCACCATCATCCTCATTAAACACCAAGAAACCTGGTTCAACTCAATTTCATTTTAAATATTTTGTACTTCCAATAAGCTTCTGTCCTAAAAGAAAACCACCCACCAGAATTCCCTATGTCCCTTCTGAAGCAAGTAAAAGTGGAATGTGGAGACAACAGCCTGCCTACTTTCTACCTACTGGGATGGATCACCTTCCTTCCTTAAAGTCCACAACACTGATTCAGTTTCAACACTTTCCCTCTCACTTTCATTCTGTTCTGGAATTTAACAAGAGGAAATTCTGGACCGAAAACCAACTTTGGCAGGAATTCCTTTTGTTCCTTCACGTAGTCCAAAGACGTGAGCCTCGAGTAGCACTTGACTCCTCAACCTGGGGCATGACTAAATCAGACTCAAAAACATCTCTTTCCTTTTTGCTTCAAATGGTACGTGAGACACACAATTTACAAACTGTGCAAAGCATGAGAGCATGTGTTTCCTATCAGGGCTAATTTCCCCAACAATCATCTACAAAACCTTTAGGATATTCTCATAGTAAAAGCTTTCCTATGTCTGCTCTCAATTTTTATTTTGAAGGAGGGGAGCAGAAATGTTAGATGCCACTAAAATCAGCATTAAACTCTATTTATAAAAGTGTTTTCCTGAGCCTTTTGTTATATCACCCAACACACTAAAACCATATAAATTTTGGTTAGTTGATTTGTCCTCTACCTTAAGACCAGGAATTCTTTCAATAGTTAATTATCACAGGACAATAGAATTGAAGAAATTCTGACATTTGCAAAAGTATAGAATTTCAAAAGCGGGATTTCATACTTCCTCTCTGAAGTTCATGTATTCCTACACAGATGTCTATTTTCTCAGCATTCAAGGCAGCTCTTCTCACTCTTCCATCTAATGGTAACTTGTGCCCTAGCTTGAGCCAACCCCTCATGAACTTATTTTCATAATGTGTTTTGTATGTGTTAAGGAATAGAGAGTAAAAAGTCTGTTAAATGTAAGTTACTTGTCCCGAGACTTTCCAGAAAGAAACTGGGAACCTCTACAGTCAACTCGAGTATAGGTATTTAATTTTCTTGGTACATATAAAAACCCATGCAAATAGCATAGAATTAGGGGGTGTTGTGTTTTTTTTCAGCCTTTAACTGAAACAGAAATAGAAATAAAAAGGAATAGAAATACTTTTAATGTCTATTTTTCAAATGAGTGCCCTCTCCCTGCCCTCTTCCCTTTCAATTTCCCCTTCAAGAAAGGATCACATGTACACTATGCCCACACTAGATTCAGTTCTGGGAGAACCCTGACGTTAATGAAAGATATTAGGCTCTTTTTCTCACACTCTTTAGGTCATAATATCCACGTCCTGGGGAAACTTACTTAAAGTTTAGGTTTAGCTCATATTTGGGTCTCCCCAAAAGTGGAAAGCAGAAAGATACTCAGTTCATATTCTAGATCAGGTTAGGACAAATATCTATTTCCCTCACACAAAAGAAATGCTGTAAACACAAAAGACTCACGAGAATGATTTGACAGAAAAAAATATGAAATAGAAACAATAATAACAATGACCGCTGTTATATTCTCCCAGGGGATTTAAACTTAAAACCATCAAACAGAATATTCTTTGAGACTGAATAGACATTTCACATCTCACCTTGGTATTGCAGTCCAAACAATTCCCTCCAGATCTATGTTCTCTGACAAGCCTAATCAGGAGTTGAGCTCCCCTCTATGTGAAATAGTATCCTCTCTGATGCAGAAACTACACCACTATCACTGCTCAACTCCTACCAAGGGATCCAGAAACTCTGGATCTCTCTAACTCACAAGGCCAGACCTGTCCATCTCATGACTAGCATTAAATCATCTATGCTCAGGGAAAGAAATACGAAGTAGAAAAGTCTGCCCCAAAGGCCCAGTTTCAGCTGACTTAGCCAAGTGCCTAGCTTAGCTTCCATGTAATGACAGAAAATACCCTTCTAGGAGTGTTTTCTCACCCCTCATAGGAAGTCCAGTGAAAGAGATCTACTTGCCACATGAGAGAACTGAAGGAAGAGAGAGAGCTTGAAGCTTCCTCTCCTCTTAACTGATTCAGCTCTTCCCCTACAACATTGTGGGGATAAGAGATCAACAAAAGGATTACTTTATCATCCCTAAGATCCCAAGTCATGCAGCACTAAGCCAGCACAATGTAGTCAGCTCCATGTAGTGAGGGCAGTGCTATAAATGCTTCGTGTGACTATTTCACTAAAATAAAACCAGGCATCCAGTGATGACCATACCTTTCATTTCTACATCCCCATCGAGCCAGTCTCCATCCTGGATTGCATTTTAGCTCCTTGAATTCTACCAACCATAGGACAGATCTCAGATCCCAGAAATAAGGAAACAAGAGAAGCCAAAAGAGAACTTACCCCTGGAGAAACCTGAGGAATGAACGGATAAGCCAGAAGATAATTGTTGGGAAGTGAAATAGAATAAAGTATCAAGGGGGGGATTCTCCAAAATGGGACAAAATGGTCTTGGGACCTGGATGGAGAAAGTATGGGTAGATTGGGATGGTGCCTGGACAGCAGAGTACATTCCATTTTCCATTTTCCTCTTTCTATCACTCTGTCATTCACTCTCTTTGATCCTCAATTTTGAGGAACCAGCCTTATGTGTATGCAGCAGCAGCCTTCTGCTGCTCAACAAAGGCTGATGAAAGATCTCCATCACCTTGAAATTAGCTTATTGTGGTGTTTCAACAATTTGGCTAGCAGCCGCTGTGGTGGGTGTAAAACCAACAATAACCAGCCCACGGAACGCTGCAAGCTCAGGTACTTTTGATCTGCTTTACTAAGGAAAGCAATGTTAAGGGGTTTACAATCTTACTTTAATCCAGTATACAAATATCATTCACTTAATTCAGGGGAAAAAGCCAGCACCCTGAACTTCAGAGCAAATACAAATTACAAACATCAACAGACTAAATACAATTTATAGGTCCCGAGAAAACCAAGTGTGAACATCCCGCAAGCTGGAGGGCTCTCAACTACAGCTGCTTTGAGTCTCCACATCAGCACACCACCAAGAGTGAGAGCCCTAAGCAAATAGCTCTGTCTTCCTTTTTTATGCACTCTTTAGCTGTCATCAAACAGCATCTGAGTGACCAGAACTTAAGTTCTCACCATTGGCTCTGGAATTAGCACCTCCCCCTAGGACCTTGAGGGCTTCCCGACCACATCGACTTAGCACCTAATAGCTAGGGGTTTTGGGCCTACTTGGGAAAGAAGATATAATCAGACCTCCCTTTATTGGCCCCACTTGGAGCCCCACCTTAGTTACCAATTCACACTCACATAGGCTTAGCACCTAATAGATAGGGGTTTGGGCCTGACGCTTAGCACTTAGTAAGACTCAATCAAAGACACCTAATTAATCATTTTAAAACAGTAAGAAAGTCCCAACTTAATTGATATTACATGTGGCAACAAAACTTCTACCATTAGAGAATCAGTCCTTTGGGTAGAAGGAAGGCTTATGCCTCTAGAAGTCTCTTCTCAAAATGCAAATACCCCTGGAATGAATAAAATATTAACTCAATATCACCTTTTAACATATTTACCTTGCATATTTAACATATTACCTCGCAAACACGGATCAACAGCTAAGAGAACAGAATCCACAAGACTTAAGTTTTATAGAAAATTTAAATTCATCAAAGTGTCTGCTGTATTCTCTCAAGTCCTCATCACTTGACACCTGGACCTTGCAATTGTCTCCTGATTGGTCTCCCTACCATAAGTCTCTCACCACTTCAAACCATCTTCCACACAATGATTTTCTTACTCTAACTTGTGATTCCCCCAAAACCTCTAAGTCCAAATAGAAATTCCTTTTGCACGTAAGGCCAAAGGGATGGGGATGGTGTACATTAGAAGGGTTGTACACTTGGCAGTGGTGTTGAGGAGACAACTCAGGAGGTCGATAGTTGAGAAAAATAGAAATACTAACTTCACCGACTTCACAGTTTTATCTGTGCGGTTGGCCACTCTCTGCCCCACCTTTCAGTGTATTCCAATCTCCCCCTTTCTTCAATCCTCCTCTTCAAGTCATTCTTCACTCCAATTCACCTGAAACCTGATCCTTAGCTACACTCACCCCACTCCTGACTTTGCCCCAGCCCTCATCAGATCTCCATTGACTTAACTGAAATAGAATCACTCTGTCAAACACTGTGGTTTGTCAGACATTGCCTAAGGAAGGCAGTGGGAGGAATGAGCACTGTCTGATCTTGCCTGTGTCAAGAGCTATTCCCACAGTGTTGCTCATTTCAAGGGTAAATGTAATAGGCCAGATCCAAATAAACAGCTTTATATTTGTTTCCATGTAAGCTTCAGGAAAAGGAGCCCCAGACTTTGATAATTTGAGAGATCCAAGCTACACAGTTTTGTTACTCTTATCCATATTTTCCAATAAAGCTTCCAAAAAGCAGCTACCCAAGTACCCAAGTATCTCAACAGTAGCAATATATCACTGAAGTTAGTTGTCCACCTGTTGTTCCTCTTTCTCAAAATATGACTGGCCCCTCCGTTTTTGTAGTCATAAATCTCATCAACAGCATATTTTTCTCGTGGACAAAATTGTCATTGAGATCACACTGTAACCTGTTCATACCCATCACTCATCATTCCATTTAGGTCCCTTCTAATTTTGTTATTCTGGGATCTTCAAAAGTCTGCTTTTAAAAGAAGCAGCCATAAACCTTGCTTGCATTCCCTTAGGACAGTGGTTCTTGAAGGGTGTGCTATAAAACTCGCTCCATTACTTACACATTCCTTAGCCCCTGATCCCTGCTACACTTTGCAGCTTGCTCTTCCTGACCTGACATTGGAGAGGTCGCAACAGTCATTCTATCCATGGAGGCATCTCCTTTCTAAGTTCTGGAGAAGTTAAGAAAGAAGAGGGTGAGGCGATGGGGTGGAGAAGGTGGAGGGATTCCAAGGTCCAGGTAATGGATTTGGTGGTAGAACTGCTCAGGAACCCTTCTGTGTTGCCAGCTTAAACATTCAGAATGGCATGATGCCTTGTGGCAAAAAAATATTGTGCTGTGAGCAAAAACATTTGAGAACCACTGACTTAATGTGCATGGTAACATAAGAGGTAAATATTAGAAACTCATAAACTCAAGTTAATCTGCATCTTGAGTTTTCTATTCAGCTGCAAACGTATGAGAATCTGAAGACAAAAAGAAAATCAGTGTTTGAGTATGTGTTGTGCATTTAGGGTTGTGTGAGAAAGGCAGATTGGCATAGCAGACAGGGGCTAGAGTTAGAGTAGGGAAAACCTTCATTTGAATCCTAATTCTGACACTTACTAGCTGTGGGATCCCAGGCAAATTAAACTCTCAACCTCAATTTCTTCAAGTGCAAAATGGAGGGGAGGGAGTGATAATATTAGCACCCACCTCAGAGGGTTGTTGTGAGGATCAAATGAGATAACCTAGACAAAACACTTTGCAAACCTTAAAGCAATATATAAATATTAACTATTGTTATTCATGGGGCTGCTACATGGCACAGTGGATAAAGCAGTGGGCCTGGAGTCAAGAAGACTTATCTTCCTGAATTCAAATCTGGCCTCAGACACTTACTAGCTGTGTGACCCGGGGCAAGTCACATAACCCTGTTTGCCTCAGTTTCTTCATCTGTAAAATGAGCTGGAGAAGGAAATGCAAACCACTCCAGTATTTTTGCCAAGGAAACCCCAAATGGAGTCATAAAGAGTGAGACATGACTGAAAGAACCGAACAACGACAAAAATCATTATTAATATTATTAGTCTACTCGATAGATTATCTTGCATACCATATCAAGGGTGTAGAACCAAGTAAATCAGACAAACCTAAAAGGAAATGAATAAATTTTCTCTCTCTTTTCCTTGGGTTTGGTTTTCACTAGAAGCTGTGTCAACAAAGGACACCCAGAGTATATTTGCAGCAGCCAGACTGTAATACTTTCCCTGCCCAGAGCAAGAGATTCATTGGAGCTGGAACTAGAAAAGCAGATGAGTTCATGCTAATCGTAAAGCATGATATAAATTCCGGACTCGAATCAATACATAAGCCCAGATCAATCCCATGAAGACATCATCAGTATTGTTAGGGTAGAATTATAACTAGCGCCCCAGTCCTTCCTGTATCACCAACTGTCTATTAGACATTTCAAACTGGATGCCTCTAAGGCGTCTCAAACTCAAAGTGTCCCAAATAGAACTAATCTTTGCCCACAAACCCACCCCTCTTCTAAACTACCTTATTTTCATAAACACCATCATTTTTCCAACCTCATTGTCCATGACTTTCCCTCTTTCATTCACTGATTCAGCTGAATTGGCTTCCTCTCTGTTCCTTACCCACAATAATCCATCTACCATCTCCACGCCTCAGCACTTGTTGCTCCCATGACCAGAATATTCCCTCCTTATGTCCACCTCATAGAATCCCTTGCTTCCAAGACACAGCTCAAGCCTCACCTGTTACAAGAAGCCTTTCTTGATTCCCTGAATAGCTAGTGCTGTCCCTATCTAAACACGTTTTTAAACTATTTCATAATTCTTGGTATTTATTCTTTTTTGTATTTATTCTGCAAATACTTATATATGTACTAGTTGTGCTACTCTCCTCTTTCCATTAAAATGGAAAATCTTTCCAAATGGAAGTTGTTTTATGTCTTGTCTTCATATGCTCAGGATCCAGCACCCTGCTTGGCACTCAATGGGTGCTTTCTGAAATTTGTTGATTGAATTGGCTGGGACTTTGCCTGAGGGCACTGAGATTTAGAAGGCACTAGCAAGACCTACATTCCATCATCAGGGTAGAAACAACAGACATTGGTACCTTAATATCATGATTAGTCAAAATAGGAAACTACAAAACCTGCTTTCTCCATCCCTGAGTGAGACCTTTTCCATTCTACCACTCTGTAACAGGGGAGCAACCTCATGATTCCCCAACATCTCCCTCCCTCCATCTCACAACTTAGCTTTTCTTTTAAAACTTTATTTGGGGGAGCAGAGTAAGAAGTAAGCTGCTCTCACCCTCCCTTATTGACCTCTGAAAGCCCAGAAAATATCACCCCAGGGAAAAAAACCCTATAACCCCCGAGCCAGCAGAAAGACAGGGCACAGCATTCTTGTAGCCTAGGAAGCTTGGGGGGATTAACAGGAAAGGCCCTCTCACTCTGGGGGAGAGGGAGCAGTACAGGATGTTAGACACCCCAGCAAACCCCACCTGAGCAAACCAGGGTTTGGATCCTGAGCCCCAAGGTGGTGGAACAGGCAAGTACCAACACCAGAACCCCCAAAAGCCTCAGCACAGGCAGGGGAACCAGTAGGCACTAGCTTGGAAATCCACCACGTGCACAGCATTCTCCAGCAGCCAAATCTCATCTCCCAGTGCTTCAACACAACTCCAGGAAGCACAACTCCAGGAGGCACAGCTCCAGGCTGGCAAAATCCTCCAGCAGCCAAATATTTGAGTGCCAAGCCCAGGTGAGCAGGAGCCAAACATTCCAGTGAAGGGCATGGGTGAGCAGGCATTTTCCAGGGGCCAGACTGCCCAACCCCACCCCAAGAACTCCAGTGTTTCTGACCCTCGCATATATAGCCACAGGTAAGCTGCCAGACTTCTACAGCCTCTAGCTGCCAGCACCTGAAGCCCCAGCACACAAAGGTAGGGACCAGGTCTCCTGCTCCTAGCATAAGAAGCTTGTGTCCTGCTGTGCTCCAGCAGGAGAGCTCAACTCTAAAAGCCAGGAATTAGGCAAACATTATGAGCAAAAAGCAGATATGGACAATAACCATACATTCTTATTATGGGGATGGGGAAGATCAAGGTATAAATTCAGAAGAGGACAACATTGTCAATACACACACATCTCAAACCTCAAAGAAGTATTTGAACTGGTCTCAAGTCCAAAAAGCCTTCTTGGAAGAGCTGAAGGAGGATTTTAAAAGTCAAATAAGAGAGGTAGCAGAAAAATTGAGAAAAGAAATGAGAGGTATGCAGGAGAGAGTCAATAGCTTGGAACAGGAAGGACAAAAATTGAGTATAGAAAACAAATCCCTAAAAAGTAGAATTGGCCAAATGAAAAAGGAGGCACAAAAACTCACTGAAGAGAAGAGCTCCTTAAAAAGTAAAATTGGCTAAATGGAAAAGCCGGCACAAAATTCAATAGAAGAAATCAACTTGTTAAAAATTAGAATTGGGCAAGTAGAAGCTCTTGACTCTATGAGAAATCAAGAATCAGTCAAACAGAAACAAAAGAATGAAAAAAATAGAAGAAAATGTAAAATACCTCATTGGAAAACAACTGACCGGGAAAATAGATCCAGGAAAGACAATTTAAAAATTATTGGTCTACCTGAAAACCATGATGAAAAAAAAGAGCCTGGACAGGAAATCATCAAAGAGAACTTCCTTGAGGTCCTAGAACCAGAAGGTAAAACAGTCATTGAAAGAATCCACTGATCACCTCCTAAAAGAGATGCCAAATTGAAAATGGCAAGAAATATTATGGCCAAATTTCAAAATTATCAAGTCAAAGGGAAAATATTGCAAGCAGACAGGAAGAAACAATTTAAATATCGTGGAACCACAGTCAGGATTACACAGGACCTTGAAGCTTCTACATTAAAAGATTAGAGGATGTGGAATATGATACTTTATAAGGCAAAGGAGCTTGGATTACAACCAAGGATCAACTATCCAGTGAAACTGAACATAATCTTTCAGGAGAGGAGATAAATATTCAACAAAATAGGTGACTTCCAAGTCTTCCTGGTGAAAAGACCAGAGCTCAACAGAAAATTTGATCAAGAGAGGCATAAAAATGTAAACAGAAAAGAAAAAAAACAACATGTTATTAATAAAAGCAAACTGTTTACATCCCTACAAGGGAAGACGACACTTGTAACTTTTGAGAACTATGTTGTTATTATGCCATTTAAAAGGGGTATACATAGATAGAGGCCATGGCTCTCAATCAATCAAAGTTGACTTTGATGTGATGATTAAAAAATCTAAGTGGTGAAAGGAATTGTACTGGGAGAAGAGGAAAGGAGGAGGTAGACAAGGGTAAATTACAGCACATGGAAAGGCACACAAACCTATTACAGTAGAGGGAAAGAAGGGAGAGAGATGAGAATTGTTTGAACCTTACTATCATCAGATTTGGCTCAAAAGGGTGATAACATAATCAGTTAGGTATAGAAATCAAACTTACCCTATAGGCAGTAGGAGAGGAAAGGGGAAAAAAAGGGAGGGGGTGAATAGAAGGGAGGGAAGAAGTAGCAAAGTTAAAGGAGAAGAAAAGGAAGGGGGCTGATAGAAGGGAAGGCAGATTAAGGGAGGCAGTGGTCGAAAGCAAAACTCTAGTGAGAAGGGAAAGGGAGAAAGGAGAGAGAAAAGCATAAACAGGGAGAGGGGAATAGGATGGAGAGAAAGACACAGATAGTAATCATAACTGTGAATGTGAATGGGATGAACTCTCCCATAAAAAAGAAGCAGATAACAGTGTGAATTGAGGACCATAATCCTACAGTATGCTTTTTACAAGCAAAACATTTGAAGCAGAGAGATACACACAGAGCAAAGGTAAAAGGCTAGAGCAGGATATATTATGTTTCAGCTGAAGTAAAAAAAAAAAAGGCAGAGGAAGCAATCCTTATCTCAAACAAAGCAAAAACAAAAATAGATCTAATTAAAACAGATACAGAAGGAAATGACATCCTGCTAAAAGTTACCATAGATAATGAAGTAATATCATTACTAAAAATATAAGCACCAAGTGGTATAGCATCCAAATTGTTAGAGGAGAAATTAAGGAAGTTAAAGGAAGAAACAGATAACAAAACTATACTAGTGGGAGACCTCAGCCTCCCCCTCTCAGAACTAGATAAATCTAACCACAAAATAAACAAGAAAGAAGTTAAGAAGATGAATAGAATTTTAGAAAAGTTAGATATGGTTGACCTCTGGAGAAAATTGAATGGGGATAGAAAGGAATATATCTTTTTTTGGTGGTACATGAAAAACTCACAATACAATGCAGAAAGACAGAAATATTAAATGGATCCTTTTCAGATCATGATGCAATTAAAAAATATGTGCAATAAAGGGCCATGAAAAGATAGTCAAAAATTTAATGGGAAACTAAATTATCTAATCCTAAAGAATGAATGGGTCAAACAACAAATCACAGAAACAATCAATAACTTCATCCAAGAGAATGACAATAATGAGACAACATACCAAAAATTATGGGATGAAGAAAAAGCAGTTCTTAGGGAGAGTTTTATATCTCCAAATGCTTACATGAATAAAATAGAGAAAAAGACATCAGGGCATGCAACTGAAAAAGCTAGAAAAAGAAAAAATAAAATATCCCCAGTTAAATACCAAATTAGAAATTCTGAAAACTAAAAGAGAGATTAATAAAATTGGAATTAAGAAAACTATTGAACTAATAAATAAAATGAATAGCTGGTTTAATGAAAAAAATAATAAAATAGATAAACTTTTGGTAGGATTTTAAAAAAAGAAAGAAGAAAACCAAATTACCAATATCAAAAATTAAAAGAAGGAATTCCCTACCAATGAAGAGGAAATCAAAACAATAATTAGGAACTATTTTTCCCAACTGTATGCCAATAAATTTGACAATCTTAGTAAAATGGATGAATATTTACAAAAATATAAACTGCCCAGATTAACAGAAGAGGAAATAAAATAATCCCATTTCAGAAAAAAGAAATTGAACCAGCCATCAATGAACTCCCTAAGAAAAAATCTCCAGGGCCAGATGGATTTACAAGTGAATTCTGTCAAACATTTAAAGAACAACTAATCCAAATACTATGTAAACTATTTGGGAAAATAGGCAAAGAAAGAGTCCCATCAAATTATTCTTAGGATACAAATATAGTGCTGACACCTAAACCAGAAAGAGCCAAAAAGAGAAAGAAAATTATAGACCAATTTCTCTAATGAATGTATATGCAAAAATTTTAAATAAAATATTAGCAAAGAGATTACAGCAACTTCTCTCAAGGATAATACACCATGGCCAAGTGGGATTTATACCAGGAATGTAGGGTGGTCTAATATTAGGAAAACTATTGGCATAATCGATCATATCAACAACAAAACTAATAGAAATCATATGATTATCTCAATAGATGCAGAAAAAGCATCTGACAAAATACAATGCCTATTCCTATTAAAAACATTAGGGAACAGAATAATAAGTGGAGCCTTAAAATGATAGGTAGTATCTAACTAAAACCATCAGCAAGATTGTATGCAATGAGGATAAGCTGGAAGCATTTCCAATAAGATCGAGAGTGAAGCAAGGATGTTCATTATCACCATTGTTATTCAATATCGTACTAGAAATGTTAGCAATAAGAGAAGAAAAAGAAAATGAAGTTATTATGATAGGCAAAGAAGAAACAAAGCTATCATTCTTTGCAGATGATATGATGATATACTTAGAGAATCCTAGAGAATCAAATAAAAAATTACTTGAAATAATAAATAATTTTAACAAAGTTTCAGGATATAAAATAAGCCCACAAAACCCATCAGCATTCATATATATATATTACTTGAAATAATAAATAATTTTAACAAAGTTTCAGGATATAAAATAAGCCCACAAAACCCATCAGCATTTATATATATATATATATATATTTATATATATATATATATATATATATACATACATACATACACACACACACACACACACATATATATATACACTAACAAAGCCGAACACCAAGCGGTAGAAAGAGAAATTCCATATAAAATATATGGGAATCTACCTGCTGAAACAAACCCAGGAACTATATGAACACAATCACAAAACACTTTTAACACAAATAAAGTCAGATCTAAATAATTGGAAAAATAACAGTTGCTCATGGGAAAGCCAAGCTAACATAATAAAAACGACAATTCTATCCAAATTAAATTACTTATTCAGTGTTATGCCAATCAAACTAACAAAAAAAATTATTTTATAGAGCTAGAAAAAGCAATAACAAAATTCATCTGGAAGAACAAAAGATCCAGAATATCAAGGGAATTAATGAAAATAAATGCAAAGGAAGGTAGTCTACCCATACCAGATATTAAACTGTATTATAAAGCAGCAATCATCAAAACTGCTTGGTACTGGCTAAGAAATAGAGCGGTGGGTCAGTGGAATAGGTTAGATATTCAAGACACTACAGTCAATGACTATAGTAATCTACTGTTTGATAAATCCAAAGACTACAACTTCTGGGATAAGAACTCATTATTTAACAAAACTTCTGGGAAAACTGAAAAATAGCATGGCAGAAAATAGGCATAGACCAACATCTTACATCCTATACCAAGATAAAGTCAAAATGGGTTCATCATTTAGATATAAAGGCTGATACTATAAGCAAACTAGGAGAGCAAGGAATAGTTTGCCTGTCAGATTTATGAAGAAGGGAAGGCTTTATGACCAAGAAAGAGACAGAGAACATTATGAAATGCAAAATGGATGATTTCGATTACATTAAATTGAAAACTTTTGCACAAACAAAGCCAATGCAACCAAGATTAGAAGTGAAACAAAAAGCTAGAAAACAATTTTTATAAACAATATCTCTGATAAAGGCCTCATTTCTAAAATATATAGAGAACTGAGTTAAATTTATAAGAATACAAGTCATTCCCCAACTGATAAGTGGTCAAAGGATATGAACAGGCAGTTTTCAGAGGAAGAAATTAAAGCTGTCTAGAGTCATATGAAAAAATGGTCTAGGGGGGCGGAGCCAAGATGGCGGCCGGGAAGCAGTGACTGGCGTGAGCTCCCCACCAAGTTCCTCCAAAAACCTATAAAACAATGGCTCTGAACCA
>CM053622.1:519279307-519301603 GCA_028646595.1 Phalanger gymnotis
TCTAAATCACTATTGATTAGAGAACTGCAAATCAAAACAACCCTGAGGTACCACATCACACATATCAGATTGGCTAACATGACAAAAAAGGAAAATGATAAATGTTGGAGAAGATATGGGAAAATCAGAACACTAATGCATTGCTGATGGAGTTGTGAACTGATCCAACTATTCTGGAGACCAATTTGGAACTATACCCAAAGGGCTATGAAATTGTGCATATCCTTTGACCTAGTTATACCACTTCTAGGTCTATATCCAAAACAGAGCATAAAAATGGGAAAAGGGCCCACCTGTACAAACATATTTATAGCAGCTCTTTTTGTGGTGGCAAAGAACTGCAAATTAAGGGGATATCCATCAACTGGGGAATGGCTGAACAAGTTGTGGTATATGGATGTAATGGAATACTATTGTGCTATAAGAAATGATGAGCAGGTGGACTTCAGAAAAATCTGGACTTATATGAACTGATGCTGAGTGAAGTGAGCAGAACCAGGAGAATATTGTACACACTAACAGCTATATTGTGTGATGACTGACCTTGATAGACTTAACTCTTCTCAGCTATGCAAGGATCTAAGACAGCTCCAAAAGATGCACAATGGACAATGCTACCTACATCCAGAGCAAGAACTTTGGAGTCTGAATGCAGATGGAAGTATATTATTTGCTCTCCTTTTGTTGTTTTGTTTTGTTTCTTCTTTCTCGTGGTTCCTCCCATTAGTCCTAATTCTTCTTTATATCATGACTAATGTGAAAATATGTTTAATACAAATTATAAATAGAGTCTATATCAGATTGCATGCTATCTTGGGGAGGAGGGAGGAGAGAGTAGGAGAGAAAATTCAAAACTCAAAATCTCATGAAAGTGAATGTTGAAAACTAAAAAGAAATAAATTAATTATTGAAAAAAGAAAAACAAAAAGTTTATTTGACGGTATGTTTCATAAAGTGCTTGTTTTGTGAAGCCAGATAACAGCTTTATGCATGCATGCACCTGTATGCACATACACGCACACACACACACACACACACACACACACACACACACACACACACCTTAATTCTAACTTTGTGTTAAAGGGCACTGTAATTATAGCAATCCCCATAACTAGAAAGTGGTGGAGATGCCTCATTCTTTCCAAAAGAATGCCAAGTCTGAAAATGAGTCCCCAGGGAGAAAATATTCTGCTTTCAAAATTAATGATAGGCATCCAAGGACAAAGCCAAGAGATTAAGCAGTAAGATGGATAAGTGCCAAAGAAAAATCTAAATTGGGTTAATCCATTGTTAGCAGCAAGAGCAAAGAAGGGTCACAGCAGCTGGCCCTTTGGGCTATTAATAACTTGCTACCCTTGGATACTCACTTTCATGATATGAGCCCAGGGGTTTGAAACCATGCACCAGTATTAATTACATTTGTGGACTATTTTTAATGAGTTTGTGGGTGGTTAATATGATTTTATTGGGTGAATATATAAAAATGACTCATCTCTATCTTTCCAATTAAAAGATTTTCAAGGACTGAAAATTTTAAAGGAGAAGACTCAATATCCACTGAGTAACTATCCATAACTTTTACCTGTTTAAATTTTAAAAGACAAAATGATTTAGGAATAATGATACTGGCTATACCTATTGAGTGGAATGAGAGAACGAAGTGAATAAAATCTACTCAAGTTGGTCATGTATAATATATATGTATGTATATACACATACATGTATATGCACATATATTCTTAGATTGAGTAGGCTAACCATTTAACATTTTATACCTACTTTTTCATTTATTCTTTTAAATTAAATTTTATTTTAATTCTGAACTTAACAATCACTAAATAAAATGGGTATTTCAATAGACATAATAGAATAGAAAAATAAAATTGTACATGAAACTGCATGTCTCTATTATGTACAATTTGCTTTTCTTCTTAAATATATAAGAAGTATAACCTAGAGTTTCAAAGCCATCTTGTTCATCTGTGTTTCTTTCTGGCCTCCCTTAGGTTCTCTTCTCAGCATTTTTTTGATCTAGTCTTCCTAACTCCAATGGATATGTGATTTCATTGATGTAGGTACTCCCTCCACCATGTGGATCCATTGCGTGGATACCAATAGAGCACATGAGCTTTCCATCAGTTATTCCTCAGACTACCAATGTAACCTGTCCATCTTTTTTTTCCAGTCAGACATTTCACTGATGTCATCTTTTATCCCACTTCTGTGCAATTCATGTGTTGTACACCTCACTCATGCCCATGTCCACTGTGTACCCCTCCACTGACCTTTGACTACTCCCAAATTTTAGTTTTTAGAGATTATAATATTTATGACTTGCAACCATGCACAATCACTGGAATAAGAACATTCTTCTTTTTTTAATTAATTTATTTGGTTTTAGTTTACAACATTCAGTCCCACAAGATTTTCAGTTCCAAATTTTCTCCCCCTCCTTTTCCTATCCCCTCCCCAAGATGGCACACAATCTGACATAGGTTCCACATATACATGCACATTAAACATATTTTCGCATTAGTCATTGTTGCAAAGAAGAATTATAACTAATGGAATGAACCACAAGAAAGAAGAAACAAAACCAAACATAAAGAGAGAGCAAATAGTATGCTTCCATCTACACTCAGACTTCATAATTCTTTCTCTGGATGTGGATAGCATTTTCCACCACGAGCCATTTGGAGCTGTCTTAGAACCTTGCATTGCTAAGAAGAGCCAAGTCTATCAAAGTTAGTCATGACACAATGTGGCTGTTACTGTGTACAATGTTCCCCTAGCTCTGCTCCGCTCGCTCAGCATCAGTTCATGTAAGTCTTTCCAGACTTTTCCGAAGTCTGCCTGCTCATCATTTCTTATAGCACAATCGTATTCCATTATGTTCATTTACCGCAACTTGTTCAACCATTCCCCAATTGATAGGCATCCCCTCAATTTCAAGTTCTTTGCCACCACAAAAAGAGCTGCTATAAATATTTTTGTACATGTGAGTTAAGAACATTCTCCTGGGGAGGTGGGGCAGAGCTAAGATGGCTGCTAGAAAGCAGGGACTTGCTTAAGCTCTCCCCCAGGTCCCTCCAAACACCTGTAAAAATGGCTCTGAACAAATTCTGGAGCTGCAGAACCCAAGAAGTAACAGAGGGAAGCAGGGCCCCAGCCCAGGAAAACCTGGATGGTTGCTGGGAAGGGTCTATCACACGGAACTGGGAGTGAAGCTAAGCACAGCCCAGTGTGGGCCTCACCAGGGCCAACCAGACCGGGAGCTGGGTGGAACAGGCCTTAGCTCCCTGAATCAGTGAGCTGTGGCAGTTACCAGACTTCTCAACCCACAAACGCCAAAGACAACAGAGAAGGTTAGTGGTAAAAACTGCTGGAACGTAGTGAAAGGAGTGTGCTGTCGGCAGAAGTGGTGCAGCTCTGGGGCTACTTCCAGAGCTCCAGCTGCAGTTGCTTCCTGCCCCAGGCCCACCCAGTGTGAGGAATTAAGTGGTGGATCAGAGTGGGAATGCAGAGCCTGCTTGGATCTGAGTCGTGGTCAGGGTTGACAATTCTTGAGGGAGAAGGAGCGCTGCTATGGCAAAACTTGCTGTGTAGAAGTAGCTCTGAAAATAGCAGCACAGCCCCTCAAGCTTGGGACAAAGTACTCTCTACTCTACAAGCAGTCATACCTTGACAAAAAGCTCAAGGGTCAAGCAGTTAGCTGGGAACATGAACAGGCAACAAAAATGGACCCAGATTCAGAATCAGACTTTGGAATCTTTAGTGACAAAGAAGACCAAAACATACAGCCAGAGGAAGTCAAAAATAGGGGAGGGGGATCGTGGTGATAGAAGGGAGGGTAACTGGGGAACAGGGAAATCAGAATATATGCCATCTTGGAATGGGGGGGAGGGTAGAAATGGGGAGAAAATTTGTAACCCAAAATCTTCTGGAAATCAATGCTGAAAACTAAAAATATCAAATAAAAAATCATTAAATCTAAAAAAAAATAAAGAACATTCTCCTTAAGGCCCCCAAAATATCTGAACGATAATCAGTGGAGTTGAAACTAATTTCAGGTAGAAGGAGGCAGGAGGCTTGAAAAATAGCCTAAGCAGGAGTTCTTAATCTTTTTTGTGTCATAGATCCTTTTGACAGTCATGAATTCTATAAACCCCTTTTCAGAATAAGTTCATTTAAAAAATAAAATGAGTTTCATAGAATTACAAAGGAAATAATTTGTACTGAACTATAGTTCTCTAAGTATATATGTTTAAGTTCACAGAGTCCAGGTTAAGAATTTCTGATCTAGAAAATTAAGGCATTATAAAATATGAAAGTTTGGAAGAGAGCTCAGAAAAGAGGTGTCTCTAGCAATGAAGAACTCTGCTAAACCATCAAAAATCTACCAACAGTACTGCTGGAAGAAAGCCAAGGGAGACCACAACACATCTTTGCTAGTTGTATGTCAATATTTTCCTCTTCCTCTCCCTGTGCCAATACCACCCCAGCCAGGATGTTCTGACTGCCTGCCCCAGGAGTGGTTCCTACCACACACAGCCTGGAATCTGGGGCAGGACACAGCTTAGGCAATCCAGTCTACATGATCTTGGCACAGACTCCAATTCACTCTCACCTTGTCCCTTCAACACCTACTGGCTCCCCAACTCTTGACTACTTGTGTTAAACTCCAGGCCGCCTATATGCCTGAGCCATACTAGCTGCGCTCTTAAGGTTTTGTTTCTCTGGCTGGTGATCTCTATGCCTGCTTTGCCGGCTACTTGCTCATGCTATATTGCTGGCTACTAAGATGACCATCTTCCTGATAAATTTGCCTGCCCCATTCTCTGACTTACTGGTTTTTTCCAGACCTATGCATCATCTAACAATGAGTAGTCTTGTTAGATGCTTAATAAATGTTGGTTGATTAACTGGCACACCATCAGCTCTCCATGTCCTAGTTCCTTGCCTCAATCAGTTGCTCATAGGCTGTCATTAACATTGAAATAAAAATTAAAATCTACTACAGTATTTTCAAAGGACTCAGTATGACTAATAAGTACTTCTTCCTTTGGTTTATTCAGTCACGTCTGACACTTAATGACCCCATTTGGGGTTTTCTTAGCAAAGACACTGGAGTGGTTTGCCATTTCCTTCTCTAGCTCATTTTACAGATGAGGAAACTGAGTTAAGTGACTTGCCCAGAGTCACACAGCTAGTAGGTATCTGAGGTCAGATTTGAATTCAGGAAGATTAGTCTTCTTGACTCCAGACCTGATGCTCTAGCCACTGTGCCACCAAGCTGCCTTCCTTACTTCTTCTTTATGCCCCTTCCAGTCCATTTCCTTTCTCAATTTATACCCTTCCTATTTTACTCCCAATTGATTTCCCTTCCTAAGTTATGCCCTCTCAATCTACTATATGATGCTGTTCCTTATTTTGAATTATTGTCATCTTTGTAAACATAAATTGAACTTCTGTGGAAAACATGTGATAGAAACCAAATACAGTCTACTGCCAATTAGCCCTACTAATGGAGGTGAAGCAGGACACAAAATAATGAATGATCTGAAAATCATCTTTATCTGACTTTGAGATGTATTATGGGAACTCCCCGTTTAATGCCATTTCTTAATTAGCCTAATGGTCAAATAAATGATGTCTTGCATCTGCTAAACACAACACAGCTGATGGCCAAGAAATAAGTTTCTTGCTTGGCAAAGGGAATTCAGCCAAATTGGAATTGAAGCAGTTACCATGAATAATTGTGCATAGATTGTCACCATCAAGTCTCAAAAATATTTTCAAAGGGACTTTTTTCCTTCTTATTAGGAGCTAGTAGTGAGGAAACTCCTGATCCTGCAATTTATAGTCTTAAAGAATTGCCTGGGGCATTGGGAAGTTAAGTGACTTGTCCAAGGTCACACAGCCGTTACGCATGAGAGACAAGATTTGAACCCAGGGTCTTCCTGACTGAGAGACAAGATCTCTCAAATGCATACACTACACTAGGCAGCCTTTGCAAAAATACACCAAACATCCAAATGAGGACAAAAGAAAGATTGGGACTCCAGGGAGTAAGAAATAAGCTCACTGTTAAAAGTGAGGAGTTGGTCCACCTGCCCCAAATTAGATTTAGATCCTTTGAGAAGACAATGAGTCCTGTTTGGTGGCATTGTTTTACACCTAAAACCAGTACAAATGATTTTGCTTCATGGTTATCAGGGGTGTCCTCTTTTCTTCACATGTTTATAAGAAATAAAAGGAAAGATTTTGAATGACTCATCCAACAGAATCATTACTAGCAGCCTTTAGTCCATTAAAATAACAGACTCCTTTTGGTTGTGCTTTCCAGCTGTGTTTGTAGTTACCCAAGCAATTTCCTCACTTGCTCCATTCAGGGAGAGTTTCAGCAGCCTCCAAAAACATGCCTTCTCTTAGTGGCATTAATGAAGGTGGTGCTGAAAGAGCCCAGACATTGGGCTCGCCACCCAAGGCAAAGACACCCAGGACAAAGATAGTCAGTCTGGGGAGAGAGGAAGGATGCCAAAGCCTGGAAGAAGAGGCAGCCCAAGGTCTGCAGGAGGAATTCGAAGCCTTGTGAATTAAGACTGGGTGGAGAAAAGTATAACTCACAGTATGTCAGAGTTGGAAGGGACTTTAGAGCTCATTTAGTCCAGTCCCCTTCACTTTACAGATGAGGCGATTGAGGCCCAACGAGGTTAAGAAGCTTATCCAAAGTCACACGGCTAATTAGTGGGCAGAGCTAGGATTCAAATTTAGGTCTCCAGGCTCATAGACCAGTATTCTTTCAACTACACTCCAGAAGGTTGACCTATCCATATTGAAAATCTGTTATACTACTCTTAGCTAAGGTACAAGTTAGGGGCCTAGGATTGAATGAGCATTAAGGCAAAGAAAGAGTCTGTTGGGAAAACAATGCTATCCTGACTCTTTCAAAGTTCACCATAGCTTTCTTCCCACTGCAATAAAGGAAGAAGAATTTGAGACGGGTGGATTAACTCCATGGTGAGAGGTTTAAAAAAAGTGTCAAGTTAACTCTCCCACTTTCCTGGAAGATCTCTTTATTTTCTAATCTTCCACTCACTAAAAGGAAAGCCCTCAATACAGTTAACATGTGGTTTCTGATTCCAAAGAACAGTTTTGTAAACTATGTATGAGTAATGTCACTTCCTCTTTAAATCTGTATAAAAGTCAAAAGGTCAAAAAAAAATAGATTTTGGACCACATAATTTGGCAATAAAAGGTGGTCTCAAAAGTGAATCCTTTTGGAAACAATCTAACTCAAGCTCCTCTTCCAAATTTACTTAACAACTTTTTGAACCCAATTTTAAAAGAGGGAATTAAAAAACTGAAGAGCATGTCATGGCTCGAGTGTTCATGAGAGACATTGAAATGACTGACTTGTATACTAACTCAGCTGCTGATTGTATAAACATAGCTTATACTTTGACCCCATAAGGGTTTCTATGGGATGTCCACAAGTCTCCTCCAATGGGACTCAGTCCAGGATTCTGGAAAAGCTAACATGGATATTGTTTCAACTCATTTCTCACTACTAGGGCTATCCAAACAGGTGGTTGTCAGGTGACCATCTGTCAATCAATCCACAAACATTTATTAAATGCCAGACACTAAAAAAATAAAAATGAAAATATAACAATTCCTGTTGTCAAAGAGCTTATGTTAGATCATCTTGAAAAGGCTATTAATAACTCACATTCACATAATAGTTAAGGTTCACAAAATATTTTCCCAACAACTACGAGATAACTAGAGGGAGGCTTTATTGTTCCCATTTTTTCCTAAGGAGTAAAGTAACTTGACCAAAGAAGCCCAGATAGTAAGTGAGAGACTTACATACAGTAGAACTGAATCAAGATTGAGGCTAAGCTTCTTCCTTCCTTCCCCTCCACACCATATAGTGTATATTATCACCCCTAGTAGACAGGACATTAGTAATATCTGACATGGGACCCATTTTTTAACTTTTTTTTTCAAATTTGACCAGTAAAATCTAAAAGAACCATCTACTGTGTGACCCTCTTCCAAATGGTTAGTTTTGTATTTCCTGGCTCAAAAGAAATTTGAAATTGTCTTTCAAAAAGAAAACCAACCTACGACGTGTTCATTAAGGGCCTGTCCCTTTAAACTGGCAGGTTTCAATTCCAAGTTAAATTTTGACTTTGACAGATCACTGGCAAATTTTAAAGTGAAATAAGAAAAAAATGAAGCAATGGAAAAATCTCACCAAGCTTACGGTGTTGAACAGGAGGTATTTATAATCCTCAACATGTGTTTTAAAGCTTTTCTTTATGAGGTAGAGAAAACCTTCCAACTACTGTCTCAGGGTGAGTACTCCATCACCAGAATAAATCAGAAAACAGATAAGGGAATAATCTTTGTGTTTTAGAAAGACCCCAAGTACCATTCAAAAACAGACGCATCTCCTGCCTAACAATCTCTATCAAGACGCTCCAGATTGTCTAAGCTGTCTCTCCATATCGTTAGCAGTTGACAGGGGGCTAAATGACATTCATTCTTTCTTACTGACTGGTCTGGGAGCGACAACACAGAGAGGTGATGTGACTGGCCTCTTGTAAAACTAGCGAGACAATGGAAGAACCAGAAGTAGAGGCCGTCTGCATTCATATCCTAAATTCTAAAAAGACAGACAAACCAATTGATGAATAGATAGATAAATGAATAAATAAAATAAAGCAAACTGTGAAACTGAGATTAAAAAAAAGAAAATATAGTTTCTGCTTCTCTCTCAATTGAATTTGAGCAAGTAGGTCCATGATGTAATTAGAAATTAAATTGAATGTCTTCACAAATCATTACAAGGGAAAGGTCTTCCTGAAGGTGTTGTCTTTTCTCCCTCTCTTGTTTTTCTGCTCTTTCTTGGGCAATCTAATGGCAATGCAAAATCTGAATAGAATTTGTTTTGGGGAAAACAAAGATGAGTGTTTGGAACTGTGCCCCCAAAAATACTATACTATGAATTCCCATCTACCCAGCATTACAAATATTAGATCTATACCCTGAACAGACTTTTAAAAAATAAAGAGGAAAAGTATCCATATATAAAAATATTTATAGTAGCTCTATTTGTAGTAGCAAAGAATTGGAAACTGAAGGGGAGCCTCTCAATTGGGAAATGGGTCAAAAATATATATGAATAATATACGAATGTAATGAAATACTACTGTGCTGTAAGAAATAATGAAGGGTTTGGTTTCAGAGAAACCTGGGAAGATTTGCATGAACAGATACAGTTAAGTGACTTGCTCAGGGTCACAGCCCGTATATGTCAGAGCCCAGATATAGAAGGATATTTTTGTCTGTGGAAGAAATAAAAGGGGTGTGGTGGGGACAGGTAAGATAGCCTTTTGGCATCTATTCTCCCCAAAACTAGGGCACAGATTCTACTTTGTCTAATTTTCCTCTCCTCTATCACAAATTCTGAAATGGAGTGGTCATTCCACCTCTTCAAGGTAGCCATCATTCCTAATAATCAAACAATCAATTAACAAGTATTTCTTAAGGATCTATTACATGCCAAATGCCATGCTGTGTGCTAGGAAATAAAAATGCAATGAATGGAACAATCCCTACTCACAAGGGGCTTACACACTAGCAACTGGTTCTTGGTGAGAATCAGTTACAGACAAAAGCTCCCATTGTTCTTACCTCACAACTTGTAAGGATAAAATATATTATTGGGGCAGCTAAGTAGTGCAGTGAGTAGAGCACTGGCCCTGGAGTCAGGAGAACCTGAGTTTGAATCTGGCCTCAGACACCGGACACACTTATTAGCTGTGTGACCTTGGGCAAGTCACTTAACCCCAATTGCCCTACTTTCACCTCTCAAAAAAAATTATTAAGATAATCAGTTAGGATTTGTGAGTGAGTGTTTACAGGAAGGCCCTAGCAGAGGGGAAGATTACAGGATGGCTTGACTCCTTGCTATGATATTGTGTTTTAATCTCCTTGCTGTTACATTGAAGTAGACTTACTGGTTTTGGGATAAAACTGTTACTATGTTGAATTGGAATTATTGGTTGTGGGATCTGATCCTCTAGTGTCTGAATAAATGCTTTACTTCTTCTGCCTTCTAAAAGAAAAATGTAACCTATGTGCATACATACATATGTAGATAGGTACATAGATAAATGCACAGATACATAGAAAAATAGAGCATTTATTGAGCACTTAAAAATCTGTCAAGCATTATGCTAAGCACTGAGAATACAAATATAAGCAAGCAAAATAGTCCCTGACCTCTCAGTTCTCTAGGCAACTCTCTAGTTCTATAGGTTACGACTCTGACTGCCAAGGGGACTTCCAGAACTTCTGAACTTATACATACATACATATATGTGTATATATGTATATGTATGTGTGTTTATATGTGTATATATGTACATATATATACCTACGTGTGTGTGCATGTGTACATATGTATAGATATATACATACATGTGTGTGTGTATGTGTGTATCAGGATACTTATTCATCTTAGACTCAGAAAACACAAAAAAAAGGGCCCTTGGTGCAAGCCCATCTGGTTAAGTCTATGCTACCATACCAGAGCAGAGAAGGATCATGTTCTTCCCCTACCTCCTACTGAAACCATATCTTGTCACCTTGCCTAAACACATCCAGAAGCTAGTTTTTATTTTTAAAAGTCACCCGAATCCTCAACTCTTCCAGCTCAGCATCCAGTTAAGTAAATTCACTTCTGGTTGCAAGCTCCTGAATCATGGCTGGCCAGAAGTAGACTAACCCCAAGCTTCCACACGGTCACCAGCAATAGTGACTGAACATGTTTTAAAGGGGAAAGGGAATACCTGCTACACACAATGCAGGGGGTGGGGTGACAGGGAAGATGGGAGATTCAATTTTTTTAAAATTGTTTATTTATAGAGATGTGATCACAAATTTTTAGAGATCACTGAGTTAGAAGACAGAGCCCAGGGAATCGAGGTTGTAGTTTCATTTCTAACATTGGTGTTGTTGTTTATCCTTCATTCTCCAAGAGGATCAATGACTCCATGAAGGTGATGTCTTGACTTGCACATGAACTGGCTTTAAGTGAGGTAGAGCTGGGCAAAGTGATCAGCCTCACTCTCTCCTCCATCGTCATGGAAGTCCAGCAGCAAGACAAAAGTCAAGAGGACATTAGTGACTAGCCAGTATCACCTGGAGAAGTGACTTAACCAGAGTCTTGGGATGCCAGCCTAAATAAGATGATGTTGTCAGAACTTACAACATAAGGCATATGGGAACCATTCTAAGAAGAAAATTGCCAATTTCTTTTAATCATCATTTACAGTTACCTCTTGTATCATTTATGGAGTCTAATGCAATTGTCTTACTGGTTGTATCTTTCATACTATCTCCTTAGTACTTATTACACATTTGGGAATAGAATGAACTACAACCTCTGACTCACTACAGATGGTTTACAAATGCAGAAGACAGGCCCCACCCATATCAGCTGAGAGTCACTGAGAGTCTTTTAGAAAGAAAATTTGACCCACTTTTTCTGAGCTAAATGATCTCAGTCTTACAAAGATAAGAAGAATCCTTCCTAAACCAAATGTTTCATTCTGAAATACCTATATTTTATTTCTTTCCCTTTAGAATTTAGGGATGAAACAAAAATTCAGTTCAAGGACTTTTGCTGAACACACACGAATGTAACAAAGAGACCTTAAGACTGTGGAATGGAACCCAGCTTTGTATAGAGTATTCGACTAACAGCTAGATGTGTCATAGTTTATACACTCAGAGTCCACAAAGGACATTTGGCAGTAATTTCTATCCTGTTGCCAGAAATAACTTTAGGTTGGGTCTATCCAACACAGTTGCTTCCATGTGCCACTATGTGGCAAATCAGTGGCCAGTGACCTATGATGAATTGATGCTCCAGAAAAGGAATGAAATGGTGAGGAAAAATTACACTTAGGAATATTGAACAAAGTCCATTTCCATATGCCTTAAAATCAGAAATTAGAACCAGAGCCAAAAGGCATTTATCCTGCCAAAAAAGCTATCAATGAGTATTTTTTCTCAATGGGTGCATTTCCTTAAGATCATATCATAGGAGCTAGTTGCTGTACTACCTAGCTCCTCTCTCTCTCTCTCTCTCTCTCTCTCTCTCTCTCTCTCTCTCTCTCTCATAGGTGTGTGTACATGTATGTATATATACACATAGATACATGTATTCACATACACGCATGTATAATATATATGTCCATTTTTTGGTTGCTCAGTCATTTCAGTTGTGTCCAACTCTTCACGACCCCATCTGGGATTTACTTGGCAAAGATACTGAAGTGGTTTGCCATTTCCTTCTCCAGCTCATTTACAGATGAAGAAAGTGAGGCAAGCAGAGTTAAGTGACTTGCCCAGGGTCACAAAGGCTGTCTGAGGTCAGATATGAATTCAGGAAGAGGAGTCTTCCTGACTTCAGGCCCAGCACTCTATCCACTATGCCACATAGCTGCCATATATGTGCATACACACATATATAGATATGATATCTATATATATTATATGTATATATAGATATATGTGTGTGCACATGTGTGTATATACTCCTGTGCTTCTATTTGGAGCTAGAGGACTCAACTAAGTAAGCTATCTCTTGACTTCCATATATACACATCCATACACATATATATGAACTTTGTGTACGTACATAATTTCTATGTAGTATCCCTTCTAGGCTTTTCCTCTTCCAATCTGACCCTGGCAGGTTGCAGGTTGGCTCCCCAGAGGGCAGTTATCTAAATGTTCAATTCTTGTGCGGGTCTGTACTCCTAAAACCATAGTTCACAAGCCCCTACAGGTGCACTTACCTTTAATAGTCAGCCAATAGATCAAGGTAGCTCAAGAGTAGGAACTGTAGCTCAAAATATTCCCTCCATAAACCTGAAGCACACTCCCACGAATACACACAGTATCTGTTTAAAAAATGGGCATATACAGAGTACCATGGTAGTGGAGCACACGTGTAGGGAACGCATATGGTCAAAGTAACTCATGACTCTGGCCCCACAAGAAGATTTCTTTCCATCATTCCCCTCCCCCTTCCCCAGCTCCCGCAGCTATAGGCTCTCATTTTAGCTACTAGCCCAGTAAGAGACACTACATCCAGAAGGGAGTAAGCCCAGAGAGTCAAGCATCAATGAAAGAAGAGATAAGAAGAGGGGCCCCTGGCAACAGAAGAGAACCAACTGTAGATTCAAAAGAGCATTAGCTGCAGTAGCAGAGAATCAAATGGTGGGTGAGGGAATTACCCCACCCTAATTCTGAGGGAGCTCAGCTAACGGACCTGCCCAGCAGAGAAGTTTTGCCCATTGGGCATACTTTAATGACGCAAAGAGAAGGGATCACAAATTTAAAGCTGGATAGAACTCTAGAGACTAATAAATCTAACCCCGATATTTTACAAATCAGGAAACTGAGGCAGAGAAGTTAAGTGACTTACCCAGGGTCTCACAGCTGTGAACTGAGACAGGATTCAAACACAGGTCTTCTTGACCCCAAGACTCCACCTGCCCTCCTACCCAACTACCTTTTCTACTTCATTTTTCCTTTCCTAAATAGATGACCCAATAGGGATTCAAGATGTACTTACCCCTCACACACAGAAGGGACATTCCTTGAGACAGAGCTGGCAAACACTTCTCAGAGGTGTCACAATCTTCAGCCAGCCAATGGCAAGCTAAAAGAGACTTTCCTCACCCCTCACAAGTGGGTAACAAAAAGAAAACTCTTCTTTTGATCTTTATTTAAAACACATACACCTTATTTTCTCTTCTATTACTTCATCAACTGGATGATGGGGTTGCAGAGGAGAGAGGTCCATTGATCAGGGGTATGCTGACCAATTCCCTCACTACATATACACATAGAGATTCACATATTTGCCTATATGCATACATGAATACATACATAAATATGGGTATTCATGTAACTAGGGGTTGAACAGAACATGTACGAAGTTGCCTTTCCTGATTCCAAGAGCCAGAATATGCTAGTTTAGGGCTTGAGTGCTTTGGGGATAACGAACTGCCTAGCTGCTTCTAGCTAGACACGAATTACTAACACTTAGGTAGTCTGCAGATGAGTAAGACATCTTATTTGTCACTGAGTAAGAAGGGCCAATGACTCAGGGACTCTTTAAAAATGGAATGACTCTATCACTAGTTATGAATATGTATAACTATATGCACATGCGTGTATGTACATTGTATATGTGTATTTGTGCACATATATGTATATATGGTCCTATTCCCTAACCAAGTAATGCAAATAGATTGGCTGTAAATATGTAAATATAGATGATATAGATATTCTCTTCTATTGAATTAATGAAAATTTGAATGCAGATTCCATCCATGTGAAGATTCCTTTATGAAATAAAATGAATGGACAAAAAGATATGTGGATACATTGATACATAAAAAAATAGTACAAAGTCTATATTGCTTGCCAAATTTTCAGTGCTCCATTTTGTTTTGAAACATCATAGGATGACAGAAATAAGCCACCTAATCTACTCTCTTATTATAGAGATGACAACTTTATCAAAGGTCATACAGTTTAACTGTAAGTTCCTTGAAGGCAGGGACTGTCTTTTGTCTCTTTTTTATCCCTAGTTTAGCACAGTGCTTGGCATAGAGTAAGTGCTTAATAAATAAATGTTTATTAATTGCTTAATTAAGGGTCAGAGATGAGATTTGAATGTTGGTCTCTGATTCTCTACTTAGTGTTTTTTCATTAGTATACTATTGATATTTCAACAAACATTTATTAAATAGCTCCTTCAATACATGTTAGATTCTGGAGTTACAAGGCAAAAATGAAAGAGTCCCTGCACTCAAGAGGCTTATATTCTATTAAGACAGCATGCACATAATCATATCCAAAGTAAATGAAAATTAAGTGGGGGAGTCATTAAGAGAGAAGAAAGTTCTTGCTCAAAAATATCACTCAGCGATGTAACATCATGGCTAGTTGGAGCCTGTTTCCCAAGTAACCTCCCTTACTAAATGCACAGACTTAGTAGTGAAGGAGCAAACATTTCAAAATCCCTTGTTTCTTAAACTTCTTCTTTCTCACTGCTCTCCCTTCCCTTAAGAGAAACTATTCCACTTGAAAATGACCACCACCATCCCACCTGCGGAGCAAAGGAAAATGGCACCTCACCTGCAAGAAGGAGCAACATTTATGGACTATGTCTTAATGTATTTTTCAAAGGTAAGAGTCAACTTGTAGGAGCCCAGCCAAAAGAAAACATAGCATTTGGGGACCAAGGATTAAACCCTAGGCCTTTCTGTATCTCTATATACCAATAGTCACACCTCGGGTTCCTTCATGTTCAGGTCTCCTTCATCTTCTCTGCTTCACAAATAAGATTTAGGTAGAGAATAAATATAGTGTGCATGTTTTTGAGATAGACACCTACGGGCAGAGAGAAGTCTTTGGAGGTCTGACGTTCTGGGAGATGTAGTCTCAAATACAATATTTTCCTATGGGAAGGACAAAGACTGTTGTGAACTCTGACCCAGACACAGTGACAGCAGGATAATCAGTCAATGGAATTCTGCTCTGGGAGTCTTGAACTGAGCACTGAAGCAGCAACAAAAATGGCTAGTAGAGAGGGCAGCAGCAGCAGCAGCCCATCTAAGGGAGCACTGAGAAGCTGGAGCAGGAAAATAGAACCTGTGCAGCTGAGCCCTGCATGCTCCAGCCTGGGGGCTGCTACCTGAGCCCTGGGTGCAGTAGTCTGTGGCTCCACTTGCCAGAGCCCTTGGGAGCTGCAGTTGCCTGTGCTTTCACTGGCCAGAATGGGATGGTGGTTGCTGACTTTTCCATTTGGTAGAATCAGTGATGTAGTCTCTCCTTTCAACCTTCCTCTCCTCACCCCTCCTGAATAGGGAAAAAGCTGATTCCAAAGCATATTCTGTTCTGTAAAGTTTATTTTCTCAATTCTATTAAGAACTTTATCATTTACGTTGTTAATAACTTTTTACAAAATTCCCAAAAGGAAGATCTAAGATGAGTTTTGTGGTTTATCTTCCTTTGTCATAGGCTAAAAATGAGTCAAAGAATTACATTTACCATCCAAGACAAGGTTGGGATGTAGAAACACATGGCCTCACTCACTCACTCCTTCTTCCTCCACCTCCTCTTCCATCCTCCCTCCAATATAAAAAGAAAGTTCTCTGCAATGGTGAAGTTGAGGCAGTGACTCAGGGTCAGGTGAGAGGAGAAATGCTGTGGCCTGACCTCCCAGCAATGCCCACATTCCATTGGGGTTAGGAGTATAAGAGGAATGAATGTTTCTTTCCCAAAAAAAACCCATTCCTTTCTGCCTCTAAACCTATACCCATGTAGGCACAGTAAGTATGTAGGTCGATAGGTATATATGTAGACAGAGCTAGATAGATCTACCTACATACATATATACACACACATTAACTTATGGGAATTGTAGGGTCTTGGCCACTAGATGAAGGCAGTTAACACCACAAAAGGAATACCTAGGTGTTAGGCCAATATTTAAAAGGCAAGCAATTTGAGAGTAGGAATTGGAAGTTAAGGCTCAGAGTAGTTATGAAGTGAAATCCCTGGGTAGGGAGGAATGGAAGAAAGGATTGCTTCCCTCCTCACTCTCACATCAGCCATTGCATCTAACGAAAACAAGACATTCTATCCAGCAAATGAAGAGATTCTCAAGCCCACTTGAGGAAACGGAGATCCCTACATATTTCAGACAGACGTATACAGAGAGAAATAGTAACTGAAGAGAAGAAGTAGCTTCAAAGGAAAGAGAGGAAGCAGAAGAGAGAGCTGGCTGGGGACTCAAGGCTGAGAGCTAGCCTTGGCAAGGAAGAACTGGGCCACAAAGAGGACTGTTACATGAGGAGAGAAAGGACTTCCAGGACCTACAATTCTGGAATTGTAAGTGTCCTTGGCAAAAGGCATTGCCGATAGAGTGCTGGACTACAAGTGAGGAAGATCTGAGTTAGACTCTTACCTCAGACACTTTCAATTTGTGTTACTCCAGAATATTTAACCTCTTAGGGACTCAGTTTTTTCATCTGTAAACCAAGGGGGTTTGACAAGATAACATCTAAATTCCTCTCAAATTCTAAAACCCATGGGCCCCTGTATTCCCTACACATACCCCACTAGCTCTGTATTTTTACCCACGCTTTTAACATAGATTATGAATATTTGTGGGAGAGCCCATCCAAATTTTCTAGGGAGGAACATTTTGTAGCTGTTGTTTTCACCATGTCATCTTAGTAAATGCTTCTGCCTTGAGCTAATTGTGTCTACTGAGTGATTCTTTATGAGAAGTACATAGATGGGGGCTCATGGGCTAAATAGTGTTAGAAGTACAGACCTGCAGAGAACCTCTAGAACCTGCCAGAGTAGGAGTTATCGTCCAGGAACCAAACCTGAGGGTGAAAGTGTAAGTTAGGGGAATATCTTATCAACACATACAATTAGAAAATACCACAAACAAAATACATGACTGTAATCTCTCATCCCTATCAAATATACCAATTACCCCTTTGTTCTCACTGCTTTGGGATTCCTAAATGCAAGTCTAGTTTCTGACTCCTAACTGTCAAAAAGTATAGACTTTAGAAGAAGGAAAAGTATTTAAGATATGGCAGCCTACATCAGAAATAGTACTTTTTTCTATATGTATAGGGGACAAAGACCATTTTGCTGTCATAATTCTCCAAACTGTAGAGCCCACAGCAGGGTCTGAGTCAATAGCATGCACAGGACTTTGGAACTCTACAAGTTAAATAAAGATCTCTGTCATTCAGAGAAGTACTGAGAAAACCAACAGCCAGCCTTGCTACCTGTGGCCTGGTCATTTGTGACTCCAGTATCCTTCAATACATTTTGTTCCAGATACATGTTTTGTGCATGCTCTCTTTTCATTTCTCTGGTCTTATTACTGGCTTACCACAAATTTAGCCTTTTAGAAAACTGCTAAATATTAGATAAAAGGGACAAAAAATTCAATTAATTCTCCTCTCTTCTTCTTGTTGCTGTTCAGTCATGTACAACGATTCATGACCCAATTTGGGGTTTTCTTGGCAGAGATACTGGAGTGGTTTGTCATTTCCTTCTCCCACTCATTTCACAGGTGAGGAACTGAGACACAGAGGGTTAAGTGACTTGCCCAGGGTCACACAGCTGGTGTCTGAGGCTGGATTTTTCCCAAGCCCAATGCTCTATCCACTATACTACCTAAGTCCCCAAACTAAGACTAATTACTTGAGTCAACTACTTAATGCTTTCAGTTAGCATATGAGGAAGCATTTAACTAAAATTAAGTGATTTAGCAAATGCCACACCAGAGGAAAGGTCATGCAAGAGAAAATTTGAGACAGAGAGAGAATTTATGTGTTTCCCCTTTAGTTACTTACTGAAACATGTCATCTTCCATTTGCTTTGTCTGTGCTATTACTAATGTTTGAAATACTGTAACCTACATTGTTCCTTTTATCTCCTACACATTCTTTAATACATGATCACTCAGACAAAAATTGCTCTCTCCACTGACCATTAAAATGTCAAGTTTTTCTCTCCTCCCCCTTCTTTATTCTTTCAATCACAGTTAAAGTCATTTGGAAATTTACACTGGGGTCTGAAGCAATATTACTCTAAATGAGGTAAAAAAAAGTAAATGCCTGCTATGTATGAGACACTGTGCTAGGTGCTGGGGATACAATGAAATGACACAGTCCCTGCCTCCAAGGAGCTTATAATCTAATAAAAGGGATATAACACATAGATGAGTAAATATGATACAAGGTAGAATGTTCTAAGGGAAAATGAAAAATCTAAAGTACTATGAAAAAATTTCAGAATTAGAGGATTTAGCTTCAGAAGGGATCTTCGCTTTAGAAAAGATCTTTGACGGCAGGGCTGTCCAAAATGTGGGGCATGTGATTTATACAGCCTGCCTCAGGCATAGAAATTTACATAAATGCTTTAGTAAATGAAGCCCAGCTACCACAGAGCTCTCACTAAAATGGCAAATCAAAATATATTTTCTATTGTTTCAATAAAAACCTAGGGTTGGACAGCCTTGATCTAGGGTAGGCTAATCCCCATCCCCTTATCCTCCATTTTTACAGATGAGGAAAGTGAGACATAGAGAAAATAAGTCAATTGCTCAAAGTCACATGGGTAGTGAATAATAGAGCAAGCAATTAAGCCCAGGTCTTTGGACTTCAAATCTAGAGCTCTCTCCACCATACCATAGTCCTCCAAAGGAGAGATCATTTTCATCTGGGATCAACGCAAGTACCACAAATAATAGCAATCAATGTTTTTGGATATGACAGCTCACATTTCTTCTAATTAATTAAAAGATACTTGATATCCTAATTAAAAGACACTTTGCCATGCAGCAATCTTGTGAAGTAGATAGTACAAGTATTATTATGTCCATTTCACAGGCTTGGAGCAGAAAAGTAAATTGACCACAGTCACTCCACAAGCAAATGGTAGAATTAGGACTTGAGCTAAGGTTTTCTGCTTCTACAGCCAATAGCTTATTCACGACACCATAGATGGCTTAATTACTTCTCCAAGTCTCTTAGGTATTGGAGAGTCTTCCATAGGGTGATCCCATTTGATACAAAGAGAGGTCTATCGAAGTAGATTTCCCTTTCTGAGGCCAGTAGCTCTCTATACTTCCTTTTTTAAACACCATGCATAAAAATAGATACATTTAAAAAGGTATATATATTTTTTAGCCAAGGAGAACTAAGTACATAGTAGAGTTACATTAAAAAATACCTTTTGTGCCTTTGAAAACTACTGAATATTCCCAAATATTTTAGTAGCTTTTTTATAATACCTTAAGCTTGCAGTCTTTGCTTCCAATATCTAGATATCCTAATTAAAGTTAATATTAATGGTTATTCATTTATTAATAAATCAGACAACGTGGAATCACCTAGAGCTATAAAGTCCCTGGTTAATTGTAATAAAAATAGAAATTAAATTAGATAAAATTAGGAAGGAATCAAAAAATTCAATGGAGTTTGTGAGGGGGAAATGGCCAAAGTCTAGCATAAAATTACCTGGATACAAACATTTTTTAAAGCTTATGTGTTTGCTATTTAAAATTAACGGTAAGGGTTATTTAGCCCTTCCTGTTCTCTGCTTCCAAAAAATGTTCATAAGGAGCACCCTAGAGAAAGAGGAGCTTGTGTGTTTTGATTCTGAATGAACATAGGTGACAGACATTTCCTGTCTGCAAAGTGAAAAGGAACATAGCAATGCGATCCTGTCATGCCTGATGCATTAACGTAAGAAGGAATGGAATCAGACATTAGGTACTCCACAAGAAAGCAAACAGTAAAAGCCTGGGTTTGCCAATATGTGACATTCTTTATTACACTAGCTAATACAAAGAACACACTGTCGGGTAGCCAAATGGCACTTTCCAAATTGAAGTACCAAGAACCAGAGGCATTGTGATTTTCCAACATTCCAGAGCCTGTCAGTAGGAAAATGAAGGCTTTTCCAAGTTCAGACTCACATCCACCAGTCAACTGGATAAGACTATGCTTCGTTCTGTGGCTTGAGGTCCCCAACCCCAGAATAGTTAAACTTACTTTCTCCCTATGAGGAATTTTCTAATTTGATACATGTTCTAGGTAACTTTTTTTAAAAAATACCAAAAATCTGACGCTGTAGTATATGCATCATTCAACTCAATTCAATTCAATAAGCATTTATTAAGACCTGCTACATGCCAAGCACAATACTAGGTGCTGAAAATACAATGACAAAAATGAAAACAATCCCTGCCCTCAAGGAACTTACATTCTATCTTTGACATTGATTTTTTCAGAAATATTAACAACAATACAGACATAATGAGTGCTGCATCTAGAAACTAAGTCCTGCTAGTGAGAACATTATAGCATACCTCACCATACTGTATCAAAAGATATTTTTGTTTGTTTTTTTTAATTAGAAAAGAGTATGTATTGCCATGTTCAAATAATATTAAAACTCAGCTTCTGTTCTCATCCAGGTCTGACTCAGGACAGTCTGATGTTTGGTGCTTAGGACTGGAATTAGATGAGATACTCTTAGAGCATATAACAGTTTTTTAAAGGGAAGTTCACTTCAACAAAAGATGGAAAGGATATGCAGCTAAGATATAGCATTGGTCCAGTTGGGTTCAGCTCCCTCTTTCATCGTTTGCTACCTGATGTATCCAGTCAGAAGGTCTGTTGACTTGTGGGAAGTCTCTCAATTCTGAGGAGCGCCAACTACTCATGTGCCAGACATTTATACCTTCAGCAACCAGAAAGTCCATCAGTGGTTGCAAATAGTGCACTCAACCAATTAAGTTTCCAGGACAATTTCATTCCCTTCAGTCTTACTTTTATAGGTACCAACTAGGTCAATAGCTGTTACTCCTACAACAACTTCCATGAATTAATTTTCAAAAAAAAAAGGTACTTAAAATGAGCAATCTGTTACAATCTTTCCCCTTTTCGCCTAGCTTTCAAAATACAAATAGCTATTAGGTCTCACAACATCTGTATGTAGTACTCTCACCCTATATTCCAGTTTGGAAAACTGAGGCACAGAGATTCAAGTGATGTGCTCAAAGAGAAGGTCAATGGAAGGACTAGGAACAATTGTAAATAGTGATTTTAACTCCTAAACCCCACTGATCATTCATGTCCTATACCCTATGTACAATATGTTTTACAATTTGATTTTTTTTTTAAATCACATCGATACTTGTAAAGCTCTCTACTTGAAAGCTAAGCTGGTGGAACAAAATTGGACTGGATGGAGACATTCCCCGAATTCAACCATGCTTAAGGAATGCTTCTTTTTTTGTCCTCGGACTACAATCCAGACACAGGTAACTGTGTTACAGCCACACCACATTATAACGGTAGCAAGCAATCTTGCTCTTCCAATGTCTTTCAAAATTGACGTTTTTGTTACAGCAGCTTCCTGCAATGAAAAGGCAGAGACCCCAGTTAATTGGTAAGGCAACGACATCCTGAAAGTTCCACAATTTTATAAGAGAATTAACAAGTGTTTATTAAGTACTTACTCTGTGTCAGGTAGGTGCTGTTCTAAGTGCTAGGGATATAAAAATAAAAATTTCTATTCTCCTTCCAATAATAGGTGTGAGTCTTATATTTTTAGGATTACTGTTAAGGATTCTATTTCACTTTTTTT
>CM053622.1:519302103-519338618 GCA_028646595.1 Phalanger gymnotis
ACCTGGGGCGATCAGATGTGTCTTCATGGTTGGGGTATCATTTAGCCCAGGCATTAAAGGGGGTTAGGATTGAACAAGCAGAGAAGGAGAAAAACATTCCAGGCAAGAAGGGAAAGCATCAGCAAAGGCCCCAAAGAGCAGACTGGCACAGCCACTGAGATCTATTCCAGCTCAAAGTCGATGTCTCTATGTTCAAAGTGCATGAAAGATCCTGGGAAATGATAACTAAAAGGTCGAATGAACTAAAGTATGGAAGATGTCGTGCTAAGAAGTTTGGATTACATTTGTCACTCACTCAACTAACATTTATTAATCTCTTACTCTGTGCTAGGCACTGTGCTAACAGTCCCTGATCTCAGGGAGTCCACAGTCTAATAGAGAGACAAGATGCAAACAATTATCTATAAATAAGATCTATACAGGATAAACCAGAAGGTTTTAGTCTCAGAAGGAAGGCACTAAGATTAAGGAAGAAAGTCTAGGAAAAGTTTCTTTCAGAAGGTCAGGTGTTAGCCAGTACTTGAAGGAAGCCAGAGATGCCTGGAAGCAAATGTTAGGAGGAAGACATTCCAGGACAGCCAGTGAAAATGCTCAGAGTTGAGATAGTGTTTTATGTGTGACAAAGAACAAGGAGACCCGATGTTGGACTGCAGAGTATGTTGAAGGATATAGGGAATAAAAAAATTAGAAAGGAAGGGGTCATTTTATCAAGGTCTTTAAATGCCAGAGGATTTTTTATTTGATCAGGATGATAATAGAGACTTGAGTTTATTGAATGAGAGTGAGAGAGTGACATGACATGATGCTTTAGGTGCACTAATTTGACAGTTGAATGAATGGAAGATGGATTGGAGTGAGGAGAACACTGAAACTCACCAGCAGACTATTGCAAGAGTCCAGGCATGAAGTGACAAGGGCTGGCAATAGAGTGGTAGCAGTGACAGAGTATCAGGCCATAGGGAAACTTTATTTGGTGATATGGTATGCAGGAGGGGGAAGGGTAATAAACAAGATTACCATGCATTAGAATTATTATTCTGGTGGCGTGTGTCAAGAATGGATTGGAGGAGGAAGAGAACAGAGAAAGAGAGAGAGCCTAGCTAGGAAGATATTGCAATGTTCTAAGAGACAAATAGTACAGGTCTGAGGAGGTGACAACAGGAAGGAAGGGGAAAGTGGTCAAGAGAGTTTTGGAAGCAGAACTGATTAGACTTAGCAACTGAGTGGATGTGAGGTGAAGGAGAGAAAGGAATCAAAGGTTTCACTGAAGTTTCAAATGAAAGTGACTAGTTGATAGACATGAAGTTTTTCAGTTAATTTTTCAATAACTAGAACAGGGTTGGGGAACCTTTGGCCTCAAGGCCACATGTGGCCTCCAGGCCACAAGTTCCCCACCCCTGAACTAGAACAATTTATATTTTTAAAAGCTCACTGAAAGATTATAATAGTTGTTTTTTTAAATTAAAATAACTGACAACCCTACCAATATTTAATATTTTACTGACAGATTTTTTAAAAGATGGCAGATTCTAATCACTGGCATAGAATAACCAGTATACACAGTGGAGAACCTCAACTTCAATATTGCTTTTGAGGGTGAAACATTGGTATCTTGCTATTTGAATAGAGATGTTTGAGGACAAAGGTGAGGTTCCAGTGGGACATGCCAGTGGAGGGTGGCGTGACATGGAAAGAGTACTAGATCTGAATACTGGATTTGAAGAACTGTGCCTGGATTACTACTAGCACTCCTGCTCACTGGCTGGGTGACTTAGAGTAAGTCACTTAATTTCCCTCAGCCTCCATTTCTACATTTATGAAATGAAGAAGTTGGACTAAGTGATTTCCAAAATCCCTTTCCACTCTAAATGTTAAAGCATGTTTGTCAACAGAGGGAAAGAAATCCCTGGAAAAGGAGATATTGCAGATTCAAGATAAAGGGGATAAGTGATGGATCAAAGTGCTAGAGGATGTGGGCAGCAATAACCTTAAGGATGTAGACAAAGAAGTCTTGTAAGGAGGAGGCGAAAATCTTCCTCATAAAAAATAAGAAAGCAGAGAAATGTGATACGGAAAGGAAGGAAGCTAAGAATACTCCTCTCAAATGGCCTCCATCTTATTAATAAAGTAGGAAATGAAGTCATCGGTTGAGAATGAAAGGGCAGTGTGGCAGTAGGGGCTTGAAGAGAATGAAAAAGCAGCCAGAAGGAAATGATCACATTTGACTTAAAACTAGGAGATGGGCTAGGTCATTTCCTCTGCCCTTCATGGGTGACAGATTGGGCTTTCCTAGTGCCGGAGGCCATCTGCTTTCTCCCAAGGGAAATGACAAAACCTTCTCCATAATTATCTTGAATGAAGAAAGAAATGAAAACACAAAGTTTTTAAAAGTAAGACAAATAATTCTAGTCTAGCCAATCCTCATTGTTCTGACCCAAACCCATGTTCTCTTTTGATGTGGAGGGTGGCAGTGTGGAAGATGGATGAAATTCTAGGATCCAACATCATCTTCTGTATCCATGTGTTCAGACTTGACTCATATTCTATCACCGATAGGTAGTAGCAACTAACTTCAAGTTATCCTTAAAAATAGTGATGCAATGATCAGCTTGGAACATGTTTTCATGACCCTTTTTTATGCTCAACCTCTCTGGAGAGGGCATTTAAAGGAAGTGTTTGTACAGTTTATATGGAATACTGGGCAGCCACTGCATCCTCACTTCTGCCCCATAAAATCACTAGCATCCTTCATAGCTCAGCTCAAGTGCCATTCCCTATGGTATATCTATCCTGATTATCTCAATCACTAGTCTTTACCCTCTGGTAATATATACTTTATGAATATTTCATACATGTATACATATTTCACATACATATTATATATATTTCACATATATTATATATTTCAAACAATTCTTTGTATATATTTCATATTTTATTTTCTATGTACATGTTTCCCCCCAGTAGAATATAAGCCAACACCTTAGTTCAAGTCCTATAGCTTGAATTATTGCAATGGCCTCCTAGTTGGTCTCTCCCTGTTCTAAATTATCTTTCACACAGCTGTCAAAATGATTTTCCTTACGCACAGATCTGACCTTCTCAACTGAAAGTGGTCAATCTGACCACTTCCCTACTCAAACAATTCCAGAGGTAGGAGCCTACTGCTTCTAGGACAAAATATAAACTCTGATTTTTAAAGCCCTTAACGACCTGGCCCTAATCTATCTCTCTAGCCTTACTGCACATTACTCCCCTTTCCACATTCCCCATTCCAACCAGAATGGCCTTTTCTCTGTTCCCCATACGTGGTACTCTGTCTCCAGCCTCTGATTTTTCACTAGCTGCCCCAAATGTGTGGAATATATTCACCCTTCATATCTACTTCATCAAACTCTTCAGGTCCTTTAAGACCCAGATCAATCAGCACCTTTTTTCTCTATATGAAACTTTTCCTGATCCCTCCAGATGCTGGTGAGCTTCCTCCTGAAGTACTTTGTATTTACCTGCCTGGTATGGATTTCGTATTGATTCTGTATGCTCTTAGATATGTACATGGTATTTCTCCCAGTGCCACAGAAGCTCTTCAAAAGCCAAGGATTCTGTTGCTTTTTGTTTTTATGTTTCCAGTACTTATTAGCATGATGTCTGGCACAAAGGAGGCATTTATTTAACTAATATTAGTTGAACTTAAAGTGAACTCTTCATTTCACACATTCACAGGAAGATAAGGAATAAAGACACCACCAGAGGCAGCTAGGAGGCTTCCTGAATAGAGCTCTAGAAATGGAGTTAGGAAGACCTGAGTTCAAATCCTACCTCAGACACTTACTCATTGTGTGGCCCTGGGAAAAATCATTTAACCTCTGTTTGCCTCAGCTTCCTCAGCTGTCAAATGGGGATAGTAACAGAGTCTACTTCCCAGGGTAATTATGAGGGTCAAAGGAGATAATATTTGTAAACTACTCAGCACAGTGCCTGGCACATAGCTGACACTAATATGTTTCCTCACTTCTTTATCCAGGACAAGTACATCAACTTCTACGGACATGAGATAACCATTGGTTTCCAGGAAGCAGCTATGTGGCCAGTAACCAAATATACTCAATGTATCTAGCATAGACTATTCCACTGGTGGTACAGCCTGTGCTGGACAAATTAGAAAGAGACGAGGAAGACAGGTGAGGGAATACCACCGCAGAATGTTGTATGGACCACTGTCAGATGCAGTTATCATTTTTGTGTAAATGTTTTTCTTTATACAGGGGAGGTCCCACTGATTGGGATGGAGACATCTCGAGAAATGGCCATGATATAAAAACAAAAGCCAACGCTAAGGAAAAGGGAAGGGAATAAGCATTTATATAGTGCCTACCACGTACCCGGCACTGTGTCATGCTCTACCAACATCTCATTTGATCCTCAAAATGATGTACAGCACAGGCATACTTTACAGCTGAAGAAAACGAGATAGAGGTCAGGTGATTTGTCCAGGGTCACACAACTGGTAAGTGTTTGAGGTTGAATTTGAAGTTGGGTCTTCCCGACTGCAGGCCCAAGGTTCTATCTATTGTGCCACCCAGCTGCCCATAAAATTCATTATTTAAAGAAACTAAACCATACAAGTCATTACAGCATTGTCTTAGAGCCTCGTGGTCAGAATCATTACCTGATTCCACATCCAGGGAATATTTATCAATGGCCAGGTTCATGGTTTGGTAGGCAGTGTTGCAGAAGTCTTCCAGAATTGTATATACAGCATTGTTGACGTTGTGAGGCACGGGTTTAGCAAACTTCACCCGGCTGTTCACCACGATGCTGCCATTTCTGAAGTTCAGGATTTCCAGATTCTGGAATCCAGTGAGATTTGATTGAAGATAGGGAACTAGCTACCATCCATGAGAAAGGAGAACAAGTTTATGAACAGGAAACTTACACATTAGACCTCCCCCCGCCATTTTTCCCCAGTGACATTCCCATACCTGATTCATCCTGTACCTAACGAAATTTTATTTATTAACATTAATCAGCTGCTCAGATACTGCAGCACTTCTCCAAGATATACATGTTACTAAAGAATGTAAAATAATTTTCATATACCCTGACCTCCCTTGGCTTATACTAAGGAATCAAATTTAAGTATAACAGTATCAAAGGCATTGCTGTTCCTGGATATTGGCCTTACAACTTTAAATATCACTTTCAAGAAAATATAAGCCTATTTCAATCCCAGAGTTCCCAGGGCGAAGGCCTTAGATTGCTAGCTCAGCTTGCCACACCTATGCCCAATGTGCTCCTTCCTTAGATCAGTTCCCCAGGAAGCCACCTGTAATCATTTTTCCAACCCTCAACTTAGAATGTTATTTGTAGATGGTGGATAATGACGGACAACAATAAAAGTTGTTCCTTTCTCAGTGCAGATATGTATGTTTTGTGTATTTGTGTAGTGTGCCCAAGCATTCTATTTTACTTATAGTCTTACCAGTTCTAAGAATCTTTGTTCCAGTGCTTTATACTCAGGAGAGTTTTTGTTAAACAGGTCCTCTGAAAACAGCATGTTCATCACCCGAAGGCTAAAGAAGACAACCAGGGGGCCTGTTGTCTGGGAGTAATTTGGATAGGCTCTCTGTGTGGGCCAAACTACGTCGGCTCTCTCGGTGAAGGACATGTTAGTAGAGATTTCCACGTGGCTACCAACAAGGCTACTGTCTTCTTGGTTGAGTGCAGGCTGGTAGTATCCTGTGCCCACTTGGTCCAGTTCTAATGAAATGTCCTGTACATCCATGATCACATCATCTTCCAGGTTGATGGAGCTGAGGGTCGGAGACAACTTGGTGGAGTCAGAAATGGAGACTCTAGACAGGAGGGTGACAATATTACTTTCTGTACTTGCCATTGTGTCTTTGGCTGGTCTCCCTAGGGAGGAAGTTGTTGGCCGAAGTATGTCTAGCTCGGATAGCCTAGTCCACAAAGGTCCCATGCCTGACTTTCCTGTTGAAGTGTCTATATCAGACAGTTCTGTGTTAGATGACTCTAAAATTTCACTTGGCTTCTGTTCTGTGGAGGATTCTATTTTTTCTAGCCTATCAGTAGAAGCAGAGGCTGTTGTAGATTCTGATAGGGAGGGTGGTTTGGGAACAAAATCATCAGTTGAGGTTGCCTCTGATGTGTGCGCTGAGGGATACACAGGAACAGATTGAGTTGTGGTAACTCCAAAGATGGAACCATTAGCCTTAAGGGCAGCCTCGGACTCATCAAAAAGCCCCCCTGCTTGGTCAATTACGGCTCTTTCTAGGTCCTCCTCTTTGCTCTCAACTGGCAAAAGTGATTCCTCATTTTCAAGCCAAGATTCAGATGGAGGTTCAATGCCGTGATGCGACGAAGGCTTGCTCCATGGCTGAGTAGGCAGCTCTTGCCCAGATCCTGAACCTGATTGATCCTCAAATAAGGGTCCACTTTCAGGGTGTATTTCTGGTTGAAAAATGCTCCCTTCTAACTGATCCTTGTCTAGGGAAGCCAAAGGATCCAAGCCAAAAGGAGGAGCAATTTCTATGGCAAGAGAATCCAATGTGGCTGGAGACGTCCAAGTTGATAAAGAAGTCAAAGGCAGCTCAGAGTCATCTATGGACGGCATTGGCACAAGAGGAAAAGGTGGATTTGAAGTCAGTAGATCAAAAGAAGAAAAACCTTCTGGCTCTTCCACACTCGTTAGTCCTAAAAATAAAGTTTTCCATTAATTGTAGCTTATGTTTGATTTCTGCATTCTATTCCTAGTTCTCTGAGAATGGCTGCCCATCGTGTTTTTCTCATCAAGTTATCAGGGTCAGTGGCTGGCTTTGGCTTTGCAAAGTTCAGCAGCCAGCAAGTGGACCTGACAGAGTCTTTGGGAAGTGGGACAATGGTGCTTGTGAACACAACCTGATTCTCCCTGAGGGGGATGACCAGACCTTGTTCAATGTTAAAACAATTTGTCCTCAAATACTTACGCTTTTACCCCATAAAAACAGAGAGGTGCTGAAAAGCAGACTGACCAGAAAGAAACTGGATCCAAATGGGAACTTAGAAGAAAAGTCCCTAAGAAATTTTACCTGTCACTGAGAGGGTCAGCTCACCCATTCCCAATTTCTCTATTCCTGTCACTGGCAACCACCATCTTCTGAGTCCTCAAATTCAAAAATCTCGAGCCTTTTTTCTTTTACTTCTCTTTGTCATCCTCCTCTTCCTCGCTGCTAAACTGATTCTTTCTCCACAATATCTCTCAGACCTAGTCCTTCCTTCTACATCTACAATCCTAAATTTAGCCCTGTTCTATGATAAGCTTATGCCTGGATTATTGTAATAATTGCGAAATGCCTTGTTAGTATCTCCTTACTTCTAGTTTCTCCATCTCCAATTCATCCTGTGGCACAATGCTAGTCTTAGGGTCAAGAAGACCTAGGTTCAAGTGCTACCTCTGACATTTAGTAGTAGCATTACCCTTCTGTTGTTGTTCTTCTTCAGTAGTGTCCAACTCTTCATGATCCCATTCTGGGGTTTTCTTGGCAAAGATACTGGAGTGGTTTGTTATTTCCTTCTCCAGCTCATTTTGCAGATGAGGAAACTGAGACAAACAGGATTCAGTGACTTGCCCAGAGTCACACAGCTACTAAGTGCCCAAGGCCAGATTTAAACTCAGGACAACGAATCTTCCTGATTGCAAGCCCAGTGCTCTATCTACTGCACCCCTTAACCTGCCCTCTAATCAAATCCTCCACTCTCACCTAGTTAATTTAATTGACTTCCCCCTTTCACAGGTTTCTGCACCTTTCTTTCCTGCCCTTCACATGCCACTTTTCTTCAAGGAATTTGCTTTCCCCTGCCTCTTTCCACCACTATTTCCTGCTCCTCATGCAAAGCAGAGTTACTAATAAAATTTGGAAGAAAGTGCAATGATACTGTTACTCACCATCCTCTAATAAAGCAGGTCCAGAAGTCCATTCCTTAGGAGCCACAGGCAAGCCAGTCTGAGGCACTGCTGGGGTGACAGAATGAAGAGTGAGGCTGCTACCCTCTAAAACATCTGGGGGAGAAGTGGAGCCCACCTTCGAGGGAAGGGGTAATTTTGATGGAGACACTAAATCTGCCGGAGGGCTTTCTGATTTTGACCAGAGCTCACTGCCAGTGGATGAAAGAGCCCCAGAGATGAAACCTGGTTTGGTGAAATCAAGTGGTGAACTACTCCTGGCAGTTGATTCATCTGCTGAGGGCCATTCAGCTTGAAGGGTATTATCCTGAGGGGAAAAAAAGGCTGAATCATATCTTAGAGAAAATAAACACAGAAGGAAGAGTGAAAGTGATGCCTGCCTAATTAAATTTCCTTTCCTTCCTGAACTATTTTCATTATAATGATAGTTTTGATGTGTTGTTAAAACAAAGTCCACCGAACTTCAATTTTGTACTTATGGTGAGCTAGAGTTAAAGACCGAAATATATAATCACAGCAGGGAAGGCCAATTACCAGAACTGCATCATCTTGAGAGTTACTGGGTTTCCTTCCTTTTGTAATAAAGAGATTAGACTCAACAATTCCTAAGATCCCTTTCAGCTCAAACGTTCTAGGATTCTATTCTATTTAAAATTCTTTCCATTGCACCATAATACCATCACATAAGAACTGATCATTTTACTCAAGCCATTTATCTTAATATTGTTCATTATGATTGTTGTCCTTCATTCTCAAAGAGGACGTGGCATCACTATGTTAGAGTCAAGTGTATCTGACTGTGGCTGATCAGACCAATACAAGCCTAGAAGGCTCTACCACAGATCAGGCACAAATAGTCTACATGAATATTTAGAGTGGAAATGTCCCTAAATTTATTTCTTACTTATGTATGTAAATATGTATTAAGTATCCACATGTGCATATGCATATATATGCATGTGTGAGCATGTATGCATGTACATACTTACACATTTGGTTCACTAACCAAATTTTTCATTTAACTACCAAAAAATGCATTAAGTATTCTCGAGACACATAAGAAAAGTATGTGCTGGTAAAAAAAAAAAAGCCCACCTTGCTATAAGTGGTGTGTGTGTGTGTGTGTGTGTAAGTACAGGCAAAAGAAGGGGTTTTCTGTTGAGAAAAGGAGAAAAAAAAATTTAGAGGTCCTCCTCATTTTCTCTCCATTTTCCCTTCATGGAACTGGAAACAGTAAAACTATTCAGATTTTTAAATGGAAAACAAATGTGTCAAGGAGCCAGTAGTGGGCAACCTGTAAACATCTGACAATAATAACTATACTACAATAGCTTAAATTTATACAGAACATGAAAGTTACAAAGTGTTTTCTATACATCACCTCAGTTGAGTCTTATGATAACTCAAAGTCGACAAGGCATTTGTGCACCCAAAACCAGATTTGAAAAATTAATCTCCTGCATTTTACTGTCCAACAGAGACATAGAGTAATTGCTGTCATGTGCATCTTGGCTTATCAAAAAAATTCCTTTTCCCCATGGAGGGTCATATTTTTCAGCATTAAAAATATGTGCATTTATTAAAAATATACATATTTCCATATCCATCCATGTTGTGTCCTAAGAGGCTTCCCATTTTGCTTACCTCTGAACTTGCTTCCAACTTTTATTAGCTTCACTTTAAACATGAAGACACTAAGGCATAAATACAATAAGTGATTTGCCCAAGCTAGTAAGTGACAGAGCCAGACTCAAACCCAGCTCTTCTGACTCCAAATCTAGTGCCTTTTTATTTTTACCACATCACAGCTGAAGTATGTTTTAATACAATGAAAATATGTCATGATGCCATGTGGATGTGTGTTTATTCTGAAAAATGGGACATTTCTTTTCCATTAAACTATTTACTTATTCCCCCTCACTATCCACCATCCCTTGCCCATTGTATTAGGTATATTTTTTGACACCTGAAGGTTTTATACCCATATTTTTGCCTTTAGGTAGCTTATATTGTTACCACAGTAATACTTACTCCAGAAAATTTTACTGAACCCAGGTTATGAAATGATTCCTATGCTAGGAAAATTACTAAGTCTTCAATGAAAACAAGCCTCTCTAAGCAGTGGATATTTCCCCTCTCACATTTTTATGTGTGCTTATTATTCTAAATGCCCATTAACTGAATAACTTGGCATCCACAAAAAATTAAACAGTGAGCATTTTGTTCATACAATACAAGAAATATTCAAAAATAGGCAGAATAAAATGTGAAATAACCAATAGTGCCTTTATTTTTTCACTCATTGGTGGCAATGAGCTCTTCCTGTGCATTGGGAAAGGTGAATAAATACTTGCCAGGAGTTGCACCTCATCATTTAGTTTATGGATAAATGTTCCTATGGTAACTAATTCAACTCAAAATTTCTTCCTTCAATGCATCATATTAGCAAGTTTAATATCATATTGGTCAGTTTCACATTTGCTAATGTCATCTAAAAAGCATACTAATGCTAGAGAATGCATTAACAAATTATTTTCCAACACATGGTGCCAGAGAGATGTCAAATCCAGTATTTCCAACATGTACTCTTCTATAATATAAAAAAATTAAAAATAGAAAGCTTTTCTATAAAAATTAAAACCTAATCTAAATTTCACTGATGTTATTTATGGAATAAAAATGAAGTAACAATTTTCAAAATAAATTGAAAATAGTAAGGTCAATATTGCACCACTACTCTGGTACCTTACTGTGGAATGGCTGTGACTCTGTGTCTATCTTTAAAGGACCTACATTTGAAGAAATTTATCACTAGAAGTTTGGCAATTAATGCTGAGGTCCCAGCAACTCATAAAAATATCTACTAAGAGATGGATGAGTTGCAATTTACATTTAAAAACTACCCCAAATAATGGAATTATGGTTCTTTCAAGTATTGAAATACAAGGTAAATGCCTCCAGACATTTTGTTGGGGAAAGAGAAAAATCTTTAAATGAACATTTAAATGAACACATAAGTATTTCTTAAGTACCCTCTTAATATTTACAAGGTAGGCCTTGAATATACAAAGACAAAATGATAACCAATCCCTGCCCTCAGAAGGAGGACACATTCTACAGGCCATGCCCACCAATACATGGTTTAGTCTTTTTCCCCGCAACTAGTCATACATGCCTTCCTATGTCTCATTCTGCCATTCATCCAATTATCACCACTTAAAATGCAAAAGACTCAACACAGGAGAACTAAAACGCCACCTTATGACTTTGAAATGTCACCAGACCATAATACTTCTCTAGTCAGAGAAAGCCAGAGGTTTTAGCATGACCAGCAGAAGCAGAGAAAAGAAGTGTTATATCCCCTTATATCAACTCTCTTAACCTTTCTTTCCCTTTGTAAAGTGCAGCCCAACCCTGCCACAGCAATGACTGAGGGGAGAAGTCTTTGTAGAGAAGGGACACACTTTCCTCATCACCACCAGCACCAGTTGCTGCCCAACTGTTACCAACAGGTGCATAAGTGCAAGTGCACCCAGGGCTGGGGGTGTTGCAGAGGCAACTCTCGGACCACCAGTTCTTCTTTCACCCAGCCCTCCAAGACATAGTCTGGGGAGGCAATTCCTATGGATGAAGCGCCATCCCCACCAATACCAAAGGAACTCTTGATTGAAAGCCAAGCATGTCAAACCACCACCACCTTAATGACCATCTTCCTTCAGATGCTGTTGGAGACAACCCAGGACCCTGGATCCAAGAGCCATTTAAATAGCAATGATTCCAGTCCAATATCAAATGGTTCAACAGCAGAAACTGATATAATTTTGTCAGTGGAAGTGACATTAAAGAAGAGTTACCCTCTGCTTTGACTGAATCCTGAGGACTATGGGACCTTTCCATCTGACTTAGAGCTGAAACTTTCATATGTGTTGTCTCCCGCATTGAAGTATAAGCAGCTTGAGAGCAGGAACTGTCTTATTTTCTATTTGTATCCCTAGTCCTTTGTAGGTAGTAAATGCTTAATAAATGTTTTATTCCACAATTCTTTGTAAGCAAATATCCTTTGCATGCTACAACAACGATAATCCATCTTTCTATTTGAGAAAATAAATTGAGCTTAGCCTCCAGCAAACTCTTGACAACATGATTGCAGATAGTGCATGCATACATGCACACATAGACACATGTGTATGCATGCACACACCCCTATACACATACCCTCACACACTGATGGTGAAAGAGAGGAAGAAGCACAAGTTACAGAGAATTGCAACCTTGGAAATAAAAACTTAACCACGAGAACCACAATGCAAGGGCATGTCACCCCTTTCACTCTTGGAAATCAGGCAACAGCAGCAGCAAATTTTAAGAGATATAAGAGCTACAAAGTAGGACAGTAAAACAACAGAAGAAATAATCGTCTATTGTTATGACTAAAAAAACTTATTAATGAGCTCTTGTGGAAATACTCAGAGGGCACAACAGCAAAAATATCAGCAAACAACTGTGAATCAGTCTTTCTCACCACATGGGTAATCTAGCAAGGCGAACTTCATACAGCCCCAAGGGGTGTCTTAGAGAACTAGAGTAAGAAGGTTGGGACACAAGTAGGGGGGCCCAGGCACATAGATGGTGCGGAAGAATACTTACGAGGATCAGTGGTGGAGACACCAAAAGGCTTGGGTTTTCAACATTCCAAAGCGGGTCTTCAGGTTGGGGAAAGAAAGCATCTTTCACTAAAGAAAAAAGATATTGAGAAATATTTCTAGTTAACATGATCTTGATTCACTTAAGGAGCTATCATGTGGAAGAGGTGTAAGATTTATTCTGCTTGGTCCCAGAGGATAGAACTAGATGCAAAAGGTGGAAGATGCAAAGAGGTGGATTTGGAGGCTCAAGGCTAAGAGTAAACTCCCTAAAAGTTAAAACTGTCCCAAAATATAACGGGCTGACTCACACCCCTTCCTCCCCCACATCCAATCAGTTGTCAAGTCCTGTCTTTTCTACCTTCATAAGTGTCCCACCACCCTAGTGCAGGCTCTTGTTACCTCACACCTGGACTACTGCAGTAACCTGCTCCTCGGATATCCCTGCCTCAAGTTTCTCCTCACTCCAGTCCATCCTCCCCTCCCCTCTCAAACTGATGTTCCCAAGCATAGGTGTGACTGTCAGCCCCTATTCAGGAAACTCTGGTGCTTCCCTATTCCCTCCAGGGTCAAATATAAAATTCTCTATTCAGTTTTTAAAGTTCTTGATAAGATGGCCTTTTCCTACTTTTCTAGTCTGCTTATACCTTACTCAGCTCTCCACAGCATATGAACCAGTGACACTGCCCTCCTTGCTGTCCTTCACATAAAACACTCCATCTCCTGACTGCATTTCAATGGCTGTCTCCCATGCCTGGAAAGGCCTCTCTCCTCATCTCCACCTTCTAGCTTCCTTCAAATCTCAGCTAAAGTCCCACCTTCTACACACACACACACACACACACACACACACACACACCCCAAAACTGTCTCCTTTATCTTAGTGTCTCCCCTGAGACTAGCCCCAATTTACCCCATATACATTTTGTTTCAACACAAATGTTTGCATATTGTCTCCCCTGTTAAACTGTGAGCTCACTGAGTTTTGCTGTTGTCATTGCTGTCTGTTCGCTTGCTTGTTTTTGCCTTTCTTTATATCCCCAGTTCTAATTGAGGTGTCTGGAACACAGTAGGTACTTAATAAATGCTAGTTGCCTCAGTGGATTTCCCTCAACCAGCTGTTCACTTATCAGTTAGGTCGTGGAGGAGATTTTTGCTCATATAAGCGTTGAAATAGATGTTCTCAGAGGTCCCTTCCAACCTTGAGATTCTGTGCGGGGGAAAGGAGAAATAGCTCTGTACAAAATTTTTATTGTGTTTGGGATAAGTGACCAATGACATCACAGATTTAAAGCTGGAAGGGACCCTAGAAACTATTTCGTCTACCATCGCCCCACCCATTTTACATATGAGGAAACTGAGGTCGACAAGGTTAAGAGACTTAACCACAGTCACACAACTAGCAAGTATCTGTAAGGCAGAGCGTTTTCTCAGTTGGTCCTATGTTCATTTGGTTCTAGCTTGAAATTTCCTCAGTTACTTGAACCCGGACTTTGTGGCCCTATATGCTCCTGTATTCTAACTAGTAGTACAAGGGATAGAGTGCTCTTCTTCAAGTCAAGAAAACCTGAGTTCAAATCCGACCTCAGACACTTATTAGCTGCGTGACCCTGGGCAAGTCCGCCTAAATGTCCTTGTCTGTAAAATGGGGATAATACTAGCATGAGAGAATATTTGCAAACCTTCAAATGGTATATAAATGCTAACTATCATTAGCCATTATTTTTCCTTGGGCTCAAAGCCAGTAAGACTTTCTCTTCAATAGACTTTGTCTTCAATATTTTCCTTTATTAATGTGCTTCTCTGGTTTTCCTTGAATCCCCCAGGGATGGGGAACCTGAGGCCTCAAGGCCACATGTGGCCCTCTGGATCCTCAAGTGCCTTTGGCAGAATCCAAACTTCACAGAACGAATCCCCTCAATAAAAGGATTTGTTCTGTAAAGCTTGGACTCGGTCAAAAGGCTTCACCTGAGGACCTAGAAGGCCATATGTGGCCTTGAGGCCACAGGTTCCCCACCCTTGCATCAAATCATACTGTTATTTCCTCTTCAATTCTCAAGTCATCTGTCTCACTAATTATTTTCTTTAGTCCACCCCTCTTAACTCCCTTCAAGTTTCACTTCCAAGTTTTTTGCCCGTGGGTAGCCCATTTTTAATCTCTCAGAGGTATTTGTATTTCTGAAGCCCAATTTGCATTATTATCATTACTAACACATATCATTACTTCGCATACGGTAATTTTGGAGCTATGAGGTTTTACTACAGAGCTCCTGAGAAAAGATATACATGGATTGTTATAGCTGTCATCCCCCTTACCATTGATAACCTGAAGGGAGTCAGGATCTGGCTTCAGGGAAGAGTTTCCCAGTAAGAAATTCCTGGTGAGGCTTTCAGCTATGTAGTCTCTGAAGTGGTTAATTGTATATGCGGCAGTGGGCTTATCCTCACGTTCCACAAGGCCATGGTTTTCCACTTTGTTCGAATGAAGGTTAATCATTTCCCAGGTAATGTTGCTGATAGCTTCACTATCAAAAGTGACAGCATAGCGAACATTGATGCCACTGAAGTTAAAGAGGAAGAAGGAAAAAAAGTCATCATATACCCTGCTCATGTGCATCTAACACAAGGGGAAAATTGAGTTACTAGGACATTGTTCTTGCTAGGAGTCGTATTCCCTAAAGAAAGGCAGTCACTGGGGCCTTATAGAAAGAAGGCACACTGAATTTGACAATCAGGAGATCTGGGTTTGAATTCTAGCTCTGCCACTCACTATCTACATATGACCTTAAACCACTGCTCCAGGCCTCATTTTTCTAATCTGTAAAATGAGGAAGCTGGAGTAGATGATTGAAAACGCCCCTTCCAACACTAAATACTAGAATCTACCAAAGAAAGGGGAATATGTAGGTTTCACTCCCAACACCATATAGGCTTTCTGTATGCCTCTGACCAGGTGCTTCCTCTCCTTATGCCTTGATGTGGTCCACTCAATGCCTGATAAGTTCCAGCCATGTTTCCCAAAACCCTAGAAATTATGACTCAAAAAAAAAATCAGAGAAGCTCTGAGGAAGCTCCAGATACTATAATTGAAGTGGTTCAAAGAGAACCTTCCCCCTCCCCACCCCCCACCACCCTCCCACTATGGTGCTCAGGCTTTTTCTTACCACCATTACATGCTATGCCTCCTTTATCAATACCTATATATCACACCTAATCCTATAGTCTCCCAGCTCTTAAGATCAGTACTTTTATTCTTTCTCTAACCACTTTTCAAGTCCTCTCCCTTCTTTAATAAAATCAAACCAAAGAAAGATGTGATTCTTCTCCCTTTATCAATACTATGAAAATCTGCCCTGTCATTTTTTAATAGAGGAAGGATATAGAACATTGAAAGTCATGGAACAAAAAATTTTTGAAAATTACTTGTCACAGCCTGTTATAACTATATATTTCATCATGCCACAGCTAAATGAACATGGAAGGTTGTAGGGTAGGAACAAAAAGAAAATCTCTCATTTGTCCATCTTTAAGTGACATGCCATATAAAGGTAATAATCCCTTTAGTGAAAAAGTAACACTGCGATACAGTTGACCAATTACTTTTAAAATAATTAATATCAAACAATTAATAGAAAAGCCAACACTTCTCTACTCATCCTGATTCTTGAGCCAGGTTCTGTGACAGAGAGTCTAATGTCAATAAGCCAATAAATACACCACTGGTTTTTTTTCCATGTTGTGAATTACAAAGTCTTCATCCCAAGATCATGTGTTGTTGAAGAGTTTAATCCATAGCATACAGTTAAAATGAAAAAAAAAAACCATCAGTTTAATGCTAATAAAATTGTCTTCAAATAGTCTAAGAATCTGTGATGCTGAGTGTAAGCTCTACTTTATAACAGAGTTCCATTCAACTAGTGAAAAATTTAAGAACCTTTTACCTGAAGAGCATTGAGCAAGGAGCTAGAAGACCATGTCTGTATCCATATTTTGCTTTGTTTTCATTGAGGCAGCTGTGGCTATCTTATTTTGCCAACTGAATATGCTGCTTCTTGCTTAAAAGATAATCCTCTTTTCTGAAGAGTTGAAACTAGCCTGCAGCACTAAAATTACATTGGCAGAAGTCACCAAGGAGAAAAGATGGGAGAAGAACCTCTCAGGTATTAGTCTCACTCACTCATGCATGTAGCTCACTTAAGAGCTATTCCCTTAAGGCTATAACTGTTCCTTAAATCTGTGTGCCTTGCTTAATTCATCTAGATAAGCAAATTAAATTTGTGCCAATTGAATATATTGTGCAACTAGCTTTGAAGTATTTCATCTGTATGTAACATTAAAATATTTCGCACACACACAAAAGCATGCATTTAAAAAAACCTCTCCAACTTTCTTTTTTAATATTTTATTTTTTCCAATTACATGTAAAAACTATTTTTAACATGGATTTTTTTCAGATTTTGAGTTCCAATTTCTCTCCCTCCCTCCCATATCCCCTCATTGAGAAGGCAATTTGATATAATTTACACATGTGCAGTCATGCAAAGCATATTTCCATATTAATCACGTTGTGAAAGAAAAGACAAACAAAAAGAGAAAAATAAAGTGAAAACAAGTATGCTTCGATCTGCATCCAGCCTCCATCAGTTCTTTTTCTGAAGGTGGATAGTATTTTTCATCATAAGTCCTTCAGAACTGTCTTGGACCTTTGTGCTGCTGAGAATAGTTAAGTCATTCACAGGTGATCATTGTATGATGTTGCTGTTACTGTGTATATTCTTCTTCTGGTTTTGCTCAATAAATCAGTTCATGTAAGACTGCAGGTTTTTCTGAAAGTTTCCTGCCCATGATTTCTTATCTCACAATAGTATTCCATCACAATCACATATCACAACTTGTTCAGTCATTCCCCAGTTGATGGGCATCCTCTCAATTTCCAATTCTTTGCCACCACAAAAAAAGAGCTGCTATAAATATTTTTGTACATTAAGGTCCTTTTCCTTTTTAAAAAAAATCTCTTTGGGATACAGACCTGGTACTAGTACTGCTGGGTCAAAGAGTATGCACAGTTTTATAGCCCTTAGAAATACAAATACCTCTGATGGATTAAAAGTAGGCTACCATGGGCAAAAAACTTGGAGGTGAATTGTTCTCCATAATAGTTGGATCAGATTACAACTTCACCAACAGTGCATTAGTGTCCCAATTTTCTCACATCCTCTCCAATGTTTCTCATTTTCCTTTTCTCTCATATTAACCAATCTGATAGGTGTGAGGTGGTATCTCAGAGTTGTTTTAATCTGCACTTCTCTAATTAATAGTGATTTAGAACATTTTTATATGACTATAAATTGCTTTGATTTTGTTCTCTGAAAACAGCGTGTTCATATCCTTTGACCATTTATCAATTGGGGAATGACTTGTATTCTTAGAAATATGACTCAATTCTCTAACTATTTGAGAAAAGCATTCTCTATCTGGGAAACTTGTCATAAAAATTTTTTCACAGTTTTGATTATTGTGTATTTCCCTCCAACTTATTTTCTGTCATTTATCCTTCTCTCTTTCTTTTACCCTGTTTCTCTTCAAAAGTATTTTCCTACTGACCGCTGCCTTTCCCAATCCACCTTCTTTTCTATCAGCCACATTCCCCCCAGCTCTTAGCCTCTTCCCCTCCTACTTCCCTGCAGGTTAAGATAGATTTCTAAACCCAACTGAGTTTGTGTGTTATTCTGTCTTTAAGCCAATTCCGATGACAGAAAGGTTCAAGTGTTGTCTGCCACCTCCCCCCATCTTTATCTCCATTGTAAAAGCTCTTTCCTACCTCTTTTATGCGAGACAGTTTACTCCACTCTTCCTCTCCCTTCTCTCTTCTCTTTGTGCATCCCTCTTTCTCACCCCTTAAGTTTTTTTTAGATGCTATCTTATCACAGTCAAGTCATACCCATGCCTTCTGTCTATGTACACTCCTTCTAACCACCCCAATAATGATTCAAGTTCTTAGATTAGGGATATAAACAGATTAACCCTATTGATCCCTTGTGATTTCTTTTTTTGTTTACTTTTTCATGCTTTCCTTGAGTCTCGTATTTGAAAGTCGGATTTTCTATTCAGCTCTGGCCTTTTCATCAGGAATGCTCCTCTATTTTTATTTTTTTATTTTTTACCTTTGAAGTATTATACCAGTTTTGCTGGGTAGGTTATTCTTGGTTGTAATCCTAGTTCCTTTACCCTCTAAAATAACATATTTCAAGCCCTTAGATCTTTTAATGCAGAAGTTGCTAAATCTTATGTTATCCTGACTATGGCTCCATGGTATTTGAATGGTTTCTTTCTGGCTCCTTGCAATATTTTCCCCTTGGCCTGGGAGCTCCAGAATTTGGTTATAATATTCCTTGGAGTTTTCATTTTGGGATCTCTTTCAGGAGGTGAGCTGGGGATTCTTTTCAATTTCTATTTTACTCTCTGATTCTAGGATGTCAGGCCAATTTTCCTTAATAATTTTTTTTTAAATATGATGTCTAGGCTTTTTTGTCATGGCTTTCATGCCTTAACAATTAGTTTTAAATTATCTCTCCTTGATGTATTTTCTAGATCAGCTGTTTTTCTGATATTTTTCACATTTTCTCCTATTTTTTTCATTCTTTTGCTTTTGTTTTATTGTTTTTTGATGTCTCGTGGAGTCATTAGCTTACATTTGTCCAGTTCTAATTTTTAAGGAATCATTTTTCTTCATTGAGCTTTTGTATTACCTCTTCTATTTGGTCTATTCTATTATTTAAAGAGTTGTTCTCTTCAGTGAATTTTTGTATATCTTTTCCATTTTGCCAATTCCATTTTTTAAGAAAATCTCTCCCAAAGATTTTTGTGACTTTTTTTTACCATTTGGCCTATTCTGTTTTTTAAGGTATTATTTTCTTAAGATTTTTTTAATCAAGCTTTTTATTCTTTATTTTGCCAAACTCTTTTTTCATTATTTTATTGCATCACTTTCATTTCTTTTCCCAATTTTTCCTCTAACTCTTTTATCTGATTTTTAAAATGCTTTTTGAGCTCTTTTATGACCTTCCCTACTTCAAGAAATTTCACATCATCCCATTTCACATGGTCTACATTCCAACCAAATGAACCTAGTTGCTAGTTCATAAACTTAGCATTCTATCTTCTATACAAATCTGCCTAGCAGATGCAGCAAGGGACCCTTGAGAAGAGACTGCAGTGAGCATGTGCCAGACAATTCAAACCACTACCACCAACTCCTTTCAGATTCCCAAACATCCTAGGGCCCTGAACTCAAAAGCCTTGAGAATAGCAGTGTCCTCCTCTCCCACTCCATGAGATCCAGCCAGTGTCCAGTTTATCTCCTATAGCCATTATTGAGGGGAGATCACCATCCTCACCATCTTTGCCACCAGAAGTACCCACCACTGACCAGCTGCCATCAATGGTCATATAAGCCCAAGAGTCCCAGGAATAACAACACCATTCCTCAGGTCACTGGCTCTGTTTCCAGCTAAGACCTTTCAGCCATCATGCAGGGATGCAGGGAATCAATTCTTATAGAGAGGCAACCGGTCTACTGTTTCCCTAGAAGGCAGAGCTACTAAAGACAAATTACTAGAGAGAAGAAAGTTCTCACCACCAAAGTCCTTGGCACTATCAAATTGTTCACATAGAAACAGATGTAGTTTTGTCAGTAGAAATTACATTAAATATATTAATTACAATCTGCTTCTCTGTTGCACTCAAATCCCTTCATAATCTGGCCCACTCCTCCTCCCGCCTTTCCAGTCTTATACTTTACTCCCCAGCATGTATGCTTCAATCCAGTAACGCTGGTTTTCCAGCTGCTCCACAAATAACATATTCCATCTCTTTGCTCCAGGCATTTTCTCTGTCTCCCATGCCAGGAAAGCTCTCTTCATCTGCCTCTCCTGACTTACCTGGACTCCAAGTCCCAACTATTTATTTCCTAATTATCTTATATATAATTTGTTTGCATGTATTTGTTTGCTTGTTTCTCTCCAATTAGATTGTGAACTCCCTGAGGGCAAAGACTGTCTTTGTATCCCCAGCACTTATCACTGTACTTGGTACTTTGTAGGTATTTTATAAATGCTTATTGACTAAGGGCCCTTGCTGGGCTTTTTCATCTGACTTTGAGCTGAAATCTCCTAGATATATGTCTCCCACATTAAAATATCAGTTCCCTGAGAACAGAGATGGTCCTGCTTTTCTAGTTATATTCCAAGTGCCTAGTATGGTGATTTGCACACAGTGTTAAATAAGTGCCTTTTGATTCATTCATTTATTTCTTTATTTTTCTCAAGCTGTCCCACATGACTGGAATGTATTTCTCATTTCTGACTCTTAAAGTCCTGCTCAGCTTCCTTCAAGACTCAACTCAGATGCCACCTTCTATACAAAAGTATTTCTGAACCCATCAGTTATTAGTTCTCTTTCCCCTCCTCAAATTATCTTGCACTTACCAATACAAATGTTATATCTCCTCCCGCCCATGCCAATAGATTGTAAACTCCTTGAGAGCCATAACTATTTCATTTTTCCTTTGTGCCCAAAGCAGTAGGCAGCTAGGTGGTGCAATGAATAGAGCACTGAACCTGAAGTCAGTTCCTGAGTTCAAATCAAGCTTCAGTCACTTACTAAGCTGTGTGACCCTGGGCAAGTCACTGAACCCTGTTTGCCTCAGTTTCCTCATCTGTAAAATAAGCTGGAGAAGAAAATGGAAAACCATTCCAGTATCTTTGCCCCAAATAGGGTCATGAAGAGTTGGACAGGACTGAAAAGTGACCGAACCACAAAAATCCATAGCAGCAAGTAAAGTTTCTTGCATATAGTAAGCTTTTAATAGAATATCGTTGAATTGAACTGATATTTCCATATGATAATCTGTTATGCATCTATGTCTTTTCATAAATCCTCCTTCAAGGATATATCCAATGTACTGAAAGTTTTGATGGAGATTTGATTTGTTTTGTTTTATAGTTCACACAAATTAGTACAACACCAGAGCTATTGATTTATCATACTTCACTCTTGCCGTGTGTGTCCACCTTCTTTTCTGGTCATATAGTTCCTTGATAATGGTTTGTTTGTTTTTTTTTAACTCAGTCCACAGGTAATTGTCTCAGTTTCTCACAGGTAATTGTCTCAGAGCTGTGCCATATTTCATGCATGTGTCACTTTTACTCACTCAACCTGTTTATGCTCAACATATGTCTTTCCATTGTCTTTCATGTCACTTGTAATTTTTATTCTTCTGAGAATGAAGTGTTTCATAATACTGAATCATGAGGAAAATATTGGTGTTAAAAAGGGAATTTTGAAGGTTCAGGCAACCAGGGATCATTAAAAAATCTCTACTTTTACAAGGTAATTTAGTCTAATTTTTGACCCATCCACAGGGACTTACAAGACACAGGCTAACTCGATGTGCTGCTTATCCAAATTAATTTCGTTATCTATGTAATACATGTTTTTTGTCTATTTTTTTCTTGTGTAGGTAGGTGGTTTGACTACTCTCTTTCAAATGACTATAATCCATTGAGGAGGTTTTATTGTGTTCCAGGGCTTAACATAATGAGGAGAATGAGAGCATTTGAAGGCCTTCTCAATCAGTAGAGAATCCTTCTATTTGTAGTCATTTCAGAACATACTTTATGGCACTAACGTCTTCCTGTTTTCTACCTCTGTTGATGTTGACATTTGTTGGACAAAGTTATCTTCATTTTTATTTCTATTACAGAATCTATATGATTGTGTGATTTTAATATACACGTATAGCTGAGGCTGAAAAGACCTATGGGAAACATTCCATGGAGCATGCACTTTGATTATTAGTTACTGTCACTATTATTTCATGGTGCATGCCTAAAACTAATGTGGTCACTCCCTGGAGAAATGAGATTCTGGTAGAGGGAAATTTGCAAATGCAGGCAGATTTACCTTAAACTGATGCTGGATGGTACACAGCTTAGGAATCGAGAGATCTGGAATTAATGATTGACTCTTCCATTAAATCATTGTTTAATACTTTTCCCTCCCGTTACCTCATTTTGACCTCTACAAAGCAAGGTCTAGCTAAGAGACACTTGGCAAGAGAGAAGTGGAAATAGGTGATAATACCATTTTGTTTCGTTTTGTTTATCTCGTGCTGACAACATACCTGTCAAAGTTAACAAGTATTGACCAGGGTTGTATTTTATTGCCAACACAATGCTCAGGGAACATTTTATAATTTGTCACATTGTATGTTAAGAAAGTACAAAATGAGAAAGACTTTGAGGCATCAGGGAGAAATTAGCTGTGAGGTCTAAGCATGATAGCCCTGAGCTGACTGATTTCTGGCAAGGCAACAGGAAGTAAAGATGTCAGTAGGGAGGTGATAGCTGGTCTGTCACAGCTCAGGAAGGGACAAAAGTCAGACATAGCGAAGAATAAAGCGAAGTACACAAGAAATGGAATATAGGCAACTAAGTAAGAACAGTATCAGTCTGAAGAAAACTATGTTGGCAAGCTACACACTTAGCAACTAGAGTACTCACAACTACAGCGGTATCATCCTTCATGTGCCTGAATTCACTGAAACAACTGCTATGCTCCAGATAAACAAGTATTGCCTGGGGCATCTGTTGAGGAAGGGTTCATTCTGAGTCAAGTTCAAAAAGAAGCCTACCCTATCCTTCCACCTCGATTGCCCCATTAGCAGATGACTGACATATATAGATGAAAAGGCCAATGAGACATTACATCATTATAGGGGCAACCAAAGGTGAGGCTGTTTTGGAAAAAAAACTCAGGAGTCTTTGTTCTCTCATCGTACTGATAGTGCTTTCTTCTAAAACACTACCTACAAAGAGCATATCCTGAGGCCTACAAATGATTTTTCACTCATTGATTCTAGCAGGATAGATCAGCCATTTGTTCTACATAAATCCTACTTCAAGCAGCATTCACTACGTTTCTGTGGCAAGTAGACAGCCTATGAATGTGAGTGCAATATTTTACCTATCACTAGGTTTGGAATCACTTCCTCTACTCATGCTACTCCAACATTTCATCAAAGAATGGTGATAACTCTGGATCCTCATAGGCTATGCTAGCAGAATGGAAACTCTGGGTGATCTTTACTTTTTTGTTTCTTTGTTTTTAAGGGCTGAGAGTGATAGAAGCCTTGTGTAGACAATTCTCCCAGGAATCCTGCAACACACAGGCACTGGGCACTGAGAGGTTAAGCAGTGTGCCCAAGGTCAGAAGGCCAGTATATATCAGACTTCTAGAGGCCTTGAATCTAGGCCTTCTGACTCAGAGGCCTGCTTTTTATCTATTGTGCCTTAGCTGCCTCTTGACAGATCTTACCAAGCTGACAAAGCTTCAGAGATGGGTTAGGAAATGGATCACGAGTCTGTAGTGCAAAGACCATCCTAAGCTGAGTATGGCGACATTGTCCACCATAGGGTTGGTCTCAAGATTGGTTATCAGGTGATTGATTTTTTTTTTTGGCTGCAGATAATCCTTGAAGGCTAAGACATAGAAGAGGTGTATACAGTCTGCATTAGTGAAGTGATTACCCCATTAATGATTTCACAGTTCTTTTGCTATATACATTTATACACGTGAAAGGTACTGCTCCTTTCATACATCAGTAGTTTGGTTTTTGAATAAGGCAGAAAATAAACTTCTTGGGAAAAAATAAATAATTCACTTGTAAATTATAGAAATTGTGATTCCTTTCATGTATGACCAGTTTGGCAGTTGAAAGAGGAACAAAAAGAACTTTTGCATATAAAAACAATGTTTAAATTTAGTGTGTGAATAGGTTTTCTTCTATTAAAATGTGACAGACGTAGGTTATTAGGAGGACCAGAGAGAGAACTGAGAGAATCTTTTTTAAGGACAGAGAAATGACTTGGGCTACAGAGTACTGTTATCCCTCATCTCACTTACATGTGACTGTTTTTAGAGTTTGGGAGGGTAAAACTCTCCAAATAGTAAATTGAATATATTTGGATACCCCGGGTAGGTTAAATAACTACTATTGGTTTCATGATTGGTGAAAGAATGGCAAATCACTTGAGTATCCAAGTATGCCAAGAAAACCTCACATTGGGGTCACGAAGAGTTGGACACAACTGAAATGACTGAATCACAACACATTTGACCACAACTTACAGAAAGGATGATTTGAGACACTAGAAACTCCAAAGAACCCAGCTAGAGTACGAGTTAAGAAGATGCCAGCAGGAGCAATCAGCTGACAGGAAGGTTTCAGCTCCTGTCTTTGAAGGCTCTTGATTGGAAGGCAATCATTGCTTCATGGATTAGTTAAGACTGGTAGCTTCCTGATTGAAGGAGAGCTGAGCTCTCCTACAATTTTAGTTATTCCATTTTAGCACCACATACAGGTTGAGAGAGGTGAAGTCTCTTAGTAGTGCCAGATTAGCTGGCCCTTCTGGTTTGAGATGGGGAAAAACAGGAATCTGCAGTTGCTTTGCTATAAGCAGTGTCTCAGAGCTAACTGGATGATGTAGCATCCTGCTGATCAAAGAGCTGGGTGGGTTTGTTTGTGTTACTCAGAAAAATTGCACATAAATATTTACAATTATACATTACTATACATACCTTCATTAAAATGTTAAGTTAAAGATAAAATTCACCAAGTAGGCATATTGTTATGTTATCAATTCAGTTATCCAAGTAATAATTTATTGAACCAATGGCTGCTGTCCTCTTTAGAAATTGTTGACATATTGAAATTTTCAAAATGGCCAATTGTGTCCTCACAATTTTGATCCCAGGAACAATGTTGGGAATTTGGAGAAGGGCAAAGGGAAGGGATTGCTTTTACATCCATTTGATGTTCTAAGCACTAATGAAGACAACATTGCACAAACTGATTGGGTGCAGCGTATCAGTGTAGTGGGAAAGAGAAGTTAGCAGGGTAAGGAGACAAAAATCAGCATAAATACGACTTTTATAGGGTCAGGAGACTTTCCCAAGATGACTATCACCTTTTAGGTTCCATGAACATTAATGAAAGCTACATCTCCTTAGAGACTTTCAGCAAATAGAAGTACAAGTGGAAACCAAAGAGGGCAGAGATAGCAGGAAGAGCCCCCAACTGTTCAGGGTGTAGGCAAATGGGGGCTGGCTAACTCACCAGCAGACTTCAAAAATACATGTAACTTTACAATTCTGAGTGTGACAAAAGACATTCACGTACTTTATCTAGTTCAATGATCTCCATTTTTTAAAATTTGTGTACCCCTAACTTTAAAAATTTTTCCATTCTAAATAGGTATGCTGGCAGGCGGAGGAAGATTTCCACTGGGGCATCTGACCATCTACTACAATAGATTGGGCCAGGGTTTGTTTTTAACTAACCTAAGGGACTTTGAAGGAGGAAATTTTCAAGTTTGCAAAGCTGCAGGCAAGGAATGGAATAAGAGAGTTGGTAAAAAGTAGGTGTGGTTGTATTGCAGCCAGACCACATGATTAGCTATCATAGAGAGGGTGGGATGAGATTGATCTTTGCCACCCTGCACTTCATATATTGCACATTTCTTGAAGTAGTGGCATCATAGCCCTACAGGAAGTCCTAGCTCTCCCTTTAGATAACACTAGTCGAGCTAAATTCTTCATCAGTCTCCTGGTATAGATCTCTAACAGCCTGAAAACAAGAAGCTTGCCTCTCATCAGTCTCCTCTCTGATCTTGTAAGTAGCTAGTGTTAATTCTACTTTCATGACAATGCAATGCTGCCTATTGCTTCTAGCCATCAATCAACTTGTTTCCATAGTCCTAAACTTTACTTGCACAATAACTTTCCCATTACCCTTCCCTCCCTATTCTGGGTACAGAAGAAGGTTCACAGAATTGTAGTTTTCGATCTGGAAGGGAACTATTCCAACCCCCTCATCTATTCCAGCCCCCTCATTTTACAGAGAAGTTAAAGTTACTCTTGCCCGAGGTCATACACATAGTAACTAGCAGACCCAAAATTCAAACTCAATATGATTATTCTAAATCCAGGACTCCTTTTACTACAACTCTACTGACGTGGATCCCTAAGGACCTTGTGAGACTCCTCCTGAGCCTGAGGTCATCCTAAAGTCTCCTCCCCTTATCTTGAGTTACCATCAAACTCACCATCATCCTGGACCATGGAATTCTTTCTCTCCCTCCCATCCGAAGTCATAAAAATTCCAGGATTCCGGTCTCCCTTATCTTGTGTCATCTTCCTGTGTCCTTATCCTGTAAGGCTTATCCTATCCCTAAATCTCCAACCCCCATAAGAAACCCTAAAATCATCCTACAGGCTGTCAAGTCTGGTCTCTTCCCTATATCGTGCCTTTGTTTAGCTCCTTGCTAAATCTCAGGCCCACTGCTTTTGCATCAATGAGCTCCCAAAGGCTACAGAGAAGGTCTAAGTGAATTCTTTCACATTTGATGAACCAAGCTCTCCCAACTCTGACCTCATCACTACTGCCATAAAATCCACCTGAAAATCAGTAAGCAAAATGGAAAGGAAAAAAATGGCAGCGCATATGATCCAAAGTTCATGTAATACAAGGAAGAAGTAGGAAGAGGAGGAAGAGGAGAAAGAGGAGGAGGAAGAGGAGGAGGAGAGGAGGAGGAAGATGAGGAAGAAGACAAGGAGAAGGAGGAAAAGGAGGAGGAGAGGAAGAAGAGAAGGAAGAGCAAGAGGAGGAGGAGGAGGAGAAGAGGAATCATCTGTGGCCATGAAGAAATCACTTGCCAAGGAAAGAACCAAAACACCCAAGACAAACCAATGAAAAAAATAAATGCAATAATGAATACTTAAAGAGATTTCTTAGGATATTAGTAACAGTTAATATTTATATTGTAATTTCAGTTTTAAAAAGCACTTGACATAACTATTTGATTTGATCACCATTAAAAAAAAAAACCTGTTAGGTACTATTATCACAACTGACAGAGGCAGAAACTCCAGGAATTTACATCCTATGAAAAGAAGCTGGAAATTGAGGGGGAGGGTAAAGAAAAGGAGGAAAGCCTGGTTGAGTTCCTTTGACTCTCCCAAATATTAATCCGAGGCTCCTTCTTGAGAATGGATTCTTTATACCCAGGCCTGGATTTGATTACTCAAGGATCACGTTAAGTGACAAATTTAGCTCAAAGAGCAATAATTGTCTGTTGTGATACAGAACTATCTATGCATTCTTAGAAGAAATATAGATTCCTTTTAAGAAGCTTTTTTTTTGCCTCCTCCCTTTCCTGAAATTCCTCTTCTTAGAGTTACTTGCTTTGCAGCTCCTGGGTTTTCAGGCTCACTCCTGATTCTCAAGATTTTCTGGCCTTCTTGCCAGTAGTCTTTCCCCTCTTCTTTTCCTTTCTCCCTCAATTTCTAGCTCCTTTTTATAGAATGTAAGTTCCTCGAGGGTATGGACTATCTTGTAGCTTGTATTTATATTTCTAGCACTTCGTTTGGTATTTGGCATACAGTAAGCAGTTAAAATAAATTATTTATTAATCCATCTACTATTGTTCCAAAAACAGTCAATAAAAGCATAAGAGATGCCAAAAGATACTCTACCTGACATTTTCCTGAGGCAATCTGAAAAAAAAAAGGTAAACATGTTGAACAAAGTTGAAAACTTCATAATCATTTAACATTTATCAAACTATTCTTGTCGCATTTTCTTTGAAACGTTTATGTCATTCAAAATGTCTGTATATCAGGTAAAGACTAATGCCTATAGTATGGAAGATTTGATCAGAGAGAAAAGAAAAAATATTCTACATTGAAATGAATTCCTTGAAGGTTTAATGGAAAGACTGAAACACTAATAAACTGCTAATGGAGCTGTGGATTAGTCCAACCATTGTAAACTCAAAGTCTATTTGCATAAGGCTCTCTTCATTGATGTAAATTTATTGCTGAATGCTCCACACCTGAGTGAGTGGTAGACTTGGCCAGAGCTTGGGAGAAAAGAGATTCCAGGCTTCTGGCTTACAGATTCCCAAGAAAAGACACTGGATTCCAGACTTTCTTCAGGTCCTTGAAGGGAGAGAAAGACCCTGGGAAAAAGCCAACATGTGGAGGAGCTAGCAACTTATGTTCCTATCCCCAGCTTGCCATAATAGACTTCAGGAAATTTCCACTTAGGTCAGATTGGGGTCCCTCTTTCTTGGTTGAGCTAAGTTATTTCACTCTCAATAGGAGGGATCATCCACTCTGTATATTGTCTGGTATATATTCTCACCTGTAACTCTCTCTGACTTGTGTTTGCATTCTGCTTAAATAAATGGGTTTATTTCCTATTTGCTATTTTTGTTCACTGTGGAACTGGCATTTGAGGGAGTCAAGTCTGGCTTGAGGAATTCTTTTCCCACTAAGGAAGAGCAATAGGGAGCTCAGCTTGAAACTAAAAATTATTTCCTCTATGCTAACAAAATTTAATGGGGAAGAGAGATGTAATTCTAGCCATATATCCCTTCTGTCTCAGGAGAGCAGAGTGGTCACCTCTGGCCCCAATCTCCTGCTTCACCTCCTGGTAGGAATTCAAATCTCCTGTGGAGAAGGGTGGAAGATATCTAGAGATATCCATTCATACCTCCCAGTGAGCTACATCTAGACAGAGTCCTATGAATACACATAAACTCCACGGTCACAAAACACACCACACATACCCCCTTATTGTTGAAATTTATGAAAAGAAAGTGACTAAAATACCCATGCCTTTTGTCCCACAAATTCCACTATTAGGCATATATCCCAAGGATAAAGGCCCCAAATACATAAAAATATTTGTAGCAGCACTTTTCATTGTAGCAAAGAATTGTAAACTAAGTAGATGCCCATCAACTAGAGAATAGCTAAAAAAAGGTGTGCTCCATGAATATAAGATGCTGTAAGAAACAAGACTATGATGAATATAGAGAAGCACAGGAAAACTTACATGCACTGATGCAAAGTAAGGTAAACAGAACTGGAAAAAATATACACAATGATTCAATTTAAATGGAAAGAATAACAAAGCAATTGAAATTGTTTAAATTGAGTTTAATTCAATGCTGAATGATGATGTCAGACTTTTTTCCAGACAGGTTGGTCAGTTTTGTTTGTGTGTTTTGTTTCTCTTTTTAATTCTCTGTTATAAGGCATACCTCTTTATGTGGAAGGAAGGGAAAGGGTATATTAGAAAAAGTGGGTAAAGTAAAAATAAGAGATGTCAATGCAAATTTATTTAAAATGTAAAAATAAAATTAACTCCATGAATTTTTGTGGGCTTTTTTAAAAACCTTTTCTATTTATCTATAATCTGAACTTTTTACAAAAGGGAGAGATTGGAAATGGTCACCCTTTCTTTCTGTATCTGTGTGTCTTTCTTCATAAATCTGTAGATTTGGGGGAGGGGAGAACAAATTGTTTAGACTGAAAAAAAGTTATTAAAACAGAATTAAGGGAGAAATATTTCGGTCTATGAGTATTTGATTCAAGTCAGATGTAGCAGGGTGGGGTGGGGTGGGGACAGGGCCTGGCAAGGATGAAATAGTTCTGAAAGATGATGCTTGTTCTTCCTTTAATATTTATATCACAAATAAACTAGATCTCTAGGGACGCAGAATTACCAGATCCTTATTTTTCCTTTGATTAGGACTAGCTGCATTCATCCTGTGTAGGGTGCCCAGATTCTCCCACACTGAACAGGATATCCTCTGAAAAAACAGAGGAGGTGAAAATAGAGCAAATCTTTGACTCTAAACTTTTCTGATGAGACTTCTGTAAAGATGAGAAAATGCAACACTAAAAGGATTCCCAGTTTTCCTTGAGACATTCTCTTACTGTGGGAATTACTGAGCCAGTGATTTATTTAAACCTCATGGAAAATGCCTGGGGATGGGCTAATGCTCTGATTTCCAAAAGGAGGAAGAGAGTGTATTCTGGTAGCATGGTTCTGATTTCTGAGAAAATACTAGAATGTATTAAAACCGTTGTTCCTAGATCTATGCTCTTTGGCTGAGCTAGAATATATCTCGTCTCTCTTCTACATGAAAGCCTTTCAAATACTTGAGAATAGTAACCATGCTTCCCTAAGTCTTCCCTATATAACTAAATCACAGAATCTCAGTTGGAAGGCATCTCAGAGGCCAATTAGTCCAATCTATCCCTGAATAGGGAACTCCCCTCTAAAATCCTTGATAAGTCCTCTGCCTCCAGTAAGAGGATGCCCATGTCCTCCCATGGCAACCCATTTCACATTTGGATAATACTAATAGTAAAAAAAAAAATGCTCCATCAAATCAAAGCAAAACACCTTGTGCAATTTCTCACTGTTGCTCAAAAAACAAATCTCATCCCTCTGGAGCAAAGGTTAACAAACTATTTCTAGTTTAGTGCAGCCTGTGAGCAATTTTTTTTTACATCTTTAAATAAAGTTTTATTGTAATTCAAAATATAAAATCCATTTTTTGTCCTTCTTGCTTGTTCAGTCATGTCTGACTCTTCATGACTTTATTTTGGATTTTCTTGGCAAAGATACTAGAGTGGTTTGCCATTTCCTTCTCCAGCTCATTTTATAGATGAGGAAACAGAGGCAAACAGGGTAAAGCGACTTGCTCAGGATCATACAACTAGTTAAGTGTCTGAAGCTGGGTTTGAAGTCAGAAAAATGAGTCTTCCTGACTTCAGGCCCTGTACTCTATCCACTGTACCACCTAGGTAGAGATACATATACATACATACATATATACAGATATAGATCTATACATACATACATATACATATCTATACATACATACACACACATATGGAGAGAGAGAGGGAGAGAGTGCACTTTCTATCTCTATGCATTCAATGCTACTCCATTACACTTTTATCTATTCTTTCTTTGGAATAAGGTATATCCTTCCATAGATCCATATTCCAGGAGGAAGTCATGATCCACAAAATTTTAATGACACTTGTGTTGCTGAATTAACCTCTCAAATCTACTTTGTCATACACTATACTTTTTGTGAATAGACCTCTGAGGCCTTAAGCATATTAATTCCCTCTCTTCTTCTTCTTTACCTCTTATAAATTACTCTCCACTGTGATTCTTATGTTGTAACAACTATTCTCTGTGGCCTCTGGCTTAGTGGGCATATGTGGGCAATCTTATTTCTTATTTTCAATTTAAAGCCCTTTTAATCTAATCTGCAAATTTCATGAAAATATACCCTTCCAGGCCCTCCTTATATTAATTAAATCCCTATATAAATGCCCTCCATTCCTGGATCTTAAGCCTTGGCCCAGAAATCCTAATCCTGTTTTCCAACATCAGCTTCTTAACTAGCTGCTCATTTCCTGTAGCCACCTTCCTTTTCTGAAGCCCTTAGCTTGAATTGGCAGCAGTGACAGAAATATCATCTGTGCCCACCCCCAAGTCTTTAGTTTTCATATTATGAGAAATGATCCCTAACGAGGCTTTCAAGTTTTCTATTAGTAACATCATTTGTCCCCACATTAATCACCACTAAGCAGCCAATAGTCATTGGTCCTGCTAAGTTTTCAAGGGTTCTCTATCATATGCCAGACACATGTTTGGGGAATACAGTGTCTTTCCTAAATGTTCATGTCAGGTCAATATATGGCAGCTTCTCTACCCATCCCTGGGAAGCTACCAACCACCAAGACTCACATCTTTTCCTGGGACCAACATTCAAGGTTATTCTCATGGAAAAAGTTATGGATCCTTATCATAATTCTTAGCACAAGAAGCTCTTTTCTTCTTAAACAGCTCAGCTCTACCATCTATGCCAAGAATCCTTAACCTGAAGTCCATAGGCCCCCAAAGAATCTGTGGATAGATTTCAGGTAAAGGGAGTCCGTGAAATTGTAAGAGAAAAAAATGTTATCTTTATTTTCACTAACTTCTAACTGCAGTTTAGCATTTTCTTTGATTACAAGTACAAGTGATAAACATTATTCTGAGAAGAGGTTCACAGACTTTACCACACTTCCAAAGATATCCATGACACAAAAAAGGTTAAGAGCCTCTACTCTGAGGGAAAAGCCTCTTAGTTTAATGGCCCTTCTCCTTTCCTTGTCTATGTCACATTTTTTCACTCTCCAACCTTCTGACCAAAGTTAGGATTCCTTTTCTTCTTCGGATACGTTTTCCTTTTTGTTTTCCTCTCAAAGCATTCAAAGTAACCCAACATAATCTGGTTCTTTTGAGGACTAAATTTAAGTACTTTGATATACAGTTTCAGCTTACTGTTTACAAAGATGTATTTACCAGGAATCATGGGGTATAACTGGGGCTCCTGGGAGAGAGCTAGGAGTTGGGGATGAGGTAATTACACTTCCTGGAATATCCAGGAATGGTCATTGAGGAGAGTGGTCAAGGTCAAGGTTGCCATCTTGTTCCAACTCATATAACCTGGAGCACTCAGAAGTGTTGACAGGTGGATACCAAAATCATGATGCTAATATTTCCCATCCTCCTAGGTAATAAGGTGTATGCAATTCTCTTTCTTCTCTCCTTCCAGCTCCTGCTCACCACAATCTAGGACACCCTTTTCATGAGTAATGGTACTAAAAATACCCAGGACACCATTATCATGAGTAATGAATATTCGGAAAGGCCAGAGAAATACATTTCTCTGATATGTTCAGAGTGTTCTTGAAGATGAAGGATAAGGAATCTCATAGAATTTCATTGGATTTAAGAGTTAAAGTACACCCACTACCTTTGAAGAGGGCTAAGAAAACAGCTAATCTCTTAAAGCTCCAGGGTTTCTACCATCAGTAATGAATATCTGTTTACATCATATTCAAGCAAGTAAAACCAACAATGATCTGAGTATGGGAGTTCTAATTTCTGATTTGGTAACAGATTAGTTGTGAAATTTTCATGACTTATGGTGCCCTTCTCTAACTCAATTTTTCCATTTATAAAATAGTTTACAGTTCTAACACACCTCACTAACTAAAGCACTCGCATAATTAATAATAATACATAACCCAATCTTTTTGTAATCCAAGTGCTACACAGTGCAGTATATTTATAACTATATGTCTCTTTACCTAAATTCAAGCACACGGATGTCCTTGTAGCCAGGTAGTCCATCAAATGCTTTTTCAACCTGTTTTCAAAAAACATACTTTTGTGAGACAGTGATCTTTTTCCCCCCCATCATGGTAAAATGTGAAAAAAAAAGCACAAGTCTTGGAAGAAGCTCTCAATAACGCACTTTAAATTACATGATTTGGAATAGAAAGCTGGCTACAACACACACTTTATTAAACAGGCAACTGTTTATTATTTGAATGTGTGAAATTCTCTGTGGCATCTGTTTCCTGTTACTAAGTCAGGAAGGAACTGTGAGTGCATCATGCATCAGCAAGCTATCTGCAAGCTCTGGATTAGGCCCCAGGAGAGAAGCCTCATGTGAATGGAGGTCAAGAAGGAGCAAGCATCCAACAGGGATCTGCCAGACGACCAGATTTTGAGCTGCACTTTTGAAAAAGACAATTTCATTAGTTTTGAGTTCTTTTAACCCAGTTATGTAAGTCAATGCAGTCAAAATGTTTATAAAAAATTAGTGTATTAAGAGAAATTAGGCTGCACAGGAACAATAAATTTTAATTAGGTATATTATCAACAGCACATTAGATTATGTTCATTTCCACAAGGGTACCAGAACTCATTAATGATACTTTCTTAACTCTGAGTTTAATAAATTCTTAAAAGAGTGCCCAAATGCCACCAATCCGAGAGGATCCTATAATATGGAAGAAGGGAGACCTGGTGAACACAAGTTGAAGACTTTGGTAGAAGTTGTAACATTGCTGGAGTATTCACTTAGTCATGATGGTTTGCCTCAAAATTAGGGTCAGCCCTATATAAAATTTCAAAGTAGGAGAAGTTTGTCTTCGTTTCTGGTTGAAAATTAAAACAATCAGGTAAGAAACATGGTTTTGCAGACACTGCCCTACAGGGAAACTTAATTTTACTTTCTTTTCCTCCACTCCAATTTCACTACTAGGTAGCCTATGGAATCATGTGCAAGTCACAACTTTTCAGAGTTTTAGTCAATCAATAAGCATTTATTAAGACCTTACAATGTGTCAGGCACTATGCTAAGTGTTATATAAGATATCTGTCATATGTTCTTCACAGGACCACTGAGAAGCCAAAATAAAGAAAGAGATGTGAAAACCTTTTGCGAAGCACAGAGTAGTCTACAAAATATGAAGTGTCATTACCATTGTAATGGAACCAATGTAATGTAGGTAACACAGTGGATATAGTGCTGAACCTGGAGTCAGGAGATGTGAGTTCAAATCCAACCTCAGACGTTTACTAGCTGTATGACTGTGGCTCAGTCACTTAACCTCTTTATGCCTCAGTTTCCTTATCTGTAAAATGGAAATAATAACACCTACTTCCCAGGGTTGTTATGAGGATAAAATGATATGATGCTTGTAAAGAACTTTATGGGGGAGGTGGAGTACAGCCAAGATGGCAGAGTGGAGGCAGGAACCCAGCTGAACTCTCCTAACATTCACCTCCAAACAACTTTAAAATAACAGCTCAAATGGAATTTTGAAGCAGCAGGGCCAACAAAAGGTCCAAATGAGATATTTTTCCAGCCCAAAACAACTTGGGATGTAGGCAAGAAAGGTCCGTGACATGGGGGTATAGGCTACCCCAAAGTGCAGGCAGCAGAGGGCCTTAGATGTATCTGGGACAGCAGCAGCTTTAGGACCTCTCAGCCAGAGATAGTAAAGGGCTCAGATAACTGGTCAGAAAGAGATTACAGGAGATCCTTAGCTGGAACTGGGTGCAGCTGGTGCTGACTGGCAACTGTATTGCCAATACAGAGTTCTGGGCCACAGAGGAATCCTTGTAGTCAGTAGCAAAGGAGCATGGACCCTGGTTGCAGTTCCAAGGCAGAAAGAAATAGAAGCACATGTGGCTGCAGGAGACCAGGGGCCCTTCCGGGTAAAAAGCAGAGTCAGACCAAAAGAGTAGTGACCATTCTTCTCCCTGAATCACACTACTTTGGAAACCCTGAAAGCTTGCAGACCCCCGAAACTAGGTCTGAAAACAGCATCAAGTTGGGACAATGCCTTCCCATCCCCAGGTGAGTAGAGCCCAACTTTAATATATAAAGTTCAAAGTCAAAAAATAGGCTAGAAAAAAAATAAGCAAATAACAAACAAGCAAGCAAGCAAAAAAAAAAAAAAAAAAAAAAGAACTTGACCATACGAAGCTGATGTGGCAGCAAGGAAGACCATGACACAAACTCAGGAGACAATAATGGGAAAACCCCTACAATCAAAGCCTCAAGGAAAAACACTAATCTGACACACGCACAAGAAGAATTTCTGGAAAAGTTAAAGAGATAAGAGTAGTAGAGGGAAAATTGGAGGGAAATAAGAATGATATGAGAAAATTATGAAAAGAGAATCAACAGCTTGGTAAAAGAAGCACACACGCACAAAAAAAATACTGAAGAAAATAACACATTAAAAATAGAATTTTCCTAATGATAAAGGAGGTACAAAAATTCACTGAAGAAAAGGACTCCTTAAAAAATAGAATTGGACAAATAGAAGGGAGCTAAAAAGCTTACTGAAAAAAATACTTATTAAAAATTAAAATTTGGCAGTTTTCCACTGAAGAAATCAAAATAATTTATAGTCATATAAGAAAATACTCTAAATTGCTATTGATTAGAGAGATGCAAATTAAAACAACCTTGAGATATCATTTTATACCTATCAAATTGACTAAAACAATTGAAGGAGAAAGCAACAAATGGTGGAGGGGATGTGGAAAAATTGGGACAATAATTCATTGTTGGAATTGTGAACTGATCCAACCACTTTGGGGAGCAATCTAGAATTATGCC
>CM053622.1:519339118-519443064 GCA_028646595.1 Phalanger gymnotis
GATACTCTAAGCAACACATTCCCCACCTATAAACTCTCGCTAACTTTATCTAATTCTTTTTCTTTGAGAATGCTAAATATGGACAATCTCATCTCATTGCTTTCAACAGGAGACCCTCTGAAAACAAAAATACCAAAAGTTGACACAATTCATTTCGACTAACCCGTGATCATTTTCTTTTAACTAATTTCTTCAGGAAATCCAAATAGCAAATCCAAATCCCTGCTTCTGAAATGAGTAATTTTCTACTTATTTGCCTCACTGATACTCTTGAAGTTGACTCCTTTTGTGTGGGCATCATTCAACAATTGTAGTGTAAACTCAAAAAAGAATGAATTATAGTCACATAGGCAGCAAGCTGGAGCACTAGACATTTTCTCTGATTCTTCTCAAACTTCTCCAAAACAGAACTATACACTGAAGATAAAGCAATTTCATCTATCTCAATTCATGACTCCATATGGGGTTGCAACCCACAGTTGAAGAAGTGCTGAAGCGGTTGCGAGCGGAAAAAGTTTAAGAAGCCCTGGTGGACAACCAGAATCCAAAAGGAAGTTTGAAAAAACAAAAACCAAGAATCTGATCCTGAACTTTCTCAGCAACTTTCCCCCACCTCCCACAGTACTGGTAACGAGGTTGCTCTAGCAAACCCAAGGACACAACATAGGCTCACAACAAAACCCACCTACACATGATCCTCCTTCCTTCTTTGCAGTGCCATAGAGACCCAGCTTCAAGCTGTAGAAGTTTGCCCAAGCCATGACAGACAAGATAGTACAGCCATAGCCCTTCAGGAACAAAAGCTTGTTGGGGGCCCACAACCCAGAGCAGTAGTGTAGCAAAGCTCTGAAATGTTGGTGCCAGATCGAACGACCTGTAGCAACAGTGTGAGCTGTCAGTGCCAGGGCAGACAACCTGTTGGCCCCAGCTTGGAAAAGCTCTGAACTGCCAATGCCAGGACACAGAACTGAGGAACAGGGGGAGTAGAACAAAATACAATGAAGGATAAGGAGAGAGAGGTACAGCACTCCACTAAGCCTGAGGGAAGAGCACAGAATCAAGCCGGGGACAGTTCTGACCACCTAAAAATCACTTGTGTCAGAGACCCAGGCTGGTAGATGGTGAATTGCCCAGAGAAGAGGCTGGGATACTTTTGAGATCCATCCCTGAAGAGAGGATATCCACCAGATATCCATCCACCAGAGAGGATATAATCAGACTAAGAAAATGAATAGGGGAAAAATCCAAGGGGAAAAAAGGACTGAAATTACCAAATTTCTCAGGAGGAAGAAATCTCAAAGACCTCAGACATAAGCAGATAAATCAACAGAGAAAACATTAGCAACAGAAGGAAATATGTCATCCATATCTAGTAAACAAGTTTAGTCATCTATGGATAAATACTGCAAAAATGGAGGAGGGGACGATCTAACTCTTGATGAGACAGAAGATTTTGTGGAATGAAAGGAAAACATGGAACCCCCAACACACTGTTCCTGAGTTGTTCAAAAGAGAGGTGAGAATTATGAGAGCAGAATGTTTAGAAATGAGAGCAGAAATGTTGAGAAAAGAATAGAAAAACTTGAATTTGCAATGGCAAGTCTCATCAAAGAAATTAGAGAAAAACAAAATTAGTAATGCAACACTACAGAAGTGAAAGACAATCTAGAAGAAAAGTAAAAAAACAAGAACGTTAAAAGAAAATACGCTCTCTAAGCAAGCAAAACATACAGATCTAGAAGACAAAATGCACAGAGACAACCTAAGGATCATAGGTGTCTCAGAAGAAAACTACAGGACAAAAAACCTTAACAACATAATGCAGGAAATAATAAAAAGAGAATGCCCAGAACTTCTGAACATAGAAAATGAAATACCAGTTGAAAGAATTCACGAATCACCTCAAGAAAAAGGCCCAAGAATGCAAACTCCAAGACACATGGTGGTTAAATTTCAATTCAGAAATAAGTTCAGCAAGTGATTAGGAGAAAGACCTTCAAATATAAAGGAAAAGAAATTCAAATAATGCAAAACTATCCTGTACTGAACAGAAAATGTAAGAGGGAATGGAATAATGTGTTACAAAGAGCAATGGAGCTCAGAAGCAGTCCAGGATGACATACTCCACAACTCTGAGCTTAACCAAATAGATGAAAAAGATGAACATACAATGATAAAGAAGTATTTGAAACATTTTTAGAAAGAAATCCAGAACTGAAGAAATATTTGCTTTTTGAACACCCGGAACAACAGAATTGCAGGAGGAATGAATTAACGTAGCAGCCAAGGACAGCAGCAGCAACTGAGTGACAACAGAGAGACCAGAAAGAAACGCCTTTCTAAATTTACCCAAGGAGACAGAAGGTAAAGGTAGAAATAAATGTGTTGTTTATTTTTTGTGCAAATACATTCTAATATGAAAGGGTACATGAAACGGGGAATAAAGAAGGGGAGCAGAGGAATAGAGAGGAAGATGTGGTATGCCAAGGTCAAGGGCTACCAGTGAGGGGAAGGTGAACCCTGTGGTCTCAGAAAGAGAAGAGACTACAGAGGAGTGAGTGAGGAGAGTGGGCTGGAAGGATTGTAAAGGGGGAGAAAGAAAGAAAGAGACCTTTCTTTGGTAGTAGGAGTAGCTTCCACTGATAAATGCTCTTAAGAGTGAAGAAGGAAGGTTTGTGAAGGGGGATGAGGACTTTATTCTGGGTGCAGCTTGGAAGATTTGATATTTGAAAAGTCTACTTGTCCTACTTTAGCAGGGGAAGAAATGGAACTCCTGAGGACAACTGGCACCTGGGGTTTCAGGAGAGCATGGACCTAGGGAGAAGATGTTGAGGCAAATGGGGAAAAACCAGGGAAGAGTACAGATCATTCCTGCGTAATCAGGGATGTGGTAGGAGAAGGACCCTACCATGGGGCCATATTCTGTTTGACATTTGTCATAATTGGCATTGTTCTGGAAGCAAGGCACAATGAAAAAGCAGAATCCCCTGGGCGAGTATAACACAGCAGCAAAAACTGCCTAGATGGGAAAGCCTAGAATGGATACCTTGGAAGTTTAGGTTGTATGAAAAATACAGAGAAAAGACAGAGAATAGATAATTATAGGGTTCACAAAACAGAGTAGGCAGAGTAAACTAGAAAGAGTAAACAGAAAGAGAGGATAAATAATGAAGAAAATGAGAAAAAAATCCTTTTTGGAAAGGGCACAAAAATGAAATTTTAAAAAACTAATGAACAGGACTAGTTGAAGGGGAGGAGAGGAAGTCATTTAGTCATTTGCTTAATTAAATGAGAGGAAAAAATGGGCGGGGGGGAAGAATTATATATTCAGATGAAAACAAGAACAAAAGGAACTAATTATTAAAGAAATTAGTAAGCAAAACCCCAAAAGCAAAGGGGTCAGAAACAAGAGAAGGTGATCAAGGGTGAGGGGAAGAGAACCAGTAAGAATAGGGCCACCTTAAAGAAAAAATTAATGTAAAATAACTGAAGGAACACAATGCTGTATTTACAGCAGAAGAAAAAAAAGATAATTATAACTTTAAAAATATCAAAGACATATGGAGGAAAATATAAGCCTAGCTCGAACTTTAAATGTGAATGGATTAAACAGTCCAATAAAATGAAAAAGAATGACAAATTGGTTAAGAAGACAAAACCGTACAGTCTGTGGTTCACAAGAAATTTATTTTAAAAACAAAGACATATACAAAATAAAACTTAGGAGATGGGGGAAAATATTTGCTATGCATCAACTAAAACCAAAAAAGCAGGTGTTGCTATCATGCTACCTGACAAAAGAAAAACAGAAATTCAAAAAATAAAAAGGGATAAACAAGGAAACTACATTATGCTGAAAGGACCTACAGACAATAAACCAATATCAGTAACAATCATATGCTCCAAATACCTTAGCATTGAAATTCATTAAAAAAAAATCATCAGAGCTACAGGAAGACACTGGCAATATCACAACAGTGACAAGAGAGTTCAATATCTCTCAGTTTTGGATAATTCTAACAAAAAGATAAGCAAAAGGAAAAATATGGAACTGAACAAATTGCTAGAGAAACTAGAGTTAAGAGACTTATGGCATCTTCTAATTGAGAGAGTAAAAGAACATGAATATTCCCCAGCACCAAATGAAACTTTTGCAAAATTTGACCATGTTCTTGGGTATGGAGAAATTAGAAACAAATGTAAAAAAAAACAGTTATTGTATCCATTATAGACTGTAACACAATAAAAATAGTAATTTGTTCAGGGATGATAAAAAAGAGAGACAGACCCAAATGGAGGCTTAACAATGAAATCCTAAATAATGAGTAAGTCAAAAATAAACCATAGAAATAATTAATACATAAAAGAAAGTGATAAAGATAAAACAACTTGCCCAAATTTCTGGGATGCAACCAAAGCAATCTTCAGGGAAAAATCATATTCTTACATACATATATGAACAAAATAGAAAAGTAGATTTTCATCTATTGGGGAATAACTAAACACACATTGTTCTACATGAACTAATGGAATGTTACTATGCTGTAAGAAATGATATTATCTAATGAATACAGAGAGGCATGAAAAGATCTAAACGAATTGATGCAGAGTGAAGCAAGGAGAGCCAAGAAAACAATACACAGAGTAATAACCACAACACCGTAAATGGAAAAAACAATTATACACTAGAGAATGAAAAGTACATTAACAAAATTATAAAAATCAAGCAGGACTCAAATAAAGAGACATAAGAGGAACATAAAACCCAGTCCTTAATGGAGCTGGGAGGTCTTCAAGTGTTACACATTGCACATGTTTTCCATGTATTGATCACTTGAGCTGATTTTTTTTCCTCTCTGGGATGATTCTCAGAGAGGGGGAAGAGAGATTCTTGGGACAACTATGATGATGTAAGAAACAAGATAGCAATAAAAACTTATTTTTTAAAAAAAGAAGAAGAATGAATCATGAAGAAAGCTCAGATTCCTGATCCCATAAACCAATGCAAACTGGCAAATTCCCACACATCTACCTCTTAAAGAAATTTAGACTAAAACTAAATGAAGGGCAGCTAGGGAGTCTGGTGGATAAACTGTTAGGCCTGGAGTCCTCTTCTTGAGTTCAGATCTGGCCTCGGACACTTAGTAGTTATGGGACTGTAGCCAAGTCACTTAGCCTTGTTTGCCTTGGTTTCCTCATCTGTGAAATGAGCTAGAGAAGTAAATGGCGGAGTACTCCAGTATCTTCGCCAAGAAAATCCCAAATGGGGTCATGAAGAGTTGAACACAACTGAAAAATGACTGAACAACAACTGGTAGGAAGTGCCTGAGGCTGGATTTGAGCTCAGGTCTTCCTGGCCCAGTGCTCTGTCCATTGCATGACCACCCAGCTGCCAGGCTCATTTTTGTCGAATAATTAAAGATAACATCTCTATATATGTTTTACCACTTGATGAGGCTAGGAATATCTGGATTTGTTTTGACCGTGTTGCAGTCAGCTTACTTTCAAGAAACCAAGGCTTCCAATCGTACTTAAACATATCTAGATCAATAATGACCAGAGAAGGGACTAGTATCTCCTCTCCATCAGAGAATGTGGTTTTCACTTGTTTCAGTTGTGTCCAACTCTTTGTGACCTATTTGGGATGTTCTTGTAGAGATACTATTTGCCATTTCCTTTTCCAGCTCATTTTACAGATGAGGAAACTAAGGCAAACAGGGTTAAGTGACTTGTCCAGGGGCACACAGCTAGCAAGTGCCTGATTTGAACTCTGGAAGATGAGTCTTTCTGACTCCAGGCCTGGTGCTCTATCCACTGCTCCACCGAGCTGCTGGGAGATTGCAGTTAGCAAACAACTATTTGCCCAGTCTTCCTGTTTCTTCCTCAAAACCCTCTTCCAAATGGCTTAGTGTGCCAAGATGAAAGAAGACTCATGACATCAATTGGGAAAGCCTGAGGCGGGTCCCAATAGCCTAGAGACAATGCTGGGTAGGTTCAGTGAGAGGCAAGCCTATGAGCCTCTATAGTTTGCCCTGCATCTATCATTTCCCTCTCCTTTCTATGTCTACTGTTTAAGTCTTGATTTCACCAGTGGTTTGTGCAACAGTCTTTATTATCTCACTTTACCTCAAAATACCTCTTTCTCAAGATTCAGGAGGGCGGCCCACAGAGACCTCACTTGCTCTGTGATAGTTCCTTTGCCAGGGAGGCCAGATTCCAATTTCCCATGTGATTAAAAAAAAGAATTATACAACTGGCCCCAGTCTCCTCTTGGCCATTTCTGCTACCCCATAGACAGACAAGACCAATGGAGCTTCATAAAGCAGGATAAGGTGTCAGGTCTCCTCCATGCATGCCACCATAAATTGTGTCATCATGCTTGACCCTGAGGCTGCTTCCAATGTTCAAGAGTATGCAAAACTCCATTGGTATTTTCTATTTTGTCTTGGCAAAACCTCAGTAGCTGTTCTAATTCTGCTACTAGTATGATGTTATGTGTCCTTGGGATAATTAATATATACTCCCACTCTCTCAAATTGGGGGAGACCTGAATGTTGTTCTTTTCCTTTCCTTCTCTGGCTTTGGATTGTGACTTCTGGGAGAGAATAGAATCACAGATGCTGAGAACATAACTTTAGAGCTGAAAACGATCTCGGGAGCCACTGAGTCTAATTTTATTGAGGCACAGAGAGGTTAGGGGTTCTTGCCCAAGATTGCATAGTTAATTAGTGTCTCTGGTAGAGTTTGTTCTTAGGTCTTCCTGACTGTAAGTCCAATCCCTCATCCGTTATGCAACACTTTGTCTTCTATCTGGTGTTCTTAACTTATTTGGTTCATCATTCCCCAAATGGCAACAAGACATTCAGGCAATGAAAGCAAAATTTACCCCCAATTTTTTGGGTAGATTTTTAACAGTTTGATAATAATGGCTAAGTTTTAAATAGTATTTACTATGTACCAGGGACTGTACAAAGTACTTTTTACAAATATTATCTCATTTCTTCCTCACAACAATTCTGGGAGGTAGGTACTATTTATTATCTACATTTTACATATGAAGAAACTGAGGCAAACAGAAGTTAAGTGACTTACCCAAGTTCATACATCTAAGGGCATATTTGAATTCCTGGCTCCAGGCCCAGTGCTCTATCCATCTGTCTCCCTATAGTTTTCATCCATTTCTCCTTGCTCTGCTTTCTGGAGCTAAGTACAACATGTCTTTCCCCTGACATTTTTGAATATTTGAAGACAACAATTTAACATTCAAGGACAATAGGCTGAGGGAATTTTAAGCATTTTCTTGAAACGATGTTACTAAGTTTCTCTGCAAATGGAAGTATCCAAGAAACCCCAATTCACTTACCATTCCATAACCATTTGTCAAGAACATGCTATTTCTAAGGCTCCATGCTAGATCCTATGGGGAAAGTGGTACAAAGACAAATAGGACATGATCTCTGCCTTCAGTTTAATAGGACATATGGTATGCACAATAAGTGGAATGCAAGTGAGATCATAACTATGAAAGAACTTTGAAAACTTAGAAGCATCACATAAAAATGACTCTATTATTACTATTTAAAGGGGGAGCATTACTAATACTTAGCCCTACTGATGTTATCTTTAATTATTTGACAAAAATGAGCCTGGCAGCTGGGTGGTCATGCAATGGACAGAGCACTGGGCCAGGAAGACCTGAGCTCAAATCCAGCCTCAGGCACTTGCTACTAGTTGTGTGACCTTGAGCAAGTCACTTGATCTCTGTCTGCCTCAGTTTCCTCAACTATAAAATGGGATAAAAATAGCATCTACCTCTCAGAGTTGTTATATCTCTATCTATCTACATTGTGGTAGTAGTAGTAGTAGTAGCAGCAGCAGCAGCAGTGGTAGTAGTAGTAGCAGTGGTAGTAGTAGTAAGTAGGAGGAGGAAGAGGAGTAATAGAAGGAGGAGAAGGAGTAATAGTAGTAGTCTGTCTTTAATACATGGGTTATACTAAAACCTGGGTCTCTTGATTTTGTACTATCTCAGCCTACTTGTATTCATTGCCTCTACATTGAGGCCACAGTTTAAGCACAGTACCAAGCACCTAGCAGCTGCTCAATGTCTTTCTTGATTAAAAAATGAGAGTTTTGAGCATTGGCCATGAATCTATCCACTTCTGAAACAGATTTCCAAGTATCCCTGAGATACCAAAATAAATGTCCTTTGCAGGACTTTGGAGATATATACAAGTCATTTAGTCCATTTAAATTCAACTTCTTTTCAATCTGAGGATTCAATATTTTACCAGCAACATCCCTCCTCACTCCTCCTACCTCTCCTAGCCTCCCTCCTTCACGCCTCCCCACCCTTTCATTATGGTCACAGACACCATACATTTCTGGCAATCTGACAGATGAAGAATTATCTTGGTTGAGAAGAAACTAGGATCTTGAGTTTGTTTTATAGGGAAAAAGCTTCTGATTCAATTGCTGAGGTTGGCCTAGGCCCCACACAGGGAAAAAGACAAACCCCATTATCCCTCTTAATGAAGAACGAAGCTTTTTGAAGTTATCGGTTCTGTTAACTTGTTCTTTATTCATTGAACATGTGGAGCAGAGTGCCTTGGTTCTGCCTCCGGGCCGATCTTCCCTCATGTAACTCCAGGCTCAGTTTCTAATAGACACTTCCTTGGAAATCAGTTTGGGAAGAGAAAATAAGAATTGCTTATCTCTCTCCCTTAGGGCCTTCATGATTATTTAAAATGTAATTACACCTGTCCCTTTAGTAAGAATAATTTAAATTCTTGAAGTGTTTTTAAAAATATTGATATATGTGTGTATATATATATATATATATTTGAGTGTGTGTCTATATATACAGACGTATACAAACAATATGTATGTCCATATATGTATATACAGCAGTGGCTAAGTGGCACAGTGGATAGAATGTCAGGCCTGCAGTCAAGAAGATTCATCCTCCTGTGCCTCAGACACATATAAGCTGTGTGACCTTGAGTAAGTCATTTAATCCTGATTGCCTCAGTTTTTTAATCTGTAAAAAGAGCTGGAGAAGGAAATGGCAAACCACTCTAATATCTTCGCCAAGAAAATCCCAAATACGGTCACAAAGAGTCAAACACAACTGAAACAACTGAACAGACAACTCTCTATATCTACATACACACATACATATGTGTATATTCTATGTGTGTATATGTATATGTGTATCTATATACATACACACATATATATGTAAGAAGCAGCATAGCGTCATGGAACTGGCCTTGAAGCTAAGAGCTGGGTTTCAGTTCCATGTCTGACATATACTATCTATGTGATGCTGGGCAAGTCATAATCTTTCAGGACTCTAGGAAACTCTCTAAGGCTAAAAGTTAAAGAGAAGGTGACAACCTGTATTGGCAATGTGATTTTTCTCATCCAGTAGTTTCCTATACTAATCAAATCACAGGTCTACCCGTATCTTCTGGCTTCTGTGTGTGTGTATAAGTGAGGAGAGAGATTTTAGATATATTCATACATCCCAAATGTAGACATATATTTATAAATGCATCATTTCTCTGACCTCTGGGACACTGATATTTTATAGTGCATTAAAATATGCTGACAGGTTTGAGAACTTCTCTTCATAAATCAAAACAGAGAATAAAGCATTTTCAGTCTTCGCTTTGCAAAAATAAATAAATAAAGGCAGTGCTTGGGGTGGAGATGAGAAAAGAATATGAGTGTAAGAGGGATTTCCAACTGACGCACAGGAACGGACATGAGTGTTCTGAGTCAGGCGGGTGGGAGAGGCCAGGAGATGGTCTAATGAGATTGGCTCTGGCCAGTTTCAGAGAGCACCAGATTTGCCCTGGCCAATCTGAAAACTCCAAACTGGAGTTTAATGCCATGCTCCTTTTCTCTGTTCCCTTCCCAGCCATTATGAGTTATATTCACACCCCAGAACCCCCACCCCTCCTGTCATCAGTGATTTGTTGGTTGACGTAGTATACAAGAAACATTTCTCTCAGCAGGAGATGAATCTGTTCTTTCTTTCTCTTGACTATGGAGCCCAATAAGTCCTGAAATCAGGCTGTTTGTCAAAAAATGCTGTAACCACACTCTCTCATGATAGCACCAAACTAGGTGGGGCAACAACTGTCTGCTTAGCTGCTCCAGCTAGGCTGATGGAGAAAGCTGACCATATGGAGATTTATAAGCTTAAACCTACGGTATGCCAACACACAAGCTGCAATCACTCAAAAAAATTTTATTAGAAGTCTCTGTCTTTCTCTGTCTCTCTGTCTCTTTTCCTCTGTACCTCTCTATGCGTCTTTCTCTGTCTTTATCCTTCCAAACATTGCACTGGCCTCACTTTCCTCTTTTTAAAATCTTAACCTTGTGATTGACCGGTTCAGGTCTTGACAAATTCCAGTCTCAATTTAATCCCACCACATTGTTCCTAGAAAGGAAATGTCAATCTACTCGTCTATGTCTCCATTCACTATTCCTATAATTTTATAACCTTCCCTAATAACCACTGCCCTATATGTTTTATCTCCTTTTTTTACAACATAAGGTTTTGGAAGACAGGCGCTGCTCTTGCTTTAGTGTTCTTACACCCAGAATTTAGAACATCACTAAGTAAATCATAACCATTCATTCATTCATTACATGGACAAGCTTGTCCCCAGAGAGAAGATGAGAAAATACAACTCCCCTCTGACCACTGTGGAAGTGGGAGACTATCCACTTGGTCTCTACATTTTGAAGACTTTTTGTTCAATAGCAGCTGGAGCCTAGAAAACACTCCTTCATCAACTCAACCTCAGAAAATTCCTAGCTTCCTTTAATTTTCTGTTAAAGGACGCTTGCCTATAGGAAATCTGTCCTGATCACCCCTCCCATCCGTTACTAGTATCTTCTCCCCTGGAAGTCATTTGTATATATTTTCTACTTAGTGTTCTATGCTTCCCAGGTGATAAGTGGTCAAAGGATATGAACAGGAAGTTCTCAAAGGAAGATATACAACCTATCAACAGCCACATTGGAGCCAAAAATGCTCCAAATCTCTGATGATTAGAGATATAAAAATTAAAGCAACTCTAAGGTTCTACCTCATATCCACAAAATCGACAAAAATGACCCCAAAAAGGGAAAATACAAATGTTAGAAAGGTTATGAGAAAACAGGTACATTAATGCACTATTGGCAGAGCTGTGAAATGGTCCAGCCATTCTGAAAAGCAACTTGGGAGTGTTACTTCTACTAAGCCTATATACCAAAGAGATCAAAGAAAAAGGAAAAGGACCCATAGATACAAAAATATTTATAGCTGCCCCTTTTATTGGGGCAAAGAACTGGAAACTAATGAGGCGTCCATTAATTAGATAGCAGTTGAACAAATTATGGTATATATATGCAATACAACAACATTGTGCTATAAAAAATGACCACTTTCAGAGAAACTTGGGAAGATTTGTATGAAGTGATGGCAAGTAAAGTAAGCAGAAGCAGGAGAATAATTTATATAATAGCAAAGCTATAAAGACAAACAACTTTGAGAGACTTAAGAACTCTGATCAGTGCAATGATCGACCACAATTCCAGAGGACAGATCATGAAGCAATATTAATCACTTTCCAACAAAACGGTGATGGACTTAAAATACAGAACGAGACACACATTTTTGGACATAGACAATGTGAAAATTTACTTTGCTTGACTATTCATATATTTGTTACAAAGGTTTTGTCATTCTTTCTTTCTTTTACATGAATGGGGATGGAAGGAAAAATCAATTACTTGTTAATTGAAAAATAAAATTAAAAAATCTATATACAGGATACACCACCCAATAGTCTGCAAGTTCCTTGAGGACAGGGACCTTTTCATTTTTGTTTCCATATCCACAAGTGGAAGCACAGTTTCTGGCACAAAGTAGTTCCTTAATAAATGTTTATTGAATTGAATTGTTGACTACACCTTCAAAAGTTAGTCCTGGTTTCACGATCCAGCTTTTGGACCTAAAAGTAGTAGGTTATGCCATAAAAACTAATCATCTGTTTGTTTTTTCTAGGGCAGAGAACCAAGTCTGTGCCTTGTTAAAGACAGACAGTAAACAAAATCAGTGCCTGCTGAACTGAAAAGAGAGGTGCCTTAAAGCTAGGGAAAATGAAGACACTTACCTACAGGACCAGTCACTGCAGGAGCTGGCAAAAAAGTGAGAGGGCAATTAGCCTTGAGTACTCTCATTGAGACATTACACATTTTTTTCCTACCTAATGGGAATGCAAAGAAAATCAGATACTTACCTATTTGCTGTTTCCTTTGTGTAAGCCAGTTTCTAGGGAAAACATGAAAAAATAAATATTAAGTTGTGAAGATACTTATTAGGCAACAATGCATAAGAAATTTTATTGGCTAAGACTCTTTTTCTTAATAATGCAACGTCTGTGTCATTATCCACTCAGATTTGACTGGTTGGACATTTGGCTGGACATGGTACAGAGGCCATTAACATATCCCATTCCTATATGAGTTACTACACAAAACTCTGTTTTGTTAACACACATCATATCCCTAAACTTACAAGATGATCTCCAGACTTGTGCCATTGGCCAAAAGGGTAACTAGGTAACTACCCAATGCTGTTCATTTAATGACCACTTCTGGGGAAAAAATAAAATCTCTCAAAGAGTATATCTTTGTGTAGATTGTTTTGTTAACCCTCTTCTATTAGGTTGCAAGTCTCCCTGGGAGAAGTGTTATGTTTGCTTTATGCCCCATTCGGTAATGCTAATGAGACAATTTTGCTTAACAACACAGCAGTAGATGCTCACTCAATAGGTCGATTGTTGTTTTGTTATTCAGTTGTGACTTCATGATCCCATGCACACCAACGGGGTTCATAGGGTTTTCTTGGCAAAGACACTGGAGTGGTTTGCCATTTCCTTCTCCAGTGGATTAAGGCAAACAGAGGTTAAATGACTTGCCCAAGGTCGCACAGCTAGTAAGTGTCTGAGAACACATTTGAACTCAAATCTTCCTGGCTTAAGACTCCAAGCCCAGCATTCTATTTACTGAGCCTACCAGACTGCCTCCTAATAAATCAATTTTCTTCAACCTCTATTTCCTTTTTCTTTTTATTACATACTTAACACAGAGATGGAAACTTCTTGTAGATATAATTCATTCTCAATGGGTCATCTTTGTAGAATCACAACTTTTAAACCTGGACAGTGGCCATTAGATATTATCTAGTTACTGTGTTGGTTACAATCTCTAAATATTTGTATTTGATTACAGTCAATTACAGTCATCTTACACACTTTATGTTTAATAGTTTTGGGGACACTGTAGTCTCTCACTTTTTAAAAATTTGCCTAACTTAATAATTTAAGCTGGTTTGACTGTTGGTTTTCAGATGGCATCATATAGTGAAGAGAATATTGGGTCTGAGTCACATCTCGGACACGTGCTAGCTCTATGACCTTGAGCAGGTCATTTAAGTTAGGTGAGCCTCAGTTTCTTCTACTGTAAAATGAGAATAATAAAGATAAATGCCCAACCTATCTCAGGATGTTATGGGGAAAATGTTTGATAAATCTTACAGAGCTGTAAATATAAGTTATTACTAATATTATTTAGCTCATAAGGTTGTTATAACTAAAAAGATTTGTAAACCATAAAGTCTTACATAAAGGGGTTGTTGTTGTTGATATTTAGACAGGTTTGATTAGGTTTTTATAGACTACATTGCTTATAATATTTGATTATAGGTAATGATATCTCACTGCACTTATACCCTAAGCTTTTAAAATCAATTCAATTTGATTCAACAAACACCTATCAAGGGCCTACTATGTGTAAGGCAAAGAACACAGTTCAAAGCCACATAACAAAGTACAAAAAAACTAGATAAAAACAATCCAAGTAATCTACTTCTTATTCAACTGAAGAATAATCCTGGTGGAGTCAATTATTAAATGGATGAAAGACTTTAACTTCAAATCTCTGGAAGAGATATTTGGAGTATTTTCAGCCTACCCCTGATTAGATGTACCAAATATCACATTCTAAACAACATTTTCATTTCATTATAAATGGATGTATAAACTTATTGCCTACAAACAAAATGTATACCTTATGTAGGCCAGAATTTTTAGCCTACAAGCTCACTTAATATTTTGTTGTCTTTTTCACACAGGGCATGAATTCTTAACCTGGGATCTAGAGACTCCCATTTCCATGAACAAATTTGAAGGAGGTCATGAACTTTAAAAAATTATTTTGATAACTATTTCAATATAATTGATTTATTTTATAATCCTATATATTTTATTTTATATATTTAAAAATATTATTCTGGGAAAGGATTTCTAGATTTCACCAGACTGACAACAGAGCCCATGTCACACACAAAAAAGTTAAGAACCTCTAGGTTTATAGAATGATATAAATTAGAATGGTTTAAATGAGTGCCCTGGAACCCATAATGAGAAATAAAAATGAGAAAAATATCTCAGAAATAAACAATATTGATTATACTGTAAACATATGTATTTCCCAAATACAAACTGCCTGCCTCAAGGTGCCTTCATTCTACTTGGAGGGGAATGGGAGGAGCTAAATAAATAGATGCATATAAGTAAATAAACCACTCCAGTATTTTTGCCAAGAAAACTCCAAATGGGGTCACAAAGAGTCAGATATGACTGAAACAAATGAACAACTAAAAGCATATAAAAGGTCATTCGAAGAGAGACAAAGCATGAAGCATTAAGGTGAGAAAGCTTCACAGGAATTCTAGGAGGTAACAAGAAGACAATGCATTCTAGTCAATGAAGGACAGCTTATGCAAATGCATAGAGGCTATAGATGGAATGTTGGGTTCAGGGAACAATTGGTAATTCGCTTTGTCTAGAACATAGTGTACATGAAGAGCAACAATGTGAAGTAAGCCTAGAAAGGTAGATTGGACCTAGACTGTGGAAGCCCTAAAATGGCAGGGTATGTGTTTATTTTATCCTACAATAGAGAGCCACTAATGGCTTTCGATCGGCAGGGATGCCATGGTCAGACTGGTGATTTAGGAAGATGCTTTGCACATATGGATTATAGACAAGAGAAATTAGACGTGATTACAATAGTACAGGCGAGAGTTAATTAGCAACCATGCAAATGGAGAAAAAGGGATAGTTAGGGAAAAGAGATATATCATCATGGTAGAAATGGCCAAATTTATCAACTAAGTCAATGTTGGAGGGAAAGAAAGGCAAACAAAAGTCAAGGAAGACTTATTAGGAACCTGAGTGGTTAAAAAGATAGTAGTGTCTTTAACAAAAACAGAAAAGTTTGGAAGAGCTGTTTTTGGGGGAAGGTTAAGTTCCATTTTGGAAATGCTGGACTTGAAATGCCAATGAGATATCCATGTGGAGATAGAGAATAGATAATTGTCATTGTCAAGAGTTTATAGTACTAGACGCAGAATATTTGAGCTAGAAAGGACCACAGAAATCATCTAATCCAATTTCCTCATTTTAATCTTTCTTCACAGTCAAGGCAAAAAAAGAAAAATCCAGCAATTAGATTATTTTCCTGAACATAATTTTAGGAAAAGTTTCCTATAAATGACCAGTTTCATAAAATGGGTTCTTATATCAATATTATGTATAGTATAAACAGAAACAAATTATAGCTCACACATCCTGGAATCCGCGAAGTCTTCCCAGTGTTTCACATCAAGGCTCTTGTTTTAGAATCAACACTGGTTATTTACTGGTTTGTTACTGCAACATGAAAAGGTTGACAGTGCAAGAAGTGTTTATGACACTCAAAAATATGTTTATTTTTTGCACTTGGTGCTTATGGAGCAGTTAACATATAGAACCAAAACTTTTGAGATCCTGTCTTCCCAACTTGTAAATACACTTAAAATTATGTAAATGTGCTTTATTTTGTTGTAAAATAACCGAAACAAGTTTGCAAAATGGTCCCCAGCATTTAAAATTTGTCATTTTATAATTGCCAGCCTGCCCTCCTCTCATTAAACAAAAAATTAGGTGGAGGTAAGCAGAGTCCAGATCTGTGATTGCATTGATGTTGGACAATGATCTCCAATAATTGTGCACCAATATCAGTGAAAAAAAAGTTCGAGCATGCACTCCCAAAACATTTATATTTGTGTGTAAATTAAATATAGTACATATAATATAATAGCTAGTAGTAATAATAATAAGCATTTATATAATGCTTTACATATATTATCTCATTTTATACTCACAACAACCCTAGGAGGTAGATGCCAATACTGTCTCCATTTTACACATAAGGAAATTGAAGCTAAGAGATTTTAAATAACCTGCCCAGAATCACGCAGCTAGTAAATATCTGAGGTAGAATTTAATCTCAGGTCTTCCTTATTCCAAATCAAATGCTTCATCCCCTGAAGCTTAGGTTCTTCATGTAATACTACTGTTATTTTATTATATATTATATTATATTACACACATTATAGGACAGACACACACAATAGAAATTTTTAAACAATGAGATAAAGATGAAATAAATATTCTTGTTGATTAGTAGCAGAACAACTTTTTGTTCTCATTAAAATATTATTCATGATAATCAGATACTATTCCTAGTAATATTTTAGTAGGAACAATGTGATTAAACAACCAGGATGCTCTCCTTCTTTCCTCAGTGAGTGCAGTGCCTCCCAATTTCTTGCCCTCACACCAGGGGACTTCATATACACACTGATACTCTGTCGAACACCTAAATGACCCAGTTTAATATACTCATTTCCCATGACCTTTTCCTCCTCTTCCACCAGCTTACACACATAAATAGTTGGTTATACTCTTGATTTTGCATTCACCTAGAGGAGCTCCATTTTCGTCAATTTTGAAATCCCATTATCTGACTATAATCTTTTTATCATTCCATTTTCCTTTCTGCCTTATGAACCCTAATCCTGTTCTTCACCCTCCATGTGACTGACCTCCAATCCCTCCATTCCTTATTTTTTCATGGATCAACATCCCTGTATTAGCTACACTCTTCCTCCCCTCCCTGTCTCAACTTCTTGGTGAGCCAACTCAGCTCCTCACTGCACTCCCCCTCATTGTGCCTTGCTGAGCCCCATTCTTAGATCACTCTAACCATCTGTTGCATTCACTCCAATTCATATTCTGCTAAATGAAATTGGAGAAAATCGTGAAACCATGCTGAGAAAGGTGCCGAGTGGATCCACTAGAAATTTATGTTACATCATCTCAACTGGGCTCTCACTGCAACAAAGCAATACTTTCAGACCTCCCTAATTTACTCACTATCACACTCACCACCAGCTTTTCAAAATCTTTTAATCCCCGCCTCAAAACTTCCATAGTTCCCCTCCCTCACCCTCTTAGCTGAGAATCCTCCCTCATATTTCATTGAAAAAAATGGAGGCCGTTGAATGAGCACCTCCTCTTCTCCTTGCCTCCTCATTTCACAAAACTCAGATGCCATCCTTTCCCTGCTATCTTCTTCTTCAATCCCATCTCCCATAAAGAGGCAATTCTTCTTCTTGCAAAGACAAACCACATTATATGCACAAGTGATGCTATTCCATCCCATTTTCTCTAGCAGATTGTCTCCTCCATCTTTATCATTCTTACACTAATCTATAATCACTCTCAATCTACTGGTTGCTTCTCTGAAGTCTACAAACACTCATATCATCTCCACTGTTAAAAAATAAACTCATTTGATCCAGCCATTTCTCACTAGCTAACCTCCTATATCTCTTCTCCCTTTTATGGCTAAACTCCATGAGAAAGATGACTACAATTGGTGCCTCTACTATTTCCTCTATTCTCACTTCTTAACTCTCTGAATTTTGGCTTCCCGACCTTGTCATTCAACTGAAACTACTCTCTCAAAAGTTAGCTATGGTCTCTACAAATTTCATGGCCTTTTCTCCTTCTTCATTTTTCTTGACCTCTCTGCAGCCTTTGACACTGACAATCACTCTCTTCATCTGGATACTCTCCTTTCTAGGTTTTTGTGACACTGCTACCTCCTGGTTTTTATCCTGACTGATCACTTGTTTCCAGTTGCCTTTGCTGGATCTTCTTCTGAGTCACACAGCTAGTTAGTCTAAGGCCAGATTTGAATTCAAGTCTTTCTGAGCCCAGGCCCAGGATTCTGTCCCCTGTATCACTTAGAGTAAAAAATACCCAATGGAGAACCCACACCCTATACTGCTATCTATGACCTGCCAAGAGAACTAAAGGGAGAAGTAGGTCACGGAATGGACTCCTGTGAGAGTATTTTTTTGGTCATTGCAGCTAATAGATAATTTTATTTGAGTCATCTTTCTTGAGAATTTTCTTAACATTATGAAGAATAAAATGAGAACAAGGTAGTGATACTGGTTAAAATTATATACAAGTCATGAGAGCAGAGAGGACGAGAACGTAGGTGAGTTCTTTTTTCATAATAGTCATATTGTTAAAGAAAACATAGACAAAAAAAACTCAAGAAAAATAAAGTAAAAAAAAAGTATGCTTTGATCTCTATGCAGACACCATCAGTTATTTCTCTGGGGATGGACAGCATTTTTCATCGTAAATCCTTCAGAGTTGTCTTGGATCATTGTATTGCCGATAATAGCTAAATCATTCACAGCAGATCATATTATAATATTGCTGTTATTTTGTACACAGTATATTTCACTCTGCATCAGCCCATGCAAGTCTCATCATTTCTTACAGTACAATGGTATTCCATCATATTCACATACCACAACTTGGTCAGCCATTCTCCAATTGATGGGCATCCCATCAATTTCTAATTCTTTGCCCCCATAAAAGAGCTGCTATAAATATTTTTGTACATAGAGGTCCTTTTCTTTTTTGTTATTTTTTTCTCTTTTGGGATACAGACCTAGTAGTGGTATTGCTAGGTCAAAGGACCATGAGAGTTTTTTTTAAAAGGACATGGGCAAGAGCTATACAAAATGAAAAGGTGAGGATAGTTTGGGATCTGTATCACTGGAATAAATACCAACATTGGTGTTGCCACAGATCCATAAAAGTATGATCAAATAAGGAGGGAGATAGATACTCAATTGTCACATAAAGAAAGCAACTTTAACTATGTTAACATTCAACTACTTAAGCCTTTCACTACTAGAGATATGCAGTTTCATGATATACTTTATGCTCATAACTAATGGCCAAAAAATGAAATTGATATGGAATTTATGGCATCATGATAAAAATAATAACAGGATTTTGCTTAAGGAGTTCAGACTTAGTAATCAATGTACTAATGAAAGCTATAGGTAGAAAGTGTGACATATCACCACAGGTTGTCAAAATTTGGCAAACCCCCAATTCCTAGCAAGATGACTTGGTGGCTAGAATCTTGTGCCAGAAGCTTGATATCTTTCATGAATTAAGAGATAGCATACAACTATGCTACAAATATAGAGCTCAAAATATCCTGAAGAACTCAATCTATAAACTGTTCTCTAACCAGGTCATTATCACAGATCAAACCATTGCCCACAAACACCTAGATATAAGATTAATTCTCAAAACCTTAAAAGCAATGCTTTTAATACATGTTGCCATACCTAACATTCATCATCTCCAGGCTATATAGAACAAAAAGCTTTCAAAATATAGTAACCCAGTAGAAGAGATCAAAATCACATTGGAGGAGAATGAGGTACATGTCCCTTTGTTCCTATCTGTTAGTGGAATTGTAGCAAGGTTGCTTACAGCATGCCTTAGGAGGATGAGTTGATATCTTAAGATTTTAATTCTTCTACAAAATTAAAATCACCTATTTTATCCATGTGTGCAATAGTCTATAGAATATTTGATATAAAATAATGACATATCTTAGCAACTTGGCCCAGGATCATTTCTATTTGAACCACATTCTAAAAAAAAATGAGAAGAATGAGATAAAAATGATAACTCCATCAAAGTCTAACCCACTAGCCATGCTATGGGGTGAGTGGTAAGAGTGTTCAAGGGAGAGGAAATAGAAAATAACATAGTAGTGAAATGCCAGTACAGTGACACACAATGGAGACATCATATGCCAACACAGTAGCTGTTAAGGTCTGCTAGGAATCATGAAATGCCAGTTAAATGAGCTCTGTTGGTACCAATGATTAGGTTAGCACCTAGTCTGTGTGACTCTAAGAGGAAAAGAAATAGAAAGTGGTAGTATAAGGTTGGAGGCTGGCCCTACTTGACACTGCCATGATCATCAGCTTGACATAGAGAATGGTAGAGTGTGTGGCACTTCTTTATATTCTAGTAACAAAATAATATTGGAACATTTCAGTAAAGTGTTTCATTACAGTTGACACTGACCACTAAAACAGGCAAACCCCATGTGTACAAAAAATAGACTGAAGAATACTTTCATTAAGTACCTCTACTATGTCATAACAAAATTGAAACCATACTTACCAGAAAAAGAAGCAAAAGCTTCATATTATTATTTGTTACTGGTATCCTTGTCTCTAATAAATTATCAAGCAGTGCAAGGAAATTATTAAAAAAAAACTTTTATCCTTAAGCCTAGATTAGATGAAATGGAAGAGATACTACAACCCAAAAGACAAGTAGAAGACTATAAGGTCATTAAAATTTCTACTTAATGCAAACTCCAGAAATTATACCTAATGATAATAACAGCAACAGCAACAATAGCACTTATGTCTTAAATGATTTTGAAAAGGAGATGAGCATACTTAGACTGGAATTCTGAGAATCCTTTTTTGAGTCTAATGATATTTATACAACTAATAGACCAATTACACCAAAACAGCAATTTCAAGTAGCTGTCATCTGCTAGAACTATTATGAATGGGTGCCCTTCTGCTCTATTTAGACTGAAAATGTAAAATCATTTCAGGAAGTGCATACAGCAATACATGACAATATTGGCATAATAAAAACTATAGGACAAAAGGTGAAACAATCAAGGAATACCATGAAAAAGTAGGCATCAAACACCACCATGACAGAAGCTTTTGAGAGAACTATTGAAGAGGTGCAGAAAGGTAGTGAAAGATTATATCAATATCCAAATGGCTTATTCATAGAAAACTTGAATGCCACATCAGCCAATTAAACTGAACCACAAAGGTAATTGCACAAAAGAATCCAGAAAACAAAAACATATCTTTTGGTACCAATAATTACAGAATCTAGATTTCCTTACTCGACAATTGAATAAATGAGGAATGAAAAAGTATTTATTAAGTGCTTACTGTGTGCCAAGCATTGCGCTAAGTTTTGGATATAGAAATAGAAAAACAAGATAATCCTTGCCCTCAAAGAACTCACAATGCATTAGAGAGCATCAATATACACAAAAGGTTTCAGCAGCAAGTCAGATGGAAAGTTTCTTCAGGTGCAGTTTATCTTTAAAGTAATCCTTGCTGATAAAAGCATATTCATTATTGATGTTGAACCATTTAACAATTCTAAAGACTTTGGTGGTGAGAACTGGATTCTTTGAATATAACTGAAAGTGGCTTACACCTGGATAAAGCCAAGTAGGTGGCTAAGATCCATGAATGAACTCAAAAGGCAGTCCACAGGCAACACTGACAGGATCTCAACCAACAATATTATTACAAAGAAACATTAAGCAAATGGTTGAGTTATGCAAATTTTTAAATAGAAACATAGAGGTTTATAGTAATCAATTCCTTGATCAATTCCTTGCCACCAAAAATTACAGAAAAGTTATACTTAAGGATGCTAGACTTATTTATCAATGCTAGTTATGCAATGAAGTGTTAGGAACAGTGCAACATATAATTTCAGGCTGAAAAAAAAACTGAATCTACCAGAAACCTAAAAAGACACTATTAGCTCACCAGAATTATACACTAAGAACTCACTATCTTTTATGCACCAGCAGACATTAAATTCCTATGCTATAAATACAAACCCCAAAACACACTCGAGAATTCAACAAATTAACAATATTAGAAAGGGCGAATCATTACAGATAGAACCTAAACCACTAACACATAATGATTTATAAACAAAAATTTAACAATCAATGAAATTTAATTTAAAAATCAACCTTTAAGAACAATTTAAACAGGTGTCTAATTGAATATGCACAATCTTCAATGTACGTGGGATAAAAATTTTCCAAAGTAACAGAAGAAATTAAAGCTATGTGGTGTTAGGATATCATCGGATCTGAAATTTTCCCTCATGATTTCATTGATTCTATAGAACATTAGCACGCATTCCCAAACTTACTCAATCACCAAAAGTAGTCATTTTATTTACCCATTCAAGGGTCAAGCAGAGTGTTAAATATAAAATAATAACAGCAGGATCAGAACTTGTCCTCAGACATTCTATCTGAACCTCATCACAAAAAGATTAATAATGAGATGTTGATGATAAAAGCTCATATATATGTAGGGCTTTACGGTTTACAGAGCACTTTACATACATTACAAAAACCTTAAAAGTCAGGTTCCACTATTATCCCAGTTTTACAGATGAGGAAACTGAGACAGAGAGATTGTGATTAGCCTAAGGTTACATTCATATTAAGTATCTTGTCTTATTCTAAATCCAGCACTCATGAGAAATGTATCATATTTTATGCATATCATTAAATTAATGACCTGGTTTGGCTCTATAGTGAATGAGAATTAGGCATCAAACACTCCCTGTATTCCAAAATAGGGTATTGACCTTGCAGTCATTTTTAATTTTTTTTTGACTTGGAGCTATTAGTTATCTTTCTTCCAATACAATTTTGCTATAGCACTGAAAAAAATATGCACATTGTCAAAGACTGGGGACTTGACTGATACTTCTCCAAGTAATTGAATTATTTTTCTTCAATAAAGTCGCACTAAAAAAAAATGAGAAAAAACACATGTACTAGCTGTGTGACCTTGGGCAAGTCACAACCCCAAATGCCCTGCCAAAAAAAAAAATTTTTTTAAATGAGAAAAAGAAAATAAAAAAGACCTGGGAAGAAAGAGTTAAGTTCCTTCCTCTCCCTTTATCCTGATTTATATGAGCAGGCTAGATGGGCTGTTTCAACCAATTCTCCTCCATAATACTACAGAATAATAGAGGATAAAGGGATTGAAAACATATATTTGATGTATTTTTCCTCATATGGTCTCACGTGAAAAAAAACCAAAAATATTTATAAGCAAGAAAAAGCATTTTTTAAAAATAAATTACCTCTAACATCACCCTCACAAATTATGATGTTCAGCACTGTAAATCATTTTTTTTATCAAAATATCTCCTTCTATTTTCTTCTTTCCTTTCCATTAAGAAAAAGAAAGAGCTTTCCTCTTTTTAAATGTTAATGCAGTGCCCTGGTTTCAGTTTTACCCATTTCCTTCAGGACCCTGCTACATCAAAGATTCCCTGTCTCTCAGGCATCTTCTATCTCTCCCTATACCTATTACCTCTCTGAGCCTGAGTTTCTTCAACTGTAAGTCAAGATTAATAAGTGCAACCACTTCACGGAGCAGGGCGGAGGAAGGGGGTTAACAGCTACATAGCACAGTGGATAGAATACTGGGCCTAGAATCAGGAAGACTTATCTTTGGAAGTTCAAATCCAGCCACAGACACTTACTAGCTGTGTGACCCTGGGTGAGTCACTTCACCCTATTTGCTTCATCTGTAAAATGTGTTGGAGAAGGGGGCAGCTACGTGGTGCAGTGAGCAGAGCACCTGCCCTGGAGTCAGGAGGATCTGAGTTCAAATATGACTTCAGACACTTGACACACTTACTAGCTGTGTGACCTGGGGCAAGTCACTTAACCCCAATTGCCCTCCCTTCCTCCCTCAAAAAAAGAAGTGTTGGAGAAGAAAATGGCAAACCACTCCCAGTGTCCTTGCCAAGAAAATCCCAAATGAGGTCGTGAAGGGTTACACACAACTGAAATGACTGAACAGCAAAACCTCATTTGGTAAGTTGAATGTGTAAATCAAATATATAAAGGACTCTGCAAACCTTAAACACATGTAAACGTCAGTAGCTCTTAATGTTGATGATGATGATGAGTATACTCAGGTTTCCTTTATGTAAAAAGAAAAACAACCTTACAACTCTGGCCCCTCCAGCTACTGTCCTATTCATATCTTTCTTTTCATTGCCAATCTTCTAAAAGGAGCATCTGGCTGATTTCGTTTTCTCACCATCCACGCCTTGTATACAAGGTTTTGTCTGGGGAGCCAGATCAATTCGATGAGCTTGTCTCCCAATGCCCCTCAGGATTATGCTGAATTGATAGAAGTGGGGAGTAATCTTTATGTGTTGTTCTTCATTACTCCTTCTGTCTAGCTCCCCTTTCCAAGGGCACAGTGCCTTATATGGGGAGAAATCTTCAATGCCAGAACAAAGGCCACAAACTTTAACCTTGTTCGTCCTTACCAAGTGCCCCTTGAACACACCATCTTCACCAGACATGTCAAACACACAGCCAGCAGGCCACCCACAGCACTCTCGAGTGTTGCCAGCCACCATGGGGGCTGCTGGCGAGTGTCTGACACTTCTGCTCCACACGTATTTATCTCTGCCTCTGTTTGTTACCACAGAATACCAGTCCTCAAGATGATCTCTTTTCTCAAAGTCAGTCTCTTGTAGTCTTACATAATTATATTGATATTTCCTCAAGCAACCTGGCTTCCAAGTTGACCAACTCTTTAAACTACCATGATGTACATTTTCACTTCATTTCAACTACATAGTACTTACCTTCCATGATCGTTATTTCTGAAATTTCCCTTTCTGATCATAATTTCCTATATCTCTACCTCTCCTTCAACCTCTTCCTTATTCCCCCTAAACCTATTCTTTATCTTCACCATAACATCCAGTTCCTCCATTCCTCTCTTTTCTCCCAATTTGTCATCCCGACCTCAATTTCTTTCCTTTACAATCTTGACTCTCATTATGAACCAATTCAACTACACACTGTCCTCCAGCTTGAAATCCCTTGTCCCCCTATCCTACCACAGTTAATCTATTGCCAGTCCTCAATTCTATATCATCTCTACTATCTGCTTTCTTTTCCTACTCCCTGGCTGCCTTTGGAGGAAGTAATGAACCTTGCCAACTAGGTTTTATCTAACCTTAACTGGGCCCTCACTATTACATGGTAATCATTTTATTTTTCTCTAGCTGACTAATGTACTTCTTCCAGATACTATTCCAAATCTTCACTCCTGAAGTTTCCTAGGCTTCCCCCATCCCATCTCATTTCTCAATAGATGATCTCCCCTCTTATTACATCAAGAAACCTAAGGCCATCCACCATTCCCCCTTCTTTCCCACTCTACAACTCAAAGACTATACATAAAGATTCTAAAGGAAAATGGCAAACCTCAAATCAAGGACATTTTGTTGAAGCAAAAACATTAATAAGTGCTTCCTATGTGTCAGGCACAGGGTTGACTGCTGAGAATACAACAAAAGACATTCCCTCCCCTCAAGGAACACAAGCTAATATGTAAATCATACTTGAAATTTTTCTTTCGTAAAATGCCAGGACCTCAAGTCAAAATGGTAATAGAGTGTTATGAAAGGAATTGTTAGTATCAACACTACATTTGATCTGAAGTTGCTAATTGTCAGGTATCTATTTTACTATTTAAGAAAAAGTAAACAGTAGTAAACACTGTATTTTTTCTTAATTTTAACTTTGTGATGACTGAGTACTCCTGTGTACCCAAGTGTGAGGACATAGGAGCAGAGTCGTCCTGCAAACCAGCTTCATTTCAGTATTAGTTTTATGAAAGAAAATGTGAATTATAATTAACTTAATCGTTTCTTTCTAAAAGACCTGAAATCAGAGTGAACTTATGCGACATGGACTCATGGATATGAATGATTATATTCCACTTATTTAAAAGTTTAAATTTATTCTTACTCTTATGCTAAATTCTTTTATTCATTCTATATGGGTACATCCAATGCTGCTATTGTTTCACATTCTCTAGTTTTCATTTATGTGACATTAACGTTTGGCTTGGATTATGCGGTGATAGTTATGCAGGAGGTCATGAATGAAGGAGGAGTGGAGATGGAAGATGAAAAAAAGAAAAGCTGGAAGCTCCATACACCTCAACCAAGTAGATGCAAAGAATAAACCTTACACCCTACTGAGTATGCTGGTCAAACATTAAGGATGATAAGAGACAAAGGTAAAGGAGGACTAGCTGTGCATACGTGAGGCTAGAGGAACACTCAATGGCCCACAATTCCCTAGGAACTATTTTAAAGGGGTCAGGAAATAGGCTCAGGGTTAGTGTCAAACATTTGTTTTTGTTGTTTTTTCAGTCACTTTAGTCATATCCAACTCTTTGTGACCCTTTTTGGAGTTTTCTTGGCAAAGATATAGGAGTGGTTTTCTATTTCCTTTTCCAGCTCATTTCACAGATGAGAAACTGAGGCAAACAGGGTTAAGTGACTTGCCCAGGGTCACACAGCTTGTAAGTGTCTGAGGCTGAATTTGAACCTATGAAGACAAGTCTTCTTGATTCCAGGCCTGGCGTTCTATCTACTGCACCACCACTGGTGGTTAGAAATTGTCCTAGCTGGGTTGAGAGGCATGGAGACTAAGAGTCAGCACTTGGGATAAGAGAATTTGGTTTGAGAGGAATCTTGTGGAGAGAGATTGTGCTGGCTTAGAAAGAATGAGTAGAAAGTGAATTTAGGGTCAGTCCAGGGAGTATATACAGGAACAATGACTAGTGTACATCTGGTGAGTCCTGGCTGTGCATATACATATACATACATATATATATATTCAGCAGTGATGAAGGTGAGGTGACATTTGATCCCACGACTTTCATCTAAATTGTGTGTTTCTGAGCTCCTCTTAATCCTTTTGTCTAAATTGTGAAGGTCTGAGACCTTCCTAGTCTTTTGGAGGAAAGAGTGTACCCTGCCAGGGACAGTTTTGTAACCCACCTTACATGTGCCAATGAATTAAAGCCTTGCTAATATTGGTGTAGTAAACCTGTTGAAAAGGGAATAGTTAACCAGCTGAATAACTTACATGCATAGTTTGTTGAGACTTTCTATTACTTTTTGAAATCACAGATACAGTAAAAAATGAAAAAACAAATTGTGTGACTATCTCTACATTGAAACTTGCAAGGTGGATGCTGAGGACCTCATGCTGTCTAACTTGATCCTGGGAAAGGCAATGGGTACTCTTTTCTTCTCTGAGGGCTAAGAAGCTCAGCTACAGTATCTACGGTCATTAGCAGCCTCAATGTGTCCCAACAAGAAAAGATTAATAGGACCCTAGGAAAGATATCTTCACTACTCTGCCCATTCTTTCCAGGGCTATATTTCTGTACTTCTGCCTCCAATATTATATCTCTGAATGGGCTTGTTTTCTCTCTCACCAACTCTAACCCTATTGATCTTTGATTGTAACTTTGTCAACTCTGTGTGTGTGTGAGAATTACTGCTAGAAACTGTCAAACCTAAGTTTCTCATGGGCAGTAGTTATGATTATCTGAGCTCCATGTGGATTAACAATGATTTGTTATTTGTGTATTTACAATATGCAATTACTTACACATTGCCTGTTTTGGAGCTAAGATTTCCCCAGTGAGATGAACGTTTTCCTTCTGCGTTCTTCATAAATTTACACTTCTGTTTTCAATGAAGGATCTCTCAATGTGAAATGTTCAATACAATCTAACATACTCTGCTGCCAAAGCTTAAAAAGATTCTTATGTTCACAAGACTCTTGACATATATGTAAAAGAAGCACATGGTCTTAAAAAAAGGAGTTCTGTTTAGGAAGAGAATGCCAGAAGTTTCACTGACACGGTAGCCTTTATGTAGTAAATATTTGACACATTTACAGAACTGAATATTGAGGAAAGAGTAGCAGCCTGAAAAAATTCAAATTATTCTTTCAGAGCAGGCCTGCACAACCTGCAGCCTGTGGGCAGCTCACAGCCCTCTGCCACTTGCACTTGCCAAAGGATTTCCTCTACATACAAAGGATGTTTTCCTCTACATTTTTCAGGGCCTCCCAAAATCCTTTGGTATGTTGCAAGCCACCCACAAGCTGCAGGTTATGCAGGTCTGTTTTAGAGTGAGGTAGTATGTTTCCTATTCATTCACTCTAATAGTTCCCTCCTACTCTTCTAATTCATCAGCTCTCTTCCAATTTCCCTTCCTATTAAAACTTGGCCATTTCAATAATGCCCTTTTCTCTACATTTGCACTAAATTTCCCCTCAACCTCTCACTGTTTCTGCCTGATAGATGTACAACTCTGAGTAGTACCTGCCATTTATCTCCTCTGTTCCTATTTCCATGAAATTTAAACACTTCTGCAGAATGGCATGAAGCCCCGCTGATTGGATCCACTAGCTATCAATCTAGTCCCTATATTGTCAGCCTGAGTGTTTGCATGGTTGCTGAGGGTCCCTCCCTTTTTTGTGGAGACCTAAATATAGACCAAACCCAGTTATTCCTAGGGGTAAATCCAGAGATGGGACTTATGCCAAAGAGAGACTATTTAGTGAGTTTCCTCTATATCAGGGCTGTCCAAAACGTGGCCCATGGGCTGCTTGTGGCCTGAAATGCTATTTATGCAGCTCTCCTACAAGAATAGAAATTTACATAAATGCTTTAGTAAACTAAGCCGAGCTACTGCAGAGCTCTCACTAAAATGGCAAATCAAAATATATTGTCTATTGTTTCAATAAAAACCTAAGGTTGGACAGCCCTGCTCTATATTATATGCAGCAAAGAACAATGAACTCATTCCTGATCTGAAATGAAATATAAAGTTCCTATAATTAATAGCTGTGACATAATTTTTTTAAAAAACCAGGCCTGTGATTTTGTGGGTATTCCTGGTGAAGAAACTCCCTCTGCCAATTTAAATTAGTCTTAGAAAGTTGTTGAAGGCAGTAGGAGGTTATATAACTTGTCCAGGGTCCCACAGTCAAATTATGCCAGGAGTGGGACTTGAATACAGGTCTTCCTGACTGCTTCCATTACATAAACAGTAACAAAGGAAATTATGTTTGCATGTCACAAGTATTTTTGAATTTCACAAGTCTTAATGAAGCAAGAATGATTTAGGGCAGCTAGATGGCACAGTGGATAGAGCACCAGGCCTGGGGTCAGGAAGACCTGAGCTCAAATGCAGCCTCAGATACTAGTTGTGTGACCCTGGGCAAACCACTTCAAATCTCTTTGCTTCAGTTTCCTCATCTGTGAAGTGGGGATAATAACAGGGCCTACCACCCAGGTTGTTGTGATCAAATAAGATAACGGTAAAGAGCTTGGCAGAGTAGTTAAAACATAATAGTCGTTATATAAATGCTTATTCCCTCCCTCCCCAATAAAACTAGCTAAATTCTGCTGCTACTGTTCAATCATGTCCAATTCTTCATGACCCGGTAGACTGTAGCACACCACTACTGTCCATGGTGTTTTCTCAGCAAGGATACTGGAGCGATTTGCCATTTCCTTCTCCAGTGGGTTAAGGAAAATTGAGTTAAGTGATTTGCCCAGGATCACACAGCACAGTTAGCAAGTGCCTGAGGCCAGATTTGAACTCAGGGTTTCCTGACTCCAGGCCCAGTGCTCCATCCACTGAGCCACCTAGCTGCCTGGTTAAATTCATTTTTGGCTTTTAGAATTGATTAATAAAGAAAGAAAACTACAAGAACTTGCTGGCTGCATATGAATGCTTCCAAAGTAGTTCAGAAACTTCCACCTCTCTTCAGGACCCACCTTGATAATTAGGCTCTGGTGTTCTTCAGACTGACTAAAATTTGTGCCCATTTCAAATATACTCATAGTCCCATCTTCACAGAGATTCATCCAGTGCCGATACTCCTCATGACGTGGCAGCCGATCCCAAAAGGTCTTGAAGACTTCCCAGACAGCTTCCTGACACACTGGAAAAATGGACAAAGTAAGTATTATGACGAGCTGAAGAGTTGGTTACAGGCTCCTTCAAGGGATCATGAGACTGTTATAGGATGATTGCCTTGTTTTCACCTTCAGAGACAATTCCCTAGAGTGCATTAATGGTAAGTAGAATTGTCCATCTACAGCTTCTACCTTCTCAGATTACTTTTATATATTCAGTACATATTTGGTATAAGCTTTGATGTTTATATTTTATCTCCGCCACTCCCCCCCGCCTTAGGCTATGATCACCTTGAGACCAGGGATTGAAGGCAGGGGTGCTTTGTTTTGTTTTTGCCTTTCTTTATCTCCTCACCCGTTAAAACAGTTTCTGGTACACTGTAAGTACCCAATACATGCTTGCTGGCTTGTTGCTTGGCTGAATGACCTTCATTTTATTTACTAAAGACTTTTTAGTTCAGGGAAAGAATTTTGTGTTGTTTGTACTCATCCTTCTCTTCGATCCTAAAATGGATTGGCTTGTATCCCAACAAGCAGGATCTTTTCTTTCATTTCTCAAAATATAAACACCATTATCGACATTTTTAATGGTAGGGTGAGTCTTGAAAAATGCTGCATTTACCCGGTGTACTGAAACCATCACAATAAAATTTATTGTTCATAGGACTCTTCATGGAGCAAGTTGCTTAATTTTGCCTGTTAGTATAAATTAACTTTACCTATCAGTATGAGCAGTGATGTTTACAGGAAGACAGCCATGCTTGTTAATTTTTTTTAATGCATATATTTTTGACAGAAAGGGGTTAAAATAACAATTCTTTTCTATTTGTAACATTTCGGCACAATCATACTGCAGAGGCTCCTCTCCAAATTTGAAGTTAATACCTCACGATTCAAGAAACCCATTCAAAAGGTAAAATTGTTTTATAAGAGCCGAGAGACTACATACCCACTGCTAGAATCCCTATGTACCTAATCAGAAAAAGATGGGGTAAGACAGAATCGGGTTGCTTTTAAGGTATAAAAAGTAGCATTTGGGTCTTAACAGGGAAAGCACTCCCGCATATAAATCAAAAGTATTTTATTTTATTTAAAACTACTAGGTTCCAGTAAGTACAATCTTCTGCCTGATCTATACAATGCGTTACTGTACGCTCTTGGCATTCCATAACCAGCGCTCAGTCACACCTCAAAAGATTGTGAGAGAGATCCAAGATAATGTACATAGAATTTGAATGTAGAATCATGAAATGTTAGGAGGTCTTAGAGATAATATAGTCCAGCCCTGGGTTTTACAGCTTGCCAGGGGGTGTAATTAGGCCATTTTCAAAGAACGCAGAGGATACAAACAAGAGTCTCGGGGATCATTCAATATAAATGGAAAACTAACGAAAGCCATCTGATTGAAACTGAACATACCCGCAGCTAGCAATCAAGATTCATCCCGGAACCTACCTATTTAGGTCTATACGACTACGCACAGTGTGTGAATGAGCGTACGACATGCACACACATGTACACGCAACCATCATTATCATAGGAAGGCAGACTAAGAGCTGACACAAATTTTTTTGTTTCTATTTCACGTAAATAGTACAGGAAAGGTCAGGATCCAGCAGGACCAATTAGGAGAAGAGGCAAGGCAAGTGTTAAGTTGTAGAATAGCTCGCACCTCTTCTTTCTGCTTTCTGCCTCCAAAACCAAAACCGAACTGTTTGCCTCAGTTTCCTCATCTGTAAAATGAGCTGAAGAAGAAAATGGCAAACCGCTCCAGGATCTTGGCCAAGAAAACCGCAAATAGGGTCATGAAGAAAACAAATGAATGACAACAAGCCAAATGACGCTAGGCAAGTCAATTAATTAACTTCTATCTGCTACAGGGTCCTCACCTATGACCTGAGAATAATTATTTCTGCCCTCCAAAATTATTATGAGGATGAGATGAAATAACATCTATAAAATGTGTTGCAAACCTTTAAGCACTATATATATTACTAGCTATTGTTGCTGTTATCACATTATCTTCAAAGGATTTATCAGCCTGGCTTTCTGTACGACAGTTGGCTGATAGTAGGACCCTAAGGAATGCAACATTCCTGTAATTTTTAATAGGGTGAGGTAGAATGAAAGATTTGTAATAATTACAATTATTCATATGTAATCATTTGGAGCACAAGGAAGGGAGGTCTGGTGGAACACCAGAAGAGGGCCCAGATGCTAGAGATCGTCACGATGACAGCAGACGCATAAAAGACGGAAAAAGTATGGTTCATCAGTGAGGGAGATGGGAATTAGAAATGTGCACTTAAGGCAAATGTCACCTCCTTCACTAGGACTGGCCATTTTACAGTCATACAAAATTAATCTAGATCTCACCCTTTTGAATTATATATTTATGTCTGTGGAGCAATCTGCATGAAGATTTACTCTCCAGGGGTGATTTCTTCTTACAAAAATAATACATCTATTAAAACACCTATCTTTTGGGAATAGTGATGCTAATGACATAAATAGACTAGTGCTAGAAACTGATGGGGGAAGGGAAGGTTTTCTAGTCATTTGCTGAAGTAGAAAAAGCTGGGGTTTAATCTAGATTTAATCTCATTATTGCAGCTTAGATTATGTATCATGTCCTGTAACCAGAAGTCCAGTGTCATGCAAGATCTATTTGAGGACATCGGAGTGTCTAAATTTCTCTTTCATAGCTTTGTATGAATTTGTCTAAATTTCTCTTTCATAACTATTGTCAGCTAGAGTTAAGTCTGCATCCTCACAAAACAGAGTGACTTGTAGTAGACAGCATAACGACATGATTGTAATTTGAATGGAGACTGAAGCCCAGACCCCAAATGTAATAAATAATAAAAATCAGGGAAGTAATCACCGAGACTGTTGAGCACATATAATTAAAACTCCTTGAGCATTTAGTCATTTTGCAGATTCTAATGTTAATATGCCTCTGGAGTAGGAACATTTACGAAATACTGTCCATAACAAAGAAGAATTCTGCATAACAACTATGTATGAAAGAAAAATAATAATAAAGCAGATCTTTACTAGCTTTGTAACCATGGGAAGTCACTGAACCCCTGCCTCAGTTTCCTCAACTATAAAATGGAAGTAATAATAGCACCTACCTCCGAGGGTCGTTATGAGGATCCAATGAGACAATAATTGTAAATCACTTAGCACAATGCCTGGCACATAGTCAGTACTATATATATATATATATAAAAGTTAATTATTATGATGATGACTATTAGGAAAAATCATTATCATTATTAAGCAATATTAAAAATTAATATTACCACATTGAGTTTAATATTAATTATTACTAATGATTGATATTATTAATCATCATCACTATAAATAAAAATAAAGCAGTCTTTTACTAGCTCTGTGGCCACAGGCAAGTCATTTAACTTCCACCTCAGTTTCCTCAAATGTGAAATGGGAATAATAATACCTACCTCCCAGGGTTGTTGTGAAGATCAAATGAGATAATAATTAAGCATTTAGTGCAGTGCCTGGCACACAGTGCGTGCTGTATAAAAGTTAGTTATAATTATGATTATTAATGATCATTACTAAGTAATATTAATAATTAATACCACTACATTATTATTTAATATTAGTAATTAATTACTACTAATTATTATTAATCATCATAATAAAAATAAAACAGTAACGTTACTAGCTCTGTGGCCATGGGCAAGTCACTTAACCACTGTCTACCTAACAGAAGAAAGTTTCCTTAACTATAAAATGGGGATAATAGTAGCACCTCCCAGGGTTGTTGTGAAGATTAAATAAGATAATTTTTAAAGCACTCAACACGGCACCTAGCTACTTAGTAGGAGCTTAATAAATGCTTGCTTCCTTCCTTCCTTCCAAACTACCTGACTGAATCAGATGCCTGTGAAAGAAGTTAGATTTCCTTGGAAATCGAATGACCCCCTACTGTGGCTGATGGCTCCCTTGTTCAATTTGAAACTGCACACTCGGAGGAGTTATCTCCTCTTTCTATCAACATGCTTAAGGATCTACAGCAGTACAGAGAGCAGTTTGCCTGGTGTTTTGGCTGAGGGCATCTTGCCAGGTTCCAAACATCTGGTTCCTGGGATAAGGTAACATTCATTTTACTCAAAGACTTACTCAAAGTGTTTCCTCAAGACTTTACTCGAAAGACACTGAAAGTGTCAAATTTTTAAACTCTATCACAAAGGCAATAGTATGGCTACAAAACTAACATCCCAAAGCACAGGAACAATGTTTAGAAGTTGAAAGAGGTTAATTTAGGCTAGAGGTAAGGAAAAATTCTCTATAAGCAAAGCTGTTCCAAAGTGGAATGGGTTTGACTTCCCCATACGGCCTCCCCCGCTTTGGATGCCTTCAAGAAGAGGCTAGATGACTAGTTTCGTTATATATTATAGACAAGGGAACCAACATTTAGTAAGCACCTACTGTGTGCCAAGCACTGTGCTAAGCACTTTTCAAATTTGAGCCTCACTCCCACTCTGTGAGGTGATGGGTGCCACAGTTCTCATTTTACAGTTGAGAAAACAAAGGCAGTCAGAGGTTGCGACCTGCCCAGGGTCATACAGTGAGTTGTTGTCTGGAGCTGAATTTGAACTTAGGTCTTCCTGACTCCGGTGCCAGTAATATATCTGTTGTGCTACTTAGATGCCATTATATCAGAGTGGGGTTCCTTTTGTTGTGTGAGAGTTGGCTCAGCTGACTACTGAAGTCATTTCTAACTCAAGGTCTATGACTCTATGTACCATGAAAAATATATTTTGTTTACTATAAAATTGTATTATACGTGTAATTTAATAGCACATAGTAACTTAACGTTTATAGGGACCTGGCTTCATCAGTGCTTTCTGTGACCTCAGTCTAGCTTTATTCACAACACAACCAAATCTCATCTTTTAATATAGAGCCCATTACCAACAAAAAACTCTAGCTGATAAGCCTAGCCTACAACATATTAACTTGTTTAAAGAATGCCCAGAAATTCACACATATATCCAGAAGTAGAAGAACTAAGCATGACCAAAAGATTATTTGATTCATTGTCTAGAACTGCAGATCATGATTTCTCCAGGTGCCCATGCAACATGTAGAATAGAGCTGGTCTGGATTGGTGACTTGGTCAACCCCTAGAACAGCATAGCACTAAGTGGTCCATAACAGACACAGATCTTGAGACTTTGACCTCATCGCTGCTACTTAAACTACTGATTATTTCTAAGTACAAGGGACAAGCTAATTTAAACAGCAGGGTCAATAAAGATTACATTTATAATCAATTGAACATTTAAAAGCTAGGGTATCTAGGTTGCACAGTGAATAGAACGCAGGCCCCGGCGTCAGGAAGACTCATCTTCCTGAGTTCAAACCCAGCCTTAGCCACTTACTAGCTGTGTGACCCTGGGCAAGTCACTTAACCTAGTTTGCCTCCATTTCCTCATCTGTAAAGTGAGTTGGAGAAGAAAATGGCAAACCATTCCACTATCTTTGCCAAGAAAACCCCAAATAGGGTCATGGAGAGTTGGACACAACTGAAAAATGACTGAACAACAAAAAAAACCATTTATCGTGGAATGCTATAGGTACAGAGAAAAGGATCTCCGGATGTTCATAGTTCAAAGATTTAGAGCTAGAAGGGACCTCAGAGGCTATTTAATCTAATTCCTCCATTTTATAGGTGAGGAAATTGAGAACTAGAAAATTGAAGTCAATTTCTCAAGGCTATACAGGTATGACATGACAAAGCTGGGATTTGAGCCCAAATGCTCTGCTTTCAAATGCTATGCCCTCTCCACAGTACCACAGGATCAGATGAGAGCACATATGTAAAGCAAGCTGTAAGCCTTATAGTGCTATAGAAATGCCAACTTTTAGTAGTACCAGTCTGAGGCACATTTGAACTTGCCTTCCTGATTCCAAATCTAACACTCTGCCTACCCAGTCATGGTGTAATTCGCTAGAAAACATAAAAGGATATTGGCATTTCTGACTTCAGTTTTTGTTTGCTTTCAGTACAAAGGGCATGTTTCTATTAAGTTCAAATGCTTCTGAGTAAATCTATTAATTCAAAAGTATAGAGCAATATCTCATTAAAGTATACCCAATGGAAGGAAACCAGTCTTGAATTATAGACAACTTTAAAAAAGAAATAAGATTGTATTACTTTTAGTTTCATAAAATAACTAAAACTAACAAAGTAGAGATGGGACTGAAGAGAACATTAACTGAAAAAGCACACTGTCTTGATAGAAGTACTAATAATGAAATCCTGCCTAGTAAATATCTTTAGAGAATACATTATATGAAATTGCTAGAAAGTGACCTTACAGATCATCTGGCCCAAAAGCTTAATTTTACAGATTAGGAAATTGAGGCCAAAAAGAGGTACAGTGACTTAGTCCAAAGTCACAGTAAGTGATTTTTTAAAAAAAGATTTATTGTTGCCTTTTATTTTTTATACTAGGAGGCAGCTAAGTGACACAGTGGATAGAGTGCTGGGCCTGGAGTCAGGAAGACTTGAGTTCAAATTTGGCCTTTAACACTTTTACTAGCTGTGTGACCCTGGACAAGTCACTTAACCCTGTTTGCCTTAGTTTCCTCATCTGTGAAATAAGCTGGAGAAGGAAATGGCAAACCATTCCAGTATCTTTGCCAAGAAAATCCCAAATGGAGTCATGAAGAGTCAGACATAACTGAGCAACAAAAATTTTTGTACCAGTCATTTTTCCATGATCTCCCTCACCAAAACCTCCTTCATAATAGAGAAAAATACCTTAACAAAAGCAACAAAGTGTCTAATATCTCATATTTCACAAATGAAGCTTCCGCCCTCTCTGCTGAGAAATGTGTTTCATCGTCACTTCTCCATGACCAAGATTAGTCATTCCATTTAATCAGAGTTTGATTGTCTTTCATTGTTGTTTTCATTTACATTATTATAATTATTGGCAGTCAATAAGTAGCTAGGATTGGAAGAAGCTCTTCAAACCTCACATCTAATATCTGAGTTACAAATATTACACATATTTATAAATAGGTGCTTTTGCAGTGATTGAAAATAGTTTATTCTCTTAAGTAATTTAAACATTTCACCTAAAACTTGACCCAAAAAAAACTTGACTTAATTTTCTCAGTAAGTCCTTTCTTCATACAAAATACAAGGATCAAATTTAACCAATCCCTGACCAAACTGTCAAATGCTGAATGCCAACTAAATGAATGAGGCTTTGTTGGACTTAATTTCATGTACATAGACTGCTGGGGCATCTAGGTGGTGCAGTAGATAGAGCCCCCATCCCGGAGTCAGGAAGACTCATCTTCTGGAGTTCAAATTGGGCATCAGACACTTACTAGCTGTGTGACCCTGGGCAAGTCACTTAACCCTGTTTGCCTCAGTTCCTCCTCTGTGAAATGTGCTGGAGAAGGAAATGGCAAACCACTACAGTATTTTTGCCAAGAAAACCCCAAATGTAGCAATGAAGATTCAGACATGACTGAAAACAATTGAAGAACAATAAACCATAGAGAGCTCTTCTACTATTCAACATGGAATCTGAGCGTGTATTTGTGTCGGGAGCTGGAGAGCGTGAATACTTACCACGGATTTTAAAATATTTCAAATGATTTGCCACAGTCTGTGCAATAGTTTCATCTGGGCAGATTTTAACCCCATTGGGAAACAAAGTGTTTCGCCTCTGGCGGAGCAATAGCTGCCGTTTGTTTTTTCTGTAGTCAACAGGCTTCTTTTCTGCAGACAGAGGTACTGAGGGCTGTAAACTCGTCCTGAATTGTGACACCAAAATCTTGGGCTCCTGAATCTTCTCTGAAGGCAAATAGGTTTGTGCTGTGAAGCAAAATCATAAGCAAATCTTTCGGATAAAAGATTAAAAGCAATCTATTGCCCAGAATGAAAGACCACGCAAGAAAGTTCTTTGCAACAGTATTTAAACCACATGATTTTTTGTTTAATGATCAAATATAAGATGACATATACAAATGGGGGGCGGGGCGGGGGGGAGAGAAATTGTGGAGATAGGTATTTGATTATTTCTCCACTTACTATTTCTACTCCTTGGTGAACTTATTTCTGAACTGTTAAGAGTTACTAAGATGAAACACTCATCAAATGTCAAAAGGAAAGAGAAGAGAAAGAGGGTTTGGGTTTTTTTTAATTACATTTATTGCCCAATATATTAATAGGAGATCAAAGTTATTACCCAGCATGTCAATCATTTTATACTATTCTGTTTTGGGCTCAGATGGGTTGATAGCTACACAAAGCTTAAGGGTCACTGGGGAAGAGCAGAACTTCTACCGTGAGTTCCTTTTTTCAGAGTGATTGAAACACATACAATAAGAGCTTTAAAGTAGAAAAACCTAAGGATTCCATCCTTATGTGTTCTACATTTATAACTAAATACTCCTGATCTGCTCAGCTTTCACCTGCCCTGAATTAATGACAGAGGCTAGAAAACAGCCTTATTTCGATATATTACAAAATAATATTTTTTCCCTATTAGATTGAGCAGGATGTTCTCTACCAGTTCTTTTTTTAAAGAAAACTATCAGTATCTGAACTAAAATATCAGGGCTGAATCATCAGCACAAAGAACAGAAAATAGAAGTTAAAATGTGTGAATTCAGTATGAACGTGACTAAGGAATTATTAAAGAAAAGCAAAAAGAAAGGATTTTGTTGAGATTCAAGACAGTTGAAAAAGACCATATACCAAAGATAAATATAGCTCTACTGTATATGCTTATCATTTGCTCTAATTTTTTCAGTTATCACTTACTTAGATGAAAGAATTATTCTTTAAAAATTATCTTATAATCACAGAAAAATGGTATTACCTGTTAAAGTTTGAAGGTCCCCTTCTATCAAAACAAATATCAAAATACCCAAAGAAGTTTTCCAAGAAAAAGAGAACATACTTGTTTTGGATAAAAACCCAAAGGAACTTGGAAGTTAAGTACTTAAGCAAGAACTAAGTCTTGAAATCTTCTGAGACTGTGCCTTTATAGGAAAAAAAAACTATTAAAAATTAATTTTGGTTGACAGTAGATGCCTACCGCAAAAGCAGTACAAATTAGGCTAAAGCAAAATGTTTCCCACTCAATTTTCTTTTCCATGCAAAAAGATATTCACTTCTGTCCGGGAATAAGCTAGGTGTTGCAACAAGAGAGAAAACTCCTCTAGTTAGCAGATGGCAGAGACGATTTTCTTTGTTGTTTTAATCTGTCTAGCTAAGCTCTTTACTGACATTCATCATACTAAACAAGGACAATATGCCTCATGTGTAATTCACTTTTTGCCCTGCCTAGCTACCAGGGAAGGTCTGTAAGACATTTTTCCTTCCTGCTTCTCAAGATTCACAACTTAAAATGCACAATCAACTTATACCGATCCTGCTGATTACAAATGACCAATAAAATTAAGCCAGTTTGCTTAATGATCTTTCTCCAGACAATGAATACATCTACCATCACACAAGCTCCATTACCCCAAGGAGAACTGAAAACTTTTCAGTGTAACTTTGCTTATTTGCTATCAAATTTGAGATCCAAGATGCTAACTAATGTGTGACCCTCAAACTAGTGTAGCCTGCCTCTACCATTATGACATTACATGTGATGCAATGGATCATTTATAAACTGTTCTTCTCATCCAGCCAAGTTGATAAAAATATAGTAAGTCAGACTCTTGGGATTTGGGGGACTTTTGTCACAAATAATTAGGAACTTTCCATAGAACAATCATAAGCTAAATTCTTGTTTTGTTTCATCCTGGGCAAGTTTCATAAATACAACAGGTAGTAACTACAACCTGAGAGAAGTTTATTATCAATAATCAATGATTTGAGGAGATCCAGAGTTCCCCTTTTTTTCTAAAGTCCTCATTTCAAAGCTCATTCTATGAAGGTTTTACTTTTTCCCCAGTGCTAGTCAGACTCTACCCAACCTTACAAAGAATTTAATCTAAGGTGGAGAAGCCCATTGTGCTCCACTCAGGTTTTGGCAGCGATAGATTCTTTGATTAGATTGATAGATTGATAGAAAGCTGGAGATAATTTAGAAGTAAATGACATAATCAAAGTTCATTAGAATAGGTCCAGCCCTTCCTTGTAACATTCATTCTCTCTCCTTTTTTGTTAACCAATCAGAATTGATCGCCACCCTCTGGAACACCCACTTTTCCAGGGGCATATAAGCCTTGAGCCTCACTGCCATGATTGTCTTTGGCATTTGAGAGTACCCCTGACCTCTTTTATTCAAATGCTAGCATTACTGATAAAATGACTAATTCCACAGAAATCATGTCTCTCAAACCTTTTAAATATCACAAATCCTAGAGCACTAATGCTAAAACATACTACCCACCTCTTGGTGAGAGGTGATGGACTCAAAATTCAGAATAAGGCACACGTTTTCAGATACAACCAATTTGAGAATGTGTTGTTTGGCTATGCATATTTGTTACAAGGATTTTTCTTTTTCCAATGTAGGATGAGAGTCCAAACAAGAATAAGAATAGGGCAGCAAAAAAAGAACAGTCATTGAGGCATCTTTTTTTCTAAAATGAGAGAACAGAATAGGACAGCAAGAAATAAGTACTAGCACAGAAGAGCTTTGAAAGCTACAGGAGAGTTCTGGAAAGTGCCTTATGAAAATTTCAACGAAGGCTGAATTTTCAGCCTACAGAGCAGATGACTGAATCTCTACCAGCTGTGTAAAGTACAATCTCAACTTATTAAAAATTAGCTGCCACATTTTATTTTGGGGCTTAGAAAATGGAAACTGTGGGATTCAAACATGATAGTCACATTTCAAAGGCCTTGAAAAGAAACGCCACGTTTACAAAACCCAGAGGAAAATTTAACTGGAATTGATTACCTGGAAATGAGTCTTATTTGTGTAGCCTAAGAAGACAAAGAAAAGAGTATGAATTGATGTTATTTGTTTTAGATTATAATTGCCCAAAAAGTCCTAAGTAATTCCAGTCTTTAAAGCTACTTTACTTTCTTTTTTGTTTGTTTGTTTTTTGGCAGGGCAATTGGGGTTAAGTGACTTGCCCAAGGTCACACAGCTAGTACATGTGTCAAGCGTCTGAGGTGGGATCTAAACTCAGGTCCTCCTGACTCCAGGGTCAATGCTCTATTCACTGTGCCACCAAGCCGCCCCATAGCTCCTTTACTTTCAAACCAAAAAAATGAAATACTCTTAACTAAATTATGTTACTTGACAAAGGAGGTAGTTTATGTAACAGTCTAAAAATACTACAACAAGTTGATTAATAGAGTTGTATAAAATATAATTTAGGAGGTTTTAGAAACTACATTGTGAATTCTCATAGTAGTGGTAGTAGAAGTATGTAGCTTTTATAAAACTTTAATAGTTTATGAAGTGCTTATTTACATAATCTCATTCGAACATTTGAACAATCACACATATTAGTATTATGTGTGAAGCATAGGGTATCACTTGCATCTGGATGGAGTCATCATTATATAAATTCATTTTTACTATTCTTTATATGAAATTAGAGTTGATATAATCTTACGAGCTAATGGAAAGTAAAGACTTTTTTTTCTCTTCATGAAAGCAAATGGATTGCTATCACCAAGTTAGTTCACTGCCTATTTTTTCATAGCCAATGTGTAAATCTTTCTGACTAAAACATATATCACCATGCCATAGTAGTAAGACCATTGAACTTGGGAGTCAGAAGACATGGGTTTGAATACTAGTTCCATCATTTATTATCTGCATTATCATAGGCAAATCATTCAAACTCACTGAGACTTAGTTTCTTCAGTTGCAATAATGGAGATAAGAGCTGCACTACCTAATTTGTAGGGTTGTTGTGAACAAAGTATTATTAATAATGACATTAACTTCTGAAAATAGCTAAAGGTCTTCATTTACAGAAATTTCCTTCTCCAAAATGGTCTGAACCTTTGTATAACAAACCTAGCAGGTTTGTAGTTAATTTTATACTCTATTCTTTAATAAGAATCAATAGACACCAAATCCTTCTTGCTGCCTCCCAACCCATGAGTTAGCTAAGAGACTTGGTTCTTTTCATTTTATATGTCATTTATAAAAAGTAGTAAATCTAATTTGAATTATAGGCAATAGATGCACAAAAATACTTTTTATTCACAGTTATTTAAAATACTTTTAAAATATGGTTTATGCTGGTTAAGGTAGTACTGTATTATATATATTTTTAAGCACCAACTATATGAAACGCATGGAGAATTATACAACCAAAAATTTATTCCATTCTGAGGCTCAACTTCCTTTAGAAAAAAAAACATTTATTTGATGAATATTAAAATGTGTTTAATATCAAACACACTGTTAATCATTCTCAAAACACAGTATTTCCATCATCAATTGGTAGGGGGAGGGTAAGTATTTTAACAAATCTTCAAAAATAATGACAGTGGTATCTTTGAAAAATGTACAAATGAAAATGCTAAGAAAGCACAAGCAGTTTTCTGTACTTGCTATATCCAAAATAAGATATACAAAATAATTAAGTCACCTAGAAAAATTGCCCCACAAATTGGGAATGACATATAATTATATCCCTCCTTATAATCTCCAAAAGACAAATATCTTTAACAATATAAAAGTGGTGACAAAATTAAAAAAAGCCAAAGGTCACTGAGACATCGCAACCTCAACCATATCACTTGAAATAAATTGTTTGGCCTTTTAGCCTCACCTCTAATGGCCTCGGTTTTTCTTCCTTCCATACAATTATGATAAAAATCCAAGAGAAATCTGAGTTGGGAGACTAAAATGATATTCTTATAAAAGTTCTTATCTGAGAAAATGCAATACAATTATCTGTCTTCTTCAGAATATTTCTGATAACATCAGAGTGAATTATATTTAACAGATAGTCATGAAGTCTAGTCAGATATAATCCCACCAGGATCACAAAAATTCAGTAAAATTTTGCCTGAATATGTACTGAAGAATTAAGCTCTCTTAGGAAAGCCTCTGGAAAAAAATATGATATTAGAAGGATGAAAGCAATTTTTGCTTTACTTGTATAAAAGTGGGTAGATAGATTTTGAAAAGGCATATTGAATTCTAACAAGCTAACGAATAAGTCTGGACAAATGCATAAACTTAGCTTGTTAAAGTTATAAGCATACAGAAAGGAAATGAGACCAATTGTATCTTCATAAAAATGAATTATCTGCTTCAATAGTTGGGTGCGTATACTCATACACTGCATGAGTAAATACTTCTTTCTAATTTTACAAAGATCTCAATGAATATAATGTAAAAAAAGTATTCAGATTTGTCTTAAAATGTTGTTTCTCAAAAGCCAAACTACTTTTCCAATTTTAGAAAGAAAAATGAATTCACATTTAAAAAGAACTATAATTCTTAAGTTTCTTCCCAATTTCACTCAAAATAAATGACTAATTCCCCAATCCCCTTAAATAATGTCAATGGAATTGGAGGGAAAAAAAAAAATCATTTCAACTAAAGCATGGTGGAATTATCACCTAACTAGGAAAATTGACAAAGTACATGATGGTTGAGTAGGTTTTTACCACCCCACATTAAGAGCTTTCTATTTTATATTATACAGAAGTAATGCCATAAATGGCATTCAGCAATAATTATTTTAAAATACACAGTATTCATACAGCATGCTTGAGTTGCAAAGAACAGCTACAATGTGAAGTGACTTGCCAAGCATGGGTTTAGTACCAGAGGAGTAGGTGGTCCTGTACCCAGAGTCTTGTGCACGTTAAAACCATATAGTGGTTTGTTTTTTTTAATCACTTATTAAAACATTCTCACATCACATGTTTATTGCATAATCCAAGCATATTCACTGAAAAAAATATGAAATATTTATCAAATTTTAACTTCAGTCTAATAAGTTTATCTACATTCTCCCCATTCCCACCCCTTTATCCCATCTATCAGACCCAAACAAAATCAATAATTGTCTTATACTATTTAAATAATTTTGAACAATTTACAAAATAACCAGAAGATGTTTTCTTCTTTGCAGGCAGAATAGCACAAATGCTGGTACACTGCTTTCCAGTAATCTTTTAAAACACAAGTTCCATGTCCATCAATAATGAATTAACTACTGTTGCCCTTCTGTTGCTGTAAATGAAGTTTCAAGATCAGCTCCCGAATATCATCTCGCTTGGCCCTTATCACCTGCCGGGGAAACCACTTCTCCAAGTGCAGCGGTAATTCAAAATTAACAATGGGATCCTGAAGATAGGAAACAGAAAACTGATAAGAAGACATTTCAAATTTTTAAGGACAATTCAAACTAATTCCACATGAAACCATTAGACATGAAAAAGGTTAGGGAATTCACTGATTTTAAAGTATTATAATTAAATATTGGAACATCACCCTTAGGGAATATAGAATTATAAGATGATAGAGCAGGAACAGCCCTTAAAGATTATGTAGTCTGACTCACTCATTTTACAGGTAAGTAAACTGAGCCCCAGAAAGTTGTGACTTGCTGAAGGTCATACAGCTGTTCAACAGTTGAGTAGGAAATAGTTCCCAGGTCACCTGATTCCCAGTTCATCATTCTTTCCTGGGAAACTATTCTGCTTCATAACTAAGAATGCTAACAGGTTAATAAACTGGTACAATTAAGTACTTTTAGTCTCCTGGTAATTAAATTCCTTTAGATAGAGTCCAGGCAGGTTCATATTATACAAAATGATATGCTATCATGTATCGTGTACCACAAGAGAAAGGAACATCACAAAACGACATATTTCATGAAAGCCAATGCTAACTACTAGCTAATGAAGCCAACTTCCCCATGCTAACCACCACCACAACTGCCCAGTGATTCAAAAATATTCATTATATTTTCCAAAATTTTTTCACGCTTTTAATTAACTTTTAAGCAGATGGTTCACGACCCACCCATGCAGGGAAACATGCAGGTTTTTGAGCTGATTAAATTCATGAAAGTCTTGCCCAGATTCCAGAATCCCTAAATTGTGGCAGCCATAGACAAAATTATGAAATCATGACACTTAACCCAAAAGGTGCTTCTCAATCCCCACATTTATAGCTGTAATAATTCCTTCTCCTTATTGTGCCCTTATCACTGTCTGATAACAATACATGATCTGGATTTCAGTGTGCTAGAAACTGAAAGTGTTATTCTTCATAGTGCATACTAATCACTAATTTCACTAAAGCCTAATTTCACTAAAGATTTTAAGTGGTCATATTATATATTACATTTCAAATTATAATATAATCCACATTTATATGCAACGATGTTATGAAACCCCTAAGATGTTTAGGAAAAAAAATTATTTTAAAAACTGCTACTGTGAACTACCCTACCCCCTACGTCTTAGTCCCATAAGAATCCAAAAAACAAGCTATTAATTCCATTTACCTTGAAGAAGCTTTCCACATATTGTAGTAAATACACTCCACAATCACTGCTGTTATCTTGCTTAGGAACTTTAGGGCACAAGTCAACCATATTTGTTTTGCTGAATTCACGATGTGTTTTTCGTCTTACTTCCCACTCTACTTCCAAGTACCTGGAGACAATAATGAGTAGAGTAATTCAAGTAGGAATTGTTTTTCATCTCTATGCAATAGGGTCAGAGATTAAAGAATGATATTTGTTGCTGAACTTAATATTTCAGTCAAAATGTCTAAAGATACACCTGACTACAAAATTATATTGCATATATCTTTACAAGGATTGCTTCCAAAAAAAACTGCTGTATTTTACACAACAAGGCTAAAACACTGGGGATTTTTTCCTTAATATTAGAGGCACAATTTTATGTGATCTCTGTATACATATAAATTTATATGTCAAAGTTTCTTTTAAAAGCAAGTAAAATTTTAATTTAGCATAACTTAATACATTTATATTCAATCCCAATGTTCAGATGAATTGATGTCTAGTTATGACTCCCCTGTCTTATATTCATGACAATGATTTTCTGAACCCAAGTATTAGCCTTTATGTTTATCCCATTAAAATTGTCCTCAGGAGATGGTGCTCAACGTTCTACACAGTCAAGATCTTTTGGAATCCTAAATATGCCACCTAATGTATTAGCTGCCCTCAGCTTTATGACATAGCAAATTTAATACACATGCCATCTATGTTTTTATCCAATTGGCTGATAAAAATGTTAAACAGCACAGATCCAAGTGGAGATCCCTGGGAAACTCTACTGGAAATCTTAAAAAGGTATTGTCTAACTGGGGTCAGGGGGGGCCCAGCCATTTAGCCAGTTCCAAATCTACCTACTGTACTCTCATGTAATCCATACATCTCTGGCTTGATCAGAAGCTAGAATTTGTCAAATGGTTGTTAAAATCTAGGTCAATTTTATTTGCAGCATTCTCTTGGTCCATTACTCTTAGGCACCCGGTCAAAAACAGAAATGAATTCATTTCACACGATCTATTCTTGATGAAACTATGCTGGCTCTTTATGATCAGTTTCCTTTTATAAATATTCAGTGATTATTCCGAATTTTGCCAGGAATACAAGCTCAGTGATTTCTAGTTTGAGAACTCCACTCTCCTCCCCCCTCCCCCACTTTTTAAAAATCAGGACATCTGCCCTTCTACAGGTCTCATCCTATTCACATTCTTTCAAAGATCAACAACAGTGGCCTTTCAAAATTTAAAGACATGAGTCCATAAATCTTGCTACAAAGTAAACTGAAAAAGCAATTAGAAAAAATGCAAAGAAATAACTAAAATTAAGAAATTATATTTATAGTGAAAAACAATGCTAATTTGGAATTAAGAGGTTTTTAATTTGTGAAAATTAGCATCTTGAAAATATCTTTTTAAAAAGCTGCACTTTTTAACCATAAGCATTTAGTACTTATTTTTCAAAATGTTTCTTTCACTTGCTAATACTAGTCAGTTTCTCATCTACTTTTATTAAAGATCACTTGAGCAAATACTTTATATTTACTGCATAACAATGCTAAAATAGCAAACCTCACTTAAATACATAATAAAATAAAATACTGACATGTTATTAGTCTTTTCTTTTGGTTTGGAGTTGCAAGTTTATCTGTCAAAAACTCTCAATGAGAAAAGTTCCTCCACCAATGCAGAACAACAACTGTTCTGAAACTTAAGAGTCCTAATGAGTTTTAAAAGACATATAGAAATTATAATATTACTCACTCTCTCAAAATCTGAACTGTATTTTGTACAGAACCAGCTTTCAAGGAGTCTAATATGAGAATGCATGGTCTGTGGAAAACAAAAGGAAAATAATCAGTTATCAGCATTTATGCACGCATGGCAGTTTGTCTCCCACGTACAAGACTGCAGACATAAGATGATCTCCATTTTTGTAGAATCCCTGTCTTCTTTTGAAGCACAGCTTGGGTGTCTCTTTCTACAGATGGCGTTTCTGAATCCCCCTGACTTGTTTGTGCTCTCTCCTGATAGAAGTTACTTTGTATTTGCTCTCTATATTATGTACCTGTGGCTTTACCCAAGTAGAATGTAAACCTGAGAGCAGGGGCTGCTTCACTACTGTCTTTGTGTCCCCAGTACTCAGTCAAGTGCCAGATACTCAAGAAATGCTTGTTAGACTGAATTAAGTGCACGGCACATATTTAACTGTCTACAGGATGTACGTACCTTTTACACATTTTCTTTGATTCTGATGTATTCTTCAGGGTACCCTGAAATAACATTACACGTTTACTTTTTACACATTTTTCTCCAGGTAAAGCTAATTTAGACAAATGAATATTCCTAGTAGAAATATTAAATCATTTTTAAAAAATAAAAAATCTAAAATACCTCTGGTTTGAAAAGTGCTAATGGTCTGGTGGTAAGTTAATTTTTTTTTTTCTGATCAGTAGGATGTTATTTAGTCATTTTTATTAAAATCATAGCACCTCAAGGTTAAAAGGGACTTCACAGATAACCTAATTAAATACGACTGACAAGGAGTCCTCTGGTTTCTGATCAAAATAATCCAAAGAAGAAGAACCCATTACTTACTGAGGAAATCAATTACCTACTAAGATAACCTCAATATCTAATGAGATGGCTCATTAAACTTTCGGAAAACTCTAAACAGTAGGAAATTTTCTCTTACATTGAACCTAAGTCTGCCTATCTTCAATTTCATAGACTGTTCCTACTTCTGACTTCAGACTGCAAGCAGGACACATTTAACTTCTCTTCCAAAAAGCCCTTCAATACCTTAAGATTGTTAGAAAGTCCCCCTGAAGTCTTCTTTTCTTCAAGTCCCTAATTTCTTCAAGCTATTCTCCTTTAGTTGCTTTCTACCTTCACAATGTCCTAAAATGTGGTACCCAGAACTTAAAACAATACTCCAGATATCTGATTAGGATAGAGTACAGTGAGACTATCATTTCCCTTGTTTTGGACACCATATTTTTCTGTGATCACATTAGTTTCATCATAGATGTGTATGACTAAAATCTCCATGTCTTTTTCACATGAACTACAAACATGCTTCCTCATCCTTTATTTTTTACCAAAGTGAAGGTCTTTACATATATAGCCCAAGCATACTTCATTTTGATGAAGTTTATCATCATCAAGGCCATCATTTTAGCCTGTGAAACCTACCGAGGTCCTCACTCTGTCGTCCAAAGTGAGGAGTGACTTGTTCCTGCTATCCACAGAATCACAGAACTTGAGAGTTGGAAAGGACCTTAGTAGTTATTTAGTCCAACTTATATACCAAAGTAAATCCCATTATACCATATCCAAAAGAGGTCATCCAGATGAAGACACCCAAGGAGGGAGAATCTATAACCCCTTTAAGGCAATCCATTCCATTTTTATACAACTCTGATTGTAACTAAGTTTTTCAAGACATCAGGCCTATTTTACCTCTGTGCAATTTCCCACTATTATTCCAGATTCTGTCCTTGGGTATCAAACAGGGCAAGTCTAAGCCTCCTTCAAATCTTTGCAGTTATTGTGTCCACCACTAAGACCCCAAAATCTTCTCTAGGCTAAATATGCCCCAGTTCTTTCAACTAATTATCATATGACGAAGTCTAGTTCCAAATCCATGATGGCTGTCCTCCTCTCAACAATCTTGAGCTTCTCAATATCCTCCTTAGTGCCTAGAACTGACCACGGTACTTCAAAAGGGGCCTGACAAGGGCAAGATACAATGGGACTATAACCTCCTATTGCTGGAACTTATGTCTTTCCTAATTCAATCCAATTTGGAGTTTTTTGGTTAGACATTAAACTGCTGAGACATTTTGCACTTGTACTGTATTATAAAATGCCTGGATCTTTTTCAAACTGCTAACTAACCATGATTCTCCCATATACTAATGGAACTGATTATTTGAACCCAAGTATAATATTTTATATTTATACCTACTGAATTTCATCTTATTAGATTCAACCCAATACTACCTGTCAAGATCCTTTTAGATACTAACTCTGTCATATACATATACACACATACATATATTTATAAATATGTATTTATACATATACATATGCATATATGTATACATATACGCTTATACACAAATATATGCACATATAAAAGCTATCTCTCTCAGCTTGGTGTCAAATGCAAATTGAGTGAATATGACATCTATGATATTATACAAGTCATTGATATAAATGTTAAATATCTCATGGTCAAGCAAAGGTCTCTAGGGCACTCTACTGGAGATCCCTGGCCATAATGATATTGAACCATTAATACAACTATTCTCTGAGTAGTCATCTAACCAGTTTTGGATCCATCTAACTATGGTTCATCTAGTCCATATTTTTCTGTCTTTTCTACAAGAAAAGCATGAGATGCTCTATCAAAAGTTTTGCTAAGATCTAGGTAAACTATATCTACAGCATTCCCCCTCATCTACTAATTCAGTAGTCATCAAAAAAGAAATGAGTGTAGTCTGGCATGACCTGTTCTTGATGAAAGTCATCCTGGCTATCTCTAATTATTACTTAAATGTCCTTTAGACATACAGAATTGTGATTGAAGTAACATCCTAATCCCTGCCCCTTTGTAAATTATGCTAGTATTTTTTTAAAATGTATTGAAACAATCCTATGGACTTGACTGGCTCAAGGGACTAAAGGCTCAGGCTGCTGACATCACTTCTTCTTTGCCTGAGCACAAGACAGCCATGAGCCTCTCTAGGCTCTCTGTGATGTTTGGCCACAATGAAACTCACGGAAAGTAGCTTCTCTCAGCTGAATGGATTCAAAGTGTCCTCAGTGTATTTCCTTCTTGAATATCTTCCTGCTATGGCCAAGTAAATCTGCTTTTGTTAAGTACTGAATGATCTATGAGTGTCTCATTTTGTTCCAGTATTGAATCTAAACGACCAAGGGATTGGTATAAGTCAGGTCTAGCCCAGAAAACCCTTTAGTGATCCATTCTAGAATTTTCCCAAGAATCAAAGTCAAACTTATCAGCCAAGTATTTGCAAACTGTTGTCTTCCTTAAAAAAATATCATACCATCTGCCCATCTCCAATCTTGCAGTACTCGCTATACATTTTTCCATCATCTTTCAAATATCACCACCGGTGACTCAGCAATGATACCTACTAGTTCTTTCAGTACTTGAGAATCATCTGAAGCAATTGATTTTGACTTTGTCAAGTATCCTTTACTTGCTTACATAATCCATAACATACCCCTTAACTGTAGGTCTTGCCCAAGGCTCTCCTGTCATCCTTTTCTCTTCTTTATTCACTTTCTCTCTCACTGTGACCTCATCAGCTCCCAGAAGTTTATCTCAATTCAAATGCCTTATAGAGCTATCTATATCTATCTAGATATAAATATAGATATTCAATATATATCCAGCTTCAGTCTCCTTCCTGAGCATCAATCTCTCATCATGAATTGCCTATTGGACACTTCAAAGTCAATATCCCAAAAACATCTTAAACTCAACATTTCCAAAACAACCCATTATCTTTCCCCACAAAGGCACCCTTCTAAATTTCTCTCTGTGGAAGGCCGCACCACTCTGTTCCAATGTCCTCAGTTCCTAACCTTGTTGTCATCTTCAAATCCTCATTTTCTTTCACTCCAAATATTAGATCGTTTCCTAAATCTCACCATTTCTACCTCTATAATATCACTCACATCCAAACCATTATCTTTCAACTTGCACATCCACCATGTTAGTTCAAGCCTTTATTAACTCTCACCTAGATTATTACAAAAGCTTCCTAATTTGCCTTTTCACCTCAAGTCTCTCCCCACTTCAGTTCACCCTATATATAGGGAAAATCTTGTTTTCCTTAAGTATATGTCTGACTACGTCATGCCCCTATTTAATTTTCTCGAGAATAGGGATAGGGTAATTGACTTGTATAGGTCAGAAGATTCTCTGCAATTTTATAGCCTTAGAGATTAGTCTACAGCCCTGAAAAGCTACTGACTTGCCTACCCACCAGGATTTCCACTGTTCCCAGCACCCCTGTAGTAAGAATTGGATTCAGAATGGAATTTTTCCTTGCTGGTTCCCCCACTTTGTGAAGGATAAAATTATCACTAAGGCAAATCAAGGAGTTATTCGTTCTACTTTATTACTAGTTCTACTGCTCTTGAGTAGATGTCCAGAGAACTTCAATCCCCCATCACTACTATATCATGTTTCTGTGGCAGGTATCAGATCTATTTCCCAAATATCTTATCTATTTCCTTATTCTAGAGGGAATCTGTCAGATAAGACCTTAAATAATTTTTCCAAAACTTGGAATTTAAATGAGACAAATGAGTTCACTTTTTTTCAGATCCCTCATGATAGCACAGAGGTAATGCTGTGTCAACACAGTGTAGGCTCTGGCAGGTTTCAGTATGGTCCTGGACATAGAAGATCTGTTATCTGAGAATAAACCTACCTAAAGAGGAAGAGGATGCAAAGAACCACCAAGTTTTAGAATATCTATTAACATTAGTTTAACTGGTATTACTCTAGATGTGAGATATTTGTGCAATGTCCAATAATTGGATATACTACCAGAGGAATGAAACCACATCCATTTGCAAGTTCTCACTGTAAAATGAAACCAAGAGATATAAAGAAATTTCAGGTTAATGGAAAGATGGCTCACAGGTCTCTTTGGATACACAAGTAAACTGGTATTAGTACCAAATAATTGGTAGAACCAATTTCATCAAGTCTCTAAAGAATATCATTTCATGAGACTTGAATATTTTGGCTTGCAGTACTCAAGATGAATATAGGCAAGGAAACCAACATCAAGATAGTTTTAGCTTATGCTCCAATATCTGCCACAGAAGAAAAAGTACTAGAGATATCCTATAATAAATTTGACAAAATCCTTTAAACCAAATGAAAGCATACACTTTCATAGTGGAAGAGAGTTATTTTGCAATCATGACCTCCTCCCCCCGAGCCCAGCTAAGGGAATCAGAGAAAATAAGGGACAAAAAAACTGGTAACAAGGTGCTGATGTATTAAATAAAGTATAAAGACATGACCATTATTCATTTACAAAATGTGAAGACATTTCCCTAATCGAATTAGAAAGGCATCTTATTGCTGGCTGGCTGAAAATTGGCCATGCCCTTGAAAGTACTTCAAAATCTAAACCAGCTAACTCTGGTGACAAGTAAAGCAGCTGAGGCAAGAAACAGTTTTGTAGAATATGATCCCTCTATCTCTGCCTCTATCTCTATCTCTACCAGAAGGCAGGGGAAGGAGAAAGAAATGACTTCTCTCTCTTCTTCCTCCTCTCTATCAGCCATGGTATTTTTCATTGAAGCTATTGGCCCAGTAGGAGGCAAAAAACTTGAAGGCAGGAAGCAACTTCAAGGAGCAGAGAAGTCAATTATTAATTCACTAGCAAACTGGCCCTGGCAGCTGAGAGTCAAATTGCCTAGAGGAGTATACCCAGAGAGCCTGACTGAGTGACTTACCCCTTAGAGATATTGTGTCTAGGGATAACCTTGCATGAGGACATCATGAGAAGAGAAAGGAGATCAGGATCATGTAGTATCTGAAATATGAATTCTGCCTTTTTCCCTAACAGTAAACTAACTTTGTGCTCACAATTCCCACTGATACCAGGCTTACATAGAGAGAGTAGATCCCAGGTTTACGGGAGGAGTGTTTTATAGCTATTGTTCTTATTGTGACTTTTTAAACAAATGTTTTTGCTTTGAGTTAGTTGTGTTTACTGTGTAACTATGAAAGTTAAGTGCACCTTTGGGAGCAAGTAAGCTATTGTTTTAGGAGTGAAGACCCACAGAGAACCTAACCCATCGAAGAAAGAGCAAGCAAGTTGGGAGGTGAGTATTTTCAGAGAGAATGCTACATACACCTTGAGATTTGGTTACATCAGAGCAAAGGTCAGTACAGGGAAGGAAGATTAAATATTTTTAAAATATTATTCATAATTAATAAGTGAAAGATGTTAGATTATTCAGAAACCCCATCCCTACATTTTATATATATGTTATATATGTGTATATATAATATACACATATATGTTTCAAGAAGAGAGTCAGAATGCATTGGGCATGGCAAGCAGGGAACAACACCACAAAAAGTAAAGTTGCCTATATATAGCCTGTAAATGACTGGTTGCTAAGTTAGTAGTCCTCTCATAATCAGCCATTTGTACTGACCGATCAACTGGCTACAGAAATGGTCAATATTTATGTCAAATGAGAATAGAAGAATAAGACAAAGCTGCATGCAATTACAATAACCTCAATCCAACCTATTTAAGCAATGTGTTGACTTTGAAAAATGAGAAATTAATAAAAGAAAAGACATTGACTTTAGTTGTCTTAGAGAAGTTTAACCAAGCAAGTTTCCAGAATGAGGAGGCCAAAAGTGCAGACACTGCCCTAGTCAACAAATCCCTTACTACTTTCTAAGCAAAATAACCCAGAAAACAAAGGCAGTATCAGCACAAATGTATTTGCATACATTATATAGAAAGATGGTGGAAGATGATAAGTGAACAACATAGTATCGTAAAACAGCAAAAAGAACTTCCACTTAACATGGCAACATGTATGGCTGTAGAAGAGCTCTCCCACATATACTCCAGCAAAAATCTAAAAAAAGACATAAGATCAAATAATGATTGAGAAATTAAAAAAAAAAACCGGTAAGCTCCTCCACCCAGAATGGTACCAAAAAGACAGCAAGATGCCTGTGGGCACTGCATGAGCACAGCTAAATAGGACTGCAGCCTTCTAGCACAATGACTGAAGATACACATAGAGCTTTAACTTGGTATGATAGGATAACGTGAGAAGGGGGACAGAAACCTACTGTGCTCTGACAAGGGATATTCCAAGAAAGCTGGAAGTCTGCAATACTTTGACTAGGGACACTCCAGGGGGGCCAGAATCCCATAGTACTCTATGGACAATCCGGGGCGGGGGGGATAGAAACTTGTAAGATTCTGATTAGTGGCCTAAAGACCACAGAGTTCAGAGCACAGACATATAAAGGGAAGTGAAGTCAGTAGCAGGAGTCCTGAAAATCAGAGTGTGAATGGACCCTGACAGAAAGTTACAAACTAGGAACTGAGGATGTAGATATGAGAAATCAGAACATATCACACGTAATGAAGAAATACTGTGTATTAAGAGAGTCACAAGAACTTTAAGAGTATCTGAAAGAAATAAATATGTATTAAGTTCCTCCTAGGTATAATGTTAATCACTTTCCTTCTCTTTTACCACATTCCTCTTCTTAATAAAGAGTTAGACAAGAAAAAAGAGAGAATAAAACATAAGAGGATATGATAGAGGGAAATATAATAATCAATAATCATAACTGTGAAAACTAATGAGATTAACTTAGCAATAAAATGGAAGAGGAATGGAGTAGAAAGCAGAATACAGCAATATGTTGTTTATAAGAAACATACTTGAAATATAAAAATTCATGCAGAATAAAAATGAGGAGCTGGAGAATAATGTATTATGAATCAGGTGAATAAATAAACAAGTATAGCAAGCATTGCCTGAGGCAAGAGAGCAGTAAAAACAGACACGGTTAAAAGAAGCAAGTGGGAAAACTGCATTATGTTTAAAGGCACCTGAGATAATGAAACTATGTCAGTCCTTTATATATGCACCAAATGCCACAGCATGTAAGTACTTAAAGATGCTTAAAGGAAAAAGTAATTGAGTTATAGAGAGAAATATATAGTAAAACTATAACAGCTGAGCTACACAATATGCCCATTTCAGACCTAAGCAAATGTAACAAAAAGATACATAAGAAGCTAATGACTTGAATAGAATTTTAGAAAAGTTAGATTTCTGAGAATTACTATATGGAAAGGCAAAGGAATATATACATTTTTCAGTGGTACATGTCACCTTTACAAAAACAGACTATATGCTAGGATATGAAAACTTCACAAATACATGCAGAAGAGTAGAAATATTAAATATTACTGACTATAATGCAATTAAAATTATGATCAATAAAGGGATCTTAAGAAGTGAATCAAGCTTAAATGGAGGCCAATTTAATCCTAAATAATTGATATGTAAAGACAAAACCATAGAAACAATAAATGATTTCATCAAAGAAAGTTAACAATAATCATGCCAATATATTAAAACCTCAGGGATATAGAGAACACAATCCCCAGAAGGAAAAATATGTTTTTAAACAATTCCATCAGCAAAAGAGAGACTATCATTGAATTTGGGATGCAATTTAAAATTTTTTTTTAAAAAAACCTTAATCAAAAACAAAAACCCAGAAATTTTGATTATTAAATAAGACATAAACAAAATTTAAAACAAAAAATTAAATTGATTAATAAAAGTAGGACAGCTTTTCCCCATTAATAAACTAGATAAATAATTAACTAATCTAAAAAAAACAAAGAAAACAAAATTGCCAACTCCCAAAAATTAAAAACAATAATTCATAGTAAACTAAGAGGAAATAAAACAGATTATTCAAAACTATTTTGCCCAATTATATTCCAATAAAATTTACAATTTAAATGAAATGAATATTTACAAAACTATCCAAATTTAATGGAACAAAAACCAGAGATTTTAAAAACTTAATCTCAGGGAGAAAAATGCCACAAATGAACTCCCAAAGGAAAAAAAAAAACTCAGGACCAGAAGGATTTACAAGTGAACTCAATCAAACATTCAAGGAATAATTAATTTTAATAATATATAGATCAGTGGTTCTCAAACTTTTCCACAGTGATAGTTCAGTTTAAACAAAACTTTGGTAGAACCCTCTTAGTAAAATCCTCTAAAATTATTTTTAATATCTATCAACTACAAACAACAAAAGGTTCAGTTTAAAAAAAAAATTTTAAGTTTGGGAAGTTTCGGAGTTCCTTGCAGCACAGTTTGAGAAACACTAATATAGATCATTTGTAAAAATAGGAAAAGAGGGATCCTACCAAATTTCTTCTATGAAAGAACTATGGTCTTGATACCTAAACCAGGGAGAGATAAAGCAAATAAAGAAAACTATAGACCACTATTCCTAATGAATATTGATGCAAAAATATCAAATGAAATATTAGCAACAATGCTTAGTAATATATTCAAAAGATTTCACACTATGACCAGGTTGGAGTGATACCAAGAACATAGAGCTGATTCAATATTGGGAAAATCATATACATAGTATGCCATAGTCATTTAAAAAATTCAAAAATCACATGGTTATATCAATATAGCAAAAGCTTTTTTTTTACAAAATGCATATTCCCTCATGTTAAAAACATCAAAAGGCATAAGAATAAAGGGAATTTCACATAATATCATTAAAACAATCTATCTAAAACCAAGAAGCAGCATTAAATATAACAGAGATAGTCTAGAGGCTTTCTCAGTAAGATAAAGGGTAAAGCAAAGATCATTGCTACCACTACTATTTGATATAGAACTAGAAATCTTAACAAAATCACTAACGCAGAGAAAGAAACTGAAAGAATAAGTAGAAACAGAGAAAACAAAATCATTTCATTTTTCAGATGATAATGGATTGAATTATATTATCAACTGAAAAATAACTTCAAAAAATAATAGACATAGGAAAAAAAATCCCTTTCAAAATCACTATATAACATCAAAAAAAAAATCTGGGAGACCATCTGCCAAGACACACATAATAATTATGAGAATACAACTACAAAAGATTCTTCATAAAAATAAAGTCATTTAAATAATTGTTCATGATTGGGCTATGCCAATATGATAAAAATGATAATACTACCTTAACTATTTTTCAGATTCAGGGTCATACCTATCAAAGTGCCAAAGGTAAAGAAGTTCTACTTTACAGAACAAGAAAAAAATCTTGCTCATCTGGAGAAACAAAATGTTAAGAATGTCAAAGAAAATAATTTTTTAAAAGAGAAAAGGGGGGCTAGCAATACCAGTCCTCAAACTATATTACAAAGCAATAATAATCAAAATTATCTGGGGCTGATTTAAAAAGAGAAAAGTTGATCAGTGGAAAAGATTAGGTGCACAAAATGCAGAAATAAGTTAAAAGAATAGGTTAGTGTTTGCTAAGTTCAAGGACCTGAACTAAACTGAGTAAATTCTCACTCACTATCTAACAAAAATGGCTAGAAAAGTAGCAAAGAAGTGTGACCAATGTTGGGTTAGACCAACATCTCACTTCCATGTAGCCACAACATGCTTCTGGGGGATGTATAACTTAGACGTACAATGTACTGAAAATTTTTCTTGAACAAATAGGGAAGGATCAGAAAGGATATTTCTTTTACGGTTTTGGATGGGGAAGAGTTCTTCATCAAGCAAGCAAGAAAGGTCATCACCAAACACAAGGAACAATTTTAATTACATAAAATTGAAGGATTTCTATACAAACAAAATCAATGCAGCTGAAATTGCACAGAAAAGAGTTTTAGTTGGGGGTAAATAATCTTTGTGGCAAATTTATCTTATAAAGCCCTGATATCCAAGATATTTAGGGGATTTTTATTACATACTTGAAATATTTTGTGCCTATAAAAACAACTTGGTTAAAATTAGAAGGTAAACAGAAGGAAAAAAATCTGCAGCAATTTTCTCTGATAAAGGGAAATGGTTTAAATATTTGAGAATGAGAGCCATTTTCCAATGAAGAAATGGCCAGGAAGTTTTCAAAATAAGAAAAGCACACTATCAATAACCATATGAAAAATCTCCAAATTACTAATAATAAGAGAAATGTAAAATAAAGCAACACTGAGGTTTCACTTCATAGCTATCAGATTGTCAAAGATGATTAAAAAAAGAAAATGACAATTATTGGCTGGGCTGTGAGACATCAGAACCATGAAAGCACTGTTGGAAGAGCTGTGAATTGTTCCAACCATTTTGGAAAGTAATTGACAACTAAACCCAGCAATACTACTATTGGGCATATACCCCAAAGAGATAAAATAAAGAGGAAAAGGATCCATCATAGCAGCTCTTTTTGAGGTTCAAAGAACTAGGATCTAAAGGAATATCCATCAGTCAGGAAATAGCTGAAAAAATTATGGTATGTAAATGTAAAGGATACTATTTTTACCATAAGAAATGATGACAAGGACAATTTAGAAGAAACCTGGGAAGACTTGTATGAATGGATGAAGAGTAAAGTGAACAGAGCTAGGGAAGAGATTATGTAGCAGCAATTAAAAGACAAATATATTTGAAAGATTTAAAAAAGAACTCTGGTGAATGCAATGATAAACCAAAATTCTAAAGAACTGATGAAGAAGTATACTACCCAAGTCCTGACAGAGAGGTGATAGATTTAGAAATCGGAATGAGACATATGTTTTTGACATGGAGAACACAAGAATTTGTTTGCCTGACTATGAGTATTTGATAAAAAAAAAAATTTAAGATTGTTGTGTTTGGTTTTTTGTTATTTTTTTTATCGTTGGGGTGGAGGAGGTGGCAGTGAGAAAATAAATGCTTGTGAATTAGGGAAAAAAGAAAATCAATCAGGAAGCATTTATTAAGTACTTGCTATGTGCCACAAAGTTATATGCTGAGGATACAAATACAAAATCAAAACAGTCCCTTTAAGGAGCATACGTTAAAATGGAGATATTAGAAAACAAAGTCAGAAAAGCAGCTGGACTCCAGAGGAGATCCATGCTGGAGGCAAAAGAATTTTAAAGGTATTCCAGAACTGATTACCCAAATACCTCAAGGAGGGAAAGATCCTAAAGAATAAAAAAAAATCATAGTACAACTATCTAAGAAGGGCAATGTACCATAATGATTAAAGGGTCAGCCTCAGAGTCAGGAATCCGGAATTCAAACCTTGTCTCTGAAACATAAAGACTATATGATTCCAGTCAAATCATAATCTCTTAGTAGCCCAAGCAACACTTTCCTAAGACTAAAAGTTAGAGACAAGTTGCCCATCTACATTGGTGAAAGGTCTCCACACCAGGAATCCCGCAAACTGATTAGATCAAAAGTCCAAACCAAAAAAAAAGTTTAATACCCAAAATGGCAACCAAGAAGACATCAATAACTACTGTTTCACGTATGCACATTCTTATCACTATAAAATTCTTAGCAAAACTATAGATTCATAGGTAGAGTATCTTTTATGAAAATGACAGGCTATCGGAAACGATTACTTCCAACAAACCACATCTTCAATCACACATGATTGACATTTATTTAAAATACATGATTCTGCTGTGTTAATCTGTGTTAAACAAAAATTTCATTTCACTCACAATGCAGTCTTAAAGGCTCTCCTCTAAGAAGATATCTCTCGTGTACATATCAAGATTGTGCAAGATTATCTATTATCTATCTATTAAATGTAACCAGAATTAACTTTGTTCAACAATTTTTTTAAGCAATACATAAAATAGTAAGCTATATATTCAGAAATGTACACCACTACCATTTAAATATTTTCTAGGGTAAAGTGTAACTGAAACAAGGATACTCCATACTTGGTTCTCTAATTCTCCTATATGATATTGTACTAACCACAGCATGCAGTAAAACATGCTCACTCCAAGTCTGGTCTAGTAAACTACACAGAAAAAAAAAAACAAATGAATGAAAAATATGTATTCACATACAGATAACAATGCAGAACCAGATATCACATTCCACTGAATTAATCTAATACTACCTATATCTTAAGACAGCCTCCAACTGGGCAATCAGCTGAGCAAAGAACTGAAATGCAGAAAAACAGTGGGCTAGATCACATGGAAAATTCCACAATGCTTCTAATGATCTCAAGATGTCTACAACCCAAAACCCATCTATTTAACACTGGTAATCTCCCAAGAAAAGCAGCAAGAGAGCTAGAGATAGATAGAGAACTGGTCTTGAAGCCATGAAGACTTGGATTCAAGGCCCAGCTCTGCCACATTTTGGGCATGTAACCCTGGGTGGGTCATTTAATCTCTCTTTCTTGGTGCTCTACGCAACTGTCCAAGACTAGAAGTTTCAGAGAAGGTGCCACCCTGAACTGGCAGAGGGAGTTTCCTTGATGTGGGACTTGTATGGTAATGAAATCACAGGTCTAGTCTCTATTCCTATCCCAATACTCCCAGAGATGACACATAGCTAAGAATAATCTAAGAATGATGGAAAGATACACAGTGGGTATCAGGAGGTAGCAGCAGATCACTACCAGTGATGGGCAAACGAGCAGCAGAATAAAATAAATCACTCATTACAGCTATGAGCAAGAAAGGAGGTGAAGCAAGCACGTAGAAGGAGTGACAGTCTCGGTGTTGTCCTGGTGAATATAAAATAGGAAAGGTGCAGCCTCCAAAGATTTGGAAAGATTGTGTGTGTGGATTTATGGAAAGATATGAGCAGAAATCACACACAAGAAATGGAAGAAAGTTCCATGCTGAAAGAGAAAGTGCTTATACCAAGGAGATTGTGGACACAGCAGAATATCAAATGGCACCATTTCAAAAGAGAGATATTTCATCTTTGTTTGGCCTATAATCCCTTAACTCAATTCATTATTTCAATAAATATGGATGCATCTGATGGCATATCTCATCCTGTACAATTCCTGTGCCATCTCTATGTTGCCAAGGGTTTCAAATAAAATATCTTCTAAGCCCTCAATATGAATCAATTAATATTACAAATATTTCAACATTTTTTAGTCTTATCCTTACAATTCTGTATAGAAATTCACTATACACTCTAACTCTCTATAAAAATTTTACAGTCCAACCAAAGACTAATGTCCTTTTCTCTGTCATGCCTTTTGTTTTACCACCTCAATGTTTTTGCCTATGCAGTTCCTCCAGAGTTATGTCTACCTAGATTGCCTAGCCCCAATTTTTACTTGTCAAAATCCTACTTATCCTTCAGAGCCTAACTCAAATGTCATATCCTCTATAAAGCCTTCCCTTATTACTCCAACCAGGAACACTCTGTCTCCCAACTCTGATGCAATCTGTTTGTACCCCCCAGAAGCAGATGTTATACATTGTCTTTTATTATAGTTATTTGTACACGTGAATTCTATACTAAACTGCAAGGTCTTTGAAGCCAGGAAATATAGCTGACTCATTACAGTGTACAACACAATACTTTGCATACAATAGATGCTCAAGAGATATGTGCTGAATGCAAGTAAATATTCTTTGCTTTAGGCAATGGCTTGTGTTCCTGAAAAGTTAAGTAAAAACAATTTGTATAAACTTACTCTTATTTTAAACATACATGAAGAACTACTATTTAGAAGAAGTCTATTAATACGAATCCTAGTAAAACAAATATTCACTCTACAATATTTTTCTGTTAATCCAGTTTTCATATGCAGAAAAATCCCCAACATAGAAAGAGATCTTATTTCAAAGGTTAATGTAAGTTGGTTCTATGTAACTCTAAATACATTTCCCCCTACAAATAATGTTATAACTGGTTTAGTATTCACTTTAACCAACAAAAATACTTACTTAACCTCCAATATCGCAGAAATACTCTTCATTTACACAGTACTAGAAAAAAATACTGTGATAAACGTACAGCATTTTAGCTGTCATTTATAGCTTAAATGGGTTTTATGGACCACTAGTCACAGAACATTAGAACTGGAAGGGATATCAGAGGCCATTTATCCAACCCATAAATGAATAAAAACACCTTCTACAAAATATACAGCTCCCAGCTTTGCCTGAAAATCTCTAGTGAAGAATTTACCACCCTCCCAAAGCAGTGCATTTCACTTCTGGATAGCTCTAATGAGTAAATGTTTCCATACATCCAGCTCAAATCTGCCCATATGCAACCTCCATCCACTGCTCCTCATTGTCCTCTGGAGCCAAACATAATATGTCTAATCCCTCTTCCATATGACAGCCCTTCGAATACCAGACAATAACTATAATGTACTAAGTACTTTCTCCTTCAAGCTAAACATCCTCAGTTCCTTAAGTCAATACTTTCACGGCATGTGCCTGAGGCTCTTCACCATTCTGGCCACTCTCCTCTGGCTTCTTTCCAAGTTAACAATGTCCTTTAAAATAAGCCACCAAGAATTGCACAAAATATTCCCAATGTGGTCTGACCACTATCACCTCCTTAGTTCTGTACAATACCTCTCTCTTCACAAAGTTTATGATCACATTAGGTTTTTTTGGCTCCAATAGAACTGTTGACTCATATGGAACTTGCAGCCATTAAAACCCTCAGATATTTTTTGGATGAACTGTTGTCTAGCTATGTCTCTGCACTTAAAATCTGTCAAGTTATTTTTGAACCCAAAATGAAGATTTCACATTTATCCTCCTTAAATTTCATCTTAGTAGATTAGGCCCAAAATTAGTCTGGGAATAGTAAGTCAAAGTCTTTGTACCCAACTACAAGAGATGCTATGGGGTTCCAGAATGTAGGCCCATAGGAAGAACTAAACAGCACCCAGCTGGAACCATACTGACAATGGATTCTGCCTATCAGACATAAGAAGCCACCAAAGAGCAATATGCCTATATGGAAGGGTACAGATGAAACCCCAACATGATCAGCTGCCATCCTCACTGGAAGTGGTTAACCTAGAACTACAGTAACAAGCACTAATCTCCTAATGCCAGTGATCTTATTGGCCTTGATGTAAAGTAAGGATTCAATGTGTGTCTATAGTGAGAATGCCTATATGAATGTTCTCTTTGGACAGGCCTGGGAAATTATTTCCATAGTATCTAAGTTCCTGACTCCATTGCTTCTCCAGTTTGAGTTGGTGAGTTACCTACAAGGTTAAACACTCCGATATTGGTCCCAGAAAAATTGTCTCAGGATAATAAAGTTCCTGGGAGGATGAGATTGGTTGCTAGTTTGTGTTTACCATGAACAGGATAGGTCTAAGGAATTTGCCTGAATTGGTTGAATTGTTAGGGGTATCAACTGCTTTTGAGAAATGGCCCCAAAGCTTATCATGGCTTGGTCTAAGTGCAGTGTTCTGAACTCCTCCCATTCCTTAACTATTACTAAAGAAGAACACTCAGGAAAAAGGTAGTACCCTCTAAATAACATGGTTACTATAGGAGAAACTGTGTTCAAAGTTGGAACTTATAATTGAGAGTGGCAGGAATATCTCTTCCACACCAAATCCCCTATACCCAAAGGGACTACTATCATCTTCCCTCTACACTATCAGAAGAAAAGGTTCCCTCCTTCCGCCCTGATAGTAACCACACCAACAGCCCCTTACCATGGCAGCTGGTGATGTTCAAATTTGAGAAAATTTTTAAAAATTCATTAATTTTAGCAGTTATCTTTATCTAGTTTGTTTAAAGGAGTGTGTATATTTATATGTCTACATATACAAATACACAGAAAAGTAGGCAGGTATGCAAAGTGCTCAATTCTTAGAAAAAGTGCTTTATTAATCCAATAAGCTATTTATTATTATTATGAAGAAAAATAAGAACAAGAACAATAAAGCAAAAGCTATCCCTAAGACTTAAAGCTTCAAACTGCATCACATAAAACTTGTCAATGAATTAGAATAGTAAAACCTAAACCATGTCACTACCATTTGTGTGAAATGAGTTTGAGAGAGCAGACTGAGTTATAGCCATAAATTGTTGATGCTGTAACAGACATTAATGATCTTTAACTACAGCTCAGATGAAACGGAGTACAAAATGTATTAATAAGTTCGTGGATGATACTAAGTTGAGCAGTGGTGCTAATATCTTTTAAAATTTTTTATTTTTAACTTAAAAAATTTAGTAGAGAAGATGAAGGATATCTGTAAAATAATATCTAGGGAGGAAAAATAAACTATAAAAATACAAGTGAAGAATGATTAGCTAAGAAGTAGCCTAAGTCTTTATCTTTTCCCTTCCCCCCACAAAGAAAGTCTAAAAAATTATTGTCTAAGGAACATAAATATCCATCACAATGACATAATCTAATATGCCCCATTGCTCAGATAACATAGTTTTTTCCTAAGTTTTTCTTCCCTCACATCTAAAAATAAATTCACTTACCTGGGGATCCTCTGGATCTAAGGAAGGTGAGGAAGGAATATGCAGATCATTATCTAGTTTGAAATAACAAAATAACATAAGCATTTATAAAACCAATATTTGTATGTCTAACATTTCATCTCTATTCATTTAGTAAAAGAAAAAATACCTAGGAGTTATTGGACATTGTTTATGTGTTATGCAAAAGCTTAAATAATGGAAAGAATTGATAATGATTGGTTCTTATCAACAATGGCCAAGTCTCTGTGGTTGAAACCTGAAACATCAGATACTTGTAACAGTCTTTCTTTTAATTTTAATTTTTTTTGGGGTTTTTTTTGGCAGGGCAATTGGGGGTTAAGTGATTTGCCCAAGGTCACACTGCTAGTACATGTGTCAAGTGTATGAGGCCACATTTGAACTCAGGTCCTCCTGACTCCAGGGCCGGTACTCTACTCACTGCACCACCTAGCTGTCCTAACAGTCTTTCTTAAAAGCTGGAAGTACAACAATAAGAAAATTAAGTCTAAGAAATATTTATTACATGAAAGGTCGTATGCTAAAAATTAGTGCTACAAGGACAAAAAATGAGCAAAGTTCATAATTTATGGAATTTATATTCTAATGTAGGAGGAGTGGGGGATATAAAGATATGGCATATATGCAGATAAGTATAATAAAAGATATGTGTATATATACATATATATCCTTATACATGTGTATAATATATACATATCTATGTACCTATGTATATATACCTACATATGTACATTCATTTATATGTATTCTACTTCATCTCTGTACATGTTTATATACATATATATTCTTGAACCTTTCAGGAATAGAAATATATATTCATACACTACATGATAAATATACTATAAAGAGGTATCTATGTATATGTGTGTTTGCATGTGTGTATATATGTATATACATATATATATATTTGTTGCAGAGAAAGATATTCTTGAGCCTCTCAGCATGGAGATGTACACATACATATGCACAAAACACATAAAACATGATAAATATAATACAAAGAGGCATCTGTGTATGTTTGGGCATGTATAATTATATGTGCATAAACATAAGTACATGTTTATTCTTAAACCTTTCAGGATGGTGATGTATGCGAACATACAAAACTACTACACAACAAATATAAAGAGATATCTCTGTATGTATGTGTGCGGATACACACATAAACATTCATATATACATGTTTATATGTATTCTGGAGTTTTTCAGGCTGTATCTATACACACACAAAGCAACAAATACAAAGAGGCATCTGTATACATGTATGTGTTATTTATATATACACATACATTTTTATATACAGATGTACATATATTTATATATACACACATTTATATTCTGGAGTCTTTCAGGATAGAGATGTATACATGCTATACAATAAGTATAATATAAAGAGGTAAGAGTGAAATCCAAATAAACTGCTTTAGGAAAATCTGTGGAGAGAAAAAACACTTTTAGCTGAGATAATCAAAGAAGGTTTAACAGGTGCCTCAAATGAAGAGAAAGATTATAACAAGTGGAGATGAGAAAGGAGTAAATTCCAACCTGGGAGATGGCCTGTGTAAATGCACAGATATAGGAAACCGGATATCAAGTTTGGGGAACATTTAATAGTACAGTTTGATTTTAATGGAAGATATGAAATTGGGTGCTGTGAAATAAAGCAGAAAGGGTAGATTGGAGCCAGACTACAAAAGGCCTTAAACCCAGGCTAATTAGATTTATCTTATCAGCAAAAGGGAATGACCATAATTTTAGTTTATTTTTTTTCCTTTCTGATAAGGGGAGTGACATGTTCAGACTTGTACCTTAGGAAGAGTATTTTGGTATGAAAGATGGGTTAAAGATGGGAGTGAATACAGGCAGGATCACCAGTTAGGAAGTTACTAAAAAAAACCAGGTGAGAGGATCTGATCTAAGGTGGTAGCTGTTCAGGTAGAAGAGAGGTAATGTTGAAATGCTATGGAAGTTGAATCGATAGGACAAAATAGTTACTTGAATAGTGGAGAGGAGGTGCTACAAAGAAAACGGTCAAAGATGACTAAAAAATTTTAAGCCTAAAGTAATACAGTTTAGAGTCATGATGAAGTCTAAGTTATGACAACTCTTGTTGATGGATAAAGAGGTCTAAGTCATTGGAAATGAGAAGATTAAAGAAAAAGCCTATTTTGTTTGAAGGGTCATCAGTATGAATGCTGAAATATTGATGGATAAGAACCATTAATATGGAGAGAAAGAATGTGACTCAAGTACTGAACTCATTGAAGTAGTAGGGAGAATGAGAATTTTCTGAGTGATAGTGGCAAAAAATGGTCCAAAAGTGGCAGAAAGAACCAAGGAGCATGCTGACTCAACTTTCTAGCCCTAGAGTAGGCTGGAGAGAGGGAAGGAGGTAAGAGGAGCAGGCAGCTTGAGAGTGGGTGGTAAAGGATGAGAGGTCTTTAGGAAAAAGTAAAGTTTTAACCAGCACCAAAAGACAGAAGAGATATAGGATGAAAGGAAGGCTGCTGACAATAGAGTGGTGGTTGCAGAGGATATGACAGAAGAAGATGGCAATAAGTGATGGTTAATCGGAGCTATCTTTTGTTGTCTTTAGTTAATGACCACCAAAACAGTAAGTTCTAGGAGGTTGTTAGTGGGATTCTGGGAATGTTGCCACTTCATCTGTTTTGTTTTTCATGTTTTGACTATAATGTCATGACTATTTTTATTAATGTCTGCTTTGGCCAAAACACATATACCAATTACATGAGATGGCTTCTCTGGGTATATTTAAGTGATATGTTGTGTTGTATATTGATCAAACAGTAGAAAATCTGAGTGGAGGAAAGAGAGAACAATTATCAATGAAGATCACTAATTACTGTATACAACTGTTACTAACTACAAGCTATGCATGGAGATGAGTGGCACAAAATGGATGTCAGTTGGATTCACAAAATATTTCTATGCATAGTTCTGTAATTTCAGAGCTGAGTATATCAAGGTCACTTAGAATTTTACTGCTATAATATAACAGACAAGGCTTCCTTGCATGATAGTCTCAGGTTTCTTGCTATTCATTTTAAAATTATTTTTAGTCATGCCTTTAATTTTAAAATGCTTTCTGTAGCCACTCTCTTTTACTGTTTTGTACTTTATTGCCATGATCATTAAAAGACTACCATAATGCTGTGTATTACCCAGAGTTTGAAAGTCATGTTGGCATTGTGGAGACTTGGATTGTTGAGATAACTGATGTGGAAAATCTTCATATACAGGCCCTTCTAACCATGGAAAACAAATGACTGCAAGATACCAATGAGACCTGTTTAAAAAAAAAAGATATTAGTATCAATAAAAAAATCTCAAATACATTTAATATTTTCCATAAAAATGTCTGGTAAAATAGGCATGATAATTCTCATATCAATCTAATAACAATCCATCCAATTGTTTGCAGTGTGGTACCAATGATTATGAGAAAGCTCTTACTTATATTGAGCTAAAATTTGCTTTACTGAAACTTTAATTTATTGAATCTAGTTTTATCCTCTAGAGCAATGGTGTCAAACTCAAATGGAAGCAGGGACCAGTAATCCATATATAAAGATCCCACATATGGGCCAAATATTGACTTAGTTTTTTAAATATTATACCATGTTTTGTTGTATTTTTATTTATTTTGTTAAATATTTCCCAATTACATTTTAATCTAGTTTGGGCTGCACTAAGGAGTGCTGTAGGCCCCATGAAGAAAAGCTGCATGTTTGACAGCTCTGCTCTAGAGGTACCCAAGATAAGCCTGACACCTATTCCATATGGCAGTGTTTCAAATAATTAACAATAACTATGTTCCCTTCCCATCTCTACTATCGCCACTCAAACTCTTCTCTTCTTCACACAATTTCCAGTTGCTTCAACAATTCCACACAGAACCCTTACCTCTCTAGTCTCTTGCTGTGCACTGAGAATGAGACACGAAGAACTACAGATTGTATTCCAGATATAATCTGGACAGCAAAGGGTACAGTGGGATAATTAGCGCTATTAATTTGGATGTGATATTTCTATTAATGCAGCCTAAGATTAATAAATGAGTTGTTTGGTTTAGGTTTGGGTTTGTCTTATTTTTTTACAGCCATGACATGCTAATGACTCATTTTGATCCAACACTCAACTAAAACTTCTGTCTTTTCCTACAGAAGTGCCTATTAAGCCAGGATTCTATCATCCTGTTTTCAACATTGACCCTGTCGTCTAATTTATTAGTTATTCTCTTATACCCTTCTATGGAGCTGCCATCCATAGATATAATAAATATGCTTTTTATGTATTCATCCAAGTTGTTGATAAAAATGCTCAACTGGACAAAGTTAAGAAAAAGCCATGTGGCATTCCATTAGAGATCTATCCAATTTGATACTTTCCTACTTTGATGGATGTGTGATTGATTAATCTCTGATATGCATGTTTCCTCCAACTCAATAGATTCTAAATCATTTACACCTTTTATCCTGTATAATTCTCTTCTCCATGTCCCCCCATAAAACATTTAAAGAGGGCACATCTAGCATGTCGAGGGCCTTTCTCTAGATCTCTTGATATTGTATGGGTACCAACTGAAGTTGGCCATCAAATATCCCTTGTTCTCACTACACATCATTCTACCTCCATTTCTGGTCATAGATTTCTGTTATAATATATTTTACATATTTACTGCAAAACTTTCATTGGTAATATAATGTGACCTACTCATATCCACTGTGTATTTACTTCCTTTTGGAAGACCACCAATTTTAATTTCAGAGTATTCTTCTGGGAGAATACTGATATTTTAAAAGGTAAACCTTTGGTTCAGGTAGAAGCTTGGGACTTACACCTGCCTATCAGATATTTCAAAATAGGTGTCTCGTAGACATCTTAAACTTAAAATATCCAAACCTGAACTTAACTATCTTTCCCCAAAAATCCTCCTTCCTAACTTTCCTATTATTCTCAAGGGTACCGCTATCCTCCCAGTCACCTAGGCTCACAACCTAGATGTCATCCTCAACTCCTCAACTCTCTCATCCTCTACATACAATCAGTTGTCAACTCTTATAGTTTCTACTGTCATAATAAACTCTCATATATGCTTCTTTTCTCCTCTAACACTACCATCAGCCTGAGGCTAACCCTCAACACCTCACACTTCGGCTATTTCAAAAGCCTTGTGATTCACCTCTCTGCCTCGAGTCTCCCCCCACTCCAGTCCAACCTCATCTATTAAACCAATCTTCCTAAGATTTGACCATATCACCACCACCACCCCCACCTGCGATAAATTCCAATGGCTCCTCATCACCTCCAGGAACAAAGAGAATCTTTTGTTTGACTCTCGAAGTCCTTCATATAACCTGGCCCCTTCCTGCCTTTCCAGGCATCTTATTCCTTACTCCCTTCTGTGGTCCAATGGCACTAGCCTTTGTGATATGACACTCCATATCCCTTCTCAAAACATTTTCACGGGATGTCTCCCATGCCTCAAACACTGTATCTCCTCATCTCCATCTCTTAGCTTCCCTGGCTTTCTTCAAGATGCAGTTCAGGTCTCACCTTGTGCAAGAAGCCTTTCCCAGGCTTCCTTAATCTTCATGCCTTCCTTCTGAGACTATACCCAGTTTATCCTATATGTATCTTATTTGTACATAGTTGTTTGCATGCCATTTCCCTCATTAGGCTATGAACTCATTGAAAGCAAAGACTGATTATTGCCGTTCTTTGCATCCCCATCACTTAGAACAGTGTCTGACACATATCAGGTGTTTAATAAATGCTCATTGAATGACAGTAGGAAAGCATATTCAATTTCCCAAAAGCAATCCAGCCTATCTTCCAACTTCTGTTAAATTCTGGACCTAGTTAATTATCAATGTTCAATATCTATGGAATGCATATGTCCTGATAGACCAGCTTTATAGCTTATCTACTCAACTGTATCACACAGTCTCGCAAATTAAAATATAAAAGAGCCACCAATCCAGTGTGGACAGCCACTTTCTACTTCTCCAATGATTAGTGGAAAAGAAATAAAAGGTGCAAATAATCACCTAGTTTTAGCCCATTTCAAACACAGAATTAACTGTGAGCATTCCAAATGTGAGATCATTATCTAAAACCTATAAGTAGACACGTTATTAGAGAAAGAGTTCTCAACCTAAGGACCACAAATTTTTTATCTTAATTTGTTAACTATGCTTCAGGATAATTGATTTGCTTTATAAGCTTCAGTAAATTGATTTTCTTTATAAGCTTATAAATTTTATTTTGTGTGTTTAAAACACAATTCTAAGAAGAGATCCATAGGCCTCACCAAACTACCAAAAGGGCCAACAGGTTATACAAGAAAAAGTTCAAAATCTTTTTTACTAGAGAAACTAAAGAAAATCAATATTGACATTTCTTTAAGTTGAAGCAAAAGGATATTTTGCTAAATATGATGGTTCATAGATCCTTCTTGAATAATCAAAGAAAAGAGCTGGCAGAAATAGTTTAATCCTGTACAAAGACAACAAAAAGGACCACTTCATTGGATGTATGGACATCTTGTAGTTCACAACTCACAATAAAAATTTATTTAAAAAATCATCATGAAAATTACTGTAGTTTACATACCAATACTGGTTACAGGGCATAAGTAGATAGACAAATTCTATTAATAACTAAAAATAAGACCTTCCAAATTAAACCACCATATATTCTAATATTTAGTGACTGAAACAGAAGTGGACCTAAGAGAGAATGGAAAAAAATCTCAAGAAATATAACTCATGAGTAAGAAACAAGAAGCTAAATGCTTCTAGACTACACAAAAGCTTCATGACCATATATAATGAATACCTTCTTCAAGAAGAGGGTCAAGAGGGACTAGACGTAGCAAGAACAAAAATAATCACAAAAAAATTAAACATTTTTATCTTAGCACATAGGATATAACTGCTTACTAATGTAAGAGTCATTTCTAAATGTCTCCATAAAGTTAGGCCACTGACTTGTTAGAGCAAAATTAAAAATCAAAACCAAATTAGAATACTAAAAATGAGAAGACAACGAATGCAATTAAAACAACTCCTCAAAAAGAGAAATTGGTTTAATCAGTTTAATTATTAAAGGAATTGACACAGATTATCACCATTTCCTAAGAAAGTTGAATCAGTGTTAACCAACTACCACAAAAAGAAGCCTGAAAGAGTCTAGAAACCATCTCATCTGATAAACACCTATTTTCTTTGCTAGGCCTCAGTCAAGGGCAATGCTAGTATAGGATATAAACTCATTTGTAATGTCGAGAAGGATGATGGAAAATTATGAGCAGTATCATAATAGTCAGAATAGTAGAGGAAAAGAAATAAGTTTTAGACAGTTTGGTGAGAGGCCCAATTAAACTAGATCTTCTCAAGACCACTTAAGCATAGAATTAGATAGAAGGATATCAACAAATAAACAAAAAACGGGAGAGATCAGGTAAAATTACTTTAACAATATCACTATAGCTATACTCTCTCCATCAATAACAGAGGAAACAACATATATCTCCAATATCATAGTCCCCAATCTGCTACATGAGGACTGAAAAGACCTAGTATTAAAAAAGAGGTCCATGTTGGAGATGACTTAATTTTGAATGCACGGAGGGAATCAATTCTCAAGTTATCTGAAAGAGAAGAAAAAACCTAATGCATGGAAAAAATCACTGGCATTCTTAGCACTACAAATAAATGTGACTCAAATCCTGTGAGAATAATATAGTGAGAGGTTTCATAAGAACAGCTCTCCTCTCACTACATCAAACAATTCAAGTAAAGAACCCCAATATCTAAGTGAAAAAAATGAATATATCAAGTAAAAGAAATCTCAACCCCTCATCATTATATCATTGTTATGAGTGGTGGGATAACAGAAGAATGCTCCTTTCAGATTAATGATAATAATATTTACATAGCACCTGCTATGTGCCCGGCACTGTGCTAAACACTTTGCAAATATTATTTCATTTGAGCCTCACAACAATCCTGGGAGCTAAGTGCTATTATTATTATCTCCATTTTACAGATGAGGAAGTTGAGGCATACAGAGGTTAAATCACTTGCCCAGGGGCACATCTTGTGAATGTATGAGGCCAAATTTGAAATCAGCTGTTTTGACTCCACACCCAGCACTCTATGTACAGCACAACCACCCAGCTGCCTCAGACAAGGAAAGGAGATGTTGAGACAAGGGGTACAGGTCATGAATGATCAAGTCTGAAGAGGAGAGGTAGATGAGAAGTTTCTGATTTCTGCTCCTGCCTTTGTGGTGGTGGGAGGGTAAGAACAGGACAGAGTGGGGGATCATAGAGGAATGAGTGGGAACTGAGTAAAGCCAGTGAAAAGGGAACAATCTGGCACCAGCCTGAAGTAATACCACAGAGGTGGAAGAGCACAAGACAGGAAGCTTGTAATGAACTTTGCTAGGAGTGAGGAATTGCTTGTTGCACACTTCAAGAAATCAGTTTCTATAAGACAGAGTTTTATGTTTGTGTTTGTTGTGTTGTACTATGTAGAGGAAGTGACTGGGTACCCAGGAAGGTATGGCTCAGGGGAGAGACTCATAGGTTCAAAGAGAGAATGGTATGGCACTCTCCACATGATAAGTTATTTGAAAAAAAGAAATGTTGTTCCAGATGAATTTTCTTATTATTTTATCTAGCTCTGTAAAATGATTTTTTGATTGGTATGGCACTTAATAAGTAAATTAATTTAGGTAAGATTGATGGACTTCATAATAACCTGGAAAAATTTACATGATCTGATGAGTGAAGGGAGCAGAACCAGGAGAACATTATACACAATTACAGACACACGGTATCTGTGATGACTAACTTTGATAGAGTTGGCTTTTCTTAGCAATACAAGATTCTAAGGAAGCTCCAAAAAACTCATGATGGAAAAAGCTATCCACATCCAGAGAAAGAATTACGGAGTCTGAATGCAGATTGAGGCAAACTATTTGCTATCTTTTGTTTTCCTTCTTTTTTGGTTTTATTTCTTCTTTTTCATGATTCATTCCATTGATTATAATTCTTCTTTATACAATTTGACTATTGTGTGAATAAGTTTAATGCAAAGATGTATGTGGAAACTTAGATCACATGCTGTCAGTGGGGAGGGGGAAGGAAAGGGAGAGGAAGAAACTTTGGAACTCAAAAACTTGTGGAACTGAGTGTAGTAAACTAAAAATAAAAAAGAAAAGAAAAAAGAAATGAGAACAGGATCAGAAGAAGAGTTACACAATACCACCCACTACACCATAACTAACAAACCTGAGAATAGCTACTGCAGTAGATGTTCCCAGCTTTTCAGTTCTCATACCCCTGGAGCTTTCAGTAAATCTTCCTGCCCTCCTTGGTCAATAAGAAAGGAAATAAGTTCTAGAGTTTACCATATGTATGTATATAAGAAATAAAAGAGATTAATTTTAATAAAGAAAATTTTATTTGGTACATAAAAACATTTTTAAACATGAAAGACTAATAATATTTATCAGAACATAGGCAAATAAACTAGTGAGGCCCTTGATTCTATCTTTTATTAATCAAGAGTTTTATTTCTGATGTAATTTTTTTTTAATGCCAGTATAACATGTTACATCACAGTTTGTTTCATGCTTTGGATCTGATAGAGGACATGACTGAGAATCTTGATTCAAGTAATTAAAGCCTTGTTAGCATAGTTAACAAGAATGTGATTTCTTTCTAAAAGAGTACATCAAAATTTTTCTAATTTTTTTAGTTGTAAATCAGTTCACATTTTCTGGTTATTGTAGAGATCCGTTTCCTTTTTCTCATCTTTCACAGGGTTATCATATCTCATTTTTTTCCTAGATCAATATGAACATTTTTTTATATACAAACTTTATTAATTTGGTTTTAGTTAGTGGTAATTATACCTTCATCTGATTCTTTCACATTTTTAAGACTTACTACAATGCTCCCTCCCTTTCTCATCTTGTTCCCTCCTCCCTCTTCTTCTTCCTCCTCCTCTTCACCATTCTCTTTACAAACTGCTACTAACACAAATACCTCTGGAATATTTCAATATTATAATATAGTTATCAAATATCACCCACAACTCCTTGACAAACTTCTCATCCCTATAGTGGATACATATATCCCAAGATTAGAACTCCAATACTAGAAATTTAAAATAAGCAAATTTGAAGAGAACTACAACAGAGTGGCATCATGAAAAACCAAAAAAAAGAAAGCATTGAGAGGAGATGACCAACAGACTGAAAAACTACAGGGAGGTCAAGAAAACCGTGTGGGCAATGAACATAGACAATTCTTTCTCTGAGTTCAGCTATGAAAGGTAGGAGAAACACAGGACACAGCTTGAGAAGATGTGAAGGGATTTTAAGGATGTGTGAGATCTGCATGTGCTGGTATGCAGTAGGGAATTGAACTAGTGGATAAGGACAGTAATCATTTTGTATAAACATACATATCAAATGTAAGTTTCTTGGCAACAAGGACTCTTTTGCTTTGTCTTTGTATCCCCAGTATATAACATAGTAGCAGGTGCATAGTTGGCAGCTAGGTGGCACGGTGAGTAGAGCACCAGCACCAGAGTCAGAAAGACCTGAGTTTAAATCCAACCTCAGACTCTTGATGCTTACTATTGTATCACCTTGGGCAAGTCACTTAACTTTAATTGCCTTACCTTCCCCCCTCCAAAAAAATAAATAAATGTTCATTGACTGGTGATTCAATGAGTGGTATCCTGAAGATAGGAAAGTATCAAGGGTATAAGTATTTGACATCAGCAAAAAAAAAAGGCCACACCATTCTCTGAAACTGGACCAAAGAGGAAAGGGTGGGGAGAGGGGAAGGGGGACAAACAATCCTGAAGTGATTTTAAGCATGGAATCAGAAAGGAAAGGGAGCCTGTAACAGATGGCCTCGATTTTTTTCAGTCAAGTAGAAGGTAAAGTCATCCACTGAGATATAAACATGAGGGAGTGGTGTGAGCAGCTTGAGAAGAGGTTTGGAATAGTCACAGTGGGGAGTGTGACAGAGAGTGGGTCAAAAATGAAAAATAAAGGACAGGCAAACAGCAATGCGGCCCCCACTGGAACTAGATAATATAAACATGCAGTGGACCCAGGCAGCATGGTTACATGAATTACTCCGGCATGTTCAGATGCACAAGAGCAAAAGCAGAGAAGGCAGATGACAGGAGTAATCAAAGATAAGAGATAATTACCAGTAAGACAATGATGCAAGGGATTCAAGTTTTGGAGATAGCATACAGCTACTTTGATTTACTTAAGAATTTTGAAGGAAAATGAGACCAGAGTAGCAGAAATGCCTTGGGGAAGAAGAAAGGAATGGAGGGAACCAGAATATATGCCATCTTGGAGTGGGTAGGAGGGTAGAAATGGGGAGAAAATTCGTAATTTAAACTCTTGTGAAAATCAATGTTGAAAACTAAATATATTAAATAAATTAAATAAAATTTTTAAAAAAGGAAAAAAAAGAATAAAGGAATGGAGTGACTAGAAGTTGCAATGAGGAGAGAAAGTAAGTTTTGAAAGATGGAACACAGGGAGAGCTAGGAAGCTAGATACATGGTTAGATACAAGAATTTCAGAGTTCTGGGTTATGGATGTGGAACACTTGTGAGTAGTGATAAGAACAACAGCATGGTCATTCCTGTTTGTGGCTGAGGTGGAATGAAAATGCCAACCACAGAAGTTGAGGAGGTTGATAAACTAAGAATCAAGGTTATATGAAAGAATATCAACATAGAGAGTCAGCATAGCATAGTGGGTAGAGTGTTACTAATGAGTTCACAGTCAGGAAGAAATGTCTAAGTCAGGGATGAGGAACCTGTGACTGCGAGGCCACACGTGGCCCTCTAGGTCCTCAAGTGTGGCCCTTTAACTGAATCCAAACTCCACAGAACAAATTCCCTTAATAAAAGGATTTTTTCTATAAAACTTGGACTCAGTCAAAAGGTCATACCCAAAGACCTAGAGGGCCATATGTGGCCTCGAGGCCACAGGTTCTCCACCCCTGGTCTAAGTCTTCCTCTGACATCTACTGGCTATGTAACCTTGGCAAGTGACTTAACCTGTCATGTTGCAAGCAACTCTTGAGACTATAAATTTCAGAGAAGGTGCTAATCTTCATTGGTAGAAGACATCTATCATGAGAAGCTTCCCAATACAATGATGAAATCAATGGTCCATTCCAAAAAAGAAATCAACATGTAAGTTTAAGTCTACAAATATAAAGGCAATATTTGATGTGGAGAAGAAGAGAGTGACCCAGGTACGGAACTTCTTCAAAAGAAAGGATGACCAGATAAGCTGCCACCAAGATCTAGACAAGATGATATAAGAGAATGGAGTGAAAGTCAAAGAAGGAGAGGTCACTAAGTAAAGGTGGTATTGAGAGATGCTGGAAGCAGAAGCACAAAAATGATTTTGGGGAAGTGCTTTGTAACCTTAATACCCCAGAAAAATGGGAACCATATAATTATTTTTTAAGATTTCCTTTTTACATTCACCATCTTCCCTTCATACTAACTCTGTCTCCTGAATTGGCTATGTCTGTTATCTGAATCATCATTTTCTTAGCCACCTAGGCTCAAAATCTTAGTCTTCTTCCATATCTCACTCTCCTTTCCCTCTCATACACAATCTGTTACCAAGTCCTATAAATTTGAAACATGTTGCATCAATTTTCTCTTTCAATTTCCACTGGAATTTCCTAAGTATTTCCCACCTGGACTACTGAATAACACCCCACTTGGCAGGGGGAGCTGTTGGTTCATCAGCTTCCAGTCAAAGGATCATAGCGTCCACTTAAGAGTTGAAGGAGATAATATATATCATCTAATCCAACCTCCTGATTTTACAAATAAGGAACTCAGTCACACACATGGGAACAGATAGTCCGTCTTCTGGCTCTAAATTTTCTACTGTACCACCTTTCTATCCTATGCATATGCCAGATCCATCTTCCTAAATCAAAAATAATCAAATCAAACTATGTCCCAGCTCAAAAACTTCTAAAGTTTTCCTCTTCTGATTCCTAACTTAATTAGTATTGAGTATGACACTTCATACTCTAACATTGTCTCAATCCACAATGCAGAGGAAAGTGCTGCATCTGGAGTCAGAGAAGCTGGATTCAAATCTTGACTTACAATTACGGTCTGTGGGAGCAGAGGCAGCCCTTTATCTTCTCTCAGACTATTACCTCACATATAAAACAAAGAAGTTGGCCTGAACAACTTCTGGGCTTCCTTCCAGACCACTGTAATTCTGTAATTCCTATGCCACAACTTCCTTACGCTACAGATATACCATGAGCTTTTACCTGTGTACATAGATACCTCTGTACAAGATGTTTCTTCTCCTGCAATGCCTTTTCACCATTTCTACCTGTCAAAATCTTTTCCCTTATTTCACATCCATGTTACATCCAACCTCTTTCAAGGACACTTCTCTGATTCCCAGTTGGACATGATGGCTGTGTCCTCTAAAACCTCTCTGATCTTTACAATAAGGCAGCCCAAACTTTGTCAATTCCACTTCTTTAGGAGTCCTTGCTACAAGAGGATTTGCAGAAGTTATGCTGTGATACTTAACAAGCATGTGTTATACAACTAAGGAGAGGCCCTTGAGAAATCTTACTGTATTTTGAGTCAGGGCAACATTCCCTTCTCCCTTTGAGCAAGAGGGTTCAGGGAAGACAAACTGTTCTCCCAAAAGTTCTTTGAAAATGTTCAATTCATTCCACATCACACTGAGTTCTAGTACAACAGAATTCTGGTGAATTACAATGTAGTATATGCAAAGCAAAAATTAATGAGTTGCTTTTATGAGGATATATTGAAAGTAAAGCTGATAATTTATAAAGTGATATCTTTTAGTGCATCTACATCTAAAAGAACAACATCTTCTAAAAACTCCCTTCTATCTTATTTTTAAAATAACAGCCAAACTTACGCCTCATTTACAGGTACAAAGATGTAATCTTTATTAAAGATGTTTATATGACGAGTCCATGTACGTACTCTTTTATGTCTTCTCTGTGCCATTCTGTGAATATGAAAAAAAAACACATTTTGATTCCATAATCAATCAATCAAAAAGCATCTGTTAAGTTCTTACAATGTGACAAGAATTTTCCCTTAAAGTTGTGGAAGAAAGACCTCTGGGTTACTATTTTTTTAATCTGAAAATAGAACTTGGCACATCATAGTGGTGAATTAGTGAATGAAAAAAAGAAAGGAATTAGATGTATGTGCTCACATTAGTGTAGATCTTCTCTCTAAGATGTTTACACTCCACAAAAATATTCTACTTCACTTGGCTTATTGTTTTTAAAATCTCAAAACATTGTCTTCTATAAGGTAACTATTTTAGCAAAATCTCTTGAGTTATTTCTTTTTTAGTTTATTTCCTTCTAATAAGCAAAATACAGCAATTTTAGGCTATCATACTAAAAATAATTCATAATTTATACCACTAAAACAAATAACTACTGCAACCTGATTGTCAAAGCAGGCATTATAACTTTATAAGGGCAGTAGATTCAATAACATTGTTAATGTGAGATTTGGTCACCTCATGATGCCTACACCCCAATCACAAACTTGCTATAACAAAAGCTTACTCAGTAGTTAAAGAAATCTCAAAGATATGAGTTCATTGTGAATCAATTGCCAACAGCAATTAAGGGAGAATTCTATTTTCACGATATAACATCAAGAGCATCCAAACAAATTATTTACAGACTCAACTTGTTCACATAAAGCAAACGTTTGGGGTACACTGTACTTACAAACAATTACAAGTTACATGGGTACAAAGTTCACAAGATATTTTGTTGTTCCAAAGTAAAGGCACACACTATTGGTGGAGCTGTGAATGAGTCCAACTATTCTGACGAGCAATTTGGAACTATGCCCAAAAAGCTATAAAATTGTACTTACCTTTAACTCACAGATACCACTACCCAAAAGAGAACAAAGAAAGAGGAAAGGGGCCTATATGAAGAAAAATATTTATAGCAGTTCTTTTTGTGGTGGCAAAGAATTGAAAACTGAGGAGAGCCCATAAACTGGGGAATGGCTGAACGTGTTACAGTATACGAATGTGATAGAATACTATTGTACTATAAAAAATGATGAAGGGGATGGTTTCAGGAAAACCTAGAAAGACTTGCATAAGTAAGGAGAACCAGGAGAACAATTTATACAACAGCAATATTATAAAGATAATCAGCTCTGAAAGTTAGTATAACAGCCAACCACAATTCCAAAGAACTCATGATGAAACATGCCATCCACTTCCAGATAGAAAACTGATGGACTCAGTGCAGATTAAATTATATTTCCTTTTCTTTCTTTTTTTCTTTTTTTTTTTTTTACCATTTTTTCCTGAAACATAGCTAATGTAGGAATTTGTTTTGTGTAACTATACATATTTGTAATGAGTTGGGGTTGGGGGTTTTTTGCTTTCTCAGTGAGTAAAGGAGGAAGAGGGAGACAGGAAAGAATATGAGAACTGAAAATAAAACTGAATTTTAAAAAGAACAAAAGTACATTAGAAAATGAATACTATTGTGCTTATATTTCTCTATTTGCTATAACTATATTTAAAAATAATATGAATTATTAGTAAAATGAGTGATGATTTCCAAAATACTGTATTGGTTATTTGGAGTAGGATGGCAATTAGGAGTAGGAAAAGGAAAGAGGAAAAGTACTAGTACTGAAAATGGAAAACTTCTCTTTATAAACAATTCCAGTGGGATTTGTGAAAGATTAGTAGAGTTAACAGTTAAAATACATGCTCAGAGTTACGAGAATGAAAGAAACAGGATGAAAAGAAATATAATGTTTCATCTGTCAAATGAAGGGCTCTTAGGAGGTGTCTCAGTGATAACATAAGGAGGATGCATGCCCACTGGAATGGGGGTGGGGAGGAAAGTGTGAAATTGTGGAGGCAATTAAAACTTGAGATTTGTCAAAAGACTAGGTTTTAATATCTAAACATATGTTCTTGGTCATAATTGCTAGGCCAGAGAGTGTGGATGGATCAGTGCAAATTCATCTCTCTCGGAAAACAGCTCCAAAACACCTGCCATGTTAATGGTAGGCCAATAGTACCACCTCCACATGTGAAAAATAGTAGTACATCCTATGAGATTCAAGATATGGAAGCACAGTAACAACTACAAAGTAGTGACAGTTTCTTCCTGAAAAGACAAAGATCAACCAACACAAACAATTAAAGAAATTTTTGGTGACTATACTATGACTAATGATAGGGACTAGCTAAATGACACTAAAGGTGATTAAAAAGGAACCATCGAAGAGTTCCAGTCTTCCAGGGAGATTGGCTTCATTTTTTTTTCATTTAATAGGCACCATAAAAAGTTTGTGTTTTTGTTTACTGTATCTCCAATCAGCTTAAAGTACAATCAGATATGAAATGCAAGTACTTTCACAGGGACTTTTTTTTACTGCTTGGCAAAAATTGTTTGGCATATAGTAAAAATAAGAAGATGATGCTTTCTATTTAGCTTAATGAAATTCAATACACAAAATACAAAAAGACACAATTTTAAAGGGCTAATTTTATAAATCAGTATGAAAATTGAAAGTTTGATAACATATTCTATCATTGAGCAATTGTTATTGGTGTAAGGAGACGATCCAAAAGAATTTACTTGCTGTAATACAAAAAAAAAAAAAAAACATTATAAAGGGATCTCTAAAGGGAAAGACAGGTCATGAGGACAGTATTATAGTGGAAAGGCTCCAATCCAGGTAATTTATTCAGTATTTATTTAGTTAGTATTTATTATTAGTTAATTATTGTAGTAACATTAACAGGAAAAAACTATCTGTACAAAGATTTTCATTGTAATATTATATTTAAAAACTGAAAACAATTTAATGTCCAACAGCAGGGGAACGAATCAATAAATTATTGTACTTTAATATAATACTAATTAGTATTTAGTTAGTAGCACTTTCTTCTCTGAACAAAAATTTGAACCCCTATTATGTAATAGCTTATTTTGTGTCTAATTATTTCATAATGTTAGCCTTGACTTTCCAATCAAATTTTAAGCTTTTCAAGGGCAGGAAATATATGCTGTGCTTTCTTCAGTATTTCTACAAATGCTAGTTAAAGAGCAAATGCTCAGTAATACCTATTGATTAGCTGGTTGGTGAAATTTGGCTCCCATACTGGCAAATTTGGCTCCATGTTAATAAAGAAATAAAATTCAAGATTCATATGTAATTTAAATTAAATTTATGTGTATTTGTAAGGAAAAACTCGATACAATGTCTATTAACAAAGACTTATTAAATCAAAATGTAGTCCCTAAATAATACAATCAGATTTCCTTGAAAAATTTTACTCTTAAAAAATGTAATGTAGTTTGTCTTACTTAGTTTTTTGGGGGAAGGGGGATCTATTTAGGTAAGCATGTCACTTGAAAACAACCTCAACGTAAGACACATAAAATATATGCAACATAAAAATCAATTTTATATACATGAATTTAGGAGCAGGGTATTAAAAGTCTAAAGTGCTAAGTATACTTTTATGTTATTCTTACTTCATGTATTTACCTATCTCTAATCCCAACTTTGAGGAGAAAACATAACTTCTCTCTCCTTTATTTTATCCTGGAAGGCTTACACTATCAATAATATTGACAATTCTAATCCTTGTAGTCCAAAGTGTGATTTTAAACATACCATGTAACAAATTCTGATAACATTGTGTGTGTTCAGGATCATTAATTACCGTGTCTGTGGGTTTGGGGAGCAAAGTGTTCAATTTCTATCTCATAAAGTTCATTCTAAGAATATTACTCTATTTCTCCAAGTAAAGTAACATGATGAAAACAATGTTTCAGAAAAAACTAACCTGCTACAATGTGTAGTTTCAGACAGTCTCACTACATTTAAACTTATCATTAATTCTGATTATCCAGGTGACTGCTGCAGCTCTTTCTTATAGTGGCAAAGAACTGGAAACAGAGTTGATGGATTGAAGATGTAGAACAAAACAGAGGATGTCTCAAAAGTCTTAGTACAGAATTGCACTTGAGATTATTCATACATAACTGTACTTAGCTTACTTTGAGACACTTGGTATACATGTTTGGTCATGGAGAATGAGGAAATTTGTTTTGCTTGACAATGAGTATGTGTTACAAGAGTTTTATTTTTCTTGTTTTCTTATAAGTATTTATTAATTGAGAGATAAAAAAAATTTTTAAATGTTCAAATTCACTAATAAAGAGAAGCAAATTTAAATAACTCTGAAGTATTAATTCACGCCCATCAAATGCACAAATATAATTAAAAGCAAAGTCCAATAATGGTGAAGTTATGGAACAACAGGTATAATCATCCATTACTGGTGGAATTACAAACTTGTATGATGTTTTTTTAGTTAACAATCTGATAGTACCATGATAAAATTACAGAAATACTTATTCTCTTTGTCCTAATATTTCCATTGTTGCAGTATACTCTGGAAATATTAATAGGAAAAAACCTAGCTGTACAAAGATTTTCATTCTAATATCATTTTAAAAAACTGAAAACAACAGGGGAATGAATCAATAAATTATTGTACTTTAAGATAATACTATAATGCATTTATGACCAACAGAAACAAAACATATACAAATATGTAATATTTATAACTTTTAGGTTACAAAAATAACTTTTAAAAAACTATATGGAATAATGAAAAGAAAAAAAAACAGAACCAGAAAGATATATAGCACTCTAAGACTACATAAATGGGGTAAAAGTGAATAAGAATGAATAGAAAAAGAATTCTAATGAAGATTTAAAGGGAGTGACTGAAAAATGATAATTTATGAAATTAAAATAATTTAAATTTAATGAATTACTAAGCAAATTTAGTTAGATGTATTTAGTTCAATGTTAATCATTTAACAAAATATTTAAAAATACTGATTCAAAGGAAGGTAATGTTAACGCAGGGTTCAAAAGAAAATGACAAAGAAATAGCAAAACAAAACATAATACCTCAGAAAGTCAACTTACGAAAGGTTTGGATTTTCTTCTGATGAATTATTTTCTTTTCTAGTCAAGCATTTATAGAAGAAGCTGCTAAAAATGTGGCTTCGTTCAACAAGATCATCTGATGCTTTTTCCAATATAAGATATCTATAAAAGCAGAACAACACCAAAAGAAATCATTTATGACTTGGAAGTTTTGCCCTTAACTCAGTCTCCCACAAAATATTTTATAATATACACTGAAAACCTCTAAGTTTTAGAGTTGATTAAATTAAACCAATCATTTTTAAATGTAAATAATAATTTGATTCTTATATATTGAATATAAACATTAGTGGCATCACCCTTTCACCAAGATCAGTTTAATAATACATAGCTTAATATTACCTACTCTTTCCAGATATAGCTAGGAGAAACGGGATCACACAAAGGAGTCTTGAACCAATTATGGAATTCTCATTAAACTCGATTTCAAGCTACTTTCTACACCAAAACATTCTCTTCAGTCCACGGAGCTAATGTTTCTTTTTATTTCAACAATCTGGTAACAAACTAAAGGCCTATCTTAAGCCTTTAAAAACCAGAGAATTTAGAACATTCATTAGCTGTTTTCAGCAGTTTGTTAAAGAATAAAAAATAAATACATATTTCTTTAAAAAAAAACCCCAAACCTCTAACAAACAAAAAAATCTAGTTAAACAAGTACATTTACGCCATGAAATAAATTAAATCCGGAGTAATCCAAATAAAATAGTAAATTCAAAACTAAACTGAAGACTAACCAGTTTCCTTTTTAAAATCTTCCCACAAAAGATCTTATTTAAAAGATAACTCTGAGCCATTTGCCCCCTAAAAACCTAAGAATTACATGGTTACTGTGGATAAATTCTGCAGTAACTGATTATACCCAAAGTAATAGTCTCAATGGATATAAGGAGCTAAGAAGTTGTTTGCACTGAAAAGATAAAAAAGTTTCTCCACAGTGCCCTTTTACATTTATTTCTGTCAATTACTTCCTAAGCCAAGTAGTTGTTTTTTTTTTTACTCTAGACTGGCTTGTCAGCTATAATTATCACATCTACAAGTATTTATACTTTCCTTTTGCAAAAAAAAAAAAAAGGAAAGATCTTGTTTTGTTGTATTTTAATACTTCAAGGATCTTGTCAGGGAGAGTACTCTCCAACAAAGATCTTTAAGACTTAATATATGGTCTTGGAGAATTGCTAAAACTAAAAAGTTTATCACCTTAAGCTAACTTGGTGATGACAAGCTTCTCTGGCCCTCAGAAGACAGATAATAGAGCCTAACATCTTGTAAGCACCCAAAGTCTCTCCAGCTTTGTAGCACATACCCTGGCATGCATTCTGCTGGCACAGCCTTCAAGAGCCTGAGGTTCCCTCTATACCAAAACGAAGGCTCACACTGGGACTTTAATAGAAGGAAATAATACTTGAAAAAAGTTTTGTGTTCATCTGACCTTTACAACTGTATGCAAAGTTGCAAAATGCTTTTAGACTTACAAAAATCTTTACTTACATAATCTTATTTGATCTTCACAAAAGCCCTGTGAAATAAGTATTACTATCTCCATCTGACAGATGGTTTAAGTGACTTAATTGATCACAAAGCTATTAAGTGTTGGACGCAAGACACAGCTCAGGTCTCTCTTCACTCCTAGTCTAACTATTTCACCGCCTCTATTTGCCAAACAGTTAGTGCATTCTCATTTACTGCTTAATGTGTTTAATACAATTGTGATCATCACCTTCCCTAAAGTTCTGCTCTGCTGCTTTTTTGTTGCACAGAGGAATCCTGGGGTTTGAAGAGCTATGTCGGCAGAGTGCAGAAAGCATGTCAGGTGTTTGAAGACTTGCCTAGCTAAGTTCAGAGGCAGCCTTCATCAGCTTAGGTACAGGGAGATTGATGTTTTGACCAAAGCAACTCTCCAAAGTGATTTCCTAACCTACAGAGGGGCTATAATTTGTGTCAAAAGGGAGATTTCTTGCTATAAGAAATAATGAATACAGAGGAACATGAAAAAACCTATAAAATTGGTGCAAAGTGAAATAAAGATTGGGGAAAAGAATATACACAATGACTATAACAATGCAAATGGAAAAAAACAACCACTATGAAACACTCAAAAATGAATGTCGTGAAATTATGAAGTATAAGCTTGACCCCAAAGGAGAGAGTTTAGAATATACCTCTCCCAACTCCTTTGTGGGGGGGGGGCACCGCGGGGAGTAGGGAAGGAGAGTATACAGACATGCAGAACATAGTATAAAATGTCTGATTTTTTCAATATATTGACAGGTTTTGATGATGATCTATTTTCTTTCTCTTTTTTTTCCTTTCTTTTTTTTCGGAAAAAAAAAGTTCATTATAAAAGATGGCTCTCTGGAAGAAAAAAGACTACAGAGAATAATCTAGGTAGAATTTTTTTTAAATCCTGCAAAACTTATTTTTTTTTAAAGGAAGAATACCCACACTAACAAAAATATAGATCCTTGAAGTATAATCATCCCTTTAGAATCAAAGAAGATAAGAGCAAAAGAGACAAGTATGGTGGAACAGATGAAACTAGGGCTTAATAAATAACCAAATATATTTTCTCAATTTCAAAATCACAGGAAAAATCTATGATAATGAATTCAAAGAATAACTTCTAAGTTACAGCCTTAGTAAGGGAAGAAAATCACAGGTAAATCTTTTTCTATTTAAAGTGAAAATTAGGATTAGATCTTTATCTCCATATAGGACATATGGAGATGTGATACATTTCCAGTTAGATCAATGATCTATTTATTTAAAAGATCACAAAAATTAGCAGAAATGCAATGATGTATTCTTTGCAATTACAAAAACAAAACCAACAAAATAAGTTATAGTAGACAAAGTAAAATAATTTAATTACAAGAAAAATAAGGAGTTTCTGTACAACAAAAGCAATGCATCTGGAATTTTTAAAAAACAGGCTGGGAAAACAATTTACTGTAAATATTTCTTTTATAAATTTGAGGTCAAAAGGATTTAACACAAAGAAACAAATTGTTTCTTTGAGGTCACCTAAAATACTGTTCAAATTCTCTAACAATCAGAGAAATGCAAATTAAAGCAACCCTTAAATGCCTTATTTTTTACCTATTACATTGGCATTGATAGTTAGAAAGGAAAAAAAATCAGTGTTTATGAGGCCCTGGAGAAATAGGCACTGCTGAGGGAGCTCTAAACCAATTTAATCCTTTTGGAAAACAATGTGGTAAAATAAAAAGTTACAAAACTGACCCATTGACCCCAGTATCAGGAATATGCCCCAAAGAGGTTTTATGAGGGGGAAAAAAAGACCTTTCCATAAAAAAAATTTAAGACTACATTAATCATAATAATAAAAATAGTGGAAACAGCTCATGAATCCAATTACTGAGGGATAATTTATGAACTATGGCTTATAAAGATGATAGGATATTATTATTACATAAAAAGACAAAAGTGAAAAATATGAAGTTCATATAAAATGATGTAAGGAAAAAAGCAAAATCAGAACAATGTATACAATGATTACAAATATGAAATAATTAAAAAATGATAGTAGCAATAAACACCAAAAGGAATATACAAAAGGAAAAATGTTCAAATGAAGACATGAGAGCAAATAGAATGATTTTGTTATTATCTTATTAATTTGTAAAAGTTAATATATACTTAAAATATATTTCAAAAAATGAAATTTCGGGGTTATGTATGATCATCTTTATTTCTATTCATAACTTGAATGTTTTTGTTGAAGGTTAGTTACTAAATTTACATCAAAAAACTAATTCTGCTAAAAGATACAATAGACAAACTAAAAAGAGATGCTCAATTCCTACCATAATATTAAATTAAAATTTAAGCTTTTCAACATATTTACTCTGTATCTTCTTAAATTTGCATCTTTTTCAAAATTCCTTCCATACAAAACTATAGTGGTCACAACAGCTATACTGAACTGAACTGTCTATTGGAAATGAAGAAATGAAACTATGCTATCAACTTAGAGAAATTTTGGCAAGCCAGAAAAAAATTAATTTCACAAGATGATAATAGCCAGTTAGAAGACTGAGGACTCAAAGGAACAAGTTAATAGTACAGTTGTTTGAACAAAAAAGAGTGGCATTTATATGACAGTTGTCAATTTTTGTATTAGTAGATATGTATTTGATGTGATAAGTGATATCAGATTTGCATAAAGACTAGAAAAAAGTTAACAGAGAAAATCTGAGAAGTTTCTGCTGACATTCTGAGAGTATAGTTACTTAAGGTACTTAATATCTTTTTTTCCTAACTTTTGACAACAAAGGTAGGTGACTTATGTTAACCATAAAAAGGTATGTTTGTTATTTTACTTACTTAAGATAGAAATCAATGATTACATCATTAAGAAATTCCCCATCTTCCAAGCACTCTAGATCTTCATTAGTAACTCCTAATCCTCCTTTTGTAGGTGGTGGAGGATATACAATCAACCTAAAAAGTAACAATGAAGTTCAAACAATGATGAATTGTGATTTAAAATACTACTTATAAAAATGGTATTCTCCCGCAGAAAAGGAATGTAAATAAACTATAAACAATTATATTTCCCTTCTTTCTTCCTACTGCATCAAATTTCATACTCAATTTCTTTTCTGTAAGTTTCTTTTAAGTTCGCTACAGCACACTCTCTGTCCTCTTTCTTCCTCTCTCTCTCTCTCTCTCTCTCCCCCTCCTCCTTCTCCTTCTTCTTCTTCTTCTTCTTCCTCCTCCTCCCCCTCCCTTCCCCCCTCATAATTCTAGAAAAAAGAATAGGTTGTTATTGTAGGGCAGAAGGTCTTCACTTTTTTGGTGTCATGAACCCACTCCTTAGGCTGTCTAGGGAAGCCTAATCCTCATAATAATAGTTTTCATTGCATAAAATAAAACACATAGGATTACAAAGAAAAACAATTATGCTGAAATACAATTATCAAAATCTTTTTTAAAACAAGTTTGTAGATCCCAGATTAAGAACTCCTGCTACAGAGACATATTTCTTGTGCCTAATGTGCCTAATACAATAAGACTAAAATGAAAGCTCAGGATCTGTGTCCACAAAGAAAGGTCCTATATAGATTTCAAAATGTGTAGAAAACAAACTAAATGGAAAACAAACTGAAACACAATTTCTAGTATGTGCAAGATACTAGAAATCAGGCTATGGCTAGTCAAGAACTCTTCCTCTAGTATCTAGTACAAAAGTTTATAAAGAATTGCACTTGTGAATTATTGCCCCAAAGCTAGGTTGGACTGGTAATGAAGAATGGTTGCGGGGTAAATAAGGATAACTGATAATAGGAAAGGTATAAACTATACCCCTTGAACTACTCAGATAACACTAGTTAACTTAGATTTTGTGATCATCTTTCCCTTGGTTCTCTTTTTTTTTTTCTATGACCACCTCCTCTACCACATCTGAATCCATACTTCACACCTGTAACAGTGGATATGCCCCAGGTTCTAGTCTGGGCCCTCTTTCTCATCACTCTAACACTGTCACTCAGTGACCTGATCTATTCCTATGGATTTAATTGTCATCTCTATGCAGATGACTACCAGATCTACAAATCTAGCTCTGCTTTCTCATCGGACCCCCAGTCTCAACTGCTTATTGGACATTTCAAACTGGATGCCCCCAGTCATCTAAAACTCAAGGTGTCCAAATACATTCTTTTCCCCAAAACCCATCCATCCCTCTTTCTAGGGCACTTCTAAGCATCCAGGTTTGCAACCTCAGTGTCATCCTAGTAAGTAGCTAGGTGGTACAGTGGATAGAGCACTGAGACTGGAGTCAGGAAGATCTGAATTCAAATGTGACCTCAGACACCTACTAGCTGTGTGACTTTGGGAAAGTCACTTAACCTCTGTTTGCCTTTTCCTCTTTTGTAAAATGAGGATAATGTTACTATCTACCTCCAAGAGTGTTGTGAGGACCAAATGAGACATAATTGTAAAAAGTTTGGCACCATATCAGGTGAATAGTAAGCATTATATAAAATGTTAGCTACTTGTGGGGGAGTGAGGTAGTGAGAGAGCAAGCAAGGTGGTGCAGGAGATAGAGCGCTGGGCTTACAGTCAGGGAGACCTGAGTTCAAATCCCAATGCAGACAATCACTAATTGTGTAATCCTGGGCAAATCACTTTAACCCTGTTTGACTTAGTTTCCTCTTCTGCAAAGTGATCTAGAGAATCACTCCAGTACCTTTGCCAAAAACAAAAATCCAAATAAGGTCATGAAGAGTCAGGCACAACTGAACAATACAACAATTTCTTTTTTTATTATCCTTGACTCTTCATTCTCCCATACCTCACATATCCAATTGTTGACAAATCCCATTATTTCTTCCTCCACAACATTTCATTTCTGCATCCTTCTTTCAACTACACAGTTACCATCCTAGAAGTTCAGGCCTAGCCTGGACTATTAGAATAGCCTTCTAATGGGGCTTCCTGCCTCAAGTCTGTCTCCATTCCAATCCATCATCCACACACCTGCCAAATTCTTTTCTAAAGTGCAGATAAGAACATGACACTCCCTTTCTCAATAAACTCCAGTGGCTCCCTAGGACATTTAGGATGTAATGTAAACTCTGGTAAGAATTTAAAGTCCTTCACAAGCTGGTCCTAACCCATCTTTTAGGAATTCTTATACGTGACTACTCTTCATGAACACCATAGTTGAACCAAAATGGCTTTAATACTGTTCTTCATATGTAATACTCTCCTTCCTCTCTCCATCTCCACACCTTTGCATTGCGTGCCTCATGCCTAAAATGTGCTCCCTCTATACTTCAGCCTCCAAGAAGCCTTAGTTTCCCTCAAAATTCAGCTCAAACATTACCTTTTCCATTAAGCCTTTCTCAGTCCCCCCCCAACTCCTAGTGCCCTCCATCCTCCTAAGTACTTTATGTTTATTTGTTATATAAGTATGCTGCATATACTTACATATGAACATACTGTTTCCTTCAAAAGAACTTAAAAGTGCCCCTGAGGATGGATTCGAGGGGTTGGGGGTAGTATTTGTATCTCCATTTAGCACAATGCCTAGCACACAGTAGGTGCTTGAAAAGGCTTGTTTGATTGATTTGCATCTGTTCATAAAGGGGATTTTGTTATCCTTTTTAGAGTTCAGCTTCTCAGGATCCATGGCCATGGCAATGTCTAGTTTCCAGGTGTTAGATAATAACTCCTAGAATAGTGCCAATGATCCTAGGTAGTAATTCCTAGAATTATAGTGACAGATAGTCTTACTGAGGCTGTGCCATAAGACATGGGGTGACATAATGTGATATTTACTATGCTTGTGCCGAATGACAATATTTCTAAAGTTAACCTGTGAGCTTAACATTGGCAAGATGCCTTCTTTGTCTGTTGCCCTATAAAGCAAGTGGGCACTGGTCAGTGAGGGGGGAATCCGTGGAGAACCCATGGGGAAAACCATGGGGAATCCATGTGTGCCTTGACTGGCCCCCATCAAGGCTTGAGGAGATCTAGGGGACTGCACAAATTGTGCCTGTCTCGACTGACCCCATAGAGATATAGGGATAGTTCCCCACCCCCTTCTTGCTGGGCCCTGTGAGAAGGGGGCTGTAGGGAATGCTGTAGGAGCTGGTTCTTCCATTATCAGCAACCCTTCTGAGAAGACTAGACTAGAATAAAGTAAGATTATTAACCCCTCCAAAGGTGTCTGCCTGTCTGACCAAATCAAGAGGGAACCTGTTAGAGGCTGAAGTCTGAAAACTCCAGTGCCTCCTGCGTGTGTTATCTGTGAAAAAACACCTAATTTAAATTTGATCCTAAGGGGCATTATCTAAGAAAAACAAGGAAATCTAAAAACTGCATATGTTGATGCCATACTTTGCTATAACTTTCATTGGTTCATTCATATTTTATAAGTAATAGGAAAAAACAGAAAAAAAGATCATGCAGAAGAACTAATGGTTAAATTCTCAATTCCTTAGACATTCTCTCTGTTGCATGGGCATGAAAACTCAATTGAAGGCTGAAATGTGAACAAAATAGCAGTTCTAATACTATTTGAAAGGATCCAAAGTACCTTAAACTGAGGCACATGTAAATGATAAAGTATGCTTTTTCTATCATAGATTCAAATGTGGAATGTTTAATATAGAAAGCTAAAAATCACAAAACCACTTTCATTCAAATCTGACTTGATGTTTTTCCTAAAAGATTAACCCTGCCAAATACGAAATTTGTAATTACCATTCGTTTTTGAGTTACCCAAAACTAAGCAAAGAAGCACCTTTTGGGGATGACAGTAGGATAGGCAATTGGGTAAAGTGACTCACCCAGGGCCATACAGCTAGTAAGTGTCTGAGGGTAGATCTGAACTCAGGTCCTTCTGACTCCAGGCCCCACGCCTTTTTAAAGTGTTTATTTTCACTTCGTAAATCAAAAGAGGAACAAAATTGCCAAAACATGATTTCACTTTTGGAAAAAGTATTAGTCTGAGAAATTTCAACTCAAAAGACAACATTTCCAAAATTGGATGGTGAAAAGCAGACATGGAAATGAAAACTACTTTTCAACCTTAAGCACTGTGCTCCCCAATACAAACAGGATAAGACATTTAGTACATACTTTTTAATAGGTCCAGTGTTTTTTACTTCTTTCCATTCATTATCATCTGGATTCGATGTAATAGAAAGTGAATAGCAACCACTACCCCTCTTCTGCAAGAGGGTATAGCTAGGTTTGGTTATATTGGTATTTGAGGCCTGATAAAAATAAACAGCAAGAAAAAAAAGTTGTCTTTATGATTGTGTATGAATAGGAACATGTTAAATCTTGAATACAAAATCAAAACAAAACCCAGGATATAAAAAAGGAAGACACCTACCTGAATTAGTACCACTTTAACAATATAGGACATATCTATATCTACCTATATTTGGCAAAGTGGAAAGAAACTAAAATAACTCTTGAGATTCAGATCCTGGCTCTAACATTTATTTGTGGGGTAATCATGAACAAAACAGCTTCCCTGAGACTTAGTTTCATAATCTGTACCTTTACCTCAGAGGGCTGTTGTTAGGGAAAGAGTTTGTAATTCTTAAAGCATTATATAAATGCAAATTGTTATAATCATCACTATAAGTAGATACAATTCCATGAGCAGAGCTTTTGTAGAAGGAATTTTGTTACAATGGAAAGAATGCTACAATTAAAGTAGAAAGACCTACCTTCAAATGTCAACTATGCTACTCACCACTTGTTGACTGGCATGAGAGGGTAAGTGATTCACCCAGGGTCACACAGCCCATATGTTCAAGAGACAGCATTTGAACTTACATCTTCTTGTCTCCAACATGGGCTCTCCCTATCTACTATAACACACTGCTTCCACCTTGTTTTTACATAAGAGAAAACAAACCACTGGCTGGTTAGCTCAGCTACATGCAAATACAACTAATAAGGGCCAGGTCATTATTTTAATCATAGATCACTTGAGTTTATTCAATCCAGAGCCACAGATTATCCCATATCTGAAAAACTAGTGCCACAAAGATAAACCAGAATGTGAATGAATTAGCTCATACTCATTGCCACTATGGAACAGATAACATAAAAGCATATGGTGGGTGAGCTGTGTCATTTATAGCAAAAGATTAGATAAATTCTTCAAATGTATATAAATCAAATAATACTTTAAATGCACCAGAAGAGCTATTTATATTCTGTAGTGAAACACTCATTTTTAATACAAATTTATCTTTTCCCTTAATTTACCTGCTTTAAAGGTTCAAATTTAAACATTATGGTTGTTGGGGAGGGAGGTTTTCAGGGTTTTTTTTTTTTGTATAAATGATCTTGATTTAATATAAGGGAAGATTTCCTACAGCAGCATTGTTCAAATCTAGAATAGGTTCTAGCAAAAGTTGTAAAATCTCACTCTCTGGAGGTCATTCTGGTTCTTTTTATTTCTTCCTTCCTTTCTTTCTTTTTTTATTTCATTCAATGAAGAGGAGTGAAAGGGAGACAAAATAGATGCTTACTAATTGAGAAAATTAAGTTTTAAAAAGAAAAAACAAACTGTTCTCAAGCTTATTAAAATGAGACTGAATGAATTTTCTGTGAAAATCCAAAATAGCCTTGAAAAACTGATGAAGAGAAGAAATAGTTTGATGGTCAAGGAATTTAACAGAATGAAAAGTGTGGGTACAAGAAGAAACGCCATCTGAATGAACATGAAGTCACTCTACCAGTTGCCAAACTTCACTGTCTTCTGATTCTTCTGCTTCAAGTTAAAGCTATCATATAGTCCCCTAGCTTCATGCTACGCTGCAATTGCTACCCCCAAAAAATACAGCCTAAGTAAAATAATGGTCTGGAAAGCTCCAAAAAGTTTAGGGCAGATTTGGGGCCTTTGACATTTCAGATTATAAATGGGGGGAAGTCTTTTGTCCGTCGCCCTATTCAAGTAGGTTCTCCAGCCCAAAAGAATCAGCCTGCAGATGCAGCTGCCTAGAATTCTAAGTATTTTCTTCTTTGGAGGTAAAATGTATAAATAAATAAGCAATATTGACACATAAATAATGTACACCTGAAGAAGCAGAGAATTGCTTATCTTGCAATAGTATTTGAAAAGTGGCTTAATTTCTCTTATACAGCTCGTATTATTCACAAAATTATCTTAGACATGCGCTGACCTGAGAGGGAGACTCTGCCTTCGTTTCCACAGCAGCCGCCGGGAATTGGCAGTATTTTGATGAAGAGCAATAATAATCAATAAAAGAGCTTTCTTTTGCAGATAAGCCCTGGAGCAAAGAAAGAGCCTGGTTCCAAGGCAGTGGGTGGCAAAGGTCTAATGATCTCGTCTTCCTGCTCACTTCTGCCATCACTTCATTCAGTTTATCTTTCTCCTCTTCTGAAGCTGGTTTGCTCAACTCAAGGAATATGAATTCATCAGATTTAGCTAGAAAAGAAAGAGGAACCCATTTTAATCTCTGTTTTCATTTTCTCTCCAACTGAAACTCTTGACAAATATTAGATTACAAACAACAGTATAAACTGTGATCTCTAGTTTAGATTATGATCACAGACTATAAGAAATCATTAATAAAGTATTAACAGAACTCATACCACTTGGCCATCCTATTGTTTTAACTGCACTATTTAAGAAATTCCTAATGTAACCAGTATATTGCCAAGTTTCTCTTTATTTTTCCCCTATCAATTAAGAATGCATCCAAGCCACAAAGTGCTTCAATAGCAATCTCTCATTTGAAAAAAAAATTCTTCTTGAACTTTCTCTTTCTCATTTGCCAATTCAATTCTTAATCCTTTGAATGAGTCTGTAGGTACCAAGGGCAAGAGGTAGGATTGAGTGATTAACAGTTATCATTGGCTTCATGAAAAATAAAACTATGCCCACTACTAATAATTCTGAATTGGGGAAAAAAATATTTCCTACTTCATTTTATCCAATTCTGATCTAAATTCATTAGGTTTAAGTGATACAAACCAAACATTTATATTTAATATTCCCTAATATACTTTTGTTTTCACAAACCTATTTATCTACATTTACATACATTTTAGGAGGAAAAAAAATCAAGAAAGAAGTTTCTTTTCATAATCCATACAAAGTATGTTACTTTTTCAGATATGAAATTACAAAAATGGCTAGAAGGAGTTGCTCTAAGCAGAATGGGTTTTATGGTAAACAAAGCAAACATGACTCAAAGAATTAACTAAGCTCTGAACACTGATTAGGGTAAAGAGAAGAGGGCTGGTTAGCAATTATTTCTCATTCTTTACATCTCTTCCTCTAGTGAACTCTGCTTTCATAGTATCATAGATTTAATACTAGAATAGACCTTAGACATCATTTAAACCAATCCCTTTATTTTACAAATATGGAAACTAGGGCCTAATGAGGTAAAGTATAAGAGATGATATTTGAACCCAGGTTTTTTGACTCCCTACCAAGTGCTTTTTTCCAGATGGATACACTATAAGTCAGAAAACCTGAGTTCAAAAGAAAGTCTCAACACTTGCTGGCTACAGTACCACATAAAAATTATTTTGCTTCAGTTTCCAAATCTGTAAAATATGAAAAGCAATACTATCTACTTTGTAGGGCAATAAAGAACAAACTTCATAAACTTTAATCCATTGTATAAGTATTTGTCATTATTTTTTCCCTTTTGCCTCCCTTGGGTTGAAGGTACAAGGCTATTAGATTTCCCATTGAGTCTCCAACCCTATGTGTGAAGACACTACCTGAGGTAGCAATGGTGGCCTGGTCTTTCTTTTGTGAAATTTTAAAGGGTCTTAAGGCCTAAATGTCAAAATAAAGGAAATCATTAAGGTAAACACAGCACTCAAATCATTCCAAATCAACTACCTGTTTTACTTAGAAACATAGACAAATCCTTGCTTCAGTCATCATCAGTACTATCTTTCCAGAACCAAAGAAACTGTTGAAGGATGAAGGAATGATTTAGCACTGATTAACTTTGTCACCATTTCTTAGAAAATGGAAGTATAAATCTCAAAGATGAATGAAAGCTGTCTAGAATGGCAACCAATTAACAGAATTCCACATGCAGATACTAAGAAAATAGACTCACCCCACATTTCAGTTTAGATCATAACTATCAGGAAGAATGATGTGAACAATAGCATATAGTAATAAATGAAATAAGTAAATTCTTAAAAATAAAATTAGAAAAGGAAAGACTGAACTCTTTCCGAGACATCCCTGGATCTGCAGAATTTAAAATCCACCATACACTTACATAGCTGCCTTAAAACAGATTTCCCAAGTTGGTTTTCAATCATTTCTAGGTAATCTGAAGATGTCCAGAGGAAAATGATAGAATTTCTCCTTTTACAATGGTTGTCATCTTTACGTGTCCACAACCCAAACTTCTTTAAATGCACGGTATCCACTAACAATGAAATCTTATTCAGAGACACTAAAGAAAACAACAACAAAAAAGTTTTAAACTTTATATCATGTCATAATTTTAAAAATTAATCCATTTCGGAAGTTACCCATATCTATTTCAAGGGGCTTCCTATTACTTACTCCTCAGTCAAGAATTTAATGTACTTTCCAATCTGGGTCCAAATGACCTTTTCAGCCCTATTTCACATCAGTATCCTTTATGAATTTTATGTTAAAAAACAAAATGAGATATTACCTTGCTAGCCCTGCATTCAGAATTCCACATACCACTTCCTTGCATTCATTCACAGAAGTCACTCCTCCCATTCTAGGAATGTAATTCCCTCCCCACATTATCTCTGCCTTTCTCAACTTATCTTCCTAAAAGGCTTAACTAAGGGACTCAATATTCTTTCCCTCTTCAAATTACCTTACATTTACTTATATGTGAACATGTTATGTGCTCTAGTAGAATGTAAGCTCCTTAAGAAAAGGGACTATTTAAAATTTTTTGTCTCAGTATCCCCAGTGCTTTGTACATAGTAGAATTTTAATAAATGTTAACTAAATTTCTGAGCTTTACCTTAAGGATGTGAAACTAAATACAAGAAGGAATGTCTTATCAAGACCAGGAAGAGAGTATAGTAATTAACCATTAATTGTACTTAAGCCTTAGAGGGTCTAGTATGTTAAATGCAATTTCCATTATAATTTATTAAAAAGGAAAACTGGAGAAGTTTCCTTAGGTTAAAAACTTAGGCCATATAAATCCTTCACTTTGAGCTATGATCTGAAATGCTGAAAAGAACTGAATATCATCAGTAAGAACCATGAAGCAGTATCAGTGATTCAGAAGCCAATCAAAACTCAATTCATACTTGGTGAATTACTAGTAATTATTAATTAGGGTGACATCTTTCTAATAAAAGCTTCCCTTCTCCCCCATAAGCACTTACATTCAACTACATGGACTACATATAACGAATTGTGAAGAACAATAAAAGGCAATAAACTTCAGAATAAATTGACTTATTAAATCTCCCAGGTAATGCCTCTTTCCTATAAGTTACTGTTTTCCCTCTTCATTCTTTCTACACTAAACTTTTCCAAGTATGACTTTTCTAAAAAATTGAATGCTTACATCAGAGTACTAACAATATACTGAAACTTTCTAATATTTGTGGATTAAGTTTTTCATCTCAACTATTAAGGCTGAAATACCTCATGGTAATTTATTGTATTGCCCTAATTAGGCCTCTTAGTATGTTTTCTTAGTATGATATAAATATCGATATAATGTATTAGTATGTTTACTTAGTATGATATAAATATTATATGATATAAAAATAGTATGATATAAATATTCTAAACATCAACATCATTACCCTGATTCAGTATTTCCAAATTTCTTTAGAGTGGAATTCTGTGGAAATATATTTATACTTAACAGCCTTTGCTCCTATCTTCACTATTAGAATAGAGGCATTCTCTTGTATTGCTCCTATTTAAAATAATCTTCACCTCATTTGCCTCATCAATTCTCCTTCGACCTCAGGTGAATGTATCACCTCAGTATTCTGTATATTTTCAATGTCAGTATTTACTCTAGTAGTTTTTTGAATGAAAAGTAAAATGCACTAGATTGCCTCAGCACGAGTGTGAGATGACTTTCCCAGCCTATCGTTATTTTCATTATTTCATTATTTTTTTATTTCAATTATTTCATTACTTTAATGTCTAAAGGATCTGTAATTTTATCAGTCTGTATACTCTCTACCAACAAAGATACCGACCCCTCTGTAATTTAGTAATTAGTCCTGAAGAATTACAGTAGCCAAAATCATCAGTGAACCTAATTATGAGCCTCATGAAACTTAGCTTTCTGATCCTAGGAGAACAGACATATATAGTGAATCACTGGGCTCATACTCAAAGTCTTTCAAGATTGGTAGAACTTGCCAAGACTTCTGCTCCACTGGTATAACCCTGAAGAACCAAGATCTCCTTATGAAACTAAAAATAATATAAAATTATACCTCATTTACTCTACTATTATAGATCTCTGCAAAGTTCAATATACCTTAAAATACTGTTTTATAATGTTCACCACTCCCCAAGCTTCTCCCTATATAAGTTTTCCTTTCATACCTCTATTTTTACATGTCTAAGCAATTCCATTTTTTAGAAGTTTTCCATTAGAGCTTTAGTTCAATTATTCCTAAGAAAAGCACAATGACCTGACTGGCCATTATTGGTCATAATACAAAATTTATACATAACATATATATATATATAACATATATATATGTTATATATATATGTATATAAACATATATATATACATATATACACATACACATAGAGAGAGATACACACACTGCACTATTTTGAGAATAGTTTTAGTATTTTAAAGACATTTTCAAAATCAATAATGCTGAAACTGCTGAACGCTACTAAGCTGACTTTAGTCTGTATATTACTAAATTTTTTAGTCATGCTGAAGTGGCCACAATGAAAAGCAATTAGGAACAAAAAAGTACTTGGAAAAGAAAAGAAATGATTCAAAATATTTTCAAAGAAAATTGGCAGATAACTTATTTTATGCACAGAATAACAGTGAAGAGAGTAGGTCATAAAGCAGTAATTGCTTACCTTGAAATGGAATCTTTATATACTTTGTTGTGAACTTAAAGGAAAATTAAAAAATTAAAGTTAGTTTTGCCAAGTTGCTACTTAAAATAGTTTTCAAAATTTTTTCCTTTTCAAATAAGAAACACATCCTATAACCTGTACTATAAAAATTATTTACCTTTATCAGCCAAACAAGTAAATGTTCTAATTTGAAATTTTCATGTCATTAATATTTAAGAATCATATAATCTATTTCTCATATGCTCAGTTCTAAAACCAATAACTTCAGTCAAAAAACTCAAGTAGTCTCAATGAATATAAAATGCCTTCATGTACAAAATTGTGCTTCACTGGTACAGAAATGTAGATGCCAGGATTCCTTATCAGATTAGAAAGAACATAATATTCCACCTAATTTAAGCCACTGTTCTATCTAACCTCCCCGTCCCCACCATTCTTACATATTTCAAAACACTGCTTTACCCTTCCCCCATGCTTTTACCTTATTTTTTTAGACACTTCTTATTTTTAATCCATTCTCCTTTGTCTAAACCATTACTTTTCTAAAACTTCTCCACCAAAATTATATTTCCATTATTCTCAGAAAATACTGTCCCATTTTAGAAATTTTTCTATAAATTTTGCACAATTAGGGATGATGAATTTACACTCATCCATTCACATGCTCTCACAATCAACAAACTTGTGAGATGCCTGGCCAAGGTTTGTAATGAATTTGGAACAGTACAAAGCAAAGTGGTCCCCACTCAAGCTTCAAATTCACAATGCTGGCTCCCAGATTAATATGCTCTGACCAATTAAACTAGTAAGAGATTTCAATAAAAATAGCAAAAAAAAAAATTCAATTAATTATTGAGCTTCCTACATTTATAAAATAAATTTGCAATAGTATAAACCATTAATCATTATTACATTTCAAATTATATTTCTCAAAAATTCCATTATCTTTATCTGCATACCCCTAGTATGCATTTGTCATATTAGATACTTCACACTCCTTTGGTACAAGTCAGCTAGAATCTAGTGTAGAGAGGTTGCTTTGCTTACTATTTAAGCAGAAAACCATGGGGGGAAAAATATGATAATTTGTATACAGTGGCTCTAAATTTTGGCTAAAAAGTTAAATAAAGTCAAATAAGTTTTTTTTTTTATTCTGGTACTTTCAAAGAACTGTTTTTTACATTTAGCCCAAAGTGTGTTATTTCTTGCCAAAACTTAAGAAGAAAGTGGATTTCTAAGACAAAATTCTTAAAATGACTGCAAAGTCCAAAACTACTGCTAAAATGTTTTTAATGATTCTATAGACTTATAAAACACATTTTGGTAACAATAAATTTGTTTTCCTCATAAAGAATATATCCTACTGAAAGTTTTATGTTGCAATGAATATAACATAGAAATACTGGGCTAGTCCTAGGCAAAATTTGTGAGAAGCATTCCTTCCCTTTTCATGCCTTTTCCCTTCTAACTGCCCTAATAGAAATATAGTTCTCAAGAGTTTTTTCCAATCTCAATTTGGCCCTCACCGCTACATGGCAATCCTTTTATTCTCTGACTCTATCACACAGTAACTATTCCAAATTTTCTCATCGGTTCTCCAACTTCCTGTAAAACTTTCTCTCCTCTCCCCAGTAGGACCTCACCTAATTTATTCAGAAAACAGAAACCATTCATCTCCAGGCTTTATCACCATGCCTCTGTTGCATTCTCTCTCTGACCTTGTGGTTCCCTTTTCCCATTTATGAGTTCTTTCAGAACCTCCATTTTGAGGAAGCAACATTTTACATTCTTTAGACTTAGCCCCCATGTCTCCATGAGGCTACCTCCTCTTTCCTCCTTCCCCAGCTTTTCAGCTCCCTTTTTATGTATCATCTTCTTTTAATAAGGAGCTCAGAAGCTCCTTAAAAGCAGGGATTGTCTTTCTCTTTGCTTGTATTTGTATCCCCAAAATTTAACACGGCGCACACAATAAGCATCTAATAAATGCTTGGTGATTTGATTTGATATGCTCCCTGTCTTCCATTCCATATTTCAAAACTCATCATTCCTCGTCCTCGCCTCCTTGCTCTAGTTGCTAAAAAAGGGGGTGAGCCTTTTCTATACCAAGGCCAATCCCTCCTCTTGAGCTCTAGATCCCATCCTCTCCTGTCTCCTCCAGGCACTTGTCCCTTTGATCATTAACTATCTTCTCTCTTTTCATCCCCCTTTGTCCATTGGCTCCTCCACCACAATCTACAAAGATTCCCAGGTGTCCTCCATCCTTAAAAACAAAAACAACCATGCAACTTCCCTTAAACTTGACATTCCTTCAATTTCTTGCTCACAAGGCAGACCTTAAACAGTCTGCCTGAATAGGGAGTAATACCCATAAGTCAAGATTCAGTCCAAAAGGCAGGTGAAAAGTATTAACATAGACAGAAACAATGTTTCTAATAGAGCCTGAAGCAGATGAAATAAAAAAAACCACAGGCATATGACATACAAGACCCAAGTCAGGGCAATTAATACAAAATTAGTAGAAGGGCAGAGACAGTGCCAGAGTCCAAAGATTAAGGGAGGCTGAGAGTAGCAAGGCAAAAATTAGACCAATGTTTCCTAACCTAAAACTATGCTACAGACCAGCAAAAGACTTAAATTCACTATCACAAACCATTACATTCTCCACTGCATCAATATAGTGGTTCAAAGAGTAAAGATTAAAATATGGAAAAAAGGCAGCTGGGAATGAGTGAAACAAGGAAGATTACGAGAAAAGACAGTCAAGACTAAAAAATTTAGCAGCTTTTATAAAATAAGCACCTTGAGCAGCATAAGTTTGGGGTCTGAGGTAGTTCGTGTAAGCTGATACCACTCTGTGGACTACCAGATAGGAAGCACTAGGTGACACAACAGTGGTAAGCATAAACTTTGGGCAACCTCAGTGACTGCACTGAGAGAAGTCTTCTTATGTGGAAGGAGAAAAAGTAGTGCTTTCTGTTGCCCCTAATATTTCTGCTGCTTTCTTCTGAGCTTATTCCTCTCAGCCTATGGCATTCTGTACTCTGGAATCACAGACTGATGCAGGTCCTCTTCAACAGTCTGCTCTGGATGTGTTACCCAGAACTAGGTAGTGGACAACAAAGCTGCCAGTTTATACCTGTTCCCACATCCTGTGGTGCCTTGCTGAGTCTGGAACTCTCTCTTGCTCCCTGGCAGTTGGGGGAGTTCTGCTCATGACCAGTCCTGGCTAGACCCCATCTCCAATGTCCATAGACCTCTCTATCTCTCTATGGTGACCAGGGCCATGAAAATTATTCACTATAACTTTTTCTTGTATTTCCCCGCAAGGATTTGGTCTGGTGCATTTTCTAGATCTGTCTGGAGGAGTTTGGAGGGAGGGGCTCCCTGCTCTGCATCCTGCTATTCCAGCATTTTGACTCCCCCATGATGTTTCTTGATGTCTGGCAGTTATTCGTTATGTGGCACTAACCTTTACGAACTATTTTATATTATACTTAAACTACATGCCACAAAGACCAGATTCACTCCCCTCACATTTGTAGCAACAATGCTGCTTGCCGCTACTGTGGCTGCATAAGAGCAACGACATCAGCACACAGGAAGGCTGCTAGCACAGGTTCTTTGATCTGCTTTCTAAGGAAAGCAACTTTTAGGGGTTAACAATTTCACTTTAATCAAACTTACATATACCATTCATTCAGTTCAGGGGGGAAAGCCAGCACCCTGAACTCCAGAATAATTACAAACACAGAGATAATATAAACAGAGCAAACACACACAGTTATCAACAGACAGATCTCTAGCTGTCTGGCCAAAGAATTACATAGTTACCAGAGAGAGAGGCACCAACATCTGGGTTTTCAAAGCTAGGAGGCTCCAGAGGCTACCCAGAGTCTCATCTGGTCAAATAACATGACACTCTTACAGTGAGTGAGAACCCCAAACAAAAACCTGACCTCTGAGTTTATATACTCTGGTCAGGGTCAAAGGGCGTCACAACCATGAGATTCAAACCTTTGTGAACTAAGTTTTCTTGTTTCTTAATCAGATCATCAAAGACTCCCAATTTAATCAAAGAAACAAAGGCCAGACTCACCAAAGGCATTTGATTACCTCAGTGCTCCAAAAGAGAAGACAGTAGGGGGGCGGAGCCAAGATGGCAGCTGGGAAGCAGTGACTGGCGTGAGCTCCCCACCAAGTCCCTCCAAAAACCTATAAAAAAATGGCTCTGAACCAAATCTAGAGCTGCAGAACCCACAAAGTGGCAGAGGGAAGCAGGGCCCCAGCCCAGGACAGCCTGGATGGTCTCTGGGTAAGGTCTGTCCCACACGGAGCTCCCAGCCCCCAGCTGAGGGGAACGGAGCTGAGCCCAGCGAACAGACCAGATGCAGACCTACCAGACCAGCAGATGAGCAGAGAGTGCCCTAGCATCCTGAATTACTGAGCTGTGGCATCCACCAGACCTCTCAACCCACAAAGAGCAAAGACATCAGAGAAGGTTAGTGGGAAAAGCTGCGGGACTGAGTTTGCAGTTCAGCCACCGCCCCTGGGGCAGCAGAGGTGGGGCAGCTTTAGAACTACAGCTGCAGTTGCTTCTGGCCCCAGGCCCACCTGGTGGGAGGAATTAAGTGGCTGATCAGAGCAGGAGTGAAGAGCCTGCTGAAGATTTAAGCCCAGTCCAGGTAGGGGGTTCTTGGGGAAGGAGGAGTGCTGGTGAGGCAGCGCATCTGC
>CM053622.1:519443564-519465694 GCA_028646595.1 Phalanger gymnotis
ACATAATGATAGGCATGTAGCCCATGTTGAATTGCTTGACTTCTTAGGGAGGGAGGGTGGGTGGGAAGGGAAGAGGAGAGAGAATTTGGAACTCAAAGTTTTAAAAACATTAGTTCAAAAACAAAAAAAAAATTTTGCATGCAACTAGAAAATAAGATACAGAGGCAATGGGGCATAGAAATTTACCTTGCCCTACAAGAAAGGAAGGGAAAAGGGGATGGGAAGGGAGTGGGGTGACAGAAGGGAGGGCTGACTGGGGAACAGGGCAACCAGAATATACACCATCTGGGAGTGGGGGGAGGGTAGAAATGGGGAAAAAATTTGTAATTCAAACTCTTGTGAAAATCAATGCTGAAAACTAAATATATTAAATTAAAAAAAAAGAAAATGAGAGGACTGAAGGCAGTAATAACTATTTTAAAAATCTAAAGCATCTGATAAAAATGAATCTCTAAATCCTTCTCTTACTATTTTTACTCAAAGAAATTCGTGAATGTTTTATTAGTGATCAGTTACAAAAACATCTCAAGCTAAAAATACTTACAGTAACATAACCACTAGAAACTCCTCTTATACTGCCAATGTAAATAGAGGTGAATGTAATATCCAAGTGTAGATCTGTCTCATCACTGGGTAAAATACAAGAAAAATTGTCCATGACAAGACTTTCTGGAAATATATTCGGTGAAACCTAGAAAGAAAGAAAGGATAAAATGAACTACGTTAAGTATTAAATGCACATTTTCAGTTTTAAATGCCTTCTATTATACTCATTTATGAATTCATTACTACATAACGAGTTAGCGTATATTCTCATCTAAAAAATTAAGTTAAATTGAATCATTTCCAAATTCCCTTCCAAGAATTCTGTAATTTACCAATGCCTGCAACTTACATTGAGAAGTAGTAAGTGGCAAATCAAACTACTATTTTGGTCAGCATCTTGCTCAGTAACATTGCAAGTTTACCTCGCAAAAATGTTGTTTTAAATAACTGTTTCTCCAAAAATGAATTCCATAAAGCAGTCTTTAAACTATATCTGATCTGAATCTAAATCGATGTCATTGAAATTAATGACCTCGGTTGTTCACTGAGAAAGACCTCCCCCCAAAAGGCTTAATTCATTTTTGGCATTCAGCTGTAATAGAGGTTCCCAACAAACCAAGATATAACTTCTGATGAGCACAAGAGTGGTAACTATGTGAATCTAAGACAGTACCCTCTGTCATGCCAATCCTATTTGCTTTACCATTATGATAGCTATATACTTATTATTACCTAAAGAGGCAGATGCAGCTCATCATCACTTAAAGACTCAGATAATATGCTGCTCCTATTCAAACTTAATAGTTCTGTCCAAATTCTCTCTAGCAACATTACATTTTTTAGGCTCTCTTTGTATCCCCATCTGCCCAGCCTACACTCATATTCCCTTTCAGTGTGCCACATATATTAGACAAATAACATTTCCTGTACCAAAGCCATATGTAAAACAGCTGCAGGCCCGGCTCACATTATCAGTACAGAACTTCTTCACCATCATGATCTTTTTATTACCCTTACTCATAACAACTATGTAAAGAAAATAAAAGGCAGGAAACTAATCCCTGTCACAGATATCTGCTGAGAAAGGCATGTATTAACCTTCTTTCTACATACGAATAAGGCTAATTTTCCTTTAAAGGCACTGAATCGATCTTTGAGTCTTAGTTGGCTCAGGGAACTAAAGGCTTCATCATTTCCTGATCATCTAAGCACAAGCAGCCACAAAGAGCTCAAGGAGTTCTCAGATGCTTGGTTAGTAACTCAGGAAGGGAGCTTCCCTTGGCCGAATCAACTCAAGATGTCCTCAATCCATATCCTTCTTGAATAGCCTTCTCCTCTTATGGCTAAATAAATCTCTTTTTTGTTGTTGAATGCTGAAAAATCTATAATCATCGATCTCTTTTTGTTCCAAAATATAATGTAAACTATCAGAGGATTGGCCTAAACAAAGCCCAGCCCAAAATATCTACAATAGAGGGATAAAATTTGGACGTTTTTTAAAAGATAGGATAAGTGGAGTAAAGAGAAAAGTTTAATTGGGTCTTCACAATTAGTAAGACATAATTAGAAACTTAAAATGACAAATCAGATTTTCTTTTAATCCATGTACTGTCATTAATAGCTGGGGTGAGGAAGCTGTAAGGTATTTTAGTGTCTTTCTTTCTTCTCACATGCATTGTTAGTAAGGAGTTACAGTCCTTTAGTGAAGACCTTCAAGACTCTGGAGTGAATATATTATCAGATTTCAGTACTAGAGACTTTATTTGGCAAAAGTACACTCAATGTGGTACATAAATGTTGTTATTCAGTCATCTTGAGTCGTGTTCAACGCTTTGTGAACCCACTTGGGGTTTTCCTGGCAGAGATATTAGAATGGTTTGCCATGCCTTCTCCAGCTCATTTTATAGATGAGGAAACTGAGGCAAACAGGGTTAAGTGACTTGCCCAGGATCACACAGCTAGTAATGTCTGAGGCCAGATTTGAGCTGAAGAAAATGAATCTTCCTGATTCCATGCCTGGCACTCTATCTACTATGCCACCTAGCTGTGCCTAAATAACATTAGTCAAATTTATCTCATCACTAATTGCAACAATGGAGAGAAGTGAAGATCTTACTCCCATAAAGGTGATTGGTGCAAATTTTAGTATTTTTTTGGTGCTACCTGCTTCATTGTGCTCGTTCTCACATAGTTTCTTAATTTGATGTCATTTCATACATCAACTTGTGTGCTACTAAGGAAGTATAATTCACTTAGAGGTTTTTAACTCAGTATGGTCACCTGAATTTTTTTTATTATAAATTGTTCAAATGTATGCAAAAACAATTCACATGGATTTGTGATCTCACTGATGTGGATATTCACTCTAAAAATGGAGATTGCAACCAATCCACATTTGCCTATCCTGTGTTCTTCTTATTGCTCCTAAGTTCACCAGAGGGGGTCCACTTAATGTTCCAGAGGGCTTTTCGGGGCTCTCCTAATATTGCAAAGATACCACAGAAGCATTAAGGTTACCTACCTGTCTTCCCTCACTGTGTCCTCAATACAAGATTAGTCCAAATTCTTTTCCCATAACATATTTGCCTAATGTCATCCTTTACTTTCGTTCTTCGAAGTTCCACATTTATTATATGTTGCAGCCTTCTCACACCCACAATGTACTTTTCCACTGACCTGTGTAGTACTCATTCTCAATTCTTCAAAGGCTGTTGTGTTCTAAGCCTGACAGCTATATAACAACACTGGAAGAATACTTGTATTAAAATAATGGGCTCCTATTTGAGTGTGAAAATTGAGGTCATTAAAGGAACTACAAAATTTCCTGAAGGCAAGCTCTCCTTCTTTGGTTTAATTATGGGCCTAATATTGTCCATTTATAATGTTTCCCAGATACACTGATGAACAAAGCTCTCTAAACATCTATCCAACTGCATGTCAAATCTGAGCAATACACATTCTTCATTCATTTGTCTTTTCCTGTGTAAGGTCAAATTCTTTTTAATGGTTATGATACCATTTCTAAGTTCAATCTACCCAAATCTATGACCCTCCCCAGATCCTAGTGGCTAGGATAGTAATATCTATTAGTAATAATAGTAATATATTTGTTCCCAGGTCATTCTCCCTCCTTTGTTGAGCAATCAAGTCTTCCTTTCCATCCCCAAAACTACTCTTACACTTAGGGATATAGATTGGTAAAAAATAGATACAGATAGGTATATCTATCTATATCTAGCTATATATACACATATAATACATATACACACACAAACACATATCCTTGGAAAATATTTAAGGGAATATATACATATATGAATATACATCTATATTACAATATATGCAAAAAGATAACATCTTGTCTGTTTTTCATTTATCTACATCTGTATGGCACCTTCTGCCACCATCACTAAAGAAGATGGGGTCTGTTCAGACTGAGGGACATTAAGTATTTTTCTGTTTCATGGATAGTCAAGATGCAATAATTTTGTCCTAGATTTTTAATAATTTTGTTGTGCAAAAGCTTTTAATTTCATGTATTCATTTTTATTATTTTTATTTCATTACTCTGCTATTCTGTTAAATATCATGGTTTCCAAGTTCATCAGCCTACTCAATTGCTATGAACTTCACTCCACCTCAGCTAAATACAACAAAGGTCACACACCTGATCTTCCCATCACCCACAAGTGTTCTACTTCCATAATCAAGAACTATGAATTTTTTTTAGCTCTACATAATTGTCTATAATTCCATCTCTCCCTATGACTCATTCCTCCTTAACCTATTCTTCATCCTCAGCATGACCTCCAATCCCTTGATTTCTCAGCAATTTCTGAGACCATCATCCCTGTTCTGACTAAATTCTCCAAGATCACCAGTCGACCTCTGACTGAGCAGTTCAACTTCACACTTTCCCTTTGAACCATCAATACCCCTACTAGGCTTATATGCAGAGAAATCGAATAATGAGGTTAAAGACTCATATGAACAAAAACTGTTAAGATCAGCTCTTTTTGTAGCAGCAAAGAACTGGACTCTAAGGAGGTGTCCATCAATTGGGAAACAGCTAAAATATCATGGTATAGGAATGTAAAAGAATGCTACTATGTCATTTTTTTAAAATGATGGATTTCAGAGAACCCTGGGAAGACCTGTATGAAGTAATAGAGAATGAAGTGAGCAAAACCAAGAGAACAATCTATACAACAAGAATATCACTGTATCATTCCTCTCTTTTGTCATCTTTGCCAATTTGCTGGGCATGAGTCTTACATTTGGCATTCAAAGTCTAGACTCCCCCTCCCCTTCTCTGGTCTTACACGTTACACCTTCTTATCCCTTCCCAAATACTCTTCAGTTCAGTGGCATTGGCCTCCTTCTATTCCTTGAACAAGATAATCCATCCATCTCCTGACTCATTACATATACTGCACTGCTTGCTATTTCAAAACCTTCAATCAATAATAGTATCATTTATGAATATTTTTTTCTTTTTTTTTCATTTATGAAAATTTGAGCAGAGAAGCCAAAACTTCAAATAGCCTTGGGACTACAGGTATTATTAGCCTTAGTATTACATGAGTACTAGGAGAATACGGTTGCTGGTTTTCGCAAATGCAAGGAAAACATACTTACTTAAATAAATGACCTACGGGATTCACAAAGAAAGAAGAAATGTATCCAAATCAAAAGAACTTTTCAGCTGAGAGTTAGAAATGACAAGATAAAGCAGCATGGTCATTTCAAAATGAGAAAGCAATTCTATGTTTTGCTATAGATAACATGGTTACATTATACATATGTGTATATATGTAAATGTATTTATATGTGTTATGTATAAAAGTTTTTAAAAGTATTTTTAACTGGAATTAATCCACTTGTTAATAAAAATAAAGATTCTCAGCCATTATTGATACTATATCAAGATTGAGTTACCTGCACAGATTTAGATGCTGTCAGAAGTGTTTCTTCTGACAATTCCAACTCAGTTACTCTTTCCCCATCTTTAAGGATAAGCTCATAGCCTTGTTCAGATTGTAAATTAAGTGTGTCTGAATTGTTTTGTTCAATAGGCCCTTCTTCATCACTGGATACAACAACTAAAAAAGAAAAGTGTACTCTTAAAGTGAATTGCTATTATTAACCATGGGAAAAGTCTTGTAATTGATATTAAATATCATTTAGATTAAATAATAACTAAATGAAGTCATTATAACAGATGGAAAATTCAAAAACTAGCTTGTCTTTCAATGCTTTACTTACCTCAAGAATATACAATATATAAAATCACAGGATTTTACAGTTCAAAAGGACACTTAAGAAAATCTAATCTAAAACCTTTTATTTTACAAATGAAAAATCTGTACCCCCACATTAATTAACTTGATCAAGGTCACATAGGTAGAAGATGCAAACACAAATCTTCTGATCCCCAATCCAAATCAATGTTGTTCTATGAGCACAAACTATGTCCCAATTCAGATTCAGAGGCCTAAATGAATAAAAACTAAGGACTTTGCAGATTGGGTTCTAGCTCTAACAATGAACTGTTCTATTTAACACAAACTCACTGTACCTTAACTTCCTGAACATAAGGACACTGGCTCTTACAGGGTCTTTTAATAAATTTACATCTTATGAAAATGATAATAAGATATCTTCCCCAGCAAGAACTCATACTACCACTAAACCAACCAGACAATATAATAAGATGTGTGATACAAACAAGTAAAGCCTTCACTCTCTAAGAGAGTGAATACATTCCACAATCACGACATACAAAGTTGTTTCCTTTGGTTAGAGAGAGGTGGAGAAAAGCGAGCGGGTGATGGGGACAAAGTCCAAAAGCAATTGTAGTTCTCTAATGCTTTATGTGGTTCAGCCACCAAATAACAGTTAACACTTACTTGGTTCAACAGAGACAAACAATTGTTTCTCCTCACACTTTCTGCTTCGCAATTTTCTTAGAACAGGAACTTCTGCCTCTGTCACCAACATACTAACATTATCAACAATGGAAGAAATGTCCAGAGCATCACTGCAAACTGGGTTCAGGTTCTGAAATTGGCCAGTGGCTGAAGAGTCAGAAAAGCCATCCTGGGAACAACTTACAAGAACCTCCTGGCTCTCAAAAGAGGGCGGCTTCATAAAACCAATTTCCACAGTCTCCAGAGTGTTTCCTTGTAAGGTTTTAAGATCATGCAAATAGTCATTTTCACTTGGATCTCCACATTCAGAAGGCAATGAAGGCAACGAATCATGTTCTTGTTCTTTCTACACAACACAATATAGAATATACATTAGTATTATTCAAATTTACCTTATTAAGCACAAATTTTAACACCTTATTGGCCTTGAAGGAAAAAATACATAAAGATTAAAAAAAAAACTTAGTACTGTTTACTTAACTATAATAAAAGGAAGATTTTTGAGGCTTTTAAAAAACATTTTGACTTTTGTAAATAACAAGAGAACAGTGTTGCTAGTTGTCTAAGTAGCAAGAACATCTAACTTAACAGTATAAAACAAATTAAACAATCTGAAAACCAAGACCTAATCAGAAGTTGTAGCTCTTTTATATTGAAATTCTAATATCTATATTACTCCTAAGTTGTCCCAATATTAGTCCCTTTGATATGGAAAGTATACACATAGTGGTAAGTTCATTTATGAGGCAACTAGGTGGCATGGTGGAGAAAGTGCTGGGCCTGGAGTCAAGAAGACCCATCTTCCTGAGTTCAAATCTGGCCTGAGACACTTACTAGCTGTGTGAGCCTGGACAAGTCACTTAAGCCTGTTTGCCTCAGATTCCTCATCTGTAAAATAAGGTGGAGAAGGAAATGGCAAACCACTCCAGTATCTGCCAAGAAATCCCCAAATGGGATCACAAAAAGTCAGACATGATGGAAAATGACTGAACAAGGCCATTTATGTCTACATAGAGTGCCAGGTCTGGAGTCAGGAAGGCCTGAGTTCAAATCTGACCTCAGATACATACTAGCTTTATGATCTTGGCCAAGTCATTTAACTTCCATTTACCTTAGTTTCCTAATCTGTAAAAAGGGAGATATTAGCACCTACTTCCCAGGACTGTTGTAAGTATAACATGATATAATTACTGTGAAGCATTTAGCACAGTGCTTTGCACATAGTAAGCACTATAATGTTAGCTATTGTTACTATTATTATTACTGACCAACTATTAACCAACCAACTCAACCAAAAACTTAATAAGCTGGTTAATTTGGGGAGGAGAGGGCAGGAGACAGTAAAACCAAGCCAAAAGGTTTAGAGCTGAAAAACACATAAGAGGTGATCTAGTTCGACCCCCTCATTCTACATGTGAGAAAACTGAAGTCAAAAAAAGGTGAAGAGACTACCTCCAAATTCATACTAGTAATAAGCAGCAAAGTTAGCATTGGAATCTTGGTTCTCAGATTCCTAAGGCAGGATTCATTCCTATTTAAATTACAACACACTGAATAGAGGTCCCTTCTAGAATTGGCAGTTCTCACAGAATTCCGAGATTTCATTTTGTAAAAGGTTGCTGAAATCCTAATTAAATTAGTCTATGTATGCTAGACATTAATTTCATATCTACTTTGATAAAGGAGGAAGGGGAGAGAACAGCCAAAGGGGAAGAAAGCAAAGAATTAATTTGGGGGTGGGGAGTGCGGGTGTCGCTCTTCTTGGAATCTCCCAGCATAAAAAGCACCATTCACAAGGCCTTAATAAAAGCTAGCTGTATGTATTTTTGCATACAGGGCATTTTTTTTCTCCTTCTTTAGTTCTACATCTAGGGAAAGAAGCAAGATATAGGGGGCAGAACAAAGATGGCAGCTGGAAAACAGGGACTCCCTTAAGCTCTCCCCAAATACCTGTAAAAAATGGCTCTGAACAAATTCTAGAGTTACAGAACCCACGAAATAACAAAGGAAAGCAGGTCTCCAGCCCAGGATGACCAGGATAGTCACTGGGAAGGGTCTATCGCACTGTACTGGGAGGGGAGTGCAGCCTAGTGTGGGCCAAGCCAGGACAGATCAGGCTCAGAGGAGATCCGGCAAAGGAGACGGGCAGAGTATTCCTCAGGGCCATGAATCACTGAGCTGTAGGAGTTACCAGACTTCTCAACCCACAAACGCCAAAGACCACGGAGCAGGTCAGTGGGAAAACTGCTGGATCTGGGTGAGAGAAGCGTGCAGTCCAGCCCCAGGGGCAGCAGAGGTGGCGCAGCAACAGCCGCAGGAAGCTCCTGTGGCTGCTTCCAGAGCTCCAGCATCAGCTGCTTCCAGAGTCTCTGGCCCACTGGTGGGAGGAATCAAGGGGCAAATCAGAGCTGGAGTGCAGGGAGTGCTTTGCTGGTGCCAAGGCAGGGTTCTCTTGCTTTGCCCTGCTTGGATCTGGGTCGCAGTCCTGGCTGGTGGTTCTTGGGGGAGAAGGAACGCTGTTGTGGCAGAGCTTGCAGTGACTGTGGAGTAGAAGTAGCTCTGAAAACAGCAGTGCAAGGCCCTTGAAGCTTGGGACAGAGCACTCTCCACTCTGGAAGCAGTAATACCCTGACAAAAATCTCAAGGGTCAAGTAGTTGGCTGGGAATATGGCCAGGCAGTGTAAAAGGACTCAGACTCAGACTACAGAATCTTTTTTTGGTGACAAAGAAGATCAAAACATACAGCCAGAAGAAGTCAACAGAGTCAAAGAGCCTACATCAAAAGCCTCCAAGAAAAATATGAAACTGGTCTCAGGCCATGGAAGCTCTCCAAAAGAATTTGGAAAAGCAAGTAAGAGAAGTAGAGGAAAAATTGGGAAGAGAAATTAGAGCGATGCAAGAAAATCATGAAAACAAGTCAACAGCTTGCTAAAGGAGACCCAAAAAAACACTGAAGTAACACCTTAAAAAAACAGACTAACCCAAATGACAAAAAGCCAATGAGGAGAAAAATGCCTTGAAAGGCAGAATTAGCCAAATGGAAAAAGAGGTCCAGAACACCACTGAAGAAAACACTACCTTAAAAATTAGATTGGAGCAAGTGGAAGCTAGTGACCTTATGAGAAATCAAGAAATTATAAAACAGAACCAAAAGAATGAAAAAATGGAAGACAATGTGAAATATCTCATGGGAAAAACCACTCACCTGGAGAATAGATCCAGGAGAAAATTTTAAAATTATGAAAGTCATGATCAAAAAAAAAAAAAAGAGCCTAGACAAGAAGATATAAAACACCATAAATAATCACAGGTCTGATGATTTGTAGAATTTTACAACTTAGGGATATTTAGCATGTCAAAACAGTTAACAAAAGAGAACTGTGATCAAGATAACTAAAAGCAGCTCACTGTAATGTTTCAAAAGATGTACAGTAAGCTTCCATTTTCCTAATGCCAAACAATCAAGAAGATCAAATAGCTGGGTTGTTTTTTTGCTTTGTTTTATGTTGTATCAAGTAAGAAACAAATAAGAAGTTAAATATGCTCATATAAGGAACACGTTCAAAAAAAATTCTAAGCAAAATTAGTCTGCACAAAGTCGTTTTGATCTCTAACACTTTGTGTAGTTACTGTACTGCATAATGATAAATAATAATCACATTAATATCTCAGAGGAACCACAAGACAAACTTCTCCAGTGATAGAAATGATTATTTTTCCTATTATATTAATAACCAGTTGTTAAAGTAGGATTGAGGTTTGTCTTTTCTATTTCCTCATCCAGGTGCCAGTTCCTGAAGGATATTGCTGATAGATGAGACTGTCCAAATCCTCTTCAGTCTTGGGCTGGACCCCACCCAACTGGAAGACCTTACAAACAGAATCTAATTTAGGTGAATTCTTGTCCTTAGGAAGTAAGTCTATGTCCTTGCAGCCCCCCTATAGTGATCTAAGGGAACCCAGCTTATGAAGGAGAAAACCAATCAGAGTGCTCTGGGTAGTGATGGATTCCTTTGTCCAGACTGCTGGACACAGGTAAGTCACATGATCAAGTCACATTCTTAGCAGGAGATGAAGACTTTTAGCCTACCTCCTCATTAACATGTCTACCCCTTAATTAATTGTTCAACAATTAGGGTTGATTTTCTCCTGTCAGGGGAGTCTCCTTTTCCAAAGATATGTAAGCATTCAATAATCTCTACGGTTTTGTATTTGGTTACCAAGACTACTGACCATCAATTTATTATCAACTAGCCTAATTAATAAATTATCAATTACCCAGAAACTTTGTCTCTCAAGCTTTTCATTTATCTCATCAGTCTAGTTTGGGTGCTGTATATTTGTATGTGTGATCTCTTCATTTGTCACAATATCAATTAAACAATACATTTTATTACCTGAATATTATGGACACATAGAAGTAAGAAATATAATTCTATATTGTCAAATTACAGCACACGAATACAGAATCAAGTGGGAAATAAGTCAAATGATAAAAGCAGATGGAGAGAGGCAGCATAGAGAGAGACATGGTGGATAGAGAGCTGGCCTCTAAACCATACACTGGTTGTGTGGTTGTGTGACCCTGGGGAAGTCACTTAACTTTCCAGTGTTCCACACAATTCCTTTGACTATATATCGCCAAGAAGGTGCTGATCTGCAAAAGCAAGAGCTTCCAAAACCAATGAAACCATAGGACCAATAAAGACAGACTGATAAATCATAGAGTAGAGGAACAACAGGATTTAAGGTCTTTTATTAAATCTTCTATAAATATACCATCTGTAATTTAACAACATCAATGCTGCACATATTAGACCCACCTAAATCCTGTAAACTTACTGACTGTAATGTTGATTCCTCCAGAGAAAGAGCATTATTATATTCAAGAACATAACTTCTAAGTCTTTTCTTTGTCTTCTTGGCAGTTGGACAAGGGACCACTTTTGAACCAGAATATATGTCTTCTTGGTTTCTATCCTCCTCTTCTTGATGTTCACATTCTCTGTTTCCAGTATTAAAGCCTTAAAGACAAAAGGGGCATAAATGTGGGGCCAAAATAATACAGGAAGAATCCTACTGCTATATTGTAGTCAAACTTCATTAAAACAGAAGCTTATTATTAAGCTGTACAAAAGAAGACACTATGCTCTTTATTGCTTATTTACTATGTACAGAAATCAAATGTTTATTGTGCATTGGATCTTCAAAGAATAATCAATGAGGGAGCAGAAAACTACAAAAGAAGATATTTTGATGCTTCCAGAACAATGACTAATAGTTGATGTCTACAATAATTTATCTTAACTTTTTGGTGTGTCAGGGCAATGTAGCAAAACCTGTAGACCCTTCTCTAAATGGTGGTTTTAATGCATAAAACAGAGTGAATTAAAAGGAAATTGATTATATTAAAATACAGTTATCAAAGTACTTTCAAAAAATCATGAATGCCAGGTTAATAACTCCTGCTATATTTCACTAACTATATTCAGCTGTAATATAAAATAATCTTAAGAAAATCAGGCATGTTTATATATTCCTTAACAAGTGATTTTCTGAGATGTTAAATTGATTTTCTCTTTTGAAAACAGTTGATAAGGGTCAGAGTAGAAACCTCAGCTCTTATTAGGTTGCAAAATAAAAGCAGCATGTCTGAGTAGCATAAATTAGGTGTGATTTAAGTCACAAAGCATCACATAAAAACTTCAGTTTGTTTCTACTCAGCACTGATGAAGTTCTTTTAATTTTATATTCTCCATTGAGCCAGGGATGAAGACTAGAAGTCATTTGAAAGATAAAAAAAGATTTAAAAAGTATTTTAAAAACCCAGAAATTTAAAAAAACACAAGCATGTTATTTAGCAAAACACTTTAGATTTTACCCAACCACCTGCCTCCAACCTCTTTCTCTTCCAGTGAGCCCTTCATTAGCCTCAACCTGGCCAGCAGATGGATCACTTTCATCTCACTCTTAACCTCTATTTTCATGCACTGATTCAGCCCTGATCCCTGTTTCCTGTATTTATCTTTGACCCAATTCTTTCTCCAGTACTCCAGAAGTCAAAGCCCAACCAAACACCAAACCCATCCACCTCATATCATCCCTGACCAGACCCCCTGCTCCTGCATGCCATGAAGTAAAATTACTAGGCCTCACAGAACACATCACCACCACCTGCCACTATGTTGTACTTAGAGTAAGGACCTTAACAGTCTAATCTCCTGTTTCCTTCAACAGCCTTCTCTACAATGACTGATACTCTCCCTGAACTTATTTCTCAATTTTTAGTATATCCTATCCCCTAAAATCTCCCTAGCCCAGTGCTTCTGAACCTTGGACTGCCAGTATACAAACACCATTCCCCAACCCCAGCTTCCCATTCCTATCTCCCTCAACTCTACCCCCTTCTCCCTAATGTGCCACTCGGATCTACTCACACTTTCAACTGTCTTCTCTGGAATCCAATTCTCCATAATTAACAAATATGTTTCATCTTAAATCCTTTCCTTTCTCACTCATCCCATCTTCTCACACTCACTAAAACACAGTTCCCTGATGATGACAATGAATCCCTAGATAACCTTTTCCAATACTAAGTGTACTTTTGTTCATAGCCCACTATTCACTGGTCACAGCGGAAGAGTCAAAATACTCCTCCTACTTCCACCTCTAGACTCTTCTCCCTCCTGCCATCTCACAGCAACCTTTCTTCTTTTGAGGTTCACCTAATGCAAATTTATCATCCAATCCAAAATCTGATGGACCCCCAAAATATTGCCTTGACTTCCTCAATAAATTTAGTGCCTGGCTCAGTCTTTCTCTCCACCTCAACTCCTGCCTTCATACTACAGGATGTGAATATACTGATGCTCCCTCAAACACCTTATCTTCCCAGTTCTTTAAACTACTCAATTCCCATGACCTACTCTTCTATACTCTAGTTCGGCTACACACAGAGATAGTCATTCTCTTGTTTTTGTCGTTATCCACAAATTCTCTGATCTGATCATAATCTTTCATCATTCCACCTTTCCTTATGTCTTCCTTGCAAACCCTAACACTGTTTCTTCCTTCAGTTCTTCACAGACCATCCATCACCCCTGCACTGATCATACTTTCCTCCTTCCCTTTCTTGATCCCTTGATGAATCAGTTCTACTCTACACTATATTCTACTCTTCAGTCCTTTGCCTATTTCTCTTACCAGCAATTACACCTTGCCTTAGATAACTCCAACCACCTTCGTGCCAGTTCACATTCTGCTGAACACAGCTAGAAAAAAAAAAATCATAAAACCATTCTGACTAGACAGGTTACAAAATCTCAACTTAGATCTCATTGCAGCAAGGCAATTCTTTTACACCTCTGTCATCAGTCTGCCTTCCCACATATAACACAGCAGCTATTCCGAACCTATTCATTTCTCCTCAAGCTTCCAATGATACCCCACCCTCTCTCAGCTGAAGAGCTTGCCTCATACTTTACTGAAAAAAAACTGAGGCCATTTGCTGAGAGTTCACTCTTTTTCCCTCCTCATCTCACATCACTCAGATGTATTCCTCCAGTATTTCCTCCTTTATTCCTTCTCAATAAACTTTCAACAATCTCTTGATCTCATCCCCTTCAATCTTCTCCAGCAAACTTCCCTCTCTACAATCCCTCCCCACCCCCCAATCTTCAATATCTCCTTCCCTACAAGTTCCTTCTCTGAGGCCAACAAACATATCTAAGTCCCACATCCTTAAAAAACTTTACTTGATATCACTCTCCCTGCTAGCTATCATACTATATCTCTCCGTCCATTTTCTGCTAAACTCCAGTCATCAACTCTTCCCTCAGCAGTCTTCTCTTCTTCCTATCTTCTCTTCTCATTCAGTTCTAAGCCTTCTGAAATCTGGCTTCTGACCTCATAATCCAAATGAAACTGCTCTCTCCACTTACCAGAAATCTATTAATTGGCAAATCGAATGACTTTTCTCAATGTTCAAACGTTTTAACCTCTCTGCAGCCTTTAACACTGTTGATCACTCTCTTCTATCTGTTTTTGTGTCTCTGCTCTCTATTTCTCTGGTTTGTTCCTTCTCAGTCTCCTTTGCTGTATCTTCACCCAGGTTGCACCCACTAACTCTGGGTGGTCCCTACCACCACCACCCCCAGGCTGTATCCTAGGTCCTCTTCTCTTCTCCATTCATATTATTTCCACTTTGTGATCTCATCAGCTCCCATGGGCTCAATTATCATTTCTATGCAGAGGATTCTCTTATCTATGTATTCAGCCTTAATCTATTCTTAAATTCCAATCCTGAATCAGCAACTGCCTCTCCAAAACCTCAAACTGGATGTCCTACAGGCATCTCAAACTCAACATATCCAAAACAGAATTTATTATCTTCCCCCAAAAACCATCCTCTCTTCCTAAAACTGTGATTATTGTTGTTAGCACCACTATACTCTTTGCCACCCAGGTTAAAAACCTCAGTGTTATCATCAACTTCTCCCTCAAAACTGCCTCATTTATGTAATATGCATTCAAGTCTTGTCATTTCTACCTTCCTATTTCCCATAAACCCCTTCCCTACACACATAGCCACCGCACTAATAGAAGCCCTCATCACCTCATGCCTAGACTCCTGTGCTAGCCTTCTTATTGGTCTCCTTGCCTCAAGTCAATTTCAACTCTTCAACTCAGCTGCCAAAGTGATCTTCCTAACATGTAGATCTGTCCATCCTCTAGTCAATAAACTCCCTATTACCTCTAGGATCAAATATAAAATGTTCTGTTTGGTATTTAAAGCAACCTGGTTGTTTCCAGTATACTTACACTTGATTCTTTTGCATGTATTTTACAATCCAGCTACACTGACCTCCTCATTTTCCTCATATACACAATACTCCCATCACTGGCTATCCCATCCACCTCCCAAACTCTCTAGATTCTTCTGAAAGGCCTTTCCCTGTCTATCCCCTCCCCTCTCTCTCTGCCCCCCTCCACTGCTATTGCCTCCTCTCTGAGATTAACTTGCATTTACACTCTCTATATATTATATACACATAGAGGTTTTTTTGCATGTTATTCACACCCATTAGAATGTGAGTTCTTTGTTTTAATGGTGACTTAAATTCCAAAAAAATAAACAAATCATTTCCAATATGTTAAGTTGGGAAATGAAAATTTTACGAAGCATACTTACTATACAAGAAGCATGAGGCTTTAACTCAGAATTATCATGACCTTATGGGTGTGCATCAAATATATAACATGTTAATGTCCCCTTTGTTGGAACAACACCAATGATGGCTGTCACTATAAAATAAATATGTTTTAAGGTCCAATTTCATGGAAACCCTTTACATGCCACTGGTTCCCTCTGAGAGACAAAAAGCAAATATTTTTTATGTTCACTTCACTGCTCTCTCTCTAAAACTTCACTATTCTCTTCATATCAAACAGTGGTACACAAGTGAGCATAATTTGTATTTAAATAGTCCCCATTTTTCCTCAGAAAGAGACAACGTATGAGGGTTTAAAGAACTGAGTGGACAATTTTATTGCATTATACTTTTACTCTATTTTTATATTTTCATTTTTCCAAGTAATTATATTAAAATATAACTATAAAAAGTGCATTGCACATGTATATGTAAATTTCTTGCTTTACATGCATAACAAAATCATATAAAGTGAAAGTTGGTCTCTCTAAAGCAGAGATTTTCAAGCTGAGGTTAAGAAAATCATGAACTTTTAAAAATATTTTTAAAACTGTATTGATTTCTTTTGCAATCCTATGTATTTTATTTAATGAATTTAAAAACATCATTCTGAGAAGGGATCCATGGACTTCCCCAGACTTCCAAAGAGGTGATGAGTATGACCACAAAACTTTTTATACTGTTTTCCTTTTTGGCTTTTTTACTTATTTCTCTTATGGAAAAGAAGTGTCTGTAGTTACTTTTGGTATTGAGGAAAGTTTTTTTTTTAATTAATTTATTTTTTTATCTAGCTGAGACCTCTAGCTATTTAATAGATGTACTATCTTTTATATCTTTTAACTTGCAAAAAATCAATCAGAAAATCATTTCCCATGGGTTGTGCCAAGTTACTGAAATTCCTAGAGAGAGTTAAACATGTTAATTCTTTTACTACAAAGTTTAGATAAAATTTAGTAGGATAGTTTAGTGAGAATTTTGTGGAAAGTAAAGAGACAAAGAAAGGAACATGGTTCATTACTTCTAACATCTACTGCTCAAAAAAGAATTGCCTCTTGTCTGGACTGGTTTTTACCTTTAAAATTGTTTTAAAATAGCCTTGTATTAATATCCTGTGAGATGTGAGAGGAGTTTACACAAAAAGTATTTCACAGTTAGAAGTAAACTATGAAAATATTAAACCAGTTGATTGCCATGCAACTGATCCAAACTATTACAGGTGCACTATATCATCATGAACTGTCATAATAGGAGTCATTCCTTAAACATTCATTAAATGCCAACTATGTGGCAGGCACTTTTGCTGGGTACAGGGGATACCAACTATGCTATCAGTATCATATAACTCTATAAGTATAACCCCTTAAAAAACACTAAAATACAAGATTCAAGTTTAACTTTGATAAGTAGTTACTAAGTTGAGAAACATATCTTTATTTTAAATAAATTCTATGACTCTTGCCAATGTTTTTCATGATGACAACTATCCTTTATCCTAATGTGCATTTTAAATATAAGAAAATATAAAATATTTGCTTTTAAAATAAACATCAAGTTCCTGGAAATGTAATAAGCAAAAATTCAAATTTTAAAGAGCCTTATATGGTTTACAAACCTTTAGGTTCAGTAACAGACCATCTTACAAGAGAACTGTCTTCACTTCTTTCTTTTTCTTTAGTTAGTTCACTTTGTTTTGCAAAACTATCACCTGGATTCTTCTGGGGCTGTGAACACCTGAAAAACAGAATTATGCTGATTCTAAATTCTCTTCAAGTCTGGATAAATTTGGAAGCAATATGGTGTATAAGTGGAGAGACTGCTAGACTTAGAGTCAGAAAACCTGGGTTCAGATCCTATCTCTGCAACTTACTCTGTAATTAGTGGGCAAGTTGTGTTAATTTCTCTGGGCCTCAGTTTCTTCATTTGTAAAATGAAGGGGCTGAACAAGATGATATCTAAAATACTCCCCAGCTCTAAATCTATGATCCCATGAATAAGTGTGACACACAGAAGTCGTATGGTCTAATTACATAACACGGGTGATGGACTAGCCCAATGGTCCTCAGTGGCACCTCTCACAGCCTCTCACAGATCTTAGGGATAAAGTAGTAAGTATATTGGGTTAGGGGGAAGTGGACAGGGAATTATCCAGAAAGGAAACTATGCATATTCAGTCTTCAAGAATCCATGGTCTCATACAAAAGCTTTAAGTTTATGGCAGTGAAAAAAAAATGCAAATAAAGTAGATAGTGAAGAAGCTTTTACTGCAAGCCTCAGTTTGATTGCTTTCAAAATCAAATTCAATAGCATACTATTAAAAATTGCAGGAGCAGCCAATGAAGATGAAGATGTGACAGCTATACATGTTTTGAAGAAAATCACCGAAGAAGGCGGACACACTGATCAACAAATTTTTAATGTGAATGAAACAGGCTTAGTCTGGAAAGGAATGCCTTCCAGAACTTATATTTCTAAGAAAAAAAAACCACCAGGATTTAAAGTGTCTAAACACTGCCTAACACATTTATTGCAAGGTAATGCAGAAAGGGATTTTTAATTAAAATCAGTGCTTGCTTATCTTTAAAAAAAGAAAGAACTACCTCTACCCCACAAAGAGGCATTATTTTGGCAGCTTATAAATATAACTTTTTTAGATTGGATTTTGTAATCCACTTATGAATTTTAAATTCTATCTATGTAAATCTTTGTCTTTTTTGATGATGAAATTAAAAATTACTTTTAAAAACCAGTACAATAACACTTTAGTGTAACAGGACAATTGTGACATGCCCTTGAGTTTGCCATAATGACCTTTTTTAAGAGTATGTATTTTAACTAACTTAGTCCACTGTGGAATTTATCTACTTTTTTAACCTGAAGAATGTTGTCTCTCCCAATACAATATAAGTTCTATGAGGACAGGGATTGTTTCATTTTTGTCTCAGCACCTCACATAATGCATGGCACACAGAAAGCCCTGAAAAATTCTTGTTAAGTGAGAATTAATAACAGCTATAATTTAGACATAAGTTTAAGGCTTGCAAAGTGTTTCACATATATTATCTCATTTGAGCTTCACGGCAATCCTATAAGGCAGATGCTACTATCATTCTCATTTTACAGATAAGGAAACTCTGAGGCTGAGAGTCTGAGACTTGCTCAGGGTCACACAGCTACTAAGTATCTGAGCAGGACTTGAACCCAGCTTTTCCTGGCTAGTCACTATTTACAGTCTAGTGCTAGTACTAGTCTAGTACTTTATTTACAAAGCCATACACAATAAAATATATAAAGAGTGAGAGATTTCCTCAGATGGAAAAATAAAATAGTTACTTCAGGAGAAATGAAGATCATTATTTGATATTTAACACTAAATTACAAATATAACAGAAACACCAAAAAGTTATACTATGGTTACATTTCATTTCTTTGGAACAAACAGTTTTAAAATATGTAAAATCACCAGCTAAACTGACAGCAGGCTAATGTCCAAAGACCTGAAATATTACTGCTCATGTGTCTTCCCAAATGATTCAACTGGCTCAAGATGGTTATTGCTATTCTCATTAGAAACTGAACAAATAAATGCTGAGTCTGGGAAGACCTACTAAAAATACAGCTTGCATCTGAACATGTCAAACATTCCTGAAGATAAATGTGAATGAAGTTTTATTTGGCAAAGTGTAGGTTATTATTTCTATGGCCACTGACTGTACTAAAAACTGTCAGATATTATGAAAATTTCAGGTATCCCCATTCAACACATTTTTGGCAATAACTGAAAATGCCAAAAGAAAGTTATCTCCCAAAGACCTCAGGAATTAAATTGTGTTCACTTCATAAAACTCTTGGCTTTATGAAAATATGAACAAAATGATAAACAAACCAGCATTCCTCGACATCTTTTCAAAAGATTTGTCAATCTGGTCCTACTCAAACTAGTCTACAGCCTTAGTTGGAGCTGATCAAAGATTATGCTAACAGAACACAAGTTTCAGCAAGTCAAACCAAACTGGAAAAACTTTGAGTGCTGACCCAGAAAAGAAGTGTATATATGTCATTTAACTTTTGGAGAGGTTTATCATGGAAAAGCTGGTTATCACGGATTTTTTCTTAAATGACATTGAAACTCATGAAAACCATTTACAAATCAGTAGAGAAGTATTTAAATCATGGATCTTTTAAAATACTGACATAACCTTGCACTTTTTTATTTATACTAAGAGTTTTTGATGTTCGTGTTGCATGACCAGAAAGGATAACACATAAATATAATTAAGTCCCAAAGGAATAACAGCTGTCCAACACCATCTGATCTGACCTCCAACTGGAGACCCATACCCTTTGGTAATACCATAGTTGCATTGGTCCTTTAAAAATAACGGGTGACAGGAGCTCTAGGAATGGGTGCATCAGCAGGCCAGAAGGGCTTCATGCCAAATCAGCAACTGCAGTGAAGATTTCTTGCAGCAGTCTGTCTTGGATGAAGTCAAACACAAAAACAGGACATGTGGGGGGCCTGGCTAGATCTGATTAATACAAGTGGCTCAGTGCTACATAATACTATCTGGTTGGCAATGAGATGAACTGGCTTGCATGATACTGACATTAACATAATACAAAAAATCAACCAGAACAGCAAAACTTATACCTGATCTAAGAGTGACCTTTCACTGGATACTGACACCCATGCAAGATTAAGGCAGGGTTGCAGTCATAGCCCCATAACTTTTCATCTAACCTTGGAACTGATCATATGAGTTCTCACAAAGACAGGAATAGAGTATGAGTTGTAAGGCAAGAGAATCGACGTCTTTGCATACACAGACAATCTAGCCATAGTGGCTCTCAACCTTGAACTCTCTTGATAAAATGTTGAACAACATGAGCAAGGTTTCCACATGGTCAAGATTACATTTTAATGGAGAATAAACCCAAAGATTCCGGCTATTGGGTTTTAGATAGATACTGCTTATCATTTTAAGAAACTCTTTATTCTTATGTTCTTTAGTGCTTGTAACAGGAATAGGTACTGCATTCTGTCAAAAGCTTTGTCAGCATCTATTGAGATAATCATGTGATTTCTGTTGGTTTTGTTACTGATACGGTCATTTATGTTGATAGTTTTCCTAATATTCAACCAACCCTAATTCCTAGTAGAAATCCCACCACAGTATATAATCCTTACGATATATTGCTGTAATCAACTTGTTAGTATTTTGTTCAAAAATTTTGCATCAATATCCATTAGGGAAACTGGTCTATAATTTTCTTTCTCTGTTTTAGCTCTCCCTGGTTTAGGTATCAGTACCATATTTGTGTCATATCAGGAGTTTGGCAGGTCTCCTTCTTTGCCTATTTTTCCAAATAGTTTATATAATATTAAATGTTTGGTACAATTCACTTGTGAACCCATCTGGCCCTGGGGATTTTTTCCTAGGGAGTTCATTAATGGCTTGTTCAATTTCTTTTTCTAAGATGGGGTTATTTAGGCATTCTATTTCCTGATCTGTTAATCTACGTAATTTATATCTTCGTAAATATTCATCGATTTCACTAAGATTGTCAGATTTATTGGCATATGAATCCAGCTATTGGGGAAAGAACTTACTATCTGAAAAAGTGCTGGGAAACTGGAAAGCAGTCTAGCAGAAATGAGGCATAGCCCAACATCTTACACCATATGCAAAGATTAGCTCAAGATAGACATACAAATTAGACATAAAGAATGATATCATATACAAATTAGGGAAACATGGAAAAATTATATTTTATGTTTATGGTTAAGAGAAAAGTTCAGAACCAAACAAGGGAGAGAGAGGATCACGGAAGGTAAAATGGCTAATTTTTATTACATCGATGTAAAAAGTTTTTGCACAAACAAAATCGATGCTGCTAAACTTAGGAAGAAAACAGGAAGCCAGTGGGAAATTTTATAGCAAGGTTCTTGATAAAGGTCTTATTTCTCAAATATATACGGAACTGCCCTAAATTTATAAAATAAGAGCCATTCCCCGATTGATAAATGGTCAAAGATTATGACGAGAAGTTTTCAGGAGAAGAAATCAAAGCTATCAATGGTCATATGAAAAAATGCTCTAGAGGGGCGGAGCCAAGATGGCAGCTGGGAAGCAGTGACTGGCGTGAGCTCCCCACCAAGTCCCTCCAAAAACCTATAAAAAAAATGGCTCTGAACCAATTCTAGAGCTGCAGAACCCATAAAGTGGCAGAGGGAAGCAGGGCTCCAGCCCAGGACAGCCTGGATGGTCTTTGGGTAAGGTCTGTCCCGCACGGAGCCCCCAGCTCCCAGCTGAGGGGAGCAGAGCTGAGCCCAGCACGCACGGTGCGGGCCAACCAGACTGCGGACCGACGAGACCAGGAGCCAAGCGGAGAGTGCCCTAGCATCCTGAATTACTGAGCTGTGGCATCTACCAAACCTCTCAACCCA
>CM053622.1:519466194-519499071 GCA_028646595.1 Phalanger gymnotis
AAAAAAAAAAAAAAAGAACTGAACAGGCTTGGGGCAGCTAGGCGGGGCAGTGAGCAGAGCACTGGCCCTGGAGTCAGGAGGACCTGAGTTCAAATCCGGCCTCAAACACTTGACACAATTACTAGCTGTGTGACCTTGGGCAAGTCACTTAACCCCAATTGCCCTGTCTTCCCCACTCCAAAAAAAAATAAACAAAAGAACTGAACAGGCTGACTTAGCTGTACTGTGAGTTTATTTTGGGGAAGACCTCAGCAGGGGGTCAGAGACATTTTGGGATGGTGAGGCTCCAACTGTGATATGGTGTTTTAAGTTCCTTGCTGTTATGATAAATGGGCTGATTGGCTGTGGGAGGTGAACATTTGATTATAGGATATGATTTTCTGGTGTCTGAATAAATGTTATACTTCTTTTACCTTCTTTATGGAGAGTCTCTCATACCTTGCGATACAGGACTACACAGGCATATTCATGATTATCATTGATATTGTGTTTGCCTTACTGGTACACCCTGGTATGCTAGTAACAAAATACTGAGGTACAGGCTTATGCAATGAGTCATGGTAGAGTAACAGTACACATCAGGGCCAGCAGGGCAGTAGATGGAGGGGCAGAGGCTAGGGATACTACTCCATATAAGAAGACATCAACCATGGTTCCCATGATGGCTGACTCCAGCCAACTGCTTTGTAGCCTCATCCTGGATTTTATGGGTTGACTGACTTTCCAACACTAAATGCATAACCCTACGCAATGTCTATCAGCCTAAGGACTATTTTTAACAGCAACTGGCAGAGCCACTATTTTGGCCTCACTCTCTCCTACTTCCATTAATGAATCATTTGACCACATTAAGTTCTCCTAAAGAACCAAGTAAAGATATTAAGAAGTAAGGTACAGAGGCTAATTAGACCTCACTGAATAATAATATAATATAAATAATATATAGTAAATATAATATAGTAAATAAAATAAATAATATAATATAAACATAATATAATAATATTAGGCCTGCCTAATTATTGACTTTCCCTAACTGCATGAATTTCCACTGCAGGAATTTTATTTTCGATGTAAAAATTCATTGCTTATATTTGTAACCTAAATGTTATGGAGTGCTATGTAATTCCAGACTAAGAGACTGAAAATCAAACTATATCCTCTAAAGGCCAGAACTCTCTCTTTTTATGATACTTTAAGATTGATGTCTTTTTTTAGTCTTTGACTAATTGTGGGTTAAGTTTTGCCTTCTCAAAATGAAACAGTGTAGTTTATCAATCAGACTAAAATTTACAATTAAAAACATACCAGTCAGAAATTATTTTAAATAAAAGTTAAGAAATATTCTTTAAAAAGCCAGGAAAATTTTCCATACTTTTACTAATAATCTGTTCCAAAAGAATAAAAAAAATTAACCCACATGAAAATGGAAAACAATTATAAAGTCAACAGAGAGAAAATAAAATATGAAAACCCTTCATATTCTATTTTAAAGCTTTGGGCTCCCTCTACTGAAAATCTATAAAATTATACTAATGAAATTTAAAACAGTAGTGTGAACTCCTTTCTCTAAATAATCAATTAACATTGCTTGCCTAGGAACTAAAAATAATGCAAACAGCTGTTTTCAAGTAATTTTTTAAATCTTCATTATTTTTTACCATACACAAACATTTTCAAAAAATAATTCTATCTATGTAACTTAGTATGCAGTTAGAATTTGCTTTCTTAGGGAAAAGCTATTTTTAAATTATAAAATTTTTTCAAATGAACCTGACAAATACCAGAAATCCTGATCAGTTTGACTTTACAGAAATGCCCCTTGGAAGCATTTATATCTATCTAAGGAGAAGTATCTGCATATGTGTTTTCTATAAAGAGCAGTAGCTTTAAACTTAAGTAGAAGTGATCCCTGTGAGCAGCATATTGGCTTAGAAAACCACAACATCTATGTTTTACTGATTTTGTTAAAGATTTTCCAATTATATTTTAATGTGGTTTAGCCACAAAGCCTATAAGATCAATTTGACACCTATGTTTCCAGTATATCCTACATTTCTCTTTAGTCCTATTAATCTGCATAAAACCCCAAAATTGTGAAGTATAACAGGCTGGTTTTGAAAACTTCCTGTTCATGGCCTTTGACTACTTATCTATCAGAGAAAGGCTATTAGTCTTATAAATTTTAATCTCTTCTTTATATACCTTAGAAATGATAACTTTATCAGAGAAACTTGCTGCAAAGATTTTTCCCAATCACCTATTTTCCCTTCTAATTTTTACTACGTTAAACTTATTTGTGCAAAACTTTTTTAATTTACATCATCAAAATTGTCCATTTTGTCTTATGTGATACTATTATTTATTTAGCCATAAGCTCTTCCCTTATCCATATATCTGAAAGGTAAGTTTTTTTCCTTGTTCCTCTAACTTGTTTATGATGTGACTTTTTATATACAAGTTAGGCAATTTCAAAGGAAGAAATCTAAGTTACCAACAATCATAAGAAAAAATGGTCTACATCATTAACAATTATAGAGATGCAAACAGAGGCCTATTTCACACCTACAAAACTGACAAAGATAACAAAAGAAGAAAATAAATGTTGCAGGAGCTATGGGAAAACACATACACTAGGTCACTGTTGATAGAGCTATCAATTGTTCCAGCCATTCTGGAAAGCAATTTGGATGCATACTATTTGAAGTAGCTATGCCACTACTAGAACCTATAACTTAGAGAAATAAAAGAAAGATATAAAGATTTGATGTGTACAAAAAATATTTACAGCAGCTTTTTCATGGTTGACAAAAATTGGAAACTAAGGGAATGTCTTCCTATGGGGAACGGTTAAACAAATTGTGGTATATGAATGGAATGGAATATTCTTGCACATCTAGGCCAGCTACATTTCTCCAAGCTGCACTTGGACTTCTATCTCCCCGCTTTTCAATTCTTTTTATGTGTTATCTTCTCCGCAATTCTCCCTAATGGAATGTAAGTTTCTTGAGGGTAGGGACTGTGTTTCTACTTATTTTTGTATTCCCAAGGACTAGCACAGTACTGGGCATATAGTGTTTACTAATACTAGTTGACTGACTGATATTTAAGCTATATAGGAAACTGATAACTATTTAAACCAAGAGCCATTCCCTAGTAGATAAGTAGTCGAAAGATACGAACCAACAGTTCTCAAAAGAACTGCAAACTATTATTAACCATACAAAAGATTACTTCAAATCACTAATAAGAAATGCAAATGAAAACAATTCTGAGGCTTCATTGCATAGTTATCAAAAAAGGTAGAAAATGATCTTAAAAAATGGAAAGAGGCAATGTATGAGGAGCTGCAGAAATACAGGCACACTAATGCACTATTGGTAGTGCTGTAAATTAGTCCAACCACTCTGGAAAACAATTTGGAATGCTAAAATGTTCATATCCTCTAGCCAAGAGATGTCACTACTAGGCTTAAAACCCAGAGAGGTGAAAAATAGAAAGAAACAACAGTTTTTATGCTATTAGAAACAAAATAAATGTCAATCAATTTGAAAATGATTAAACACATTCAGGTACATTATTCAAGGCTGGCCTGACTAAGGCTAGCTCTCTGATAGCCTAAGTCTGATATTGGAATGAAATGAGACACTTGCAGGACATGCAACAATTTAATAGAACATTATTGTACTAGAAGAAATAAGGAATACAAAAAAATTCTGAGAAGCATGGAAAGATTTACAGTCTAAAGAATAAAATAAGCAGAACCAAGAAAATAATACATAATGACTACAACAATGTGAATGGAAAGAACAAAAAACCTAAGACTAACTGAGCAAGTATAGATGCCCTCTTCAAAAGGCTTAATAAGCAATGTCCCCTAAGAAACGATGAGAAAATGTACCTTCCTCTCCCTTCACTGGAGAGACGGGTAACTAAGAGTGCAAAACATTGACTATACTGTCAGTCCCAGTTGATGTGTTGATTAACTTACTGAACTGCCTTCTTTTTTAAATTCTCTTAAAATTTTGTTGTTGTTAGAAGAACTGGATCACTAGGTAGGAGACTGAGAAGGAATAGATTCGAAAATGATGATGACGTAAAAATGAAATGTATCAATTTTAAAATTTAAGTTGCATACAGGAAAAAAAATTAAGAGCTTTCAAAAAATAAAATGGACTTTTCTGGGGTGAGGAGGTATGGTAGACAAGGTTAGTGAATTTTCCATCACTGGAAATCTTCCAGCAAAGGCTAGAAGGCCTCTTGTGGATGTTGGAGATGGGTTTTTCTATTTGGGTAAGGGTTTTCATTATTAACACTAAGTTTTCCTTTCAACTCTGAAGTTCATTTAATTTCTCCAAAATATGAAATAAAATAGCAATATATTTTCTCAGCAGATAAAAGAGAGGTCCACTGATATAATCTGAATTGTAATAAACTTGAAATCATATTTCCTGTTAATAATTGACATCAAAATCATAACTCTCATTTACATAGTATTTAATAGTTTATAAAGTACCTTTACATACATTATCTCAACTGATCTCAAGAGTCTTATGAGATATGGTAATTCTCACACTACATATGAAGAAACTGAGACTCAAGAGATGTTGAAAGATCTTTTCAAAGTTGCATGGCAAACAAATGACAGAGTCAGGACTAGAATATTGGTTTTGTTACTCCTAAAGCAGAATTCTTTCTATTACAATTTTGTAGTTTTAAAAATCTAAACGAGGCAATAAAGTCATCTTTTTTTTTACTCCTTTTGATAAGTACAAAGAATTTTCTCCTTTTCTCATAAGAAATTAAAATAAAATACAAAAGTATTAGTTGTGCCTAAAAGGAAGGGAAGAGCAAGACAATTAAAAGCCTAAATAGTTTGACCAAGTAATTTAGTGTAAAACTATTACAGGAAAAGTTCTGTTGACCAGCACTTGACCAATCAACTAGAAAGAAAGAAGACATTTCTGATATTCTCCAACATAAATATTCAACCAGGTAACCAGGATGGTACCAATGAAGCCCAATACACTGTTCTTTTTTGCCCCAGTAAAATGTTCAACACACTTGGAAAGGAACTCAATTTTTAAAAATTCAGATTGTCTATGAAAATTTAGCTGAAAAAGACAAACTGAAAAAAATTTCCCCAAACTTCAAACAGACAGAAAGCTAATAAAAAGTGTTTTTAGAAACATCAGATGCCAAACATAAAGCCAAAAACTAAGTGGGAAGGAAGTAATTAAGTATTCATTAATATAATTAGATTTAAAAAGGTACTAACAGAAATGCAAATAAGAATTTTCCTTTGAATCACTTAACCAGAAAAATCAATTTTTAACCCAGATGAAAACTGCAATCTCCGTAATCTGAAAGCACAAAGGTATGAAGAAAAGGCTTTGGAAATTGTTAAGAAAGAGCAGATAAGTGGGTAAAAGTTCTAACATTTGCTAACAGGTCTTTTCCCTCTGCTCCTCCCTTTCTCACCCATTATTCGTACTTGGCTACTACATCCCAAAGTCCTTGTCCAGGTCTGAGTTCAAGTTTTTCCTTTCCTAGTTAATGACTCAGAAGGAACTTTAGATTCATATTTCAATCATTGCTTCTATTCTCTCAAGTACTTTCTATTGTCCAATGGCAAATCGCGCATGTTACGTTAGGCAAGTGGCTTTTGAAATTTTAAATAGTTGGGGAACTGTTGCATCTAAAATCCATGCAAACAAACAGGAAGAAAATTGTGCTCCCACCAGGGTAATGTCACTGACTGATTTTCCCACCCTGGGTTATCAACTGCCATTCAGAAGAGTTAAATATCTGTGGGAGAAAAAGGAGTTTTATGAGTAAATACAATAATTGTGTTGAGTAAAATTAACCACTAAACATACCTTTCAGATAAAAAAGGGCTCTTGTGAGGCTCTAGCTTTTGACAATTTTCTAGGCTGTCAACAGATGATGAAGGAAGTTGATTTGATTGCATGTTGTCAGTTTCACACAAATTAGCCTCAGTTAGAGGGAGGGTCTTTATGTATTTTCTTCCTAAGTCCGTTCCCAGGACATTCATCAATATAACTTTGGGTTGCCTGTCATACACAAAATAACACACACTGTACTGTACTGAAGTCTAGATGAACTTTTAATTGCATTCATGTATTTTAAGAAATTGGATTCAGACACATTTTTATCTCAATTCAAATAAGTTACAATCACTAAAAGTGACACATCTTAGATATCTCAAGAGATAGAAAAAAAAATCCACATGTACGTTAACTTTTAAGAAGGTTTTTGTCCATTGATGGGCAGTAAACATGCTTCCCCTACAGATACAACTGGCCTTGTTAAGTAGCTGCACAAGTTTACAGTTGGTCTGCTGTTCAAATGTTCCTTGTTGCAGTACGTAGCATTTAGTCGAAAGCATCTTATAAAAGAACCAACCCAATTTTCTCTCTGTTATTTTTCTTTAGAAAATCCATTCTTTCTTAATTAACAATGCTTCATACTCCATACAAAATAAAATTGACTCATACTCATATCACTAGCATTTATATCATTCTACTGACAAATACAGAATATTCAGTCCTAAGAGAAATGCATAGGTAAGCCTGAATATGTGGTGACTGTAGGCTCTGAAAGTGAAGCATCAACCTGATGGTTGGTTTAACTGCCACAAGTTTCTCCCCCGCTACAGTCCATCTTCTACTCAGCTAACAAAGTGATCTTCCTGAAGTGTCAGTGTCCCTCCATCCTCCACTCAATCAACTCCAGGGGCTCCCCATTACTTCCAGGATCAAATATAAAATTCTCTTCTGTTTGTCATTCAAAGCCCTTCATAACCAGTCTGCCTCTCTTCCCCTACCTTTCCCGTCTTCTTATACCTTACACTCTGCCCCAGAGAAGTCTGCCACTCAGTGACACATCTTCCTTGGACAATCCTTCCAGCTGCCTGTATGGATGGGTGCTCTCCTTCGTCCTCATCTCTGCCTCCTCTGCTGCCTTCAAGTCCCCGCTAAAGTTTTTCCCAATCTCTATTAATTCTATTGTCTTCCCTCTGTTTAGTATTTTCTATTGATTCTGTATCTATCTTGTTTATCCATACTTATTTTCATGTTGTCTCTCCCCATTAGATTGTGAGTTCCTTGAGAGCAGGGACTATCTTTTGCTTTTCTTTGTATCCCCAGATTTCACAAAGCTCCTGGCACATAGCGGGCACTTAATAAAGGTTTATTGACTGACTAACTGACTGGCAGAGAAATGTTAAGTGACATGCACAAGTTTACAGAGGTAGTAAGTAGAAGAGGTAAGGTTTAAACAAAGATGCACTCAGGCATGTTATAGGCCCCATTTTTGACATCTCAGTCCTAAGAAATGGGTCTAGCAATACTGGTAGAAGAATCTGACTTTCCCCAAATCCCACACACTACCTGAATTTTGGGATTTCAGGCAACTTAGCCCAGCATTACTGCAAAGTAGGAGAGAAAGGGACAAAGGGAGGAGAGTAAGCTAGAGTCACCACAGGGGCTGGACTCCTGAATCACACAATAGTCAAAGCTAGTCCAGACTGGAGATTTTAGAAAAAGTCTGACTACAGAAGTCTTATGGCCCATGAGAAAGCACCCTGGATGCCTAAGTGAGCACCCAAGAACTGTTTCAACTACCAGTAGAGAGGCATGTAATTTCTGGAGTACTCATTTTCCCTGGGTTGGAACTGAATCCATAAAGTTCACCGGGGTTGCTTAGTACATCAAGGATGGGATGTCCAATATCATGGCAATTTAGTCTACAGGGTCAAAAACAGATCAGCCAAAGAGTAGGTTATAAAAACTGGCAAGACTAGGCACAAGTAGGTAAAGGACACTCTCATGACCTCTTACTCACAATGGTCAGGCTAAATCATAGATGAAGCCTCTGCCTAGACAGAACTCCACAAACCTCTTCTGGGTTGCATGGATATACTGGAGTCAAACTCCAAAACTTATATTAGCTCTCCCCATTGTGAAACAGGCTTTCCAACAGGTAGACCAGGAAGATCTTGGATGGTGAGCCACAATTTAAGCTGCAACTTAAGCCATGGCATTGAAAACATTGTCAGGTAAATGTAAATGTAGCCACTTAACCCTGTTTGCCTCAGTTCCTCATCTGTAAAATGAGCTGGAAAAGGAAATGGTAAACTACTCCAGTTATCTTTGCCAAGAAAACCCCAAATGGAGTCACAAAGAGTGGGGCATGACTGAAACAACTGAACGACAAATAGTACTTTACCATGAAAACCCTTAAATTTGCTTGTGGAGGTGGGCATGAGGAGGGTTGAAGCTTGTTAGTTATTGTGAAGTCATGTTATACAAGCTAACAGGATAACACATGAGGTGAACTGAGGAAGTTGATAGATGTTTGAAGTGTATGCTTTTTTTGTTCAGTTCAGCTGAATACAGTTTTTTATTTCTCAATGATGAAATCATACATAATTAAAGCCAAAATTTGTTATACTCAAACTGTTCCCTAATATATCGAGTTTTCAAAACAATTATAGCAGAACTGACTACAGGGTGTTCCTAAAGTCTGGACACACAGGCAAAAATTCATATTTTCAAGAAATGAAACAAATGAAATTTTTAACATTTTATTTAATTAATTGAAATATTGACAAATAACATCTTAAATATGATTTCCACCATTTGTGATACAAAGGTTGATGTGCTTTGCAAGATTCATGTGAACTCAATGCAATAACTCCACATTGCCGTCAATTTTAGCACATTCACTCTTTATGCGTTCAATCGAGTGTGTTGGGGCAGCTCGGTGGCTCAGTGAATAGAGCACTGGCCCTGGAGTCAGGAGGACCTGAGTTCAAATCTGGCCTCAGATACTTGTCACACTTACTAGCTGTGTGACCTTGGGCAAGTCACTTGACCCCAATAGCCCTGCCTTCCTCACTCCAAAAAATTTTTAAAAAAAAGGATTAAAAAAAATCAAGTGTATTATATGTGATTTTCAATGAGTACACCTTCTCCTTTAGCATACCCCAGAAAAAGAAGTCAAGGGGGCTAAGGTCTGTTAATATTCAAATATTTCAAAATATGCATTTTTCCCATGTGTCCAAACTTTAGGGACACCTTGTATAATAATAAATTATATTTATTAGGTCCTTTAAAGTTTGCAAAACATTGTATACATATATATTTCATTTGAGCCTCACAATCTCTCTATATTGTAGGTACTAAAGGTATTATTATTTCCATTTTACAAGTAAGGAAACTGAGGCTCATAGAGCTTAAGCAACTTGCTCAGGATCATCACACAACTAGTAAATGTCAGAGGTGGGATTCAAACCTAAACCTTTGTAATGCCAGCATTTTCTCTACTATACCATTAGAAAGATGGATCTGGCAATTGATTGGATGTGTGGAATGAGAATGGAAGCATTAAAGATTCCTACAAGGTTGTGAACATGTGTGACTAGGGAAAAGGTAATGCCACTAATGACACAGGGAAGTTAGAAAGACGAGCAAGTTTAGGGAGAAGGATAACAAGATCACTCTTGACTTGTTGAGCTTGAGGTTCAAGAACATCCAAGTGGGGGTGTCTAGCAGGTGGTTAGTAAAAGGCCTCTAAAACATTAAGTCTGATCATTTGACTCTCCTACTCAAGAAGCCTTAGTGGCTCCTTCTTGCTTCAAGGATAAAATATAAACTATGTTGAGCATTTAAAATCCTTCACAATCTAGCTCCAACCTATCATTTTAGACTTATTTCACACTGTTCTCCCTTGTACCCTCTAAATTCTAGCAAAAATGGCTTACTTACTCCTCAATATAAATGATCACCACCTTCTGCCTCCATAACTTCACCCAGGCTATCTCACACGCAATCTCAAGTTTCCTTCCTGGCTCACCTCAAGTTACAACTTTAACAAAAAAAAAAAAAAGCAACTGGGAAGACATCAGTAACTACTATTAACCATATACCTACTTTATCATCTCTATGAAATAACAATGATATATACATTTATTGAATATACCCTTGATGAAAATATAAGAAAGAAAATGGGTGGCTTTCACACACAAATTTCTAAAGCAAACTACATTTTCACAGTAATCTAACCAGTTAAAAGGTGCAAAGAATACAAAATCTCACTTTATCTATTACTGGTCATAGAATAGCATTTAACTCCATAGAATAAAACCCAGCTTTAAAGGCTCTCCTCAATACGGTATCTTCTATTCATGTGTTAAGATCACACAAGAGTAATAACAGCTGCAACCTCAGGTATAACTTTATTCTGTTATATTAAAGAGCAATATACCACTTGACTTCTTTGCTACTGCTTACTCTGAAAACTGTAATTAAATCAACACTAACATTGCCTGTGTAAAGAGAATGTCAATGGACTATTCTACTATTCCATTCACCATCTTTGTGACTTCTCAGACCAAAACTCCCTTCCCTGTCCACCACTCCCCTATGTATATCAATATGAAACAAGATATAAAACGAAGAAATGTTCGCCAAAGGTACTCATGATTAGAATGGATGGTGTGTTCCACACAGCCTCAGTAAAAGGATTTCATATAAATAATAAGGTCCTCCAGATTCTTATGATTGTATCAATTCATTTCTAAGCCTCTCCCACCAATCCAGTTGTTAGTGCTCTCTCCTTCCTCAATCTGCTTTGTATAAATGTATCCATGTACATGGCATATCCCCCTGCCTCCCAAGAGATTCCAAGTTCCTTGAATGAACTACTTTTTAAAATAAATGTTTACCTCCAAATAAAAAAAAAAACAAAAAAACCCCAAAATAAATAAATAAATAATGAATGTTTACTAAATTAAACTGAAATGCCAGAGTTCTACAGTAGATGTGTCAAATTTGTAGTCTGCAGACCCTTTGGCCTACATCCACTGCCCAAAACAGGTTAAATATAATTGGCAAATGCTTAACATAATGAATAAAAATATAGTACAACGTAATGTTAATTTGAGTTTTTCTAACTCAATATGCAGCTGTGAGGCTCAGTTTCTATTTGAGTTTTACACCACTGTTCTACAGGATCTCTTCAATGATATCCTCTGCTACTCAAAAGAGATCAACTTAACAACACACATGAAAAACCAAATGGATAAAATATGCTTGCTGTCTAGTCTATGACATAAGACTGAGTGAGCAGTATATTGAGTTAATCCATCAATACACTTGAGTAATGATGTCTTGGAAGGAGGAAAAATGGGCTAGATTTTAGTTGAGAATGCTGGACAGTGTTATCAATGATCTACAGCTCTTCCTTGAAACAAAAACCTATCATCTTCTTAATACCAATTTTACCTCAATGACACTATATTGTCATGAATCATGAAATACTACAACACCTGAAGAATCAAAACGGCAGGTGATGTAAAGGGCAATGAAGAGATGCATGATGGCCATAGACTAGCATATTACTAATGAAAATTCTCCCATGCACCCCCTCCTTATCCCCACCTCCTGATTTCCTTAGTTTCCTTCAAATCTCAGATACAATCCCACCTTCTATAACAAACTTCTCCCAGTCTCTCTCAACTCTAATACCTTCCCTCTGTTGATTACTTCTTATTTATCTTACAATTTTTTGGGGGGCTTATCTTCCCAGTACCTAGTTCTGCACACAGTATGCATATAATAAAGGTTGAATGCATTGTGCCTGCATATGTACTAGAGATGGAAAAAGGACAAGAAATATTTTAAATATTTTATCATATACACAAAGATAATAAATCCTTCCATTATATTTATGACAGATAACAACTAAGCAGCTAGTGATTTCTTAAGGAGAATTTCTCTTTTTTAAAGATGACAGAAAATTACTCCAAATTGAAAAAAAAAAGAACATAAGATCATATACTATCATAGGGGTAACATAACTCTAAGTGGTATTTCTGCTATTTGAAGGAAGAAAGGCAAAAGAAAACAGAAGGGCCACAGAAAATGGCAGGGCTGTTTCTTTAATCAGTCTTAATCAAATATGTCAGAATAATCAAGTTGGGCTAACAGATAGAAAAGTTATAAGAACCCAGGAGATTGAAAACAAACTGATAGGAAAGCTTTTGACATCACACTACCTAGAAATCAGTCCCCAGAAAAGCTTGATTCCAAGTTCAGATGCAAACTGAGTCAGAGAGAAATGCTCTACTTAAATTTAAAGGAAAAAAAAAGTAGGATTAGCTTAACTAATGATTGATAACAGTCAAGGCATAGTGAGAAAGATGCCTAGCAAAGTCTGTTTATTTCTTTAAATACTGCTCAAAACAAATATCTTTTTAAAATACGTTATTTAGTAATACTATTTATGTCCTGCTATTTAATTAGAATATTCAGTTTTTACATAAATTGATAACGAAATGAAAAATTCATGTTCTAATCTGAATCTCAAGTTAAAGAACATTACTTTGTCCTGAATCACATACCTAAAGCACCAGCACTTACCTGGTGGGATGCATTGCAATTATAAGAAAAGTACAAGAGTAAATAATTAGCCTCATGAATGCTGGATTTGCGAACCTAAATATATAAAGTGAGGACATCACAAACTAAAAATTCCCCATCTAAATTCCTAGTTTTCAGTCCCACACTCTCCGTAAAATTTCTAACAAAAGGACAATTCTAACGTCATGTGTTTTTTTTTAAAGTCAAACTAAATGTAACAGTTTTTTTTAATATCTCCTTTTAAGAAAACAGATTACAAACCCAAGAAAATACGAAAAGTCAGAGATAAGACGGATAAGTATCATGCAAATTATGAAAATATTATGTATTATACAACATTTAAAAGGTTAAGTGTTCGTCTGCATGTTAAATAGCTTATTTTCTATATCACATATAACCTAGAAGCATCTAACAGATGTACCTTGCTTTACACAACAACAAAAAAGTGATTCTAAAGAGTTAAGCAAACTGAATTTTAGAATACTGAATCATTTAAAATTCAGCTGAGAAATATGTGACCTAAAGAATTCTATGGTGAATCCTTTTATAAAGTTAGGAATTATCCTCTAACTTTTGTATTTCATAAACTTTTGTTTTCATTTATCAGATTTGCTTAAAGAAGGTACATCTGTATAAACAGTCTATGAGAAGCAATTTTATTTAGGACTAAGGAGCTATGTTATTTCAACCATGGGTAAGTTGAACAAAACCATTACAGGAAAACATACCTTTCAGATAAATAAAGGCTTTGGTGGAGAGGATTTAATTTTTTATGTATCGCTAGACTGTCAAGAGATGTTGAAGGCAGTGAGTCTGATTGCAACTTCTTGGTATCACATAAATTAGCATCAGTTCTAGGTAGAGTCTTAATGTATTTTCGTCCTGAATCCGTCAATAGGACATTCGTCAACATAACTTTGAGTTGCCTGTTGTACATATAAATACATAATAAATATAGCACTTAATGGTATAATATATCAAATTCAACACAAAATGTGAGGAATTAGAACTCCAAGATAGAAGCCTCAGTTTATTTATTAACTACTATATCTAACTATTGTTTACTTTAAGTCAAAAGCTTCCTTGGTAACTCTTGGACTACCCTAAAACTGAAATCCACTGCACTTAAACTGGGCTTATTTTCAGATTTTTGTCTAGTATTACACACCCGTAGTTAATCCAAGTGCAAGTTTATAGCACGTTTCAGTTTCCATTCAAGTAGTTACAGTTAGAAAGGGAATTTTTTTTACACAGACTGTAACAGTGAAAATACAATTCAGAGCATATCATTAACAGGCATAATTTTCATTTTCCCTTGAATTCCCTAAAATAAAATTGTTTTGTTAAAGCAATGAGCACAATAGCATATCACCTTATACTTTCTCTCTCTCTCTCTCTTTCTCTCTCTCTCTCCCTCCCTCCCTTTCTCCTTCCTTCCCTCTCTTTCTTTTTTGAGCTCCAATAGTACATCTCCAGACTGCTAGGTATCTTCACCTAGAGGATCCATAGGCATTCCAAACTCCAAATATCCAGAACAAGACTCATTATCTTTCTCCCTAAACCTACCTCCTCCTCCCAACTTCACCATTCCTATCAGGGACACCATCATCCTTCTTACAGTTCAGATTAGTCACCTAGAGTCACTGAGACAGCATGGCACAGTGGAAAGAAAATGCTGGATTTATAGTCAGAGAATTTTGGTAATTATAAGAAACATTTATTAATAAATATGCTTCACATACTAAGTACAGAATACTGTACTGGGCACTGGGGAAACTCAAAATACATAGAAGAAATGGTCCCTGGCTTCAAGGAGCTCACAATAAATGAGAACACAATACCAATACAGATAGTGGCTGTGATACACAATACTACACAACTGCTTTGGAGTTACCAAACAAATGGCTGTGTGAAAAGTCTGTTACAAAATATACCACAAAAGGTTTCCAAATGAAAGCCACATTTCATTTGAGCTTTCAAGAATGGGAAGGAATTGCAAGAATTCATCATGAAAAGAAACTGAGAAAGGACATTCCATGCCTAGGAAAGGCATAAGGGTATGAAAGCTTGAAATATATTCAGGGGACAGAAAGGTGTCCAGTTTGGCTAAAGAAGAGACTGCATAAAGAGTAATAATATTGGGGCAGCTAGGTGGCACAGTGAGTAGAGCCCCGGCCCTGGACTTAGGAGGACCTGAATTCAAATCCAATCTCAGACACTTGACACACTTACTAGCTGTGTGACCTTGGGCAAGTCACTTAACCCCAATTGCCCTGCATTCCCCTCTCCAAAAAATAAAAGAGTAATAATATGAAAAGAAGAGAAATGTACAGTGACACCAAGCTGCAGAGAGCCTTGGATGCCCTCAAAGGACTTTGCTCTTTGCTCAGAAAGTAAACAGAAGCCAGGGAAGATTTTTGAACACAGAAGTGACATGCCCAGATCCTTGCTTAAGAAAAATTATTTTTGCAGCAATATAAATGATTGGAAGGGAGAAGGCAGTGACAGGAAAACCTGAAAGGAGGCTATTGCAATAATCCGAATTTTTCTTAATGAAGTCCAGTACTAGTGTGGTTAAGTTAGGAAGAGGAATGAAGAGATAAATTCAAGAGGTTTTACGGAGGGAAAGGGAAAAGACAAAGATAATCCAAAGGTTAAGAACAAATGGTAATAAGTCAGAATCAATGTATGAAGTCAAAGAAGGCTGAAGAAGAAAGATGATGAGGTCTGCTTGAAGCACGCTGAGTTTGAGGTGGAGTGTCCAAGTGATAATAATAAGCAGCAAAACTAAACTTGAACCCAGGTCTTTCAGTACCTTTTCCAAATTTTGCACCTAAAAGTAAGTGAAATAGTTATATTTGCTCACATCCAAAGAACAGAAAAAGTCACAGGTAGTATTATAACCACCAAAAAAAGGTAATTGAGAACGTCCATCAGCCACTCCCAACCCATATACCTGCTTTCTCAGTATTTCAATACTTCAGTGAATTTATCCATATGGCTTTTCCCTTAATGAGTACAGATAGCAACCCATCCTAGTCTTCTCATTCAGTGCAATTTCTTGTCCATGTTCCTCCACAGATTCTTCAAAGGAAAGCTACACAAAATCCTAAAATTCTTCCTCTAGCACTGGTTACATTTCCAGGTTACCAGTTAAGCAAAAGATCATAATCTATTATTCCTCATTTTTGCCACCATCCCTTTCCAATCATATGTTTCTTTGGTGATATCCTTTACATCACTTCTGCAAGGGTCTATACCAAAATACTTAAATAAATCAATGATATCAATGGTTTGAACATTTACAATGATGTAAATTATGTAAATTGCAACCGATCCATACTTGCCCATCCTATTTGATTCTATACATGTCCTTACCTAAGTTCACCATAAGCAGTCTATCCAACATGCTGAAAGTCTTTTTCAGTTTCTCCTGACATACCAAGGATGACAGTAGATGATGCAGCCGCCCACCTGTCATGCCTCACCTTTATCACCATCTTCCTTTTGTACCATACATTTCCCTGATGGCATCCTTTATTCCTGTGGTCCCTGGAAGTTCCTCACTTGTCCTACCTTGCAGAGAACTTAGACACACAATATGCTTCTCCACTGCCCTCTTCATGATATTCATTTTCATTTAGTTCATTAGAGTTATTATGTCTCATGCTTTACAACCATTTAACAATACCTGTAGAATACTGGCATTAAAAATGGGGTTTTATTTCTGTAAGAAATTTGGGGTCATTCAAAAACACAAGAATTTCCTGAAGTCAATTCAGCCCACTAGCCTCCTGCTGTTTAATCCTGGGCCTGACCTGTTATCTATTTGTACTGTTCATCTCAGATATACTTACAGAAGGAACAAGCTCTCTGCATCATCCATCCAGCTGCACAAAATCATCTAGACATTCTTCACTGACTTAGATTTTCCTGTGTGAATATCTTCCAAGAGTTTCTGCAATGTTCTAGGTCAATATCATCTACAAACAAGAGCTTTTGAAGGACTTTACCTTACAGGGGGTCATTCAGTCAGACAATAAGCATTCAGGACAAGTTTACAGTATGTCCAGCAGCACAAAAAGCATTGAGGATACAAAGGAAGACAAAACACAGACAAAAGAACACATTCTCTCAAGAACACATTCTAATGGAGAGAACAAAACACAAGTAAGTGGTACATAAAAATTTGTACAGTGTAAATCGAAAGAGGAAGGGAGTCAGAAAGCCCCAGGGTGAGTAATTTAGAAGAGCAGAGTTAGGAACAGCTGATTAGCAACCAATGTGGATTCACAATGCTCAGACCAAGACAGTGTGGGCCCACAGGCTCTGAGCTCCCTAACACTCTGTCCTGAGATAACAAAGAGGACCCTGAAGATCCAGCACTATGAACCTCAAAAATCAAAAAAATCTACGAAGATCTAAAGTCAGGAGATGGAAATGAGCACAGGAACTCAAACCTAGGGCAAATCCAAGGAGGGCTGACCATCCCACTCAAAAGCACAGCAGATGGCAGAACTACACCAAGTCATAGTTCAGGAACTAAAGTTGGAAAGATGAATAAATCAAAGAAAAAACAGGCAATGTAAAAAAAAATTTGAAAATCTAAAGATGTCCAAAAGGAAGGAAGAAGTACTCCATGACAACTGCAGGAAGAGTCTCAAAGTGAAAAAAAAAATGGAGTTTCTACATGGACTACATGAATACTTGGAATAAATAAAACAAGTGGTTAAAAATGAAAAAAAAAAAGCTCTTAAGGAAATAACTGGAAGGAGAATGTCACTTAAGAGAGAAAGCAATAAAGCTTACCCAAGAAAGGGAATCCCTGAAAACAAGACCAGACCAAATATATGTCAATAACTCCATGAAATAGCCAAAAATATTAAAACAAAAACAGAAGTTGGCAAGGTAAATAAATGTATTTTTAGATTCTGAGATAGTGAGGATGATTTTCTTTTGCACTCCAGCTGTCTACATCTTAGTGGAACAAAAGGCGTACTCTGTAATGGGCTTTCTAGGGTTTTCCTGAATTGACTCTTGGGTTCAGGTACAGAGATTGAACTGGGAAATGGCTAAGGAAAACAGCTCAATAGAATATGAAAAGTTTTAATACTACTAAGAGCTTAGGGTACCACTAACCTAAACCTTTCCATGAAAATGTGGTACCTTAGACAAAGGTGGATAAGAAGAGTACACAGTAAAGGAGATCTGGTTGCTTAGCAACAATAACACAAGTACAAGTACAACCAATAAATTACAATTCTGAAACTTGACAAGTTCTATATGAAACACCAACCCCATTTTCTGTTAGTTATTAGACAGATTGTGACAAAACTACAAAATACAATAATTCATTCAATAGGAATTTATTGATTGCCTACTTTATGTAAGGCACCATGCTAAATGCTTAATGGAGTGGATAAGCTTCAGTGCTAATGCATCTTCTAAGCCTCAGTATGAATGTCAGTCTCAACAGTATCAAACTATTAGCTAGTTTTGTCCTCCTTCCCCACTGGTTTAACATTGGCAAGAATGTTGTCAACATAACATTTCAAAGGATAGGGAAGGAGAGAAAAGAAGGTGGTATCATCAGAAAATCTTAGAGCTGAAAGACACCAGAGGCCATTTACCCATACCTGACTAAGAATCCCTTCTTCAAAATCCTCAACTGGTGGTCAAGCAGCCTCCACTTGAAAATCATCAATGAGGAGGAAGTGACTACCTCCAGAGTGGGCTAATTCCATTTCTGCACAATGCTAAGAGTCCTGTGGAGGCATGGCAAAATGAACAGAGAGCTGTCCTAAAGCCAGGAAGACCTTGGTTCAAGTCTCATGTTTGACACATATTAGTTAAGTGATTCTGGACAAATCCCTATCTCTTAGTTCTCTAGGCAATTCTCTGAAACTGTGCATTGCAGAGAAGGTGCCAATCCACACTGACAGAATTGATAGAGGGAGTCTCCTCCTCCAGGAACTCCCTATACCAACCTGTGGTGGGGCCTTCTGATCAGCCACAGTCAGACACACTGTACACTGAACAAGACACTGTGATGTCATTTTGGTCCTCTGCCAGGAGGAAGGACAACAATATCAGTGAAGTCACAGATCCACATCCTATTCCTATGTAGCAGTTCTACTTCAGAGGGTTGTTATGAGGATCAAATGAGACAATATACATAACATGCTTTGGAAACATTAGAGCACTAAAGAAATGTTAGCTGTTCTTACTATTAGGAAGTTTTTCCTAATACAAAAGTAAATTTGCTTCTGTACAACTTCTGCCTATCATGCCTAATACTGCCCTATAGCAAGCAAAACAATCTCCCTTCCACATATATTAAAGAATATCAAAAAGCTTTTCAAATATCTCTTAAGATGAAGGGTTAGAAAGCACTTTAGAAATGACCTAAGCCTATATGTAGAAACTATATCGGATTACATGCCCTCTTGGAGGGGAGAGGGGAAGAGAGGGAGGAGGAAAAAATTTGGAACTTGAAAACTTGTGGAACTGAGTGTTGTAAACTAAAAATAATTTAAAAATAAAAGAAATTACCTAAGCCCACTCTTTTTCTAGATGAGAAAATAAAAATTTGGTAAGTTTCTGTGGTTGCATAAGGCCACACAGGCAATAAATAGCAAAGCCAAGATTCAAACTCAGGTCCTCTGACTCCAGACTCAATGTCCTTTCCACTATAACATAATGTCAACAGCTACTTAAAGGCAATATCACCTCCCCCAACATCGTCTCTTCTCTTATCTTTATATGGAATCATCTCATCTCCCTCGCCACCCTGCTCACCATTTTCTGGATGTATTACAGCTTGTCAATGTTCTTTCTCCCAAAAATATAGTCCCCAGGAGTCCATGAGTAAGCATTTATTAAGTGCCTACTGCATACTAGGCACTGTGCTAAGCACTAGAGATAGAAAGGCAAAAGCCAGTCCCTGCCTTTGAAGAGCTCTCAGTCTACTGGGGAAAACAACTTCCAAACAACTAAGGCTATAATACAGGCAATATATACAAGTTATATACACGATAAACTAAAAATAATTAACAGAAGGAAGGCATCAGAATTAAAAGAGAACGTCTTGGAAGGGCTCCCTATAAAATTTTAGCTGAGACTTGAAGGAAAGCAAAGAAGCCAGGAGACAGAGGTGAGAAGAGAAAGAATTGCAGGTACAGTGGGAATGGAGGGTCTTGTTCCAGAAACAACGAGAAAGCCAGAGTCACAAAATTCAAGGGTGTATACTGGGGGCAGGGGAGAGGGTGGGAGATAAAGTGTAAGAAAACTAGGAAGGCTGAAAGGGGCTACATTATGAAGGGCTTTAAATTCCAAACAGAGGATTTTGTATTTGATCTTTGAGGTGAAAGGGAACCAACCACCAGAGTTTATTTTGGGTAGAGATGCAACAGGGTCAGACCTGAGCTTTAGGAAAATCATCTTGGCAGCTGAATGGAGGTGTGACTGGAATAGGAAGAGATTGTGGCAGGGAGACCAACCAGCAGTCTACTGTAATAGTCCAGGAATCAGGAGCTGAGGCCTGCACCAGTGTGGTGGCACTATCAGAGGAAAGAAGGGGGCATATCTGAGAGATATTCGAAGGTGAAATTGGCGCAACACATTGGATTTATGGGGAGAAAGGGTAAAAGATAATGAAGAGGTGAGTATGACACTTAGCTCGTGAGCCTAAGTTACTGGGAAGATGATCGTGGCTTTCAACAATAATAGGCAAGTCTGGAAAAGAAAAGTGATTTTGGGGGTGGTTTTTGGGAGGGGTGTCCGATGATGAGTTCAGTTTGGAATATGTTGAGTTTAAGATGTCTCCTGGACATCCTGTTTGAGATGTCTAATGGGCAGATGGAGATGCAAGACTGGAGGTCAGCAGAGACATTGGGGTTGGAAAAGTAGACTGAGAATGAATCATCAATATAGAGATGATAATTAAATCCACAGGAGCTGACAAGATGACATAAAGGAAGTTCTAATTGGTGTTCATCCTTCATTTTCAAAGAGGACCAATGACATCATGGGATAATATCTTGACTCCAGCTGGAGTATAAGTGACCCAGAGTTGCACAAAATCATCAGCCTCATTTGCTCTTCCAGAGTCATCAAAGTCCAATAGTAAGACAAAAGTCATGAGCAGTATCTGTCCTATATATTCATGATTTCATCATCATGGGCGCTCCCTCCACTGAAAGAGATTTGCAATCCCTTCATGACTTGGTAGACAGTCTTCAAGAAATGATGTGACTAAAAAAGTCAACATCCTATTACTGAATGACAAGCCCCTATAAATTTAGCTAGGCTGATCTGCCGCTGAAGGCACTAGAGTTGACGTCTTTCCATCTTAGAAGGACTTGACAAAGTTTGTACTTCATTACTATTGCCTTTAAAATCACAGAGTCACCTCTACCACATTAAGGCATCAAAGCAGGATTTTAGTAAAGGAATATTTTTGTTCATCATCATAATTTAGTCCAGTATAATACAAATATATATTTAACCCTTTGCCCAAGACTGTGATAATTTCATGAGACACAAAGAAAGCCATGGCTAAGAATTAGTCACTGGTAGCTGAACAAATCAGGAAGGTAATTGCTAAAGTGAAAGAAGGCAGTTAAGCCAGTGTTTACAAAAAATTCAGAAGGTTCAAATATAGCACTTAAGTAGAGTACTACAAAGTAGATGTTCTATAAATAAATATCTGTTAAATACATGCAATTAGTTGACATTGGCAGAAGGAAAAATTAAGTAGTATTGCCCTTTCCTTTCTTCCACATTTGCTCTTTCATCTAACTTTGATCATTTTAACCTGTAAGGAGTCCCATTTGTATATATTCAAGAAACAACCTACAAATATTTGTGTGATTTCCTTACTATTCCTTCCAGACATCCCTCTTATTATACCTGAATGAATAAAAGTAATTGCATCAACCAGTCTATTGCCTTATCTAGGTCATCTGAAACTCAAAACTTGATAGCAATCCTGCATGCTTTCATATCAGAATTGAAGGGAAATTAGGTTGATGGGAAAAGATAACAAAATCACAATGTTTTTACATCAACAAGCACATGGCATTACCCTATGTACGGAGATTAACAATCACCCATCGTTCAAGGTATGAGTTTCTGAAATTTATCTATCCAAAAGTTCCAGTTCTTTCCCAGACAAACTCAGGAAACAGGTAAATCCACATGGCAGGTCAGTGGATCTCAAGTTTAGGAAGACTTTCAGTTTTCCAGTTGGGGTTACTATAGATCAATTTGCATACAATACAAATGTCAGACTTCCCCATTATGACCCTCTTCCTCCTTCAATATAAAATCTTCCTATGGATTCCCCCTTAAATGCAGATCTTAAAAGAAACTAACATGCTTCTCTTTACAGGGGAACAATTCTAAGGGTTCTGTTCTAATCTCAGCAAAAGTGTTTTTAGTCTTACTGATGGCAGTGGAGGATCTGATAAAGTTTCCACTGAAACCTCACATCATCTCCCAAAACAATGGAAAGGTTCTATACACCAGTCTGAAGAATCTTTCCTTCTTCGCTTGGTACCTGAAGAGAGAGAAATATCTGGTCATGGTGTATCTGAGCAGTCATCTAGCTATCCTGGTGGTTCTAGAAAGTTGACTACTAGATATTATCTAATAGGAAATTTTTCAATATGGTGTAGGTTAAATCGGGTCTAATGCTTTCATTGTTTTATTTCTGACAGTCTAGATTACCTATTAACCTGCTGTTGATTAAAATAGTTCCAATTTCAGTCTCAAAAAACCAATAAAAATAGATGCTGCCTCAATTTCAACATTTTCCTATGAGAGGTGACTTAGTTGGGCTTTCTTCTCATTATCTCACGTTATGAAGGAATTTTTTAAAGTCAAAACCTACTTAAAGTTTCACCTATGAAAGAGCAGAAACATGATGACGCAGCATGTTCAAACCCACCAAATCATTGACATTAGTTCAAATTACTTTCTTGAAAAGCATTTTTCTTATTGTTGTGGCACCCTCCTTCTTGGTGAATTAAGTTATAAGTAGATCTCCCCAACCAATCTTCCTACATGAATATGCTGACATATTTATTCATAAAATCCTTGTCTTCATACCATATGTCAAAATTATCTTGTCAATGTTCTTCCAAATGCTTTCCTCAAAGGAGAGGAGGTTACCTAATATGCTCTGGACTTGACAACAGAGCCATGTGATTTGGAAATATCAACAGACCTTCAATTAACAACATACTTGTGCCTAATGATTTGGTCTACTTTGTTCAGGAATGTTCAAAAAGGCAGCCAGGTGGCAGAGTGGATAGAATATTGGACCTGGAATCAGAGAAACCTGAGTTCAAATCCAGCCTCAGGCACTTACTAGCTGGACAACCTGGGCAAGTCATTTAACCTCTGTCTGCCTCATCTATAAAATGGGAATAATAACTGCACTTACCCCCTACCCCTGGGTTGTTGTGAGGATAAAATGAAAATATTTGTAAAGTGCTTTGCAAACCTTAAAGTGCTATGTAAATACTAGCCATTATCCAAAAGAAATTTTGTACCTAGAAGGCACCCTCAAAGTGTAATCAATAAGAGGGATGGTCTTGGAAATTTGGAATTTTAGAGTTTGGTTGAGTATGTGCTTGGAAAATATGGAAGTTTAGAGTTTGTTTGAGTATGTGTTAACACTTTTGTAAAATATTGTTGTACTCAGTCTATCTGCAGGAATCCTGGAGTTTGGCTTCTCTGTTGGTTTTATTTGTTGGTCTCTACCCAAAATGACCTTGAGGCAACAAGACAAAGATTTAAAGTAGCCTTAAGCACCAATGGAGAAACAAACACTGCTTATTCATATATTCAGGTTTCTGAAGACACACTGGAAATGTCATCACCACGCTTTCCTTTTTCCACCCTTTTCAAAAGTCAAAATAAATGCCCAATGAGTGTGTATTTGTGCTCTATATTAACCTGTACTTTATGGTTTTGATATGTCAATGAAGAGGGGTAAGAACTAAATCACTAGGAACGGACTACGGTCCTCCCTAGAACTTTAGCTTCTGTCTCTCTAATGGGTGATTGGATGGCTACTATTCCTTTAGTAAAGGAAAACACCCTTCATTTTCTGTGTTTCACAGAACAACTGAAGTTATCAAAGCTGTCAGGCTGCCTGAAATATTATGGGATTACTTACCACAGTGTACAAGGAAGTAGATTAAACCTCAAGAATATAAACTATATACTAAAAGGATATGTGGGTTTGTTAATATTAGTATTTCTGATCCTCAAGAATTGCTGTGAACTAAAATTTCATCATCTTGCTGTTAACATGGTAATGGTCTCTCTAACTTATCTATGCTAGTCCTTGGATAAAAGATATACAATCCATTACTGCAACCATACCAAAATCCTTTAGAACTTGGTATGTCCTGTTTGTGTTTTCTATCTGCAGATTATATGGGTGTGTACATGTATATAAAAATATATGTATGTATACACATATATATACATATATACATATACAGATGTATGTATATATGTATGTATGTATGAAATATGTAAAGGAAAATATGCCAGTGGTACTAAAAGTGCTAACCTAATATTCTGGTCATTCAGCCACTGATATTCCATGAGTTTTCATCTCTACTATTTGAATGTACTTTGTGTACATGTATTTGTTTTTTGTGACACCAGGCCCAAAATGGAGAAGAAAATTCTCCATTCAACACTTTTACCAAAAAAAAAAATCCTTGTATGCCTATAGATATGTTTTTAGTAATTATGAACAAAAGGGGAGCTGCAAAAGGAGAGATTTTGAAATTAAAAGGGTGCCCCAGTTACCTAAGGCCATATTTGCTATATTCTGGATTTGTAGGCATATACAGGTACATTCTACAGAGCAATTAAACACATTAATTTCCAATATTAAGCAGTAAAAAAATACTCTCAGGGATACAATTTTGAATGTCTCTTTGATGATGAAAAGCTTGAGTTTCTACAAATTTAAAATAGACCTTGACCATTCGGGGTTTTTTGGAACTAAGAAAAAACACAAATAAAAACCTTGATGCAAATCTTCTAAGAGACTGATGTGATGACCTGTTTATGGTCTGAGTTTCCATGACAAGAGTTCTTGAACTAATTTACTTAATTTAAACTTAATTTTTAGATATTTTTATAACTTTATTTCAATAGTACTAGTTTCCTCTGTAATTCTATGTGTTTTATATATTTAAAAACATTATTCTAAGAAGGGGTCCACAGCTTTCACCATCCTACCCAAAAGGTCCAGGACACAAAAAATTTTAAGAATCCCTGTTCTAGAGAAAGAGCTGAAAGATTTCTGCAGGTTTTAGTCCCTTCATAGAAGGTGAGACAACAAGAAATAAATAAATTTAGTAGCCATAGATGATGTGAAAGTTTACTAAATTTCTGGATGTAAAATATCCCACTATTAAGAAAACTGCAGACAACCCTTCATTACAACCTTGTAAAGGAGAAAAAAAAATAGGTCCTTTTAGGTGAGGATCCTATTAACCCTTCCTTCCAATCTCATCTTTGACTCTCAGAATCCAAGAAATAGTTTGATGACAAGATCTTGGTGAGCAAGATAAACAAAATTATGTATGTCTGATTAAAAAAAAAACTACTCATATGCCATGCAATTAAAAGCACTTAAATTGTAGAAAGGACTCTATAATTACATCTGGTTTGATAAGAAACTGAGGGAGATATTAAGACCAGAAGGTACGGTTTTGACCAATGTCCTTTGTAATTATACAAATGCATATATAAATATAAGATTAGTTCATTTATTATTTAATTCAATTTATTATTAGTTCAATTATTTTATTAAACTCCAGAAAGCAGTATGGAGAGGAAGAGGTGAGGCATGGAGTGGTGGAGATGGAGAGGCCTCAAGAAACAGTCAATGTAGCAAAGAGCAAGAACCTCTAGGTAGGAGAAAAGGAAGAGAGTTTGGATCCCGGCAGAGAGTATTACTGAGAAAAAAAAGAAAAACTGCCTCACTCAATAATTCTGAACCCTAATTAGAGAATTAGCAAAAATATTTTAGAAAGTGTCGCTGGGAAATAAAGGCAAAAAAGTAATGAAAAGTACTCCTAAGGCACTTAAAGGAGACTGTCCCCAAGATTCATTAAGCTATAAATCAGAATATTCCCACTCCCTAGGGATAAAGCAAAGTTGGAGATTAGGAGAATGCCTCTGATACTTAGCGTAGTGCCTAGAACATAGTGCTTAACACACACTTGTTTCCTTCCTACCTCTTCTCCAGTGATGCTAGGTACCATGTAATATAATCACACTTTGTGGTAAAATGTCAAAGTGGCTCAGAAAAAAAAAAAGAAGAATTAAAAAAAAAGAATTCACCCTTCCCCAGCTCTTGGGGTTCTCAGATATCTTATCCCTGCCTGAGGAAAGAAGACTCCCATAAGGAAGAAGTCAGACTCCCATTCTCAGGATACAGATTGTCCTTGATGGGCACTCTCAGAGCTCCAGGGGATAAAAATCTCTTCCCTGAAGAGTTTCAAGGTATGGCCTGTTGGCTTTCCATACTTAAATGAAAGTTCCCTTAGTTTCTCTTCTTTGTTTTTGTTTCTGTTGTGGTGGTGGTTTTTTTCCCTTTACATTCAGATGCTGAAGTCACATGGATTGAGAGCCAATTTCTGACCTCCACAACAGAGTCAGAAAATATCAACTGTTCCAGATCCTTTTAAGGGCTGTTCTAACCTGAGGGAAGTGCCAAAGGCTAACTCTGTACTATCTGTTGGTAAAAGACTACAGGAGGCCAAAGATCCTCAGTGCTTTAAAAACTTAATGTGGAGTTATCCTTGGTTTCAAAACCACTGATTGTCCTCTCCCTTGCATCCTACCTTACCAACTTCAGGAATCTCAGACTACTTCCCACCTAATTCCTCAATACTGCTTAAACCTAAACATTTTCATACTAATTAGACATATTTTGGGGTGCTTGTGCTTGGACCTAATTCTAACATCACATTTCCCTTTAGCCTCTGCTTGGGTGCCTGTGCCTGAACTCCAGTTCTAAAAACACATCTCTCCCTAGCTTCAAAGCATTGGCCCAAGCAGTGTCTCTCTCTGGCTAAAGGGCAGCATGCCCCAAATTTATCTCAGCTTCTTCTTCAGTAAGCAGCTATGCCCAATTACAGTTTGATTCCCAGGTGTTGATAACTGACACTGAGTCTAACAAATGTCCTAGATATAGTCAAATGTATACTCTCTTATATTAATCTTGTCTAACAAGACACGTGATAGAATCCACCTGGATATTCCCAGTCAGCCGTGAACTTTTGGTGACTTGGTGACATTTCACAGCAAAAACCACACCCACAGGTAGCCCCGCCTTGGGCTATTTCCCAGTGAACTCTGGGTAAGATACCTGTGCAGTAGATACAAAAAGTGCATGTTCCTTTAAGAACTGACCACCCCTTAATCACTCCTTAGCTACTCCCTAATCCCACCCCAAAACACCTAATTGACAGGTTTCATTCCTAAATCTTGTACTTAAACTTTTCCTGTAGCCCTGTATGGCTGCAGGTTCCCTAAGAACTCTTGCCTGCTTGTAATATCAATTAAGTTGGGACTTTCTTACTGTTTTAAAATGATTAATTAAATGTCTTTGATTGAGCCTTACTAGGTGCTAAGCCCCAGGCCCAAACCCCTATTAGGTGCTAAGCCTATGTGGGTGTGAATTGGTAACTAAGGTGGGGCTCCAGGTGGGGCCAGTGAAGGGAGGTGCTAACACCAGAGCCAATTGAAGGAGCCTAAGTTCTGGTCACTGAGATGACATTTGATGACATCTGAAACTGCATAAAAAGGGAAGACAGAGCTGTTTGCTTAGGGCTCTCACTCTTGGTGGCTCCCTGATGTGGAGACTCTGGGCAGCTGTAGTTAAGAGCCCTCCAGCTTACCCGGATGTCCGAACTTGGTTAAACTCTGGTAACTATGAAATGGGATTTGAATCAGACAAGGTCTGTAATTTGTTTGTATTTGCTCTAAAGTTCAGGGTGCTGGCTTTTTCCCCTGAACTAAGTGAATGGAGATTGTATGCTGGATTAAAGCGATATTGTTAACCCCCTAACATAGCTTTCCTTAGCGAAGCAGATCAAAAGAACCTGGGCTTGCAGCATTCTGTGAGCTGGTTATTGTTGGTTTTTCACCCCCCCCCATAGCAGCCACTAGCCAGATTGTTACAACACCGCTTTATTTACATAAAGCATAACAAATCTTTGCCTCCCTGACTTAAAGAATGCTTGGGTCCACGAATTCATTCCAGGCGACCTGGAAACTTCGGTTTGGGATTCCTACACCCCCGGGGTTCATTTCTCCCTCAACATATTCACATCTGATTCTGTGAATTTACCCCATTTTAATTCCCAGGTATTCTGGCTAACCCAGGGGTGGGGAATTTGTGGTCTCAGTCTCAAGGCTGCAAGCTCCCCACCCCTGGGCTAACCCATTGCACTTTCCTCAAAAAACTGTCTGAAACTAGCAAAAAGAGGCCTTGACAGAAAGTCAGGTTACGATCTTAGGCCTACTATTGCCTTATTTGGCAAATTTTAAAGAGCTTTTTAAGTCCTTTGGGTATCTAAAAGTGCATTGAAACAATTGGTTACCTCTAATTCCAAAGTTCAATCAATAAACACTTATTATGTAACTGCTATCCGCATGGCGAGAGGAGAGGCAGAAAGAACCTTGGTACAAAAACTACATAATGTTTGTGGGAGAGAGGAGAGTAATGGAGGGGAGGGAAGAGAAGAAGAGAGATGTACAGGGCCAGCTCTGAGATAGTCTGTGGTGGAAAAGGTACATGCCAGGTTTTCCTTTGAGCCTGAGCCTGTTCTTCTCTGGGCTGTGTACTCAGGATGTGGACTCTCCAACTCCCTTTCAGCTACCCCTGAGAACGCTCAGAACGGCATGTGGAGATCCAGCTATATCCTGTTTAAGCCTCAAGGCCATTTGAGGCTAGGTCTCTGCAAGGAAAGACTGTCAAAGGATAAGAGGACTAAGAGGACGTGGCAAGGAATTGCCCTCGCAGCTGTTAAATGCATGGGAAAACAGTAATGTTTCAATATGGGTAGCATCTATGGAACTAAGTTAACAACATGGCCCAGGACTACATGGGCTACATGGGCTACGTGGCAGGATGTTACAAGGGAACAAAGTAAAGTAACAAAGCAATGCAATACCTGGTCCACTTATATGATTCCATAGAGTATATAAACTCACTGCCTCAGCTTAATAAACAGAGTTGTTCTATACTCTCCCGCCTGGCCTGTGTCTTTTTTTTACTCTCTCCTGCATTCTTTTAGCACAGTGCCACCTCCATAGGCAGCAGAGAGGGGCTGGGGAGAGGGAGAGAGAGGGAAGGAGAGAGAGAATATAAACCGAGTATACTATTATGTATGAAATGAAAAGATCACTGGGCTACAGCAGTGGAGGAGGTGGGGTTGGAGCTGAGACTAGCAGAATTTGGATTGACAGAAGTATAGGAAGGTATTCTAGTTCAGGGTGGGGGGCAGTGCTGAAAAGTGAAGTATTAAAAATGGAAAAGTATGAGATAATTGAAAAGGTATTAAGTAGTCTGGAGTGGCTGGATCAGAGGATTTGTCTAGAAAAATCATGAGATATACAGTTGAAGAGGTTTCTTGAAGAGGCTGCACAGTACAGTATCAGTATTAGACTTAGAGTCATGAGACCTCCACTTACTACCAGGAAGAGCTTGAATACCCTCTCAGGGTCTCAGTTTTCCCTTTGTAAAATGAAGAGATTAGACTACAAGGATCTCTAAGATCCTTTCCAACTCTAAAATCCTATGTCCTTTACAAAACCAAAGTAAGGAGAGCTTCAAATTTTAAGCTAAAGAGACAATCCCCTAGAAGATTCAAAATGTTCAATGACTCCTATTATTCTTACTTCCTAATCTCTCGGATATTGAGTATCTACTTATTCATGCTATTAGTACAATATTCCAAAAGGCAAAAAATATAAGTTTGTAAACAAGAATAATATACCCAGCAAGGCTGAGGACAACCCTAAAATGGGCCTTTAATGGAACTGAAAAACTTTCAAGTCCAGAAATGAAAAGGAAGTTTGAAATGTAAACACAAGATTCAACAGAAATCTAAAAAAGATATTTTATTTGAGCAACTAGAAGGGCCTATATTATGATGTAATGCTAATATTCTAATAGGAAAGAAGAAATAAGTATCCCTTCAGAACCTTAATGTCTTCAAAAAGGGTACTAAGGAAATTAAATAAGGAAAAACAAGGGACCTGAAGATAAACTGGTTCTGTTCTAAAAGTTATAAGAGGGGAAATAAAAGGAATATACTAATGTAGAAAAGAGATAGAAGGGAGTGGAATATATTATTTCTCATAATTAGGATGCATAAAAACAGTACACGCATATAAAGAAAGGGGGAGGACAAGTAAACATCAGATTAATCTCTTCTCTGAAGCAAAAAAGAGTGACACACACAATCATCTTGGCAAAGAGATATATCAAACTCAAGAGGAAAACATTTTTGGTGGAATGAAAAAAGAGGATATTAGGTGAGGAGTTGTAACAAACAAAACAAACTTCTTGTCCTCAAGAGGGTATTAAAAAGAAAAAAAAACCCCAAATCTAAGAGGGTTCCCATCAATTGGGGAATGGGGAATGGCTAAACAAACTGTGGCATATTAATGTAATGGAGTATTATTGTGCCTTAAGTAATGAAGGGGCAATGGATAGAGCACCATTGGATAGAGCCTGGAGTAAAGACGATAAAAGGTCAAATTCAGCCTCAGACACTTACTAGCTATGTTACCCTGGGGAAATCACTTAACCCTTTTTGCTTCAGTTTCCTCATCTGTAAAATGAGCTGGAGAAGGAAATGGCAGACTACTACACTATCTTTGCCAAGAAAACCCCAAATGAGATCACAAAGAGTCAGACACAACTGAAAATGACTAAGCAGCAACAAGACCTCTTTAGGGCAGCTAGGTGAAGCAGTCAATGGAGTGCTGGACCTGTGAGGAAGTCAGGAAGACTCATCTTCCTGAATTCAAATCTGGCCTCAGACACGTAATAGCTGTGTGACCCTGGGCAAGTCACTTAACTCCATTTAAACAGCCTCAGTTTCCTCATCTGTAAAATGAGCTGGAGAAGGAAATGGCAAACTACTCCAGTATCTTTGCCAAGAAAACCCCAAAAGATGTCATGAAGAATCAGACACAACTCAACAAGAAGAAGAAATGATCAAAGAGAAGATTTCACAAAATCCTAGGTAGTATGAACAGATGCAGAGTGAGGCAAGCTGAACCAGAACAATTTTTACACAGATAACAGTACTGTAAAGAAAAACAACTTTGAAAGATTTAAGATCGCTGATCAAAACAATAACCAACCATGTTTCCAAAAGATCTATGATGAAAAATGTTACCCTCCTCCTAACAGAGAAGTGACGGACTCAACGTACAGAAAGAAACATATTTTTGGGCAGGCCATTGTGTAGATTCATTTTTCTTGACTATATACATTACAAATTTTTTCCTTTCTTTTTCTCAGTTTTTTTTTTTTTTTAATAATAGAGAAAGGCCTGGAAAGTGGGAGTGTTAACAATACTAACGTCAAATAAAAGAGGACCACTGCAACATTTTTTATGTACAGAAACAGAAGGAAATTGAGAAAAGCATAGACAAGTAACATAACTATGAAAATAACATGTTGGATTTATTGAGTACTTACACTTATTAGAAATTCAAAGATATATACTGAATTCTCTTTCTGTGATCTGCTATGTACGTGGAAATGCTTTTCTTGGTGTTAAAATTCAAAATTTTTTTAAAAAACTAGTAAGAAGGTGATTACAGAGGTCTTTTTGCTGACATTGGGGACAGGACTCTGCTGCTTTGCCCATACTTGGACCTAGGTCACAGTCCTGGATGGCAGTCCCAAGGCCAGGAAGAGCATTAGTATGGCAGACCTTGCAGTTACAATGAGGCAGGTGCCCTTATCACATCTGAAAAGTGGAGGAAGGGTGTGGAGGAGGTGAGTAAGGATTTGGACCTGGGCTGAAAGACTCACAATGTATGAATCCTGGCATGTCTCCTCTTTGGGCCTCAGTTTCCTCCTCTGTAAAAATGATAGGATTGGACCACAATCTCTAAAGTCTCTTCTAGCTCTAAATCCTATTATATAAATAAGAAACAATACAGCTAGAAGAGTGGAGGCTGCCACAGTCTGAGGGTAAGAGAAGGAACCTCCTGGTGGGATCAAGATATCACTGCACTTTTCTTAGGCTTCTCAAAGCCTGATAGCTATGTGACTGACCCCACTCTAGCCTGCAGATCTGAAGACACAATGTAACCATTGGTTAAATGGATAGATGGTGATCTATCCCCAGGCCTGATGCTAGGAAAGTACTACTTTGGACCTTTCAGGGGCCAAGACAGAAGAGGAAGAGTCAGAAGATTGGATTTGAAAATACAGGAAAGGTGAGTGTGGAACATTGCATATGTCAGGTTTTTTATCAATGTACTGAACAGTTTTGCTGACTTTTTTTTCTTTTTTTTTTTAATTCTTTGTTAAAAGGAATGGCTCTCTGGCAAAGGGAGGAGAGGAATATAAAGGGAATCTAGGTGATATATAAACAAAAGATACCAATAAAAATATATTTTTAAAAGAATATGAGTAACTATGGGAGTGCCTATCAACCGAGTGAATGGCTGAACAAGTTATAGGAATATGAAGGAATATATTGTGCTATGTAAGAAATGATGAATGGGAGGAGAAACTTCGAGAAACCCAGGAAGACTTATATGAACTAATGCAGAGTGAAGCGAGCAGAACCACAACAATTTATATGATAACAAACAATAATGTAAAGACAAACATCTTTGAAAGACTTAAGAACTCATCCAAACCATGACCAATCACAATTTCAGAGGACTGAGGTTAAAACATGCTACCCACCCCACTGATAGCTAGGAGATAGGTGACTCAGTTAAGACTAAGATATAATCTTTTTGGTCATGGCCAATGCAAGAGTTTCTTTTGCTTTTTCAGTGGAGACAGAGAGGTGGAAGAGAGATAAGGTGGATCTTCCTTAAAATAAAGTTTAATTTAAAAAAAGAATATAAGTGAAGGAAAGGTGTCTAATAAAAAAGAGTGGTAAAGAGGTATAGTAGGAATAGCACTAAACAAAGAATCAGAAGATATGAATTCCAGTTCTTACTCTGCCTTTTACTACGTGACATTGAAAAAGTAAGTTTCGGGGCGGAGCCAAGATGGCGACCAGAAAGCAGTAACTGGTGTGAGCTCCCCACCAAATCCCTCCAAAAACCTATAAAAAAATGGCTCTGAACCAATTCTAGAGCTGCAGAACCCACAAAGTGGCAGAGGGAAGCAGGGCCCCAC
>CM053622.1:519499571-519521696 GCA_028646595.1 Phalanger gymnotis
TCAAACTCAAACTCTAGATTCCTTTTTTGGTGACAAAGAAGATCTAAACATGCAGTCAGAAGTCAACAAAGTCAAAGAGCCTACATCAAAAGCCTCCAAGAAAAATATGAATTGGTCTCAGGCCATGGAAGAGCTCAAAAAGGATTTGGAAAAGCAAGTAAGAGAAGTAGAAGAAAAATTGGGAAGAGAAATGAGAGTGATACAAGAAAACCATGAAAAACAAGTCAATGACTTGCTAAAGGAGACCCAAAAAAATACTGAAGAAAATAACACCTTAAAGAACAGACTAACCCAAATGTCGAAAGAGCTCCAAAAAGCCAATGAGGAGAAAAATGCCTTGAAAGGCAGAATTAGCCAAATGTAAAAGGAGGCCCAAAAGACCACTGAAGAAAACACCACCTTAAAAATTAGATTGGAGCAAGTGGAAGCTAGTAACTTTACGAGAAATCAAGATATTATAAAACAGAACCAAAGGAATGAAAAACTGAAAGACAATGTGAAATGTCTCATTGGAAAAACCACTGCTGTGAAGAATAGATCCAAGAGAGATGATTTAAAAATTATTGGACTACCTGAAAGCCATGATCAATAAAAGAGCCTAGACATCATCTTTCAAGAAATTATCAAGGAAAACTGCCCTGATATTCTAGAGCCAGAGGGTAAAATAGAAATTGAAAGAATCCACTGATCACCTCCTGAAAAAGAGCCCCAAAAGAAAACTAGGAATATTGTCGCCAAATTCCAGAGTTTCCAGGTCAAGGAGAAAATACTGCAAGTAGCCAAAAAGAAAAAATTTGAATATTGTGGAAACAAATTCAGAATAACACAAGATCTAACAGCTTCTACATTAAGGGATTGAGCGGCTTGGAATATGATATTCCAGAGGTCAATGAAACTAGGATTAAAACCAAGAATCATCTACTCAGAAAAACTGAGTATAATGCTCCAAAGCAAAATATGGATTTTCAATAAAATAGAGGACTTTCAAGCTTTCTCAATGAAAAGACCAGAGCTGAATAGAAAATCTAACTTTCAAATACAAGAATAAAGAGAAGCATGAAAAGGTAAACAAGAAAGAGAATTCATAAGGGACTTACTAAAGTTGAACTGTAAGGTTTACATTCCTACATGGAAAGACGATGTGTGTAATTCATGAGACCTTTCTCAGTATTAGGGGAGTTGAACGGAATACAGACAGAGGGCACAGGATGAGTTGAATATGAAGGGGTGATACCTAAAAAAAAATAAAATAAATTTAAGAAGTGAGAGAGGAATATATTGAGAGAGGGAGAAAGGCAGAGATAGAATGGGGTACATTATCTCACATAAAAGTGGCAAGAAAAAGCAGTTCTGTTGGAAGGGAAGAGGGGGCAGGTGAGGAAGAATGAGTGAGTCTTACTCTCATCAGATTCAATTTGAGGAGGGAATAACATACACACTCAACTGGGTATCTTACTCCACAGGAAAGTAAAGGGACGGGGAAAAAAGGGGGGGGGGAATGATAGAAGGGCAGATAGGAGAAGGTAATCAAAAGCAAACACTTTTGAAAAGGGACAGGGTCAAGGGAGAAAACAGAATAAAGGGCAACAGGATAGGATGGAAGGAAATATAGTTAGCCTTTCACAACATGAGCATTGTGGAAGTGTTTACCTAATGATACATGTGTGATCTATGTTGAAATGCTTGCCTTCCTAGGAAGGCTGGGTGGGAAGGGAAGAAGGGAGAGCATTTGGAACTCAAAGTTTTAAAAGCAGATGCTTAAAAAAAAAAGTCGTTTTTTGCATACAGCTGGGAAACAAGATATATAGGGAATGGGGCATAGAAATCTATCTTGCCCTACAAGAAAGTAAGCAGAGAGGGGTTGGGGTGGGCAAGAGTGAGGTGAAAGAAGGGAGGGCTGACTGGGAAATAAGGCAATCAGAATATATGCCATCTTGGAATGGGGGAGAGGGTAGAAATGGGGAGAAAATATGTAACTCAAAATCTTGTGGAAATCAATGTTGAAAACTAAAATATTAAATAAAAATGATAAAAAAAAGTTCAAAGGGGTTCTTAAGTGAAGGGAAAGGGAGTGGGGCAGGGAAGAGGAGAAAACTCTTGCAAAAAGAGATTGTTTTTTCCTTTGTATTTGCATTTCCAGTACACAGAGTCTCGAACATAGCAGGGTTTAATAAATGCTTGTTGCCCTTCATTGATTTATTTGGCTTCAGAAGGCAGTATTAGGACCAATAGATGGAAATTACAAAAGGGTGATTACAGCTTGCTATAAGGGAATACTTCTTAAAATTTGTCATTGTTGTTGTTTAGTCATTTTTAGTCATGTCTGACTCTTCATGACCCTATCTGGGATTTTCTTGGCAAAGCTACTGGAATGGTTTGCCATTTCCTTCTCCAGTTTATTTTACAGATAAGAAAACTGAGGTAAACAGAGGTAAGTGACTTGCCCAGGGTCACAAAGCTAGTAAGCATCTGATACTGGATTTGAACTCTGGAAGATGAGTTTTCCTCACTCCAGGTCCAGAGCTCTATCCCCTGTACCACCTAGGTGCCCCTTCTTAAAAAAAAAATTTAAATTAAATTAGAGTTCTTCAAAAGACTTTTCTTTCACTGGAGGCCTTCAAACAGATGTTGCACAGCCAGGTCTCAGAGTGTTAAAAAGGGGGTCCTCCTTTCCAACTGTGAGATTCTATGACTTTGAGAATATAGTTTGAACATTATGCTGTAAATCATTATTAAATTACATTAAAATGTAAAACATTATTAAAATGTGTTGTATGCTAAGCAAGTAGGAGATACTCAATACAGGATAATACATCCATTTGTGAGACACATATAGGTTCTCTCAAATATCAAGAATGGGCAAATGGGTAAGAATTTATTCCTAACATAAAATGTTTTGAACAACTGACTACTTTTTCTCTAAGACGTAGTTTTTCAGTGTTCTTTCAACTATTCTGATTATTATTATTCTAATTGTAATTGTATAAATTGTAATTATACGTATAATTATATCTTCTATATTCTAATAATTATTCTAATTACTCAATTACATCTGCGAGAGAGTCAATTAAATGCCTCCAGGCTGGTCCTTGAATAAAATGTGACATTTCCTAATAGCATTTTCACTGGCATCCCCCTTGCCTGCAATGCTCTCCCTCCTCATTTCCACTTTCTTGTTTCTCTGAAGTTCCAGCTAAAATTACTTCTACAAGAAAACTTTCCAATCCCCTTAATTCTAATACCTTCCTTCTGTTGCTTATTTCTAATTTTTTCTGTAGATAGCTTATTTTTACATATTTATTTGCTTATTGTCTCCTGCATTAAATTGTGACCTCCTTACAGTGCCTGGCACAAAGCAGGCACTTAATGTTTATTGACTAACTAGTATCTTTAATACATGCTAATCTCCCTTTCATCAAAGAAAACATGTCTGGTAAGCAGCAAATGTATTTTAAGGGACAAAAGAAAAGATTCCTATTTATACTCATTGATTGATGATTAGATTTCTTTTTCTGTTACTGTTTAGGTATACTATACCAAAAGACAAAAATCTACCAGCTCTATAGTCTCTACTTTTAAATATACATTTAGTGATTGTAACAATGCCATATCCTCAAGATATTTACAAGTCTCAACAGCAATAGCAATCTGATTTATCCATGTTGTTTTGTAACCATTACCCAGTATCAATGGTTTAATTAAAAGCACCATTCAAACCATACGCCAAATGAGGTAGTTTTTTTTTCTTTTCCCTATAGCTGGATAATACTTGAAAACTTGATATAATTCTAAGTACTTAGAAATAACAGAAATAGCAGGTATATTTCATCTGACTTTAAAAGTTTAAAAATAATTAAAAGATTAAAGTTTCAAGATTTTAAAATTAAAGAATATGCAAAATCAAAGTACTAACTTGGATACTTATATCTAGTTAAAAAAAAATCTTAAGTGTTTGTTCACATATACATGCAACTTACCTGTTTGGAGAAGGCCTAGAAGTGACAGTACACCCATGGAAATCCTTTTTACTCTTATGCAAAAAAGAGCTGCTGCCTTTATTTCCTACCCCCTTTATCCACTGGAAAACAAAACAGACAATATATGACAGAATTGAGAAAAGAATAGAGTAATATGCTCTTATGACACTCAAGAGATCCTAAAAAAGTATTCGTTATATACCTGGATAATGAAGATAGAAAACTGCAGAAAAGTTCATTTACAACTTCCTCAGTTCACTTATTCTGTTCTTAAGAGGGAAAAACAAGATAAACAAATAAAATTTCAGGAACTACTTGCTATGTCACGAGTATGAGAGGAAGCATGGAATAGTGGGAGTCAGAAACATCTGATCTTGCATCTGACATATATTAGCTGTGTGACTAAAGGCAAGATGCTTAATTTGTCAGGGTCCAAGAAAACCCTTCAAGAATATAAGTTGCAGGCAACTGCCCATGTGTATTGGTGGAACAAATTTCCATACTAGTATTTCCCCACATGAATGAAATATATAGGCTTGGACCAAAAAAAATTGTTATAGAAAAAGATACTGAGGTTTCACTAAGATTGCAAAATGATACACACATCAGCATCATACTGTGTTTTGTTTTGTTTTTGTAAAAAATATGCCTGTAACGGGTATAAGACTAAAAAACGACAAAATACTCTCCACATTCTTCTCATCATATGTATGGGCCTGTATACTTTGGGACTCCAGAAGAAGCTGGGGGTAAGGAAGAAGGAAGTGGAGGAAAAGAAAGTAAATGCTCACATTTTAAAATAAATTTAATTTCTTAAAACTGAAGTATCTGAAAAATCCAAAAAGAGTAATAAAAATCTTTATACTCAAATAGTCTATGATCTCATCAACATGAGTACATCCTCCATTGGTGCAAATAACAACTCATCCTTGTCCATGCTGTCTTGTCTTCTGTGATGCTTCCTTATGTTTTTCCATAGCTTCTTCATAGACATACACACACACACACACACATATGCACACACACATACAGTCAATTCTGCTATAACATGATATGTGCTTTTCTAAAAATCATCCCACTGTGCAAAATTGTATGACAAAAACCATAAGGCTTATAAGGAAATTGGGGCTAGAGGAAATAACACGTAAAAACTTTGTCAGTGGCATTAAAAAACAAAGAACCTAATAAAAAAACAGCAGCACAGTTTTATATATGTTAAAGAGTTAAGAAACACATAAATACTACAATAAATATTGGAGGCTTCTCTGGCCTTGGGCTGCTGATTGGCCTGAACCCTTATTTCTACTAGTTAGTCTGGCAGTCACCAGACAAGGCCTGCCTGCCCTGCCTCAGCCATGGAAGAGAAAGCATGGGTGAGGAGGAGGGAGTAGTACATAGGTATGTGTGGGTACGGACTCTGCCAATGGCTGCTACTTAACCAGAATACATACTATAATAGATATATTCGGGATGTTGAATGAGTGGGTTTTTTTTTTTAACATAGAAAAGTCCATAGATTTGAAAGAATTGCAAATTGCAGCCCTGTAGGATAACACATAAAGTTAACTGAGGTAGCTGGTACATGTTAGAGGTATATGAGTGTATGTTTTGTGTGTTCCTCTCCTACTCCATTCGGCTGGGTACAGTTTTCTGCATTCTCATGAGGGAAATCATGCATTAACAAACTCAAAAGCTGAATTATGTTCAAATTGTTCCCTAATACACAAATTGGGGCAGCTAGGTAGCACCATAGTGCATAGGGCACTGGTCCTGGAGTCAGGAAGACTCATCTTCCTGAGTTCAAATGTGACTTCAGACACTTAGCTGTGTAACTCTTGGCAGGTCACTTAACCCTACCTCAGTTTCTCATCTGCAAAAATGAGGCAGAGAAGGAAATGGCTATCCACTCCAGTATCTTTGCCAAGAAAAACCCCAATGGTGTCACAAAGAGTTGGATACAACTGAAATGACTGAATAATATCAACAAATACGTAAATCACATTGGAAAAAATACACATTTTCAAAACAAGTGTTACAGTAGAACTGACTGTATATACACCCAATATGCTCCCAACTTTCAACTAGATCTTGGTACCTTTCAAAGCAATTTGTGGAACACTCAGGTTATTTGTTATCTCTTTCTTTCTTGACCAGCATGGCTCCCTTTCCTCAATGATATCCGTGGCTTCATGTCTTGCAAATAAGTCATCAATGAAATATGCTGCAACCTATGTACACCACTAGGAACCTCCTTCATTCCCTTTGAGGTCACCCACAAATCTATTCTTTACAGACTACAGTGGCCCAAGATTCAGTCATATTGTACTTCCAGGAGAAAATTTATTTTTAAAATATAGGTTGTCTTTGTGATGGAGAGAAGCTTGAGATCATTAAAGCCACTGAGGAATTTTCCAAATGCAATCCAACCCATACTTGTCCTCTGATTCTGGGTCCAAATCATTGCCTATCTATTTGGCTTAGATATACTAATTTTTGAATGACTTAATAGACTGGCCATCTTCTTTTATATTATACCCTAGAAAATAGGCATTTTTTGTTAGGCTGATCTTTTTTGAGGAAGCTCATCAGGACCTTGATACAATTGATATCGGTCATTTACAAGTAGGAACATCTGGGAGAACTCATCATCTATAAGGAATATCTCCTCTATTTGGAATTTATTCAGGATATATTCCAGGATAGAGATAAATACTTTCAGAGATTCAATTGATATTATTAATCACAGGATTGTTGAAAAGAGTTAGCTTTGTGATTTTCAAAGGAATCTTTTATCATCTTATGTATGCAGAAGAGCCTACCTATTAGGAGACAACTTTAAAGAATACATTCTTCTTTAATGAATCTAATGTATTTTTGTAAGCAACAACAAAATACAGCAGGACATTGCATTCTCTATGCCTTTAAAGCAACTGTATGACTGTAAAGATGTGGTCTCCTGTAAAAAATTGTTTGAGAAAAAAGCTGCCTATTTCCTTTCATTATACATATAGGTGTGTGTATATATGTATATATAAGCACTAAACATGTAGATCATTTTAAAGTAGACACAATGAGTAAGTACTGGTCATTGTTCTCTTGATCATCTTTTTGAGGGTAGCAATAAAATCTCCAACTTTTTCCATTCCTTTGATAAATTCCTCTCCCTAAGATTATCTTATAAATGATCCCTCAAAATCCTCAAGACTGTGTTGCCACTAAAGTACTTTTTTATGTGTATTTGGTCTATTCTTCCCAATTCTAACTTCAATACTTTAAATATTGCTTTGTACAGCACACCAGGGACTGAGGTATTGGTGGAAATGTGGTAGTTCCTGTGATTGATAACAAAAACAGATCATTACTGAAACAATTTGCTATTTGCTTTCTTCTTGCCAGTTTCATCTATGCATAGTCTTGAGATAATAAAGCTCAGCTGAGGCTCATGCCAATCTTGTTTTCATTTCCATTGCTGTTTGTTGTTTGATGAGGTGATAAATCTTCTCATAATCTTCTATCATTTTCTTCTGTAGCATGTTACAAATTTAAGTGTATTCTAAACCAAAGATTATCCTCTCTCTCTGCTAGATAAGAAGATAAAGTGCTTGCTGGAATAAGGTTTCTAGGTCCCTTTGGGACTTTTTGTTTTGGTGACTCTCCCAGTTGGTTGTAAAAGTTTAACCAAAGTCAATCTTTGCCTTTTTCTGTTTCCCAGTTTTTATAACTTTGTTTTCATGGATCAATTAAAAATATTTGCTAAATGGAAGAATGCAATTTAGAATGGGAGAATACCACTGCAAACAATTTTCTTTCTTAGAAATTCGATGCAGATTTTGACCACTGCTCTAAATACCCAATCGTCTGACAACATACAGAAGTGATTCCAATATTATTCCCACATCAATATAATCAGTTGTTTCCTGTATGGTAAGATATCATCGGGTTCATTTTTTGCGATGTTGTTCACTGTATGTCATGTCTGACATCTTTAATCTCTCTTCTGGAAGAGAGACATGACAAAGAAATGTGAGGCTTCTGAGTTGTTGCTGATCTTTTATTCCTCAAACTTGAGGCATATTTTCCAACATATTACTTACTCCTTTATGCCAACATTCACAATGACACCACTAAGTATAAATATATACATACATATAGACTTGGTTTGAAAAATCTTGTGCTCATAGAAGACATATGAAGCTCTTCATGGAAAGAACCACTCTTCTTCCCATAGTTTATGATGAATCTTGATAATAAGCAATAAATATTTTCCTGATCATCATTTTGCTTAACTTTGTCATAAGCACTATCAAAGAAGATAATAAGGTGTCCCATAAAATTGCATTTCTTGTTGCTTTTTGATGCAGAATAAAACTAACTTTACCAACTTCTTTTCCAAGGAGAACCTGTAAGCAATCTTTTTATCTAGCTGTAATTTCCTTTTGATTTCTTATTTAGTTTACTATGAGTTTAGATATATTGATGTGTGTCATTTCTTCCAACAGCATGTCAATTCATTAGTCATGGAACAAAAATCTCACAATTTCTGTAACCACTGATGGTTAGCAATGATCTAACAACAGTCTGATTCTTTACACTGTCTATTCCCTTTTCTATCACTCTGCCTCATTCACTGCAGAAGCCAAAAGGGTCTACCAAGTATCAAGGGCTATTTTGCATATTTCTTCCTTTCATGGGTTGCCAAAGGCAAAGAATTCATCACATAGAAACAGAGACAACTACTGGTATTATGCTTCCCCAAACATAGCTGTGCTGGTCCTTGGAAAACTTAGTCCAGGCCTGTTCAGAATGACTGGACCTACCAAAGTTTACACTCAATTGTATAGCCTGTGAGAATCCAAAGTCACCTCTATACCTCAATGAAGCATAAAAGTAGGACTTTGAAACAGGAAAAGTCTAAAAGCCTAGAAAAAATGGACCTATGAATTTAAAAGGACTGGTTTTATGAGTTGTAAGTGATTATAATTGCTGTGCAGGAAGTTTGTAGTCCTGTCATGAAACAACATATTGTAATTTATTAGAGTTATATGATGGCCTTTCTTTGAAGGCAATGAGTTACTGTGAGAATTTTCTAGAATATATTTTCTATACTGTTAATAAGTATATTTGATTCAAAGTGCTAATCTAAGAACGATAATTTGCCACAATTTATTTTGTCAAAGCTTAAACAGAGGAACCAAGAAAATAAAAACACAAGAGGAAAGACTTTGGCTGCCTCCAGCCTCTTCGGTCTGGAACTCTATTCCTCCCTTAGTGAAGCTCTCCCAATTATGAAGCACAGATTAGCATAGCAACAACATTCTCTAATCAGGTAGGTTATGATAAAGAGAAAACTAGAAAGGGAAGAAGCTGGAAAGTGTGGCACCTAGGATCATAGGTAACTCTGGTGGCAGACAAGTGTTTAAATATGTGTGAATCATAGAAACTTAAGAGTTGGAATTGATTTCAGAAGACCTAAGTTCAAATTTGGCCTGACACAATTACTAGTTGTATGTGCCTAGGCAAATCATTTAAACTGTCTGTCTCAGTTTCCTCATCTGCAAAATGGAGATAATAATAACCCCTGCCTCCCAAGGTTGTTATGAGGATCAAATGAAATAATATTTATAAAGCACACTACAGACCTTAAAGTGCTACATAAATGCTAGTTATCGTCATCATCATCAACAGTATCATTACATGCACAGAGGAAAAAACAAAGGAAGATGTCTCTTATTTCATTTAAGAGGGTGGTCCTTTGCTGACAATAGGGGCAACAAGTATTCTTACCAGCCACAGGACATTGTTTTCCAAGTCCTACCAGTTCAGATTCCTAAACTCCAGAGAACAGAGTAGTTCCTTCAGGGAGTAGGAAACTCTTCTAGCAAGCACTACAGTTTGGAGAAAGCAAAAGCAAGACAGCACTAAGGAACGGGCCATTTGAACCATTTGGCGAAGGAGTTTCACTGTTACCATCCTTTTCAATGTTAAAATTAATAACTAACTCCTTCTGGTATCTGGATGGAGATAAGAGTAGTAGAAGAGCCTGACCCTCCCTATGCCAGTTTCTGGCCAGTACATAAATGTTTCCCGATGGATCATAAATGGAGGGGAGACTTCCCATCAGAGACATATGGAAAACTTCTCTTGATTTAATACTCCAGATCCTGAGGAAAATGATAGGACTCCATTCACATAATGAGGGTCTGACTTCCTTCCAAACTAACTTCTGCTGGCAGAGTTTTCAACAGTGCACAGGGCACTGTATCTAGCAGGGGCAGCCAGTGATAGAGCTTAGCGGTGACACCAGACTGAGCACGTGACCTAATATCACCAGAAGTAGGCACAGCTTCTGGACTTCCAGCCCTTGACCTTCCCTCCTGTGACATTCGCACCTAAGCAGGAACTAAATGACATCCCATATCTCTCCTACATCTTGTGGCTAAACTCCTTGAGAGGGCCATCTAGAACACTTACTCTTCTCTCACTCACTTCTTAACTCTTTAAAGTCTGGCTTCTGACCTCATCATTCAACTGAAACTGCCCTCTCCAAAGTCACTAATGATCTCTTAACTGCCAGATCTATTGCCCTTTTCTCAGCCTTCTTCCTTGACCTCTCTGCATGCAGCCTTTAACACTGTTGATCATCTTCTTCTTGACATTCTAATTTTTGAGGACTCTGCTCTCTCCTGGTTCCCTTCCTACCTGTATGATAGCTCCTTCTCAGTCTCCTTTGCTGTTCTCCAGGTCACATTTGCCAGCTCCCATGAATTCAGTTATCATCTGTATACTGATGATTCTCAAATCTACTTCCAGCCTTAACCTCTCTGCTGACCCCCAATATCACATCTCCAACTGCCTATTAGACACCTCAAACTGGATGTTCCATAGATTTGTTAAACTCAACATGTCTAAAACTGAACTTATCTGTCCCCCCGCAAAACTCTCCATTCTTCCTTACTTTTCTATTACTGTCAAGGGCACCACTATCCTCCCAATCACCCAGCCTTGCAACCTAGATGTCCTTCACTATGCACTCTCTCTCTCACCACCACCACCCCCATATCCAATCTGTCAATTTCACCTTTGCAGTACTTCTCAAATATGCCCCCTTCTCTCCTGATATTGCATACCAGTGTAAACCTCTATCACTTCATGACTAAACAACTGCAACAACTGCCGGCTGGTCTCCCTGCCACAAGTCTCTCCTCACTCCAGTATATCCTCAACTCAATCACTGAAGTAATTTTTCTAAAACAGAAGTCTAACCATGTCATACCCTCCTTCCCCCACTCAATAAACTCCAATGGCTTCCTATCATCTCCAGTATCACATATAAAATTCTCTTTTTGGAATTCAAAGTCCTTCATAACCTACCTACCTCTGCCTTTCCAGGCTTCTTAAACTCCAGCAAGTTCTCTTAGATCCAGTGAAACTGTCTAGCTACCTCTTCCTCACATTCAGTACTCCACCTCCTGACTCCAGGCACTGACTATCCCCTATGCCTGGAATGCTCTTCCTCTTCACCTCTGCCACTTGGCTTGCCTGGCTTCCTTCAAGTTCCAGCTTAAATTTCAGCTTCTACAGGAAACATTTTCAGATTCCCTTTAATGCCAGGACAGTCCTTCTGTTGATAATTTCCTATTTGTATAACTTGTTTGTACACAGTTGTTTGCATGTTTTCTCCTCCAATGGTTTGTGAGCTCCTTGAGGTCAGGGATTGTCTTTTGCTTTTTTTTTTTTTTTTTACATATCTCGAGTGCTTAGCACAGTGCCTAGCACGCAGAAGGCACTTAATGAATGTTTACTGGCTGACTACCTGAGTGCCATGAAAGAAGTAGGAGTCTCTTGATTCTGCTCCCACTTGTCTAGCAGCTGAGAAAACAGGAGTCTAGACTGACAATTCTGCTCCTTCCTTTGCTCATTTGTCTTGCTGATGTAAAGGAAACTGGAGGATAGAAGCTATGTTCTTACTTTTCTCTCTTGCCTTTGGGCTGCTGAGGGAGGAACAGACAAACAGTTCTGCTCCCACCTATGTTTCTCTGGTCAATGGGCTGCTCAAGAAGCAAGAACCTGCTATCCCAGAACTCCTAATCTCCTTTCTGACCTTGTTTTATGACCTATGTTTGCCCTGATGTAGAGTTCAGTAAAGTAGGGCAAGCCTGGCTTTATAATTTTTCCTTTGTCTTTCTTCCTCTCCTCACCCGTCAAAGTTGATACATTCAAGGCACCAAACTTGAGCAGGAAGAGGTAATCCAGTGCCATCCTCTTTACAGGAAAAAATTGTGTGCCTTCTATGTGTATGATTATTGTTAAGGATTGCAAATTTATTATCTAGCACTCAGAATTGATAGTTTTGTAGGTTGTAAACTACGAAGTACCCTCATGATATATGGATCGGGCCAAGGTAGTTCAAATTCTAACCTGTCACGTTAGTTATTGAGCCAAGAATTCCCTCAATCTCTATTCTGATGGTTCTCATCAAATGTCTCAGTCTAGTGCAAAATATGCAGTTATTTTGCAGATTCACCCCGACAGATTTAAGGTACAGCAGACTGAAGAACCAGTGGATGTTGAGCTGGCCTCAGTCCAGCAGGGTTGTGAACATTACCTCCAATACTTAACACCTAGTCTAGAAGGCAAATGACCTTCCTGTTGTGTTTGTCCAGTTAAGTTTGGGGACGTCTGAAAAAAGATCCCTTCACACCATTCACTTCTAATGGCAGTATACTTCCTTGGGCTTGAAGAGGTACAGAGACAATGCAATGATAGCATAAGGGGCAAAAGAATTTGGACTGGTGGGGGCAAGGAGAAGAGGAGACAGGGATGATAGATGATAATACCACCATCATGTTTCAAAAAATATATAGACACCATTGCCACTCCCTCAACATCAATTGTTTTCAAGGTCTTAGTGCATTTATGCTCTCTCCTTACTAATTAACTCAATCATGGTCTGAAACCAATCAATTAAACTTCTATATAAATATGTTTCAGGGCCAGGACCAACTAGAACCAAAAAAAAATGCTGAAGCCCAGGAGCTACTAAATTTGCAATAGTATTGTTTTCAACTACTTTTCATTACAAGTATATGTTTACTATATTATAAGTTAAAATAAGGTTTTTTCAGCTGCCATGGGAAACTAACAACCACTTAGAACTGTTCCTATGATTCTGAATAAAAGACAAACTTGCATATGAACTTCTGAAACATGATCCATATGTTGGAAACTGCCTATAAATATAACAATGATTAATACTGGAACTAGTGACATACTCAACTCTTTATATAGTCAACTCTTAGTGGCCCCTCTCTTCTTTCTGACTTCAACCTTTTGTTCCGATGTTCCAAGCAGAAATCTAATTCCTCCTCTACATAACAGCCCTTCAAATACTTGAAAACCACTATCATGTTCCTCTCCTTTAATCTTCTGTCTTTACTTCAATTTCTTCAACCAATCTTCAAATGGAAAGATCTCAAGGCCCTCAGAAGTAAAGACAACATAAAAACAAAACACAGCTATAATTTTTTTAAAGAAATTTACCCATTCTGAAATGACTTTTAAAAATAACCTCAGGTTATTCTCTATTCTGGCTGACTTCCTCTGGATGCTTACCAGTCTATCAATGTCCTTACTAAAATGTGTCACCTGGCTAGAACAGAATATAGTATTCCAGATGTAGTCTAACGAGGACATAGTGCAACAGAACTATCACTTCTCTTGTCCTGGACACTGTGTCACTTTTTAAAAAGTCTAAGAATGCATTAGCTTTTTTTGCCTGCCACTTCACATTGTTGGTTCATATTGAATTTACTATCCAGTAAAACCCCAAGAGAGTTTTCAGATGAACTGCTATCTAGCTATACCATCCCCCATCTTGTATTTCTAAAGTGGATATTTTTGGACCCAAGTATAAGACTTTATTTTTATCCTTATTTAATTTCATATTATTAGATTGAGCCCAACATTCTACTCTGTCAAATCTTCCTGGATCCCAATTCTGTCATTCACTATTTTAGCTATCTTCTCCACTGGAAAAAAAAAAAAAAGGAAGACAATGTTTGAAAAGTCTTGGTTTCCTAAGCTGAAAAATCTTTTGGAAATACATATGTCATTCTTTTAAAAATTACAATATATAAGAAACTTAGCATGAAAAAGACAGAAGAGTGAAATTTACTCTAGATTTCCTTTAAATTGTATGCTTAGCCTGTTTAAAACATGATTTGATTTACGAGATAGAATTTATAACTGTTCAATTATGCAAAACGAGGTATATCTGAATATCAAGAATCAAGAATAATAAATCAGCATCTTACCACATAGCAAGAACCACTATAAGTTAAAAACTATAAATTATTAACTAGAAAGAACAAGAAAGGAACAATATAGGAAAATTAAAATTGTTTTAATAAAATATTTTATACACTTTTTAAAATGTACACATAAAAGAAAGTAGTTTTCATTTACCCCCTTCACAGGGTGGTCCCATCGGTCAGAGCTTCTGAGTCTTGACAGAGGTGCCTGAACCTGAGTATCTTCTTGCTTTGATTTTGACTTCTTTGGTATTCGAAACTAGAAAGAGAAAGCCATCCTTTTAATACAAAATCAGCACTGAATTCAGTATCTGAATTAGATGACCGAGCATTCCATTCACTCCAAATGATAAGCAAAAAGAACAACTGAAAAATGGTGGCACACTAACAAATTCAGAAATTTAGCTCTTTATGTTAGAATAATGGTTTCCAGCCTATGGGCAGTAGAGATGAGGCAAGAGGCTTCCTATTTTTAGTAAGGAGGTGAAGAGCAGAGAGAAGGGACTCAGAAATAACTATGTTGTAAAAACAAAAAATGTCAATAATTATTTAATAACGTCATATAAATTTAGGAAGTAGGGGACAGTGAACTACATAGGGAATTTTGGTCTTAAATTAAGAAGGCAATAAATAACAGAAAAACAACTGTATTTTAGTTCTCTCTGTATGTTTTTGCATGTGTGTAGGGACTGAGTGAAGGAAGGAATTTTTATATACATATATATCTCCCTGAATCATACGGTACAGAGAGAAATGATTATTTCTCCATCATATTAATAATCAATTATTGAATTAGGACCAGAATTTTTTCAGAAACCTGTAGGTTGTTCAGTTTCTAAAAGGCATTGCTGATAATGAGATTGAATTAACTTTCTCCTCAATCTTGTTCAGATCTCACCCAACTTTACATGGAATTTAATCTAAGATGGAGAAGTCCATAGTGTTCTATACAGGTATGAGTGGGGATGAATTCTTTGATTAGATTGCCTAAGGCTGGGCAATTTAGAAGTAAATGACATCATCAAATTTATATTCCCCAGTCCCTTATTGGAATAGGTTCACCTCTCACTATCATATTCATTCTCTTACTAATTGTTAACCAATCAGAGTTGATTGCTACCTTCAGGAATATCCACTCTTCCAGGGGCATATAAACTGTGAGCCCACCACCATGAGTCATCTTTGGCATTTGAGGGTGTCACTGGCCCATTGTTTTGGTAATTTGCTAGCATAATGATAAAACTATTAATTATCCAGAAATTATGTCTCTCAAACTTTTGAAATGTCACAGTACTTGACTTAGATTCAGATTTGAAAGTGATATTGACATTGGGTAATTTGGGAAATTGGGAGAAATTTGGGTAAATCAGGAAAGTCACTTAAAGTCATCTTGTTGCTCTATACAAAGTCCTAGGTCAAACTTAATTCTTCATTTCTCTCCTTCCCTTTTTTTCTACTTTCTGTTGCTAATTTTGGGCCATATTTCAACTTTGTAATATAAAAGGTAGCAATCTACAATTCTCAATACACTACCTTGAACTCTTTGAAGAAAGGTACCATTATCTAACAAATATAATAAATCAAATGTTACTGTATTTAAAGTGTAAAATTCTAGAGAAGGAAAATATCCTTATAAACAAGCATGAGTTCTTAAAAAACACTGTCAAAATAGAAATCAAATCTCAATTAAGTACAATTTTAAAACAGAATTTTTTAAATAAATGACAATTTCAAAAATCTAATAAGAATCTTTTTTTCCAAGAAAGCAACTTTCATGGCACTACACAATCAGCCTCACCTCTCATCACTTCTATATAAAACACAAATAGTCAGCTCAATTCAACACACATGTATTAAGCAATTATGAGAGATGAAAGGCAGCAAAGTTTAGTAAATACAGGACCAGTCTTGGAATCAGGCAGGCCAGGGTTCAAAAGTCCTCTTTCTGGAAGTTATTTAGCTGTATGACCATAAGCAGGTCATTTAACCTCTTAATACTCCAAGCAATATGAAGGCTAACTTACAAAAAATTGCCACTCTGCATTTTCTGCATCTGTGGAAGGAGTTTCCATAAAGGGAGTTCTCTTCACTAATCAAATCACAAATCTAGACCCAAAAAAGTAATGTTCAAGGCACTAACCTAGGTTGGGGATGATGGGGTGATGGGATTTGGACATCAAAAGGCAAAGACCATGTCTCTGGAAGCACCCCTAATCTTAATAGGCCCCTGTGAGAAAATTCTCTCCTTGTTACAAGCACATACAGAGTTGGTCCTATAATTCCTCAGATAAAGGCTATCAGTATAGACATAGGAGCACCTGGTCCAAGGACTCTGCCTCGGCCTCCTGGAACAGAACTATCTTGTCCCTTCAACAAAGCTATCTATATTGACTCTCAAGAGTTTTTCCATACATTCCAGCAGCCCTGTCCAGATTTCTTAAGTATATTCTTACTAACTACTTCCTAATTCCACCCCACTCACCTAATTAGCATACCTGGCATTCCTTTCCCAGTCCCTTTTACATATAAGCATTAGTATCATACCCATTAAATTTCAAGTTCCCTAAGGAACTTGGCCCACCTTATTGGCGTCATAATAAACTTTTTCACTAGACTGGAAGACTGGTTTGGGCCTGTGAATTCATTCCAGTTGACAACACCTTGTACCCTGACATTTTGGGGGAGTCCCAGCACCCCTAAATCGTGTCAGCCCCCTAAACCATGTCAGCACCCCTAAGCCACATCAGGGATACAAAAGCAAAAAAGAGAAACAGTCACAGCCCTCAAACAGCTTACATTCTCTTACAAGATTTTCATCACCAAAACATTATGCCTTTGTTTCCCCTTTTTTATTCTTTGTAACCAGAGAGAGCTCTCTGGGAAGGAGAGCGATATATTTGGAAATGAAGGAGATGTAAAGAGCATGCCTTTCTCTAAGCATTCTAGTTAAACAAAGCTTGCTATATTTTGCTGGAAAAGTATTATTTGAAAGGCAAATAGAATAATGTTTTCAAAACCACTAATTCAAGAATTGTAAAGTTAGTGAGCAAGTTAAAAGACAAAAGTAATACGTACCTCACAAGAATTTGAAGATGAAGATTTTTTCATTTTTCCCTCAATTACAATTTCTACAAAAAAAGACAACAAAAAATTATCACTTAAAAATTTAAATAAGAGAAATAAACTAGCAAAATGTTATTTCCTGTATCTTTTTTGCATAAGATTTTTATTTAATTCAGAATTTATATAAATTGGTAAAGTAGGAGACCAGTGCACTTTATAGAATTGGAAGCTTGAAACTCAAGGAATTTTCATTCTACAAATAATGTTATGTTTTAGTACAGTAGCACCTACTGGCAAAATATCTATTAAAAGAGAGATGAGTCCTACATTCAAATAACCATGGGGATTTCTAATTAAAGGTAAAATTCCAGTGATTTAAGAAAGGACAAAGAAGTCCACAAGGTAGCACTTTCCTTTTCTAGAACACCTAGCATAGCACAATCTTGTCCATAACCTTAATGCTTTTTTTCCTCAGCAACAGTTTTCAGCTCTGATTGGGATTATTCCTTTTGATAACACAAGTACAATAAAAAAGTTTAGATGACTCATCAAAGGTCACAGAACCAGTATGTTTAAAAATTAGGATTTGAACCCAAATCAGCCCTCTTTTCACTAAGCCATACTGGCTCCAACGCAATACTATGTTACAGCAATGTATCATATTCAGCCACTCTCTAATTAGTACAAAACACAAGTTTATACTTTATCCTCAACCTCTCTCTCAACTTGATTTAATGATTGATAAACTATATCATTTTTTGCATTCCAAGATATCATAAATTTTTGCATTTCTTATATGTATTTGAGAAAAACACATCCTTTGTTTTTCCAAATATCTGGCTTAATACTCATCTAGATTTTTTTATTTTTAACTGGATTTTTCATTTGCTAGTGTATGTAAGGTGGATTTTAGAGTAAGGTGGATTTTAGTGTGTGTAAAGTGGATTTTTGTTATTATTTTTTAGAATTCAGTTTCCTGGTATCCATGGCCATAACAATTTGTTTCCCAGGCTCATGATTCAAAACATCTCCATGCTTGTGCAGCATTATATAATAAGTAACATAAACATGTGTGCTGAAATTGTAAACATCCACTGCACCTACGCAGTGTGATACAGGGATGAGGGGATGTAAATTTGTGAGGCTATTGCTGGCAATATGACTTCTTTGTCTGTTGCCCTATAAAGCAGGTAGGGACTGGTCAGTGAGTGGAGAACCCTTTAGGGTTGAATGCACAAGCTGGAATGCTGTGTGTTTGCCTCAACTGGCACCCACTGAGGCTTGAGGGGATTTAGGGGAATACACAAGTTGTGCCTGTCTCAATTGACTAGGAAATGCTGTAGGAGTTTGTGCTTCATTATCAGCGCTAAAGGAAAAGACTAGATTAGAATAAAGTAAGATTATTAAACCCTTTGAAGTTGTCTTTCCTGTCTGAGCAGATGAAGAGCAAACTTGTGCTAGCAGCCATCCTGTGTGCTAGTGTTATCTGTCTTACAGCTAGTTAAGATGTTTAAAATTTCCCGTAATTATTCATTATTTATCTATTTCCTTTTCCAAGACTGTGAGCTTTTCTTTTACAAATATTACTAAAGAATTACTATATGCATAATTTAAGAATCTAAGGTTTCTTCACTGTGGGTATTTCCTCCACCAACACTGCAACACTGCAATCAAACAAGCAATTATTAAGTTCCTATTATTCCCTATGACATAAGTTGTATTCAAGAACTGTCATTGCTGAAAAAGTAATTACAACAAACCTAGTGATAAGCTGTAACATTAATGGAATAGGAAGATCTTCCCTGTCCATTAATAGGCCTATGTGACCACATGTGTTCAATCACAGCTGTGATACATCCTGAGTCACACAGAGCCCATTAGGGGAGGAACTTGCCTAAAGGAAAAGCTTGCTTAGGGGAAGCTTGCTTGCAGGAAGGCTTTCACACCTTTTGGTACTAAGCTAATTAAGCACTGAGTCACAGGGTAGTGATGCCTTCTGCCTCTGAGAAGTGTATATATATATTCCGAGGTTGGTATTTTGCCTTGGGGGTTTCACTTATGAGAAGGACCTTTTGATTCCCTGGATGGGACTGTGAGTAGCTGTTTGTTCAGAGCCTCTGACTATTCAGATGTATCTGTGTTCCCCCAATCTGGTGGTGTATGTAGGTGGTTGTATTGCTTTATTCAGAAAATTGGAGCCCTGTCTGATCTTTGTGCTAATTTCTCTGCTTGTATTTTTTCTATACTCAGAGTGATGACCTTTCCCCCTGAACTAGTGAATATAATTAAAAGAAGATTATTAACCCCTTTAAAAGTTGTCTTTCCTTTAGAAAAGCAGATCAAAGAACCTGTGCTAACAAGCCATCCTGGATGTGTGAGGGTGCTTGTTGTTACATGATCCTCTCCAAATTTAGCTGTCATATTGTCATGTCATTGTCATGTCAATTCATTGTCATAACCTTGAAGTGCCCACAATTACTGCCACACCATAAAATGGGCATCAGAGTAGGATTTAAGGTGGATGTATGTGTATATATGCATATATGTATGTACATACATGTACATAAACAAATTTAAAATTTATATACTATTTTCTTTTGACATTGTGGGGATACCAATGGAGCAGACAGGTCATCTAATCACTTGCTCTCACCATGTGACCACTCCAATTTCTTTTCCTGCTTGAAGATTTCTTTGATGATGCTCACATCCACTATTAGTATCACCACTCTCCTTTGGGTGATCCTCAATCTCAACTCTTCAAAGACCACAGTGTTCCATAAGCAGAAGATACATACCACCAACAGAGAAATGCTAGTATTAAAAAGATGAGGCCTTGATTCAGAAAGAAGCTTGGAATCATTAAAGGAATTCTGGAATTTCACAAAGGCAATCCAACTCATTTTCCTCATCTTCAATTTTACTTTTAACTTACTGTACATTTGCAATGTCAGATAGACAAAGAGAGACAAAAATGCATACACAAGTTCTATACATTATCCAACAAAATGACTCCATTGAGGAAGATCCTAGAACACAGACTTGACCCCCAATAGTGGTTATGGACAAAACTGCAGAATTGGAGGAAAATCCCATATCTAAGAGCTCACCAGGCCATTTTGAGTATTCGTGTGTACTATTTTCAGCATAACACTCAAGGCATTCTTACCCCTCAATGTTTTCTGATATGAATTCCATTTTATCTAATATCATCAGTGCTACTTCGCCATTTTTTGTGAGTTAGCAATAAGCACAGTAAATTTTAGTCCAATCTTGCAGTTTGGATCTGGGAAATCAATATGGATGAAATATAATTCCTATAAATAAACAGCAGTTGTTCATTTTGCTTTTCAGTTACTTCTATAATACTTTTTTTTAATTTGAAAAATTCAATCTAGTTACTTTTAATATTTTTATTTTGGTCAAGACCTACAATTTTATAGGTGTAGGGAATCCCTCCTGAGGAAATTCCCTCAAACAAGGAAGATAACAACTATTATGCAATTTAGTCTTATAGAACAGTGTAAAACACTAAAAGGTTAAGTGACTTGCCCACAGTCATAAAACTTTTAAAATTAAAATTGCTCAGTCCCTCCTCTTACGATTCTGTTCAATTAATATTCATTCTATTCTAAATAATATTCATTCACAATATTTCCTATTTGTATTATACTATTGTTAAAAAACTATGCAAGTTTGCTCTTAATTGAGACTTCCTCTTTACCAAAGATAGCAGTTCTCATTTGGAATTATCTAGTCCGTTTGACTCCCTATGTTTTCCTTTTCATATTATTTATTGAACCACACATCTGAAAAACTTGATTATTTAATTGTAACAATATCTTGACAGTTCTTGTAGGATTTAAGAAGCATAAATCTTAGTACTTAGCTTTTTTTATATGAAGAGCTATTTTTCAAATTTCTTAGAAATGCTTATGTCTCTGCAAACTTAAGTCCAAATACTTTGAAAATATTTATTTCTTGTCTTCAAATGGCAAAAAAATGGCCATTTCTTAATTTGCCTTACTGACAGTTTCATCCTCTAAAAAGGCACAGCAAACAAGAAGTGCTACTTCGGGCTTGATTATAAGGAGAAAGCAGTAACAAACAGAAATCATGAGATCCTTAGACAGCATTGACACCATTCCATCTTAGAATTTCTGATAGAGAAGGAAAACCAGGCAGAGCTTGACATGAATGCTACATTTGAAAAGAGCAAATTTCAAAGTGTTCACATCAAGGATAAGACTAAAAGTCAACACAAGTCATCCCAGGAAGGACAGAGAAAGCTCAAGACTGAAGCTGAAAATACAAAGAAAAAAAGTCCCAATAAAGAAGAGGTGAGTTCCAAGATAGATGAATCAAGTATTCATCAGCTAACTTAGATTTTTGAAAGACAAATAAGTTGAAAACAAATGCAAGTAACAGGAGGAATGAAAAAGCATGTCATGGTCCTGTAAGATTAGTATCAGGAGCAATAAAGCTCAAAATTTTCTAATGCATAAAAAGGGTTCCTATTTTTTAGATATATTTAGGGAAGGAAGATCAAAAAAAGGGATAAGCCCACTACTTGGGGAAAATTATTAGTAACAGAAGACAGAAGACAGAACTAATCAAGCTTTATTATGCCTTCATTTTCTCTGCAAAAGAGGGAAATCTCTAGGTTGGAAAAGACAGAATGAAAAACCACCAGGAGGATTTGATTGTTAAGTCCTAGCAAAATATATGAACAACACAGTAAAGGGTGGGATAAGTAACTTATAGATGGGAAATAG
>CM053622.1:519522196-519545946 GCA_028646595.1 Phalanger gymnotis
AGCATCCGGGTTTACAAGCTGGAGGGATCCTTTGCTACAGCTGCCCGGGAGTCTCCTCATCAACACCATCTCAAGAGCCCTGCACAAATGGCTCTGTCCTCCCTTCTTATAGGGCTTCAGACATCATCACACATCATATGAATGACCAGAACTTAGGCTACTATGATTGGTTCTTGAGTTAGCCCCTCCCCTTAGGACCCTTGGAGGTTCACATCCACATAGATTAGGTTAACACCTAATAGGGCATGGCTCTGGAGTTAGCATCTCCCCTTAGCCAGCCCCACCTTGGGCCCCACCCCAGTCACCAATCCACACCCACATAGGTTCCACACCTAATAGGGGATTGGGCCTGGGGCTTAGCACCTAGTAAGGCTCAATGAAATACACTGAATTACTCAAAGCAAACAAAAGCCAAACTCTTCAAGGGCACTAAGTGCTAAGGAGCCCATTTTGCTTACCAACACAATAAGCTAGAGGGCATCCATGGTGCAGATCTTGATAAGATTCAACTAGTTAAAGGTATTAAGGCTTAGTAGGTGCCAGGCACTATGCTGAGCACTAGGAATACAAAGAAAGGCAAAAAACAACAACTATCCCTGCCTTCAAGCATCAAAGGAATTGGGTATATTTAGCATGGAAAAGACTTATGGGGAATCATGAGAAGAGATTTCAAATGGAAACATCAGATTTATTCTGCTAAACCCCAATGGGCAGAACTAGGAATTAGGATAGAAGCCATAGAGTAGTAGTATTTAGGTTTGATATAAGGAACAAACAAAACTGACCCAAAGTGGAATGTAATACCTCAAGGAGGTATTAGATTTTCCTGTCCTGCAACTTTTAAAATACAGGCTGCATAATCACTTACCAAGGATGTTGTAGAACAGATTCTTGGTCAGGCATGAGTTGTACGAAAGCTAGCAATAAAAATTTATTTTAAAAAATTAGAGTCAGACTTTAAAAATAGGATCAGATATACTGCTTCATATATGTCCATTTTGAATCCACAAGTGGACTGGAAGTTCCCTGAAGAAAAGATCCTACCCTAGACTTATTTTGTATACCTCACAATACCCAGCACATTGACCAGGAGTACCCTCAGAACATACTCAGTAAATATCTGTTAGCCAGCAAGAATGCTGGGGACATTAGTTGTTTATTTTATCCATTTATCAATTTGTCAATTTTCTGATTTTTAATATTTATATATCACTTTAATATTTCATTACTTTACATATTTTCATTTGATGAAGAATACATATAGTACAGAGACAGCACCAAGATGGTGAAATAGAAGGAAGAAATACAGAGAGGTCCTCCCCACACCTAAACTCCTCCAAACAGAACTAAAAAACACACCAGGCCAAATTCTAATCAAGAAATCTAAGAAAAAAGCTACAGTGAGTCATTTTTTCCAGTCCAAGTTAGCATAGGAAGACAGACAGAAGTTTGTTGACATTGGGAATAGGATATGACCAGGAATAAGCCAAGCAGGGCATTCTTGTTTCCAGAGAACAAAAGAGGGTCCAGGGTGTACATATATGCAAGGTACCAGACCCTGAATGAGGGACCTATACCTTGTGCAGGCTACAAGAACAAAGATTAATCGGCAGTTTTATCACCCACTAGCTAGTTCTGGGTCACAGATCCAGGGTGGACTAAGGAGGAGGCCTACACCCATGGTGGTGTTCTGGATGTGAGGAGTAGTCAGGGGTCTTAGCCTGTGGACCTAGCAAGAAGGTCAGAAACAAGCAGCAGCGGTATGGCTCAAACCTCAGGAACAGAGTAGGGGCTCATTTCTAGCATCTAACATAATCCTAAGACTGCAGAGAAATAACCAGGGTGGAAATCCCAGCCCAAAGCGAAGCCTACAGTTCGGTTGTTCTGAACCAGAAAAGCTTTGTTGCTGTGATTCAGTCATGTTTCAATCATGTCCTACTCTTTGTGACCCCATTTGGGGTTTTCTTGGCAAAGATATTGGAGTGGTTTGCCATTTCCTTCTCCAGCTCATTTTACAGATGAGAAAACTAAGGAAAACGAGGTTAGGTGACTTGCCCAGGGTCACACAGCTAGTAAGCATTTGATGCTGGATTTGAAGTCAAAAAGATGTTTTCCTGACTCCAGGTCCAGAGATCTATCTACTGCATCACCTAGCTTTATAGCCAGCTAATAGTGAGTGAATCCAGTAGCAGTCTACTGTTGCTCAGACCCAAATCCAGGTCAGGAACTTGAAAAGCTCAAACAAAGAGGACAACAATCAGACTTTGCCCTGGATCAGACCATTTTGAGAACGCAAAAAGCTTTCAGGTCCCTATTCTGAGTTAACCACGAGAGACTGAAATAACATAGCACTCAATATCCCCACAAAAGCAGCAACAGGACCAGTCCAGAACTTCCATCCAAACATGCACTGAGCTACTCCACCCTAAGATAAAGTTCAAAGAGAAGAAGAAAGGTAAAAAAAAAAAAAAATAAGCAAATAAAAATCCCACCCAAAAAGCTATTATGAGGACAGGGACACTTAAGACACAAACCCAAAGGAAGAAAATTACTCCAAAACATCCACAAGCATAACCTCAAAGACAAACACAGTTTGGGCATAAATTCAACTAGAACTCCTAGAGGAGATGAAGCAAGAGGTTTGGTTTGGGTTGGGTTTTTTTTTTAAGAGTTTTTAAATGTTTTCATCAATGAAATATAGGCACTGGAGAGAGGGGGGATGGAAAAGAAACCAGAGTTATGGAAGAAAGAACTGGAAAGGGAATTAACAGCTTGCTATAAGAAGCGTAAAACCTTGCCCATGCAACAAAGTCCCTAAAAATTACAATGGACCAAACAGACAACAAAAAATATTAAAATAGGGGGAAGCTAGGTGACTCAGCGAGTAGAGCACTGGCGTTGGAGTCAAGAGGACCTGAGTTCAAATCCAGCCTCAGATATTTGACACACTTAATAGCTGTGTGACCTTGGGCAAGTCACTTAACCCAAATTGCCCTGCCTTCCCCCCTCCAAAAAAATATCAAAATAAAGTCAACAAGAAATATTGAAACAAAATCAAAAGACTGAAAAACAAAAGAAAATTTAAAGTACCTTGCAGCAAAAACAACTAACTTGGAAAACAGATCAAGGAGAAAAATAAATTAAGAGGCATTGAACTACCTGAAAGCCATGACCAAAACAAGAACCTAGACATCTTATTTCAAGCAATCTTAAAAGAAAACTGCCCAGATCTCTTAGAACCAAAGGGCAAAGTGTAAAATGAAAGAATCTATGGGATAACTCCTAAAAACTCAAAATTAAAACTCCCAGGAACAATATAGCCAAAATCCAGAGTTTTCAGAGCAAAGCAAACATACTACAAGTAGGCACAAAGAATTCAAGCACTCCTCAGTGCTCCTCAATCAGAATAAAATACAGTTTAGCAGCCACCACTATACAGGAGAGAAGGCCTGGAAAGATATTTCAGAAAACAAAGTATGATGCAGGCTTACACCAAGAAACATTTGCCCAGCAAAACCGATTATAATCATACAGGGAGAAAAATGGACCTTTAATGAAACAAGAAGGCTTTCAAATATTTTTCATGAGAAGACCAGAGTTGTATAAAAACTTTAAAGTTCAAACACAAGAATTAAGAGAACCGTAAAAAGGTAAATATGAAGGAACAATCACAAGGGAATAAGCAAAGATAAACTACTTACATTCTATTATGGGGAGATTTTAAATATGTATATATATACATATATATGTGTGTGTGTGTGTGTGTCTCTTCTGAAATCTATCACCATCAGTGGCCATAGAATCTAATTAGACAGAAGGCCTGGGAGTAGATCTGTTATATCTTGGGGGGGGGGGCAGTCCATCGGAGTTGAATGACTTGCCCAGGGTCACACAGCTAGTAAGTGACTGAGGCCACTTTTGAACGCAACTCTTCCTGACTCCAGGGCAGATGCCCTATCCATTTCACCACCTAGCTGCCCCTGTTATGTCTTGATAGTAAAGGAATGGAAAGAGGGAAGAAGAGAAATGTGGGGATCGAGGGAAGGGGAGAAGGAAGAAGTGCCAGGAAGGTTAAGGAAAATTATCTCACATAATGGGCTACAACAAGTAGAAGTCTATACAAACAAAAGGAAGGGGTGGGAAGAGGGGCTGACACTTGAGCCTCTCATTTGAACTGATTAAAGAGGGTAAGAATAAACATACAGCTGGGTACAGAAATACACTTTACTCAACATGGAAATAAGAGGGAAAGGGGAGCAAAGAGAAAGAGGAATTAGAAGGAGGGTAAATTAAGGGAAGAATTAGTTCTAAACAAAACAAACTAAAAGATGCACAAAAATAGTTATAGCTTTTTTTGAGATGATAAAGAACTGGAAACTGAGGGAGCAACCATCAATTGGGGAACTGGCTAAACAAGTTATGATATGGAAATATGAATAATGTGGTGCTGTAAGAAATGATGAAGTGGATGGTTTCAGAGAAACCTAATAAGACTTTTATGAACGATGCTGAGTGAACCAAACCAGCAGAATAATATGACAACATGGTAAGGACAAACAATTCCGAAAGATTTATGAATTCTGATTAGTGTAATGACCAACCAGGATTCCGGAGATCTAATAATGGAATGTACTACCCACCTCCTGATAGGTGAAAGATTCAAAGATACAGAATGAAAAGCGTGTATTTTCTTTTGTTCAGGACCAATGGGAAATTTGATTTGCTTGACTACACATATTTATAACAGGGATTTACTTTTCTTTCTTTCTCATGGAGTGGAGAATAAGGTGGGAGGGACAGAAAACGGGCTTTTGCTGATTGAAAAAAATAAAATTAGATTTTAAAAAAAAAAGGAGAGGAAGAGCACACGAACCGAAAGGCACCTGCATTTCAAACTCCTTGGCAGACCTCAAAACTAAATAAACATCCCGACTACTCATAGAAGAGTTACTAGAAGAATGACAATATTATTACCCTGTCTTCAAGACAGCCAAAGTACAAAATACTTCCAGATGAAGGGAACTAAGGAATGAGGTAGAGGAGGAACCCCGGGAGATGAAGCTGGGGGGGGGGGGCGACGACTTTTTCATAAAATACAGTTTATTTCTATTGGTTTCGACAGAAAAACAAAAGTGTCACTTCTTTCTTGGAGCCAACCATACACGCCGGCGGCCCCAAGCCAGGCAAACAAAAGGGGAAGAGGCGAGACGGAGGTAAAACCCGGAGTGCCCGGCTCGGGCCCCGGGCTGCAGCAGACGAGTCCGCGGGCCCGCCCAGGCTCGCGGGAGATCCAAGAGGGAGGCGTGGCGGGGGCGGCGGCGGGGCAGGGGATGGAATGACAGGCCGCTGGATGACAGCCTCTCCCGCCAGCCCGCCTCGCCGCGGCGCAGCGAAGCGCCGGGCTCCTCGGGCTCCGGGAGGCGGCGGTGACCCGACCTCGCCGGGTGACAGCTCGCGCAGACCCTGCTGGCGGCTCCTGGGGACGCAGACTGCCCGGGCTTCTCTTCTGAGACCTGCTCCAGGCCGGTCCCGGGCCGTCCCCGCCATTCTCTCCCTCTCTCTCTCTCACATACCCCCACCCGCATCTCCACCGCCGGGGAGCCGCCGCAGCATCTCCTAGGGAACTCCACTTCTCCTCCGTGGAACCGTCCCACCCCCTTTTGAATGTTTCTCACCCGGTAAGGGCCGCCGACCGCCGTATCGCGCGGACCTCGCCTTCCTCTCCATCTCCTCCGGGGCGGCTGGGGCGGCGGCGGCAGGGGCGGCAGCACCACGGAAAGCGCAGAAGGACCAGTTGGGCCCGGGCCGGGGGAGGGGGCTGGGAGAGGGGAGCGAGAGGAAGGACGCGAAGAGCGAGCTAGTGCGTCTGCGCTGCAGCCCGAGGCCGCTGCCGGACCGGAAATAGAACACTTCCCTCCCTGCCCCCTCTAGTCCTCCCTCCCAAGCCCCAAACATTCCTCTCGCGTGCCCGCCCCTCTGGGCGTTTCCGCGTCTTTCTCGGACGCCGGGGGCCGGCCTCTTGAACTACAAGCGCTTCTTGCTTTCTCTCAGCTATAGGTTTGGTAAATGTGGATGCTTCTCAGAAAATGGAAAAGAATATCAGGAGCCTGGGTGAAAGGCGTGGGGGGAGGTAGGGAAAGAAGCCTGCCGCGGGATGGGGATAGGGGTGGGGGAAACTTAGGGATCGCCTAGCACCTCCCTGGACAGCCTCTCCCGAAGCAATGCGAGCTGTGAGGTTAAGTCCCGGGATTCCTGCGGAAAGGGAAGGTTGAGAGATGCAGACTTGTACACACCCCCCTACATGCCCCTTCCGATTGTCATCCGTAGACAGCGCGCCAAACTTGTAAAAGTAGATTTTGTTTAAAAGAGTCAACTCCCCGCCTCACTTAACATCCCTCTGTGGTTATCTATAACCCATGCTCGTCTTCTTGAAACCCGTTATGCTTCCACTATTTCTGTTCAGGAGACGAAAGGCCTGAGTTCACCCGGTTGAGATGATCTCAGAGTTTCCTCTTCTGCAATATACGTACCCAGTTTGACCATTGGAATGTGAAGCAACCGCTCCTTGGGCTTGGTCTTCGATATCTAGATAACATACTATCTAAGTTCTTCCGAAAGGGTATATTTGTCCCAAACAGTGCCCTTGTCGATTTAAACTTAGAGTAGCTCTAGGGCTCAGAAACTGACCAAAATAGCTCTCACCCTGGAGCAAACCTCACTGCCCTGCCTTCCGACGCCCCCCCCCCCTTCGCTCCTCGTGTTTCTTGTGTGTACTGCACGGAGTTACTCGCAATCAGTAATCAACAAAGAAAACAGTCTCTGCTTTAACTACTTTATAGATGACGCATTTTTTCTGAAGCTGTCAGACTTAAGTTGTGCCAGTAGCAAGAATTCTTGAATCCTACCCTGCAGCTGATAGAAACACTACACCCACCTTGCGTTGGCTAGAGATACTTGTTCTAGTTTAAAGTGGGGATTGTTTCATTGTTTATAATTTTATCACCAGTACTTAGCACAGGGTCTGACACTTAGCTTAAGAAATGCTTGTTGATTAATTGATTATATCCAGGTTTAATGTAATGACAATCAATGGACCTTGTGCTACAATTCCTACTAACCTCTGAGTTCACAGCACCTTGTCTAGGAATGAATAGGTTCTCTCATCTTCCATTCCAGGCAGGGACCAAGGACTAGTTTGGGTCAAAGAGGATCTCATAGCCTGAGGCCCTTTCTCCCTACATACGCGGTTCCTGGCTCCATGGTCCCTTAAGGCAGCCCTCTGCAGCCACCTAAACATGGTCATTCAGGTTACCTGGGCCTGTTTCCCATAGTCACTACTTTTAATACTACTACTAATAATAATACCTGACACTAATATAACACTTTAAGTTTTACAAGGCACTTTACATATATCATTTGATGCTCATGACAACCTAGGGAGGTAAGTGGTACTGTTATTGTCCCCATTTTATGATAACTGACATTTACATAATAGTACTTCAGGCTCTGGAAAACGCTTTACATATTCAAAACCTCACAGTAATTCTGTAAGGTGATGCTACAGGCATTATTATCCCCATTTAACAGATGAGGAAACTGAGGGTAAGCAAGGTTAAGAGATTTCCCCAGGATCACAAAAGCAAGTTATCTGACGTAAAATGTGAATCAAGTCGTTTGCCTTCAGCACATCAGCATAGAGGAAAAGGAATGGAAAGGAATACCCATTAGTGCAGATCACAACACATCTATGCCTTCTCAACCTATGTAATTTTTGTTGATGTCCTCTCATAAAGGAGCTTTCTAGGTGTTTAATAGTAGAATCCAGGCTATTACTTATTCTCCTGTTCCTCTGTGAGTGACCCATTTTCCTTTTGCAAGCATACATTTCCGAAATGATACTTTTTAATACCATTTTAGTATGCAGGTCATTATGGGTAATGTCTCAGTCTACTCACACCTTACCATGAGCCTCTGTTGCACTTTGGATTACCCAGAATTTTTATTCTTAAGAGACTGTGATCTTCCTTAATAGCCTAACCGTGTAGCCTAACCAGACAATATTGGGGTCTAAAAATGGATATATGTTAGCATCAATGAAAGTACTGCCCAGTTTCCCAAGTACAATCAAGCCCATTCATGTTCTCCTGTTCAATCTTAAAGTTGTTCCATTGCCCATTTAAAGTATCTGTGGAAAACATAGGTACTATGTTGATGGAATGATTCAATGGATTGACAATCTAAATACATGTCATAATTGCAATAGTAAGCATTCTTCATCAATATGAATTGTTAAACCCATCTCTTTTTAATGATTATGAAACTTGTAGTGGAATGAGCACTGGATTTGGAGTCAGAAGACCTGAGTTTGAATCTCACTGTGATAGCTAGCCATATGACCCATGAATAAGCCAACTTCTCTAAGCTCAGTTTCCTTATCTGTAAGGGTATATTACCTATTAACACCCCAAGCCTCACAAGATTATGAAGTACTTGACAGTTCTTAAAGTAGCAGAACGTTGTGTCAGTTATTTTTACTTAACCGTTGTTTTTTTTCTTTTTTACAAAGAAAGCAAGGTAGGTTTGGTGGATGATATGACTGATGTAAAAACAAGATATCAGCAAACTTTTAAAATCTTAAAGCATTCTCTAAATGACACCTACTGCTATTATTATTACTTTGTGATCTTGAGGAAATCACTTAACTTCTCTGGCCCTCAGTTTTCTAATCTATAAAAGAATGGTTGTCCTGGAAGATCTCCAAGGTCCCTTCTAACTGATATTCTATGAACTTAAATCATGTCTTTTAGACATAATGAACTGAATCACACATTTCTTTCATTTTTAAGTGAGAAAATATGCAGAAACAGGACCAATCAACTGTAAAAAGTGCCACTTGAGGAGAAATAGTATGAAAATAGAGCATCCATTTTTCAAGATACTTATTTGTGATTTTAACAAAAACCAAGAAATTCAGAAAAATAAATGTGAATTGGAATCTATATCACTTTAAAATGTGATGTTTTTGCATTGAGTGCTAAGATGTAACAATGTGAGTGAAATTTCATAACGGAAAAACATCTATATTCTAGATTTCTTATAAATTTTCTTTTTAAGAGTTTCACTAGATACTATGGTAGGATCCTGCTGTCTTGAGTCACTAAAAGGGTATCACAGCTAAATTAATTGCTAATAAAGAGATAGGAAAATTAATGGGAGGAAATAAGGAACATTGAGTTCTGAAAGTTTATCATATTAAGTATAAGAAAATACTTGCAAGAAACTTGAGCTTAAGAAGTTAATCAAATGTATTTCAATCAAACATATGTGTTTCTTAAGTTTATATGAGCCAGAGGAACCAATTAAACAGTGTGAATAAATTCCAGTGAGTGGTTTTGCTGAGCTTTTACTGAAAACTGTAGGTTTTAAATTTTAGAATTTTTTTTACCCCAATATGCTCCTTATAGCTTATCTGTTGATCACTATTATTTTATATTCTCCATACTTGTGAAATATAAAAGAAAAAAACGATTTTGAAGTTAGTGATTTTATTTTTTTCAATCTCTTGAGCAAATACTTCATTTAAAAAGATCAATTTCCCATTTATAAAAGACATGAAAAGGTTTTTGAGCTACTCGGGCAAAAGCAAATGCATTAAAAAAAGGAAAAGTGAGTCATTACATTGATAATATAGTTGGGAAAATAAAGTTCTATCTTTTATACATTCCACATCTCACGTTTTATAGCACTGTTTCCATAGAAATAATTTGAAGATAGAAATTGATAAACTCAATTTTGAATTGGAGAAATAGACTAATAAACTCCTTACCATTATTATGATAAATAGAAGAATTGTTTTATTGTTGTATACTAATAATATCAAAATTCTTAGGTTTCTGTAAATGTTATATGTAGGCAAGAGTAAGATTATTATTTTACTCATTTAAAGCTATATTGGCTTGCCGAAATTTATAATTTACTTCATGTTATCAATTAACAGATTCCTTTGAGCAGTACTAAATGAAATCTGCAGGAAGCGCTTTCTGAATGGAAGTGAATGTATTTGAAGCATAACATGAATGTAAGTAAGCTTATATTGCTTTGGGGGATATTTTTCAACTTCTTAATCAGATTGACAGTAAAAATGAACATACGCCATAGAATGTCTTTCTAGATTAATTGAACAAAGCCAGAATTTACACAATACCAGATTGCTGTTGGCCTTTTGTTCCTCATATAACTGTTCACCCTTATCTTTAAAATCTTCTTAGCTACAAATATTACAGACATTTAGAAAGTTTTTTTCTAATATCTAAATGATAGCACTTCTTTAAATTCATCTCTTGTTTCTTCATGAGTAATCATGGAGAAAAAGCTGTTCACTATCATTCAATTACTTCCTCTTTGTTAAGCAATACTAAGCACTTCCTCAGTCTTCCCTTCTATAGTTCATTCTTCACATCTATTTTAATATAATAGTATTATATATTGTTTCATATTGATTAATGGAATAATAGAAATAGATAGGCAGGATAACTGCTGTTGCCTAATATATAATTGCATTCCTTATTGGAAATATACAGATAGTTCTGTTTTAGCATCAAATTACTAGTTCTATTTTTTAAAAACTAACAGATTTTTTTTAATGGAGTTGAACATATTTCATGTTGAGCTGCTTAAGTTCTGCATAATTCCTACCTCTTAGAGGACTCTGTGGAAGAAAGTTAAATAGTAAGGTACTTGACCACAAGCAGGGGATGTTGATTCTAGTTCCAACCCTAATCATAGATTTTATTGGTTTCACTTCCTTTTTTAAAATCTACTCCTCTTTTCTTAGAAATTTATATTGATGTCATAAAATTATCGGTAGCAACTGTTTAAAGTAAGAAAATTAGATGACATAGCTTTTTAAGATCTCACCACCAAAAACTATTCCTGTTTCAAATATTCTGAACAAACTTTTTTTGCTTTTGCTTCACTCACTTGACTCCCTACTGGCTAGATCTAAAGTAGAATACAACAGTTCTTTTACCAACTATAGCAATACTTCTTTCATGGAGCAGAAAATTGGAAAATGTAAGTCCAAATTCAACATTTATTAAACACTTACTAGGTGCTATGCACTAGAGAAAGAAATAAGGACATTGATATAGGAAATCAACTAATCAAATCAACAAGCATCAATTAAGTGCCTACTATGAGCCAGGTACTATACTAAGTACTAGGATTACAAAGAAAGGCAAAAAACAGTACTTGCTTTCAAGGAACTCATAGTCTACTCTTCCTTCCAATGTAGGTCAGCTCTTTCTCTGCATCTACATGGGTAACTTATGTAGTTACCTAAAACACTAAAAGGTTAAATAACTTATGCAGGGGTGGGGAGAGAGAGATATACACATATGCGTGTATGTGTATATAAACCATCATGTATGTGGGACAAGCAGAATTTGAACTCATCTTCCTGACTCCAGGCCAGCTCACTATCATCTAGTCCAGGCTGCCTCTCATGCACTGGGAATACAAAGACAAAAACAAGAGTCTCAGCCTTCAATGAGCTTATATTCCACAGGTTTAAAAAAAAAAACCTGATTTCAATTATTTCTCCTAAAACTATGCTCTCATGCTTTTACATTTTTTGTTTATTCTGCTTGGAATTGTTGTATTAGGTAAGTATCTAGAAAGAGTTGGGGAGAAAAAAGATTAAGTGCTAGCTAGTATTAAGACCAATAGGCAAATGATTCTTTGTACCTTGAGGGACCACCATAATCAGTCTTTTAAGAAATAAAGGTTGCTAGAACTATTTGTGTCTCACTTCATGTTGATTGTAATTGTGTTGTCTTTATATTCACTTCTATATCTTGATGTGCTTGAGAGAAGTGGGAATGGTAAGCAGAAGAAATCCTAAGAAAGAAATTCTAGTGGGAAAGATTTGGTTTGATATTTACAAGGTTGGTGATATTGGTTCATCTGAATCTTCCTTATATAAAATACATTCTCCAGGAAATTTTGTGCATCTCAAAAATTCATGAATTCAATTTACCACATGTTTATCAAATGTTTATTATAATCCCAACACTGATACAAAGTAATGATGCAAAGAAAAAAACATAGTCTGTTCTCAGTGAACTTAAATTCCATGGGAAATCTTTCACAGCAATAAGATACCTACTATCCAATAGTAATAGTCCCTTAATTCAGCCTTGCAAATAAATTTCAATAAGTTGCCAGTTATCTACTATTTTATGAGCTCATGTTTGCTCAGATATAGAGGGCTTTTAAAATTGGTCTTTACTTTCTTCATCCCTTGTCATAAACCATTATTTACCCAATTTAAGCAGGAAGATATATAATAATTCAAATCTTACACCAATCAAATCTGGAAGAATAGCCAGATTTTTTAACTGTAAAAAATAAACTCTGCATTAACAGATATGCTAAATAACAAATAGCTCCCAAGTGTTTTGACCATTCATTTCCTGACACTTAGCCAAACTTTACATATCTCCCAAATCCACAATGATTTGGGAAGTGGAGAATTTTGCCTCAGACTATAATATCAATATACTTCCTAAAGTATTCACTTGATCTGAGGAAAGAATTTTTTATGGGAAAAAACCTTTCAGGTTAAAAACACATTTTTGAACACACACATATAATATATACGTATGTATTTTTTGTTTGTTTCTAGTGGTTCCCGATAACACAGGAGTTGAGCTTCCAAAAATTCATGAAGCAGTCAGCATATATGGAAGAACTTAAGTATGACTTCAATGAAAAGGCTGAATTGAGACACACAGAAACACATGAGCCCTTCATCTTTAATTATTACAAAAATACCCTTGAGAGAAATAGCAAACGTTACCAGGCCCTTGGCCATTTGCTTGAATGTTATATTTATGAGCTTTTGGAGAAGGTGTGCAAACTACACAAAGTGTATATCCCAATCCAGGCTGTTATGGAACCAAGGAGCTTCTTTTTCATGAGTGAGAATGCATTAACTAATTCTTCCCTTCTTCTTGTTCTCCTTCAAGACCATGGAGTTTTTCGGGCTGGGCAGTGGAGTCAACAGACCATAGTCCGTCATGGACTACAACATGGAAGTCAAATACCTTGTATACAACTAGCACTGCAATTAGATTATGGTGTCATTGTTTTAAATCCTAATGATAATTTCATGAATTTAAAGCTAGAAAAAGAGTGTCAAAGTCCTCTAGGATACGCTATTGAGTCATCTTCCACAGAAACGTTTCAGCCTGGGAACCCATTTTCTTTATCTAAGGTTGCCCAGTGCATTCCTAAAAAATATAGTAGCACACCTGAAGAACATACTGCCTACGTCTGGAATCATTTCATTTTGAAAAGTGCAGCCAGGAATGTAGCTTTCATTGTCCATGGTTATGGAGGTTTGGTTTTCATGGACCTACTTGTTCAGAAAAAGTGGGAAGTAATGAACAAAGTATATGCTGTAGCCCTCATTGATTCTGCACACCATGTAGAGCACCAGCTGGGAAATGATATGCAGCTCTTAGTATGGATAAAGCACCACTGTCGTGAATGGATAACAAGTCACAAGCCACTGGATAAACCTGTAGCCACTGTTATGAAAACAGATTGTCCAAAAGTGTCTGCTGGGACAGAAAATCATAGCTTAGCACCTTCTACCAGCCTACATTCAATTTTCAAATACCTCAAAAATGCTTTAAAAGCCAAAACAACTGTTCATTTTTCTCGAATGCCCATTATAACTAGAAGCTGCACAAAAAGAAAGCAAAGCACCTAAGAAAAAAGAGAGATGCCATGTCTGCTCCTTAGAAAGCTGCAGTATGAGTGCAGGGCAGCTTCCAAACCTCTTCCTAACCTTGGTATGCTGAATAACTCTGATTTTGATTTTTGTTTTTCTTAAGGAAAAGTGAATTTTTTGGATTTTGTGGGATAAAGAAAGTGAACTTCCAGTCTGCTATTTTTTGTACTTTACAACATTACTCTGAAGTCTATTTTTAGAATTATTTTTTAAAAACCTCTTTCTTGAAAGTTTAAAGGTACTCATTACAATTACTGCAGCTTAATTCAAATTTAGAGCAAGTTATGTTCTTTGCTTTATAAATGGTTTTGATGACTGTAAAACTGGCTAAAAATAAACATAATGAGCAGCACCTATGTTTTCTTTATGCACTCCTTTATTTGATAAAGCAGGATTGGCTTTGGTTTTATGGCACATAGTATAATGTTACATGAGTAAAGTTTCTCTGTGCCAGAAAACCTGATGGGTGGAGGATACAACATAATATTCTCTAGTAAGAGGAAGAACCAAGGGATGGGGAACCTCTTCTAGGATCTGCCTTTGCCTAATAATAACTAAAGCACTTTGCATATATGACTTTCTTGAGCCTCACAAAAACCATAAGGTGCCACATTTTACAGATGATGAAACTGAGGCTTAAAGAAGTTAAGTGACTTGCCTATAATCATACAAGTAGGTGATACCTTAAAGTAGATTAAAGTGAAACTTCTACACTACTTGGCAAGACAAATGGATCTGAAGATCTCTTTCTTACTCTCCCCACTGCTACCATTACTCCTTTTTCACCCTAACCCCTATATGAGAAAGGGCTAGAACAATGTCTTCCTGAGAAGCCACTCAACTGAATCCACTATCAATACTTTGGTAAAAAGCTGCTTGAGCCATTTATAGGATGACACATTCTGAGGTAAAAGGGATTTTTTCCTGTTTCGTTGAGTCCTAATTTAACACCAGATAAAGTGGATATTTCCATATACATAGTGGGATAGAAAAAGAATTGTAAATGAAATCCAGATCACAGTTATGTACAGCTTGCACTTCCTTTTGAGCATATAAATTCAACCTGTAGCTTTCAAAGTTATCTTGCTTATGCTTCTTTATGGCCTTCCTTTACATTTTTAAGAAAAGATGCTTTGTGACTTTTTAATATTTTTTGCTACCCTGTTGCCCTTGTCATCCTACCTCCTCCAATGGAAAACACCTTTTAACAAATATGCATAATCAAACAAAATAAATTCTCACATTGGCTGTGGCCAAAAATACTTTGCATCTTGAATCCATCTCCTGTCTTTCTCAAGAGGTGAATAGCAAGCTTCATAATTAATACTCTGGAATTGCTGCATTAATCAGAGTGGAGGAACAGAAGAGAAAGGATAGGATGTGTGTCTAAACTTGCACACTCAGATCCATAGCTCTCCTGTCAGAGTCTTGGAGACTCAAACTACAGGAATCAGTCCCACAGTACCAATGTGGCAATGCTCTCAACTGCTGGTGCTGGGCCAGAGAACTAAGAAAAAGGAGTAGAACAGGACACTGTGTGGAGGGCCTATGTGGCACTCCACTAAGCCTGAGGCAAAGAGCACAGCATCCAGTTGAGGACAGTTCTGATCATATTAACGTATAATCATGTCAAATTTTAAAATATAGGTTTCTTAAACACCTAAATATTTCAACGGATCTGCAATCCTATCCTGGGGTATCCCTTCTATTGTGACATTCTGATCCATTCATGGGAGGAGGCTAAGACATTTTGAAATCCAGCCCCCAGGGAAACCACCATCAAAGGAGATACTCAATAGATTGAAATTGCCAAAAGATATCAGGAAATAAAGATCTTGAACATAATCAGATAAATGAACAGGTAAATCATTAATAGCAGAAGGAAATATGGCCTCCAGGTCAAGAAAATTAGTTCAGGCATCTATTAATAAATATTGCAAAATAAAGGAAAATGAACCAATTTTTGAGGATAGAGAGGACCCAGTAGAATTTGAGAACATAGAACTACAACATACTGTTCTGTGTGGTTGAGCAGAATAGAATTTATTATGCTTCAGCTGAAGTAAAAAAAAAAAAGGAGTAACAATCACGATCTCAGGCAAAGTTAGAGCTAAAATAGATAAACAACAGGTAAAATAGATTGAAAGAGATAAACAGGAAAACTTCATTATGATAAAAGGTATCATAGATAATGAAGTAACATCAATAAAAAAAAAATCTGTATGGACCAAATGCTATAGCATCCAGATTTTTAAAGGAAAATATAAATGAATTACAGAAGGAAACATACCAAAACTATGATAGTGGAGGGATTGAATATTCCCCTCTCAGATCTAAACAAAAAATAAATAAGTAAGAAGTCTAGGAGATAAATACAATTCTAGATAAGATTTCTGGAAAGAATTGAATGGGAATAGAAAGGAATATACATTTTTCTCAGCAGCATATGGTATCTTTACAAAAATTGACCATATATTAGGGCATAAAAACTTTATAGTTAAATGCAGAAAAGTGGAAATACAAAATGCATCCTTTTCAGACCATGATATAATAAAATTATATTTAATAAGGGGCCATGGAAACACAGATTAAAAATTAATTGGAAACTAAGCAACCTAATCTTAAGGAATAAATGGGTTAAAGAACAAATCATATAAACAATCAATTTTCATTAAAGAGAATGACAATAATAAGACAACATACCAAAACATATGGGATGCAGCAAAAGCAGTAATCAAAGGAAAACTTATATTTCAAAATGTTTACATCAATAAAATAGAGAAAGAGCAGGCCAAAGAACTGGGGGTACAGTTTTAAAAACTAGAAAAAAGAATAAATTGAAAGTCCCCAATTAAACACCAAATTGGAAATCCTAAAAATTAAAAGTGAGATTAGTCAAATTTAATGTAAGAAACCATTGAACTAATAAATAAAACCAGAAGTTGGTTTTATTAAAAAAGCAATAAGATAGATAAACCATTGTTTAATATGATTTTTAAAAAGAAAGAGAAGAAAACCAAATCATTGGAATCAAAAATGAAAAGAGTGAACATACCCCTAATAAAGATGAAATTAAAGCAACTATGAGGAATTATTTTGGTCAATTATATGCCAATAAATTTAAAAATTTAAGTGGAAATGGAGGAATACATACAAAAAATAAATTGCCTAGATTAACAGATAAAATATCTAAATAAGCCTATTTTAGAAAAAAATTGAAAAGACCCTAAATGAGCTTCCAAAGAAAAAAAGCATCGAGACTAAATGGATGTACAAGTGAATTCTACCACACATTTAAAGATAACTAATTCCAATGTTAAATAAAAAAGTCCTGCCAAAAAGACTCCTTTTATGGAACAAATGTGGTTTTGATACCTAAACCAGGAAGAGCAAAAACAGAGAAAGAAAATTATAGACCAATTTCACTAATGAATAGATGCAAAAATCCTAAATAAGATACTAGTTAGGAGACTAAAACAATATATCACAAAGATTATACATTCTGACCAACTGGGATTTATACCAAGAATGCAGGAACGGTTTAATATAAGGAAAACTATTAACATAATCGATTATATGAATAACAAAAGTGACAAAAATCATATAATTAAATCAATAGATGCAGAAAAAGCTTGATAAAATACCACACTCATTCCTATTAGAAACACTTGAAAACATAAACAATAAGAAGCATCTACCTAAAACCATCGGCAAGCATTATTTGTAATACAGACAAGCTAGAAGCCTTCCCAATAAGATCAAGAAAGAAACAAGGATGCCCATTCTCACCAATATTACTCAATATTATATTAGAAATGCTAGCAACAGCAATAAGAAAAGAAAAAGAAATTGAAGGAATCAGAAAGGGCAAGGAGGTAATAAAAACTATCTCTTTTCGCAGATGATACGATAATATACTTCGAATGTCCTAGAGACTCAACTAAAAATTAGGTGGAAAAATTTAGCCAAGTAGCAGGATATCAAATAAACCAACAAAAATTATCAGCATTTCTATATATCACTAACAAAATCCTGCAAGTAAGAGATGCCCTATTTAAAATAACTGTAGATGGTATAAAATACCTACGAGTATACCTGCCAAGACAAATCCAGGAACTATATGAAAAGAATTATAAAACACTTTTCATACAAATAAAGTCAGATTTAAATAATTGGAGAAATATTAATTGTTTGTGGGTAAGCAGGGCCAATATAGTAAAAATGACAATTCTACCTAAACTAAACTACTTATTTAATGCCATCCCACTTAAATTACCAAAAATTTATTTTATTGATCTAGGAAAAAAGAATAACAAAATTCATTTGGAAAAACAAAAGGTCAGGGAATTAATGAAAAAAAATAATGAAAGGAATTTTAGCAGTACAATATCTTAAACTATATTATAAGGCAGTGATTAGCAAAGTTATCTGGTACTAAGAAATAGAAAGGTAGATCAGTGGAACAGAGCAGACATACAATACACAGTACTAAGTGATTATAGTAATCTTGTGTTTGACAAATGTAAGGACTTAAGTTTTGGGGATAAGAATTCACTATTTGGTAAAAATTCTTGGGAAAACTAGAAAGCAAAAACTGGGCATAGACCAATATCTTACACTATTTACCAAGATAAGGTCAAAAGGGACACATGACATAGATATAAAGGAAGATATCATAAGAAAATTAGAAGAACATGGCTTTATCAAACTTATAGATAGGAGAACAATTTATGAATAAACAAGAAAGAGCATTGTGAGGTACAAAATGATTGATTTTGATTACATTAACTTAAAAAGTTATTGAACAAACAAAACCAATGTAGTCAAGATTAGAAGGAAACCAGAAAATTGATTTAAAAATTTATAGACAGTTTCTTAGATAAAGCTTTCATATCTCAACTATGTAAAGAACTGTCAAATTTATAACACTATGAGACTCACATCATCTCACATCTGTCAGATTAGCTAAATGATAGAAGTAGAAAATGACAAATGTTGCAGGGGGGAGGGACATGAAAAAATAATAGCAATGTTATTTGAAGAACAACTGTGAACTAAGTTATTTGAGGACTTTATCAGAGATACTTGCTGTAAAATCTCCCCCACCCCAGTTTTCTGCTTTCCTTCTAATTTTGGTTGCATTGGCTTTGTTTGTGCAAAAACTTTTAAATTTTATGTAATCAAAACTATTTTACATTTTGTAATGCTTTCTATATAATCTTTGGTTCTAAATTGTTCCCTTATCCATAGATCTGACAGGTAAACTATTCCATGGTCTCCTGATTTGCTTATGGTATCACCCTTCATTTCTAAAGCATGGAATTTGGAAATACCTAACAAAATAAATAAAAATAGAATAGAAAATAGATAATGTTGATAGGTGGTTTTCTAAGTCAATATGTTGCCCATGGAAATCCTTATGTATGGCTAACTGGTCCCTAATCTATTTGTGTTTGAAATCACTGGTCTAGAGTAGACAGAGCAGGGGAATGATGAAAACAAGGAGAGAAACCGTCTCGAGAAATGGGAACAAAAAAATGAAATTTAAAAATCTAATGAACAGGTCTAGCTGAAGGGGAGGATAATGTGGAATTTATCTGAGAGGGGTAAAAAGTGAGGAGGGGGAGAGAGGATAAATTAAATAATCAGATAAAAAGTAAAGAAAAAGGAATTATTAAATAAAATTCCAAAGAGAAAGAGGTGACAAACAGGAGGAAGGAATCAAGGGTGAGAAAGAGCTATTGAGAATACAGCCACATTTTCAAAAATTAAGATCAAGTAACTGAATAAACATAGTACTGTATTTACAGTTGAACAGAGAAGGAAAAAATCATAACTCAAAAAATGGAGGAAAATATAAACCTAATTCTCATAACTTTAAATGTTATGGATGTTTAAATGTTAAATGTTATTAGATTAAGCAATCCAATAAAATAAAAAAAAGTGACAGATTGGATAAGAAAACAAAACTCTACAATCTGTCACATGAAAGAAACACATTTAAAAAACAAAGGCATTCATAAAACAAAACTGAGACTATGGAAAAAATTTTCTATACCTTAAGTAGATCAAAAAAAGCAGAAGTTGTAAACATGCTATGTGATAAACTAAAAGCAAACATTCAAAAATTTAAAAGGATAAAAAAGGTAAACTACATTCTGCTGAAAGGAACCACAAATAACAAATCAGTATCAGTAATAATTTTATACCTTTCCATGGCCTTACCATCCATATTAATAAAAGATATATTAACTGAGCTACCAAAAGATATAAGCAATAACACAATAGTGACAGGAGACTTCAATATCCCTCTCAGTTCTGTCTCAGACTAATAGAAAAACAAAAGGAAAAACATGAAGCTGAACAAATTGCCAGAGATTCTTGAACTAAAAGAATTATGGCATCTTTTAACAGGAACTGCAAAAGAATATATGTATTTCTCAGCACCACATGGAACTTTTACAAAAGCTGACCATGTATTACAACAGATATTGCAAACAAATTTAGTAAAAAGGCAGAAATAGAAAACACACCCTTTACAGAGAATAATGCAATAAAAAGTTGGTTCAGTGACCACCAACAAAAGATATACATCCAAATAAAACTTTAAAAATGAACCCCAATAATAGTGGCTCAAAGAACAAATCATAGAAACAATAAATATATGAAAACCTGTATAATATTGTATTATACAATCATATTGCTTACATTTTCAATGGGTGGGGGAGGGTCAGAGGAAGGAGATAATTTGGAATTGAAAGATTTTGTCATGGTATTAAAGAAAAAAAAAGAAAAAGAATTATATGAAAGAAAATGACAGTGTTGAAGCAATAGGTCAAAATTTCTGGAATGTAGCTAAAGCAATCCTCAAGAGAAAAATCATCTCCTTACAAATATATATTAGCAAAATATTTAAAAAGCATTTTTTTCATATGACTATAGATATCTTTAATTTTTTCCTCTGAAAACTGCCTGTTCATATCTTTTGACCACTTCTCAATTGGGGAATAACTTATATTCCCATAAACTTGGTTCAGTTCCCTGTGTATATTTATATGAGGCCTTTATCAGAGACACTGGTTGTAAAGATTTTTAAATGGGAAGGATTCTAACTTATCTCCATTACAGATAATATTTGCTGATGGTTTAGATACTTATCATTTTAAGGAAAGCACCATTTATTCCTATGCTCTCTAACGTTTTTTAATAGGAATTGGTGTATTTTGTCAAGGGCTTTTTCTGCATCTGTTGAGATAATCATATGATTACTGTTGGTATTGTTATGATGTGATCAATTATGCTGATAGTTTTGCTAATATTGAACCAGCCCTGCATTCCTGGTATAAAACTCATCTGGTCATACTATATGATCCTTGTGATATATTGCTGTCATTTCCTTGTTAGTATTTTATTTAAATTGCATTTTTCTATCAATATTCATTAGGGAAATTGGTCTAATTTTCTTTCTCTGTTTTTGCATTCTTCAAATGTCTGGTAGAATTCACTTCTGAATCCATCTGGCCCTGGAGATTTTTTCTTAGGGAGTTCATTGATGGCTTGTTCAATTTCTTTTCCTAAGATTGGGCTATTTAAGTATTCTATTTTGTCTTCTGTTAATCTGAGCAATTTACATTTTTGTAAATATCCATTTTGCTGAGATTGTCAGATTAGCACATAATTGGGCAAAATAGCTCCTAATAATTACTTTATTTTCTTGTTCATTGGTGGTGAACTGCCCCTTTCATTTTTCATACTGGTAATTTGGTTTTCTCTTTTCCCTTTTTTTAATAAATTAACCAATAGTTTATCTCTTTTGTTGTTTTTTTCCATAAAACCAACTCAGTTTTATTTATTGTTAGTTCAATGGTTTTCTTACTTTCAATTTCATTAATTGCTCCTTTGATGTTCAGGATTTCCAATTTGGTGTTAATTGGGGATTTTCTAATTTTTTTTTTTAAGCTTCATGTCCAATTCACTGATCTGCTCTTTCTCTATTTTACTGATGCAAGCATTTAAAGATAAAAAATCTCCCCTAAGTACTACTTTGTTTGCATCCCCAAAATTCTGATATGTTGTCTCATTCTTGTCAATCTCTTTAATGAAATTATTGTTTCTATGATTTCTTCTTTGATGCACTTATTCTTTTTTTTTTTTTTAGTAAACATTTTATTTACTGACCAACACAGCAGTTCTAAAACCATAGCTTCTGGAAGAACCACTTGTTTTTGCCTGTCTTGTACCTTTCCTCAAACTTGACTTTGCCTTACATTTTAGTGCAGTCACAGAACACATCCTTATTGACAACTCTTTTGTCCAAAGGGATATCCATAGAGTACCTGGAGGGCATGAGGTGATCGCAGTTATAAACTTTCATGAAGGACTTGATTTTTGATCTCTTGGCAATCTTCTTCTTGCCCATTGCTGCAGTCATTTTTCTAGGGTAACCGTCGATACCTGCCACCAAGGCGTGGCTGTAGGGCCTGTTAGAGGTGCCATCATCAATGTTCTTGATGATGACAGCTTTGCGCCCAGAGTACTGTCTGGTCAGAACCAGCACTACCTTCCCGGGTTTCATAAACTTGCCCATTTTGACATGAAGCACGTTCCTCCTAGAACCAAAAGCTGATTCAGCTATCCTTTAGGATTAGATTATTTAGTTTCCAATTAATTTTTAATCTATCTTTCTACTGCCCTTTACTGAATCTGATTTTTATTGCATTATGATCTGAAAAGGATACATTTAATATTTCTGCTTTTCTACATTTGGTTGTGAGATTTTTATGCCCTAATACATGGTCAGTTTTTGTGTAGGTACCATGTGCCACTGAGTAAAAAGATATATTACTTTCTATTCCCATTCAATTTTCTCCAGAGGTCTATCGTATCTAACTTTTCCAAAATTCTATTTACCTCTTAAATTTCTTTCTTGTTTATTTTTTGGTTAGCTTTATCTAGCTCTGAGAGAAGAAAGTTGAGGTCCCGCCTTTGTATAGTTTTATTGCATATTTCCTTCTGTAACTCATTTAACTTCTTTCAAAATTTAGATGAAATAAACCCACATAAATCCTCAGCACTCCTATATATTACTAACAAAGCCCAACAGCAAGAGGTAGAAAGAGAAATTCCATTTAAAGTTACTGTAGACACTATAAAATATTTGGGAGTCTACCTGCCAAGACAAACCAAGGACCTATATGAACACCATTACAAAACACTTTTCACACAAATAAAGTCAGACCTAAATAGATGGAAAAACATCAGTAGCTTGTGGTTAGGCTGAGCTAATATAACAAAAATGACAATTTTTTAAATTTACGTATTCAGTGGCATGCCAATCAAACTACCAAAAAATTATTGTATAGAGCTGGATAAAATAATAACAAACTTCACCTGGAAGAACAAAAGGTCCAGAATATCAGGGGAATTAATGAAAAGAAATGCTAGGGAAGGGGGCCTAGCCATACCAGATATTAAACTGTACTATAAAGCTGCAGTCATCCAAACTACTTGGTACTGGCTAAGAAATAGCATGGTGGATCAGTGGAATAGGTTAGGTCCACAAGATGCAGTAGTCAATGAGAAGCAATCCACTCTCCGATAAACCCAAAGAGTCCAGCTTCTGGGTTAAGAATTTACTATTTCACAAAAACTGCTGAGAAAACTGGGAAATAGTATGACAGAAAGTGGGCATAGACCAATGTCTTACACCATAAAAAATGGGTCCACGGTCTGGGTATAACAGATGATACTATAAGCAATTTGAGAGAGCAAGGAATAGTTGACCTGTCAAATTTATGTAGAAGAGAAGAATTTATGACCAAAGAGATAGAGAGCATTACGAAATGCAAAATGGATAATTTTGATTATGTCAAATGGAAAAGTTTTTGTACAAACAAAGCCAATGATTAGGAGGGAAGCAGAAAATTGGGAAAGAATTTTTACAAACTGTGTC
>CM053622.1:519546446-519567238 GCA_028646595.1 Phalanger gymnotis
CAGGCAGAGGCTAAAGGGAAATGTGATGTTAGAATTAGGGTCCAAGCACAAGCACCCCAACGAGTTGACTTTGGGGGGCACAGTTTGTCCAGTTTGGCTGGAAAGTCCAGCGCTTGGAAGGGTAGTTATGAAATGAGGCCGCAAATTGTGAACAGCATTTGGGATTTTACTGTGGAAGCAATGGGGAACCACTGGAGAAAAAGGAGCTGTGTGACATAACCCTATCTATTCACCGGAACTAAAGTGTCTGCTGGGCTGCCCTGCAGCCACATTCGACCTGAGACAGCCCCAGGCCTCAGCCCCGAAGGCGAATGACCAGATCACGTGGGCCGCGCAGGGAAGTGCTGGAATAATAGAAAAGAGCTGGGAATAATTGGTTCCGTGCCTCCCAGACCCCACCCTCAACCGGCAAGCACACTGACAGACACACGCCTCCGCTGTTAATATCAGGGCCGAAACACACACCGTGACCACATCCCGTTCCCTACGCCACCAAAAGGCGTTCCGTAAGCTCTGTGTCGGCGCGGCGTACGATGCTGCGTAGCGTGGGTCGCGAGGCGGGACTTTTGGTCCGCGCTTACGTGACCTTGGAACGATTTCCGGGACGGATCCGGCGAGAGTTCACCACGCTGTATCTGAGGGTGAGTTCGGGGATTATGCGGTTTTTCTTCGGTCTCGGGATCCAGATATAGTAAAGATCTTAGGCCCACTGAGTGAAGCAGGGAGTAGAGGGGCGGGAAAGGAGAGAGCCAGAACTCATATTTTTGACAAAAATTTCACAGGTAGAAGCGTTTGAACGACGCAGTTTATTTTTTACGTCTTCTATCGCGACAGTCGTGTGTGTGTGGTGGAAGCAAGTACTTCCATCAGCATTGTACCAGTGAAGACTGAAGATTAGAGAGTTTAAAAATGGATTTTTCCCAAATCAAACCTGCATCCCCTAAAGTCTGTTTAATACAGAGGAGCCAGGAATCTTTCTCACCTAATCTCTATCCCCCGTACCATGTGCACGTTTTTTACACTAGAAATTGAGTTATCCAAAATGTTAACTTTCTTTTACTTTTGTAGTGTGGATCATCACCAAACACATGTGTTTGAAGTTTAGGGATTTGCTGAAGGATGCCGTGGTGATGCCGTTAAAGTGAAATGTATTGTACTTTTCTGACCTACATCCCTTAATGGAAAGGGCTCACAAGTCAATAAAGAGGACTGCACAAAGATCAGAACCCGATGCTGGGTAAGGGGATATTTATCTTCATAACTGAATAGTGGCTTTCGAAATGTCATTCATACACGGAAGCCCTCTGTTAAGAAATTTAAATGAGTAAAATCATAGTACAGTGTTCAGCATTAGAAATTATTATTCTTCTAGAAAATTCATATTTTTTAGTATCTGAAGCAGCTAGGCATTTTATTGCATTGTTATAACTTAGGTTTACAAGTTTGGCTTTTTTTGCAGAATTGTGTCATTTAATTATTGCAGTAATGGCAGTGATTAAAGCAGCAATTAAAATTTAAAAGTTGGAAGGCCCCTTAGAATTATACTACCTAATTTTACAGAACTACTAATGTAATTTTAACATAGAATTCTGTATACCTAGACCGCTTCCTTTTGGGAGTGGTAGGCATGGAATACCAGTTCCCCCAGTAGCTCCTTACCAGATGGCTACCACAGCTTCTTTTGTCTTTTCTCCTTAATGCTTATGGTTGAGTTTTTGGCTTTTCTGTCCCTAAGGATTCTTATTGACAGTCTAGACCTGGTTTCTAAAAGCAGTAAGTGAAGCAATATGGAAGAGATCACTTAGTTTGGGCCCAAATATAGCCTTAGTGAGTTTCTTTTTCCCCCTAATATATTACTTGTTTTTCAAATTCTTTTATTTTTAGATCGTGGATTCCAAATTCTCTCTCCCCCTCACCCACAGAGAAGGCAAGCAATAAGGTACCAATTATACATGTGGAATTATTTCCATATTCGCCATATTGCCCAAAAAAGGGCAAGAAAAATAAACATTTATACTTCAATTTGCCTTCAGACATCCTCATTTCTCTCTTCAGAGGCAGGTATTTTCATCAGCTAAATGTCCTTTAGAATTTTCTTGGATCATTGTATTGATCACAATCCCCCCAAATCTTTAGTTGATCATAATAAAACATTGCTGTTACTGTGCATACTGATTTGTCCTTGGTCTTCTCACTTTATTTTGCCTTGATTTACATATGTCTTGCCATGTTTTTCTGAAACCATCTCTGCCCCTACCCTGTCATTTTGTCATTTCTTATAGCACAATTGTACTCCATCACAATCATATGTCACAACTCTATTGAGCTATTCCCCAGTTGATGAACATGCCCTCAAATTCTAATTCTTTGCCACCTCAAAAAGAACTGCTGTAAATATTTTTACACATATAGGTCCTTTTCCTTTGATCTTTTTGGGATACAGACCTAGTAGTGGCACTGGGTATAGTATAGTGGTGTCAGTTTTATAGTCCTTAGGGGCACAGTTCCAAATTACTCTCCAGAATGATTGGACCAACAATGAATTAATGAACCTATTTTCCCTCATCTCTTCTTGCATTTGTCGTTTCTGAGAGGTATGAGGTGGTACCTCAGAGTAGTTTTAATTTGCATTTCTCTAATCAATAGTGATTTAGAGCTTTTTTTTCCCATATAACTATGTATAGCTTGGATTTCTTCTTCTGAAAACTTCCTGTTCATATTCTTTTGACTATCAGTTGGGGAATGGCTCATATTTTTATACATTTGATTCAGTTCTCTATTTGAGAAAGGAGGCCTATATTAAAGAAACTGTTAAAATTTTTGCTATTACTTGTGTGTGGTACCTGTTAGTAAAATGTAGTTTCCCAAATTACCTATTTTAATTAGATCTATTTTTGCTTTTGCTTCGTCTGAGATTGTGATTTCTATCCCTGCCTTTTTTATTTCAGCTGAAGCATATTAAATTTTGCTCCAGCTCTTCATTTTAAGTCTGTGTCAGTTTTACTGTTTCATGTGTGTCTTGTAAGCAGCGTATTGCTAGATCTTGAGTTCTAGTCCACTCTATTGTCTGCTTTCATTTTATGGATGAGTTTATCCCATTCACATTCACAGTTATGGTTACTGTTACTAGCCATCTCATTTTCATGTTTATTCTTTTCTCCTTTTATACTGTCCCTCCTCAAAAGTCTGTTTTGCTTCTGACCACTACTTCCTTTTTATGATTTCTATCCCCCTTCTCTGATATCCCCTTCTCTTCCCAACTTCCTGTTGGGTAGGATAGATTTCCATACCCATCTGAGTGTGAGTGTGTGTGTGTGTGTGTGCGCGTGCATGTGTGTGTGTTTGTGTTTGTGTTTTCCCTCTTTGAACCAATTCCAGTGGGAGTGTGGTTTAACCATTTTTCTCTCCTCCACTGTAAAAGTTCTTCCCTGTGTACCTCTTTTATGTGAGAAAATTTTCCCCATTTGCTTCTCCCTTCCCCCTTCTCCTAGTGCTTCTCACTTTCTCACTCCATGTTTTTTGGAGATCATCCTATCATATTGACTCATACTCGTGCCCTCTGTCTACGTAGACTCCTAACTGTCCTAAAAAACAATAAAGTTCTTAGGAGCTACGTGTATCATCTTCCCGTATAGGAATGTAAATAATTTGGCTTTATCGAGTCTCTTATGATTACTCTTTAATGTTTACCTTTTTTATATTTCTCTGGAGTCTTGTGTTTAATGTCAAATTTTGTATTCATCTCTGGTCTTTTCATTAGGAATGCTTGAAATTTCCATTTTTTTTCCCCTAAAGCATTATACTGAGTTTGCTGGATGGATTAATCCTACTTCCTTTGCCTTCCAAAATACCATTTTCCAAGTCCTCTGCTCCTTTAATGTGGAAGCTGCTAAATTTTGTGCAAACCCAACTGTGGCTCCACGATATTTAAATTGTTATAGCCATCACAATATTTTCTTCGTGACCTAGGACCTATAATTTGGCTATAATATCCTTAGGAGTTTTCATTTTGGAATCTCTTTCAGGAGATAATTGGTAGATTCTTTCAATTTCTGTTTTAGCCTCAGGATCTAAGATATTGGGGCAGTTTTCCATTACAATTTCTTGAAATATGATGTTTTTTTTTTTTAAATCAAATTATCTCTCCTAGATCTATTTTCTAGATCAATATTTTTCTGATGAGATATTTCACATTTTCTTCTATTTTTCCATTCTTTTGACTTTCTTTTATTGTTTCTTGATGTCTTATAGAATCATTAGCTTCCAGTAGCTCAATTCTAATTTTTTAAGAAATTATTTTCTTCAGTGAACTTTTCTATTTGGCCAATTCTGCTTTTTAAAGAGTTCTTTAATGAATTTTTATGCCTCTTTTACCATCAGGCCAATTCAGATTTTTAAGTTGTTGTTTTCTTCAGTATTTTTTTGTGCTTCTTATAATAATCTATTAACTCTCATAATTTTCTTGCATCACTCATTTCTTTCCTCAATTTTTCCTCTATCACTTATCTTGTTCTTTAACTCTTCCAGGAATTCTTGTTGGGCTTGTGTCCTGTTAGCATTTTTTCTTTGAGGCTTTGCTTATGCCTGTTTTCACATTATTGTCTTCTGAGTTTGTCTGGGTCTTCCCTGCCACCACGGTAGCTTTTTATCATCAAATTGTTTTTTCATTGTTTGCTCATTTTTCTGGCTTTTATTTTTTATACTTTGAACTTCATGTTAGTTAGACTCTGCTCACCTGGGGTTTCAGAAAGGCGCTGACCCAAACTTCAAGCTTTTTTGTACTGCTGTTTTCAGAGTTAGTTCCAGGGTTCTATAAGTCTTCAGTGCTTCCAAGGTGGTATGATCATAGGTAAGGCATGGTCACTGCTCACCCCTGTGCTCTGGTCTTTACTCAAGAAGGGCCCCTGCTTCCCTGTAGCTGCAAGTGCTAGTGTTCTTTCTGCCCTAGGGCCCCTACTCCCTTGTAACCCACCACAAAGTTTCTTCTCTGCCAGGGGACTGTGACCCAGAACAGAACAGCATTAGAGTTGCCGATCAGTGCCAGCAAAGGATCCTCTATAAAGGGTCTCTTTCTGACTAGTTGTCCAACCCCCTTCGTGTACCAGGTCTAAAGAGTTTTTGAAGCTGCTGCCACTGCTTCCAAAGTCTGCTGCTGGTGTTGGTCTAATGTGCTATGGACAGGCTTCCACCCACTGTTACAGATCTCTCCTGCCAAACTCTTAAATTTTCTTAGGCTAGAAAAATGTAATAGGTCTGACTGTAATCTATTGTTGGCTCTATCACTGAAAAATTTGATTTGAGGCATTATTTTAAAGTTATTTGGAGCAGAATGTTGAGAGAGTTCAGCTGGGTTGCTAACTAATCCACCATCTTGGCTGTACCTCCTCTTAGTGCAGAGATTCCCAAATTTATTTGGCCTACTACCCCCTTTTCAAAGAAAAAAATTGCTCAGCACCCTCCCCCCTGCCACCGGAAATCTCCTTTCTTTAACCCTTTAACAGTTTTTGACATTTGCATCATTTCAAAAAAATATATAAAAATTTTTTAATGCTGCATCTTAAATTTAATAATTTATTGTAAATTGTGGAATTTTTTCCTGCATTGAAATTTTGATGATGTGATATCACATTATATAACCATATAGTATCATATTGTAAATGCACGTATTACTGGCTGATGCATACTGGACTTCTTGATACACTTGGCCTGCCAACATTTACTGGTTAAAACCAGTTGTAGGACTTGACTGGTGGTCAGTTAAAAATTGCATTTTGTGTGTTATTTGAAAAATAATGTAATCATTATAACTAAATCTGTTACACAACAGATGAAAATATACGAAAGGTTTTTCAAAATTTTCTTTTCTTTCCTTGTGCCTCCACAGACCCTTTATTTTTATTCAACACCACCCCAATTGGACCCGGGGCTACTACCACTGCTACCCCCCCCCCTCCCCCCGCCGGTTCAATGCCCCCCAGGGGGCAGTATCTCCCACTTTGGGAACCTATGTTAGTGCTTCTCTATTCACTTGCCATGGTCCCCAGTTCCCTGCTATTAAAGAGCAATGGAATCCTTGGAGAATTTTTTTTCCTTTTTTTTTTTTTTATTATTTTGGAGGGGAGAAGGGAAGGCAGTTGGGGTTAAGTGACTTGCCCAAGGTCACACAGCTAGTAAGTGTGTCAAGTGTTTGAGGCCAGATTTGAACTCAGGTCCCCCTGACTCCAGGGCTGGTGCTCTACTCGCTGCGCCACCTAACTGCATATCCTGCATGCTTTCAGATTAGAAGCTGGCCATAGATTTCTTCAACCAGAGTTGTAACTGAAACAAAGATGTACCTAAAAGTTTTGACTATTTGCAGATTTCTACTTTAAATAATTTTTTCAAAAAATAACCTGCATTATGTAGATTAGTCTCATTAGCAGCTAGTTAGGAGATTAAGACGGCATTATTCATAAAATTACTTTATTTTTAAAATAAATTTTATTTAAAATATATTTTCTTAATAAAGCAAATAAAGTAAAATTTAAGTAAATTTTCATTATATAATTGTTTTCCAGGTCTCTCCTACAAAATGACTACCTGTTTCACGTTTTTAAGACACTTTGTCAGGAGATCCATTGTGCCATTTGTCCTTCATAAGAAGGAAGCAGGTTTATATTTTACCATTCTGCACAAGCGCCTTTCTTCTAGAACACCTGTTTTGTTTTATCCTAATAAGGAGAATGTCCCACCTATTGAGAAGATAGATGTGGATGAGTGGAAAAATACAATGAAATCTAGTTTACCAGAGGAGAGAAGTAGTTTTACAACCTCAGATGACACTATAACAGCAACTAATAAGGAGAATGTCCCACCTATTGAGAAGATAAATTTGGATGAGTGGAAAAATACAATGAAAGCTAGTTTACCAGAGGAAAGAAGTAGTTTTACAACCTCAGATGATACTCTAACAGCAACTAGAGAGTGGATTGAGATGTGTAGACTACTTAACAAAGAAGTGCCAGAACATATTAGTGATGAGGATCTCAAAATGATTGCAGAATGTCCCAGCAAAAAGTCCAAAAAGAAAAAGCTCAGATATTTATATATCAAGGAAATACATAAAAAAGCTAAGAAAGAAAAAAAGGAGAGGAAAAGAGCAGAAATGGATGAAACTGAAAAGCAAAAACAACTTGGAAATGCTGAAGAATCTGAGAATACAGAGCTAAAGAATACTTTTGTCTTGCCACTTATGGTTAGAGCTTGGAGAACTGAATGGGATTGGAGAAATGCCCAGGCAATGATGTTTGGCCAGCCTTTAGTTTTTGACATGGATTATGAAAATTTCATGCCTGAAAGAGATTTGAAGAACACTGTGTCCCAACTCTTAGAAAGTGAAGGAGCCAATCGAAAAAATATAGATCCATTCCATATATATTTTTGCAATCTCAAAGTCGATGGTGCTTATCACAAAGAATTACTTCATCGTTATAAAGAGAAATGGGACCAGTTGCTTTTGACAACAACAGAAAAGTCTCATGTAGATATATTCCCAAGAGAAAGTCTTATCTATCTGACTGCTGATTCTCCCAATGTTATGACTACTTTTAAACATGACAAAATTTATATAATCGGATCTTTTGTTGACAAGTGTTCGCAACCCCGAATATCTTATGCAAATGCAAAACGACTGAAGTTAGCAAGTGAACGTCTTCCATTGGACCAATATCTTCGTTGGGAAGTTGGAAATAAAAATCTCACCTTAGACCAAATGACACGTATATTACTAAGTCTTAAGAAAACTGGTGATTGGGAAGAAGCACTGAAGTTTGTTCCAAGGAGAAAGCATAGTGGTTTTCATAGTGTTATCATTAATTCCAAGAATTTTGTCAAGGGTTTACAAAAGGATAAGTCAGAGATTAAGAAATCCTTTCGAAAATTGTCGTCAAATGCGAAGAGCAGGGAAACATGGTGGAAGGATGAGTAATACAATCTTGAAATCAGTATTACAATGTTTAAGTGATTATCATTAACTTGAACTGTTGTATATTTCATCAGATTGCTGGTTGGGACTCCTGTTCATCCCTTTATTGCTTTCATATTACAAGTGTGTCAGTTATTTATAGTGCTCCAGTCTCCTGGAAGAGTGCTTTAGAGAGCCTGAGCCCCAAGGAAAACTGAACTACTGTCAGTTGTGCAGAACAATAAATTGTGACATTTATTATTAAATATAGTCTTTCTCTCAGATGATTTGATTCCCACACTTATTAGATTTTTTAATAATTATTTTGTAGATTCAATCAGCAAATGTTATTTCAACAAATAGCATTTTATAATTGATTTTCAAGCTTAACGATTGTTGGTTGTTTTTTGTTTTGATGTGTTAAAGCAGGTGATTAAGTGTTGGATAAGTAGTACTTACTCAACAGATTTTTTTTGAATGATGAATACAGAAAAGTATTTGAGTACAACCAAAAAAAAATATTGGATCTTTGTAGGGCAGCGTGATGGGATTCTATTTATACTGATTTTCTTTCATTGAAATAAAATATCTAGTAAATTAAGGAAAGTCTACAATATCCTGAAATGCTGCCTACAGTGTGTGTATGTATGTGTGTGTGTGTATATATATATGTATTGCAGAAAAGTAACTGGTTTGGGTTTCCATCCTCTCTCCCTTCCTTCCTCCCTCCCTCCCTTCCTTCCTTCGTTTCCCTACAGTCCTGGGCAGGTAGTATCATATCACCACCAGTTGTTCCTGGGTAAGGGAATGTAGGCTTAAATGGTTCTGTGAACCTCCTGTTCTCTCAGGACAGCTTCCTGGCTCAGTTCAATTCAACAAGCACTTGCTATAAGTGCCTGCTTACTGTGTGCCACTCGCTGTCTAGATGCTCGAGATAGAGGAGATACGAAGTTTTTAAAATTGTACCTATCCTTAATAAACTTATATTCTACTTGGGAGAAATAATTTGCGCATATATAAATACAGAACATACAAAAGTTTTGGAGTGGGATACCAATTAGCTGATGCGAAATGAATCTGGAAAGCTTCATGTTGGAGATGAAAGTGCACTGAGCCTTGAGAAAGGCCTTCTGGTGAGAAGCAATAGCATTCCAGACATGAGGGGATAATCAGTAAACATTTCTTAACAACGCTGTATGTGGCAGGCACTATGCTAAGCGCTGGGAATACAAAAAGACGCTGCGCTCAATCTAATGGGGGAGCCAACAAAAGGCCTGGGGACTAGACAAGTAAAATTCTGTGCTGGGAACAGCAATTTATATGGGTGTAAGTAATGTGACATCTGTCTAAACAAGTAGACTGGAACCAATTCGTGAGGTTCATATTGTTAAAAGCATAAGGGAGCCGCTACCGCACCGGCATGGTTCTCTTATGAAGGTCTCCCTTTCCGAAGCACGAATCTAAACCAGTTTGGTATTGGTCACACACGTCAATCGGATTGGATTAACGAGATTAAAAAAACAAAACCCAACCTTCTATGTGATTGGCTACATGTTTAGCCAATCCTCGGTGGAGGCCGGCCTAACACCTTCCTCCCGCAATGGTAGAGGAGATGGCGTCACACTGCAGCTTCCGCCAGGGAGTGGTCTAAGCCGTTTCCCTCCTCCCGGACAGCGCTGCCCGCCGCCATTCGGTTCGCTCTATGGTGGCCGGGGCGTGGCCGTGGTCGTGACGTCCCTGGCGCGGTGGCGGGGTAGGAAGCCACGGGGAAAATGGCGGACGGGAAAGCGGGAGAGGAGAAGCCGGAGAAGCCTCAGCGAGCAGGAAGCGCCGGAGGTGAAAACAAACCCAGCGTCGCGGGCCGCGGGGGCCTCTGTGGGCCTTCCTCCGAGCTCCCCGGGTGGGGGGTGCGGGGGAATGCAGGAGGCCGAGGCTGGAGCGGGGGTGGGGGGAGACGGGGACGGCCCGAGGGGATACCGCAGGGCTGGACTCTGGCGTACCCTGCGCTTCTCTCCCCGAGGGCCCTGAGCCCCGCATCAGCGTGATGCAGATCCAGGGGCGCCACAGCCCACCCCAGGGCCGAGAGCCCTCCCCCGCCCCGGGCCTGGCGCAGGACCCTCCCTCGAGGAGGAGACTAGACCCACGGAGAGATTGGGGGCGGGGTGGGGGAGGGGGACGGGCCTCGAATCACCCCGAGGCCTCAGAGGGAAGAAGCGGCGGGCCGGTGGGCCGCCCTCCGGGGCTCCCATCCCCTGGGGGCCGCAGTGCGGAAGCCGTCCCCTCACCTTCCCTCCTAGCCCTATTGTCCCTGACTCGTGAGAGCCCTCTCGGCAGTAAACAGACCCGCCGGGGCTCCTTGAGCAGCCGGCGGCGCGACCGTGGCCTGTCTTAATTAACCCGGCGGCTTCATTACTGTTGGTCTGTGCTCGTATTGCTCCCGAAATGAGTCAGATGCCCATTTTCTGACAACCGCCCCCTCCCTTTCTCTTTCCTTTTAATTGTTGTGGTCGCTGGGAAAGATGGGGCGCGGGGGGTGTCTTCCCACCCTCATGACGGATTGTTCAGTAACTGCATGTTCTCAGGGTGTGGGTCTTGTCGCCTTCCCTCGAACCATCTCCTTTTCCTCTCCCTTTGGCTGTCGCTAGGAGGCAGAATGCCAGATTTTTAGGCGCACAAAAATGGTCTGGTGTGACCCGTCCTGTGTTCTGTTATGTTGTGGAATAAATAAAACTCAGATTAATGTTAGCTTTGTTGCCTTTCTTCCTGTCAATCTGATGGATTTTATGCTTTGTAGGGGGAAAAAAGATACATTACATAATAATCGGGCCACTCCTTTTCCCCCTTCCCGACCCCTATACCTAATAGACTCAAAAACTTGTCTGATCTGATCTAAGGGTCTGGTTTAGAGTATTTTAGGTGTCTTCCACCAGCACCTGTGGAAAAATCTTTTAGAGAGCCCTAGAATGAGTGTCATGAGGAGTGAAGTGCCCATTTTAATTTTTCAGTGTGAATTGTCTGTTCAAAGTTATTTCCTTCTTTCAAAGAGAAATAAGTGAAACATCCAATTACTTTTGTACTCAACTCCCCTTTTTGAAGGTCCAGGTTGGAAAGGAAGAAATGTTGTACTTGTTCGTTTCTTCTACGTGTTATATTTTGACATCACATGCTTTTCTGTTCAAATTAAAGTAAGCAAACTTTAAAATTTGTTACTGCCCCATTAAGACAGTAAAGGAGTATTAGGCTGTAAAGCCACCTTGAAAACTTATGAATAATAAACAAGTGCCCCTAAACGAGAATGATTTAGTCATTTTTGATGGGAAACACACAGCAGATATGAAGTCCAAGGAAGCTTATGTGCATGTGATAGTTTCCTTTTAAAATGTTACCAACATTCCTAAGGAGAGGAGTAGGGAGCTGTTTAATATGTTGCCCCAAGATATTTCAGAAATGGTGGACCATCCCCAGTATGGAGTTTAGCCAGTATGATTTCAAAAAAAATTGTTATATGTTATGTGCTGAATCAATAAGAAATTTATTTTAGCATCACTTTGTCAAAATGTCAAAACAAACAGTAAGAAAATTACTGATGTAAGAGTTGTAGAGTATATAGTATGTAAAATAATTTGCACCAATTGTGGCAGCAATATTATTGGCCATAGCAGGAGTTGCCTCACTGTTTATAAATCAAATTTATGTTGTCAAGTTATATTAAAAAATGTATTAAGGGAGCGCAGCACTTGAAAAACTTGTAGTTAATTCATTACCCTTGTGAAACCTTATACTTTAGAGTTGAACTTGGAGTCAACAGGGTTCATATCCCAAGCCAGACATTTATGATCTTATCTTCTTTGTACGTGATTATAGATATCTAGATATCTGTCTTTATATACACCTCTCTCTGTATGTATGTATGTATTTATGTATATCTGCATTTATCAGTTAAATTCCCAGAGCCTTAATCTATTCACCTATAAAATTAGGATTTTATAAAATTTACCTATTTCATGGAGTGGTTGTGAAGAAAGCAGCTTTGCAAAATTTTCAAGTATTTTACAAATGAGTTATTAATTCCCCAATTTGTCTTTTATCAATTCCCTATTTAGTACCCTGCATGGACCTTTTTTCCCCCAATTAGGGAAACAAATTTCAGTGAATTCATTCATCTAACTTGATTTCAGATTGATTTAATCTGAACGTTTTATAAATGCTTCAGATTTTTTTAGCAGAGAGAAAACAATACACTAAGACACATTCTAATATCTGTTACACGAGTCAAAATATATTTACAGCAATAGTATTGTTCTGAGAGCAATCTACTATGTAAGCAAAGACATGGATTTTATATCGGGACCCCCTCACATTGGATTAGAGTGTCCATGGCTAGACTTTTTGATTTTTTTTTTCTTATTGGGACATTGAGAAGGCAGAGAAGGAAAAATAACTGAGGGCATGGTTTTGGTAAGAATTTTGTTATATCAGGACTTTAAAACTAATGAAGCAAACAGAAATTTTACCAAGAAAAATGCATTTGTATCTTAAAATCACAGTCTTAGGCAGTTGTGGTCTGCTAAACTAGCATGGGAACTGAACTGGAAATGAGTATTAAAGACCTTCTGCTACCAAATTGAAAACAGGTCACAAAAAGGCACTTTAGAGCCTCCCAATTTAGCACCCTTTTCAAAATAAGGCCTCTGTGTGCTTCAAGGGTCTGGTGTATTTTTTCCCCAGTTATTAGGAAAAGAAAAATTTCAGTGAATATAGATTCATCTAATTTGTTTTCAGATTGATTAATCTGAACATTTTATATATGCTTCTAAGGGATACAGATTCCTTTTGTTTAGAAAAACTTCCATCCAAAACTAATCTTAACATCTTCATGCTTCTAAAGAAATTCACCATTATAGATTAAATATTTTTAAATCAGAAAAATTAAGAGAATAACTATTAGTTTTGTTGTTTCATGTATGCTGCAAGTAACTTAAATACATGTAGTGCTTATTTTTAGAGTTTATAGTATGTTTACCACAGTTTGCAGTTATTCTTGGAAACCTATAGAGAAGCATAAAAGTCACATTAAAACATGTTGACTTAGTAGTTCTTTGTAAAAGACCCAGAACACTGAGGAGGCTGCATAATATGATGGAAAAAAATGTGGGATTTGGAGTTGAGACCCTGGCTTTAAATTCTGGCTCTGTCACTTTAGAGTTTGATTTCTGGCAGGTCACTTAACCTTTCCAGGCCTTGGATTCCTTATCTGTAAAATGAAGAGGTTGGACTAAATGACCTCTAGGGTCCCTTCCAGCTTTGAATCTCTGAATCTATTTAGGTTACTTACTTTGGGGTATGTAATATTATCTTGGAGGGTACTATTTTAAATATGTCGATTACTTTGAATAATTAGACCATTAAGCCATTTCATATTTGATTTAGTTGGGAAATGAGTTTTCTCATATGAACTATATAATACAAAACTGTAGAAATTTATCTAACAACCGGGGCAGTAATAGATATGTTTGGCTGCCAAACCGTCTGGCCTCAATTTTTTTTTTGTTTTGTTTTTTGTTTTCCATATCTTATTAAATGTATTTTTGGAAGTCTATTCCAAGCAAAGTGAACAATCAGGGAAAATTATTTAAGGGATTTGAAAAAATGAAATCAGCTTGTACTCATTAGTCAATCCTCTTAGTGGACCTAATCCTCTATGGAGAAGGTTTCACCATATGATCATCATCAATTAACTCCCCTTGTATTTTCTTCCTTCTCTTTCCATAATTATAAATCTGATTCAGTGGCTTAGAAGTTTCCATACTTGGAAGTGAAAAGTACTTCCTGGTTGTGAAGTTAACAGCATCAGGCTAACTTTTAGAAACCCAAGGGCACATTATTGCTCTTAAGTAGAATTGGTATATATTAGACATTATTTTCAGAGTAGACCTGAGAAATAGGTGGTGTTTAGCTTGCTTTTTTTAGTTGGTAGAAGTGCAAGTGAGGAAAAAATTCAGTTGTACATAATTTGCTATTTGAGAGGAACTCTTCTGACTATCATTTGGGTTCTATTTATGTAGAAGACTTAGTCTAACAAGGTTTTATCAAGATAGTAACTAGGTGCATAGATAGAACTTAGTATTCTATATGTCAGGCAGTGGGGGTTGTCACACTTTTTCATATATAATTTTGTCATTGCCCTCCTCAGTGCCTGGTTTGATGGATAGTAGATTTTGATTTGGAATTAGGAAGACCTGGATTCAAATCTTGCCTTTGACACCTACCTATGAGTTGTACTTTGTAGATGTACTTTGTAACACTAGCTTATTACCTCAGACACATCCCTTAACCTTTCTGAGTATCAGGCTATCTTAAGATTTCTTAAGTTATAGATGGTAATCTCCTTGGATGATGGATGGAGTTCCCACACCAAGCAAATCTCAGATATCCTGGAGGTATTGTCCCTTCAATTTTTTTTTTCCTCCTGACTCATTTCTAGTATAATTTGCTCAAATTCTCTGTGCCCCAGAATTTAATTCCAGAAAAACAGGGATTAGGAACAGAAATAGAAGCAAGGGAATATGAGAAGAAAATCAATAGGTATTACTGTCATTAGACCTTAGATTAGGGGTTCTTGTTCTTGAACTGTTTTTGTGTCTTGGACCCCTCTTGCAGTCTGGTGAAGTCTATCAAAGATGCCTCAGAGTTATGTTTTTAAATGCATGAAATACATAGATCACAAAGAAAACCAAACATTGAAATACAGTTAGCAAAATGTTTAGAATTGGACCCCAGATAGAACCTTTGCCTTGCCTTAGGTCACAACAGGCCTGTTTTTATGCTCTTTGTTCTAGTGTTTTCCACTTTATTATATAAACTGAAATAAGTATCACTTGAGTTATTTGGCCATGTTCCTATATAACTCACATATATAGAGTATCATATACAAAATGTACCATAATACATAACATAAAATGCTTTCGCCTGTTTTATTTTACTACCAAATATTTTTTCCTTATATTTAAGTCTAAGTCATATAGTTGGTTGAGTTATGGTTTAGTTGTAGAATAAAACTTATATGGGCCACCATCTATAATAGAATTGATCAAAAATACTTGGAAGTCCTAAATTGAGTCCTAAATTTCTAAGTAGAAAAGTGGTGACATTTTCATAAATTCTTTTTGCATTTCCTTTTTTCTGAAAATTCTAAATTAGGATGCTAGTGTGAACATTATTTTTTAAATGCTGTATTTTGGGCAACCCTTCACTCCTCAGTAGTTTGTTATTTTAATGAGTGGTATCTTCTGCCATCCACTGTAGGTATGACATAATACATAATACTCTCTTCCACCTAATTCCTTAACTTCCCAATCCAAAACTAAATCCTAGTTAATCCCACTCTGGGTAGCATTATAACAGTATTCTCATTGCCTTCTATGACCAGAAGGAGTCTACAGCAGTAATTTGAAGATGTTCTTAATATTTTTTTCCCGAATAAGCTTGGACATTTTGTTTAAGTATTAATCCAAAGAACAAAAAAAAAAACACCCCTGTTTCAATGCTCGGACCCTGAAGCATAGCTTTCTAACAACTACATGTGTCTTTTTTTTCTTTTTCCTTGTTATCTGTGCCTGATCTAAAGCTTGTTTTCTTTCTCCCATACATTAATCCACACATCCATAGCAGCAGTGTGTTTGCTTGTTATCTAGAACTTAGTGGCTGAAAGAAAATAAGTTTTTTAATTTCGAGCTAATTTTCTCATTCCCTGACACCCAGTATGTTCCTGAACACCTCCCTCCGCTGCTTATCTGGTGTATTCTTAGGGAATATCAGCTAGTTTTTAAATTTGATATTTTTTCAGTCTTAAATTTAATACTAAATATAGGAAGGCAAAATTACTGAAATAAATTCGGCATATTCCAAAACAAAATGTGAATTACTTGTAGTTTATCAGCTGTTTGATCTCATCCATGAGTTGTACTTTGTAGATGTACTTTGTCTTTAAAGTAGATAATTGAGAATTTAATATGACTGCACTTTAAGAATGGGAAATGTATGTATTCATACACATGGATGATTCTCCTCTGCTTAAATCCTTTCTGTGTAATTTCAAATAGTGAAATAACCTAGTCTAACCAAAATTCTAGAGCAAATTTTATTTACTGAAGAGATTAGATATAATACATATTTATCAGTAAATTCTAAACCAATACTGAATAACCCTTTCTAGGTAGACATTTATATAATTGTGGAATTTAGATAACATGACCAGAAATTGTCAGCCAGATTTATTTTCCTTTTCTTCAAGATTGTCTTTAAATATAAACAGTTAATTGCTGACAAAGTAGATGATCACTCAGAGGAGTTTTTACCACTTGGGTATTTTGAAGGTTTTTTTGTTTGTTCGTTTTAAGTAGACTACCCTTTACCCTTTTTCCTCCCCACACATACATATAGAACTTTTGGTTTTGTGTAATAAAACAATGTTTAGTCAGAGCATATTCATTTTTCGAAAAATATGTTTGTAATTTTAAATTGCCCTATATTTTATGCTAGTTAATTCAAAGGAGCCTCTTCTACTGCCACACAATCTCTGTTCCCTCTGTGTGCTCAAAACAGTGGAAGAGACTGTTGGGTCAGTAGGTGTGAAGCTGCAGAAGTACCTTCCTTATAAGAGTGCTTTATGAGGTTGCTGCTCCCATCACTCTGCTCGGTAAAATTAGCTCATCTTGGTAAGTTGTTTCGACTTCACCAGGACCTGAAGAAGAGGCAGAAAAACCTGTGAAAACTAAGACTGTTTCTTCCAGTAATGGAGGGGAAAATTCGAGTCGCAGCGCAGAGAAGCGATCAGCTGAAGAAGAAGCCGAAGACTTCTCATCCAAGCCTGTGCCCGCAAAGATAACCAAGTTTGGGTTTGCCATAGGCAGTCAGACGGCAAAGAAAGCACCAGTCATATCCATCAAACTTGGAGCGAGTGTGAGTCATTGTTTTGAACTGGGTATTCACAGGGGATGGGTAGAATCTGGGGGGGAATCAGAAGATTGTTTGAAAATCTTATATTAAAAATTAATATTAAAATGAAGACTATATATATATGTTATGTCTGAGGTGTAGCCTATGATTATATATGGTTATGTGTACCGGCATATGAGTATGAAATATCAGTTTCATATTATTTAGGAAAGGTCAATGAAAAACCTAGAACAGCTATGATACAGAATCAGAGGAAATGAAAACTTAATTGGTGTCACTTTAAATGAACAGAGCTTTAGAAAATATCTTCAGAGAGGAGAAAGGAATTATCTTCATCTGATTCTTTTGAATCTGTGGAATCAGGATCCTAGGTCTGTCTTATTTTGTTGTGCTTCTTCAGAGACTGACATTACTGCAAATGCCTGTGGGTAGAATAGATACTGAAAAAACTATGGGGAAATATGTTCTCATGGGAAAGAATGCTCCAAGCAGGACAGTGAAAAGCACCTTCAACTTGTATCATTTGTTCCCAGAATGTTCCGCTTACTATTTGATCACTATGTCCCATTAATCAAATCTTCATTTGTCCCCTAACTTTGTATTTAGCTTTCCTAGCATTGAACTGCCTCTTATTCATCTGTCACTTCTTTATCACCCCCAGTTGATCCTTTGTCTTAACCCACTTGTAAGACTGATTTGGCCATCCGTGTTCCACTTTGTAGGAGAACACAGCTCTAAGACCTGGTTTTGTGTCTGTGGTCTTATTCTCCCATTCGTGTGCACAAGTAATAAAAATGTTCTCTTTAAGCCAGGAAAAGACAGAGTACTGAATTCATTCTTCAGTAATTCCAGGGCTATTAGTCAAATAGCAAGCATTTTTGAGTCCAGTAATTCTGGGAGGTTTCCCCCATCAATATCCCTGGGCTTTAACTATAGGGAAAACTTTTTCTGACAATTTTGTCTTATTAAACTTATATTACCATCCTAGTCTTTCAGCACTTTTTTGGATCCCAGTTCTCTCATCATATGTCTTAGGTATCCTGCCCAGCTTCATTTTTGTTTACAAATAAACTATCTTCAATCAGTTCTGCAGTCATCTAATTGCATTTTCATCTAGCCTGTATCTTTATTGTCTGTAGGAATTTTGTGAATGTTTATCATATATCTTGGTGAAATCCAGATATTCTATGTCTATAGCTTTCCACTGATATCCTTATCTGGTAACCCTGGCAAGAAAGGAAATGTGGTTGGTCTGGCATGGTTTGTTTTTAATGAGTACAGGCAAGATTATATTGAACTTCTAATACTCCACTCTAGAATTTTTCCAGCCTTATACTTTGCTGAATTCCTCTTCCTTTGGAAATGAGAAAAACATTCCCACTTTCAGTCCTAAGGCACCCTTCCATTCAGCCAAAATAGAGCAATCACATCAAGATCTTTCCTTGAACTCATTTCAAGAAGTTAAGTGTTCTTGTTATCTCTCACTTACTTGAATTTCAGTTGCCTCATAACTATTTTTCCCTCATTGTTATGAAGACTTTTCTTGTTAATAAAAAGAGAAGTAAAATAGGAACTGAATGCTCTGTTTTCTCTAGGCCATTTGTTATCATTCCTTTCGCACCAGATAGAATGCCTAGGCTGTCCTTGTTTTCCCCAATGTAACATTTCTACTAAAAACAAAAACAAAAAACCTTTTCATTTATCACAAGCTTCAGCTAATTTCAGACTTTAACCTTCCTGATATGGTTATAGGACTGAACCATTCTTGCGTTTTTAAAATTACTATTTCTTTTTTTTGTATATTCCCTCATCAGATAATTCCTCTTCTGTCTTTTCTGTTCATATGGTTCCCTGGTTTGGGTCTTCCTCCCCTCTCCCCCCCAAAAAAAACATGGCGAGGGGGCAAATGGAAAGAGTTCTTGGATTTGGAGCATTCCTTGGGTTCAAATCTTGCCTCTACTACTTGATCTTGGGCAAGTCACTTGCTTTATTTGGATTTCAGTTTCCTCATTTGTAGAATGAAAAGTTTGGGCTAAATTATCTCTGAAGTCTCTTGTAGCTACAAGTCTTCAATATTTAGCCATCACAATTTTGTCATCATGATTATATTTTTTACAATCTCTAGTCCCTCTTGGAATTGTTTTTGTTTTGTTTTGTTTATACTCTCATACCTTATTTTTCTTTGAACATGAAATCTATTTTTAAAAGCCAATTTAAATATACACTTTAAGACATAAAATTTTAAGCTCTTAGAATCTTGGTAAAACCAAGTAATTGAAATATTTTGCCAGTAAGGCATTAAGTATTAACTCAATGTTAGATGACATGGCATTAATACTAGGTTTTTAAGTAAGAAAGAAATCATCTAAAATTGCTCCACTGTTGATGCTACTTAATTATATATAGCTGTCATATCTGCCAGTGCTATTTTCTGAAGTAATTTTTTTAAAAAAACAGTGTTTTACTGCCAAATGCATATATTCTAGATTACCATTCAAGAATGATTCATCTAAAATGTTAGCTGTGTTTCTTTCCAACTGTTTTCAGTAATCCTGATGGGTGGTCCTTTTTCAAAAAAACTCCATACTAACAGGCATAATCACTATACCCAAAAGTGATCTTTTTGTTAGGTGAATTTTAAGGGCAGGATTTCAGTAATTTTTTGTTGTTTTGGTTTTTAATTTTAAAATATTATTATTTAACTTAAATATAATTTATATTTATAGGTAAATATATTTAATTTAAATATGAAATTTAAAACAAATTTTAAAGTATGTGAAAATTAAAAAATTCAGATCATTTGTCACCATTCCTCCCTTAATTTAACATTTTTGTATATTAAAATTTTGTGCAGCCTGCTAAATCTTTAAAACTAACACTAGCAAGTAATTAGTTAGGGGCTCTGTGACAGATTTCACTATTGTGTGGATTGACTATTTGTGCAATCAAGAATCCAAATAATTCACATTTTTGGTTGGTATTACTTTAAAAGATCATGTCTTGTAGCTGCATAAAATCAGTCACCAAATGTGTATTCAGTGCCTAGTATACACATGGCATTGGGCTGTCCTTGAGAAAACATTCTTTACAAGATCAAATGTATGAGATTTTGATGAGTAAAAGGTGTTTTAGGGGTTAGCATATAAATATGCAAGTTGACTTAAAAACTATTACTAATCAGAGTTATGGTACCTAATAATAATGCTATATTCTCAGGGAGCATAGGGAACCTAAAAGATGAGATTTTCCAAAGTACTGACTTAGTGATTAAGATATTTTGAAAACAAAATATGCCTTTTTTTAATACAAAAAAGTCACTGCTTTCCTTTTTTGAGTTGCATGTATATAATGTACATACTTTGCTGTTTTGATGTCTGTTTCTCTTTTAGAAGCCTAAAGAAACTGTTCCAACTCTTGCCCCTAAAACCCTTTCAGTAGCAGCAGTTTTCAATGAAGATGATGATGTAAGTCAATGGCCAATTCTGTTTCTTACTCTTAAATTCTTAAAACTCTGACTTCACAAAAAAAAAAAAATTGGGTGATGGAGTAGAAAAGTCTATCTATAATGCTTATTATTTTCCAGGCACTAGATGTACATTTAGAAAGATAAAACCATCCCTTGCCCTTGAGCTTACATTCAAGGACCTGGGAAGGGAGGGAGGGTGGGAAGAAAATGCCATGTTCATAGATGAATACATTGTGGTTATTATAGCAGCAGAGAGATAATAACAACTGGGAGAATCAGGAAAGCCCTCTTGAAGGAGGTGGCATTTGAGCTGAGCTTTGAAAGGATCTGAGGTATTCAGGAAGCTGAGAGAGGAGGAAAAACATCTCTGGTGTAGGGTACGGCCTCTGTGCAAAGGTGCAGAGGCTTTTTTTATTAATAGCATGA
>CM053622.1:519567738-519583302 GCA_028646595.1 Phalanger gymnotis
TGCCCTGCCTTCCCCCCTCCAAAAAAAGAAAAAGAAAAAAAGAATGCTGGTCTATTGTGTTCTTTTCATGTTTTGACTATCCTTGGTTTGTGTATCAAGACCGTATCTGTATTATAGAAAAAATCTCGTGGGATCCCTTCTTTTGCTATTTCTGCAGTTTTATGTAACAGTGAAATTTTTTTTGAGTGTTTGATAGAATTCACTTGTGAATCCATCTGGTGCTGGAGTATTTTTCTTTTGAAGTTCACTTATGGCTTGTCCATTTTCTTTCTATGAATTTGAGTTATTTAAATTTCCTATTTCTTGGTCTGGTAATTTGGGTGTTTTACATTTTTGTAAATACTTCATTTAAGCTATCAGTTTTATTGGTATATAATTGGGCAAAATGTTTCCAATAATATTATTTTTTTCTTCTTCATTTCTCATGTTCCTTATCCGTTAAGAATTCATTTTCATTTTTTTATACAGACAATTTGCTTGTCCTCTTCTTTTTATCTACTTTATCATTTTGGTTGTTTTAGAAATCAGTTCCTACTTTTACTTACTAATTCAGTGAGATTTTTTCAATTTTCAATTTTGTTAATCTTTTGATTTTTTTTCAAGATTTTTATCAGCTCAATTGAGGTATTTACTGGCTTATTTTTAGTTGCATTTTCCCCAGAATCTTAGTATACTCATAATTGTACTTAACTTTGATGAAATTATTTATTTTTTCTGTTATTTGTTCTGTAACCTATCAGATGTTTATTAGTCTTTCATTTTAATTATTTTCAGTTCTTTATTTCATAATTTTATTGCATTGTGATCAGTAAATTATGCATATACTATTTCTGCTTTTCTTCATTTTTGTGATGTTTTAAGACATAATTGATTTTAAAGATGCTAATACTGATGAAAAAATATATATTCCTTTCTATTTCCATTTAATAATTGCCATAGCTCTATTGTATCTAATTTTACTAAAATTCTATTTTGAAGCTTAAGACATTTTTTTCATAAGATCTTTATGAGGATGATTGGGAAAATTCTCACTCTTATAGGTTTACAGAATATTTTTCCATGTAATTCATTTAGTTTTTCCTTTAAGTATTTTTGAATTTATGCTGATGCATAGAATGAAATCAATTCATTGTTACCTTTCAAAAAATATGATTTTCCTTTTTCTTAGTCCTTTTTTTTTGCTGTTCCCTTGTCTGAAGTCATACTTTCTACTCCAGATTTTTTGTTCAGTTGAGACAATAGATTTTGTTCTAACCCTTATTTACCCTGTTAGTCTTTATGTTTCAAATATGTTTCTTATAAACAACATATTATTGGATTTTACTTTCTAATCCATTTTGCTAACTCCATTTTATGGGTAAGTTCATGCTATTCACATTTACAGTTATAATAGTTGTTTATTTCCCTCTATCCCATTCTCTCATATTTTTTCTTCTCTAAATGGTTACAATTTTTGTTTTCTTAGACTTTTAAACTCTTATTTCCTTTCCAAGCTTAGGGTTTGTTCTGCTTATCACTCATCTATCCTTTTCTCCTGTTTCCATCTGTATACTTGTTGAATTGAATATATTGCCCTCTCCTAATGTTTGGGTAATTTTCTTTCATGATTTCTTGAAATATATCTAGGTTTTTTTTTTGTTTGTTTGTTTTTGTCATGGATTTCAGGTAGTCCTATGATTTTTAAGATTTTTTTTTCTTGATCTGTTTTCTATGTTGGTTGCTTATTATACGAGATCTTACACCCCCCCTCCCCTTTTTTTACTTTGTTTAGAGAAGTCTAGTTATCTTTTATTTCTATTTAATCTATTCTGATACTAAGATTTTTACCTCCTTTTAAATTAGCAATTCTTTTTCCAACTCATTCATCCATAGCTCACTTGATTTTTTTCATTAGAAAAAAAAAACCTCTTGCATCACTCCTTTGAAGAATTCTAGTTGGTTTTGGATGCAAGCTATAGGTTTTTCGAGTTTTTTTTTCTTCTCCCAGGTTTGTGTTTTAGTCATCTCTAGCATTAAAAAATATTTTTCATTGATTTACTCATTTTTGTTGTTGCAGCCTAAAGAGTTCAGTTTGAGGTATCCCTTACTCTGGAGATCAAATCAAGGAATTTTCCTTTGTACCTGGCATCTTTCTTTAAAGGTTAGATGTTTCCTTTTATCAGGTTAGGGTTTTGACCTGTGCCTTTTCCTTCATGGATGCCAGTCTTCTTCTCCAGTAATCAGCCTTTGTTGAAGCCTATTCACTTATTTTCAAACTTCAGTGTGAAGAATGACAATAATAAACCCCTTATTTAGGTCTTCAATTGTGTTTCAATTCTATAAGGTTAGCAGTGTTTTGAAATAATTTAACTTGTCTGTATATTTCCTTAGGGCTTGATGATCCTTCATCATACACATCAGAACCTCAGCATGCTACAAGATCCATTCAGCCTTGGTAGTCAAAATTCATCAGTATCCTAACCCCTTGCAATACAGAATTAATCAGGGAAGAAGGAAAGCATCCTTGTGCAGTTATGTCGGCCCAGTTAAGATCAGATAACAAATTTGTAATGGTCTCAGTCAGTGAAGCTCAGCTATACATGAATAGGAGAAAGGCAAGGGGACAGGGCTGAGAATATTCCAGGGATGAAGAAATGGAATGAGCAAAGACAGGACAATGGGGACAGTGTATAGTACAGTGTAAAGCTGTAATGGCGAAATATGAGGTTAAGATTTTCAAGAGGAAAACGAGGCCAGGATAAGGGTGACAGCTTGGGAAAGGTGTGGGAGAAGTGAAGTGACTGGAAGTTCTGGTCAGAGAGAACAGATTTAGAAAGAGGCATAGAGATATAAAGATAGGCTATGGGCAGTAGAAGAATTTCAATGTTATAAAAATAGAGGTAAACGCTTCTACTAGGTACAAAGATCATGGGTATAGCCATCCCTCAGTGTGGCTCACCAGCAATGAAGATGCAGATCATAGAAGTTTATGAAGTTGATGAATTGGAAAGCAAGGACGTTTTATCATGTAATATCAAGTTGAGGACCCCAAGCATAAGAGCAGGCATATAGCCCAATTCCCAAACATGTAATTCCAAAAATACAGAAGTTCTAGAACATAATAGGAATTCAAGAAATAGAGAGAAACTACATTTATATATGTAGCCTAGGTTGGCAAAAAGAGACACCCAGGAACTTGAAGAGAACAAAAACGGTAGTTCAGCCAGAAGAGCTAAACCAAAGCAAGTGAGGCTCTTGGAGGCCTTTGAGCTCCAATAACTGTAGGAGTGCCCCAGCTGGGATGAAAAACACTATCTCCTGCAGAGAAAGAACTGATGGAGTCTGAATGCAGACTGAAGCATACTTTTTAAATTTTCTTATTCCTTGGCCTTTTTGGGTATGTTTTCTTTGGCAACATGGCTAACACGAAAATGTTTTTTCATGATTATACATGTATAATCTATACCACATTGCTTGCCTTCTCAAGGAGGGAGAGAAGAAAAGTGAGAGAATTTGGAACTCAATTTTAAAACAAAACTTAAAATTTTTTGTTTACATGTAATTGAGAAAGCACTTAAAAAGAGAGTGCCCCAGACAGGATACCCTAGGATGTCAAGCCACCATGATGGAGACTGGAATGCTGTAGCCCAGGTGTCTCCCCACCCCTACCCCCACCCCCACCCCCTACCACACCTAGCCAGAAAGGCCCAAAGCATTCACTCTAGGCCAGAATACCTTCATATCCAGGAAGTCCTACAAGAACCAGAAGATGGGAGTGCTTAGCAAGGAGGTCTAAGAATAGTTAAAATCCCGATCCTGAGCTTTGAGCCTAGAAGGGTGATGGGAGCCAATAAAACATCAAATTTCCTACCAAGAGAGTAGTAATCAGTCTATACAGCTTAAGTTTGCAGCAAGCTAACATGAATTGTTCCCTTACAACCTTGTACCCAGCAGACACAGGTGAGGTTGGGACTTGCCTGCACTTTTTGCACAGCAGATATCAGAAGGAAGGAGGCTAGTGGAAGGAAGAGCTAGTGGAAGGATCCCAGGCAATATCCATTTGGGCAACAACAAAAAAAGACCATTGTTTCATCCAAGTGTGTTAGTGCCTGGCCTGAAAAAAGTCCCGATTCAAGAAGTAAAAGCTGGCACTACATTTATCAGTTGTGTTTATGTATTCATATTGCATATATTCACAAATATTTATATAAATATTATATGTATATGATGTTTATTTAAATAAGATACCAATCATAAATGTATTTTATGGATCTAAGGATGTCCTGGACACCAGGCTAGAGGAAGAAAGTAACTCCATACCCACTACAGGCAGAGCCTCAGCTAAAGATATGGCTTGCACTTACCTAGGTTTATTAGAATTACTGAAAGAGATGAAATAAGAGATGAATTGGAAAAATAATGAACTGAGAACTCTAGAAGAAAGAAGTGGAAGGAGAATGAACTTAGTATAGGAGGTAAAAAATCTTATCCAAATAACAAGACTCCTTGAAAATTAGAACAGATCAAACGAAAATCAGTGATTCCATGAAACAGTAAGAAATGTCAAGAACAGAATCAACCGAAAACAGCTAACCTACAAAACACGAAAAGAATTTTTTTTAAAAGCCTCAATACTGTATTCCAGTAAACCATAAATAAAAACTGCTCAACCCTATTAGAAATGGAGTTCAAAGTAAAGTAGAATCCACTGGAAATCTCCTAAATCCCCAAAATGAAAACCTCAGGAACATCACTGCCAAAATCTAAAATCTAAAGGTTTAAAAAATATGTATATATATACTACAATAGCCAGAATGAGTTCAAATACCAAGGAAAAACATTCAAGACTAAATAAGACTAGGCAGCTATAAGGACAGAATTTGGAATACTATATTACAAAAGGCAAAAGATAAAAGCTCACAATTAAAAATAACTTTTCTGGCAAAACTAGGCATAATCTTACAGGGGGTAGGGAGAATGGAGCTTTAGTGAAATATAGCACTTGTCAGCATTTGCTGATGAAAAGAACAGAGCTGAATAGAATCTTTGAAATGTAAACATAGGAATCAAGAGAAACCCATAAAGAGTAAATACACTGGAGCAATTGGAAAGGTCTCACATGATGGGAAAGCCTCTATGTTCCAGTAAAGAAGGAAGCAACAGATGTCCCCTCAGAGTCCTAATATCTTCAGGAGTCATAAATAAGGCAAGAAGAAGGCCTGGGTGTGGGTGTGTGTACATATATACATATATGTATATATGTATGTAGGTATATATACACACATACATGTATATATGTATGTACACATATATACACACAAACATAAGTGTATGTACACACATATACACACACATTTTTTAAGTGATCTTTTTCATGATTTAAAATGAAGACAGAAAAGGGAGAGGAAAAATAATACACTAGGAAAGAAAGAGGGAAGAAGGGGTTAGGATTCACTGATCATATAATCAAAAGAGTATGTTGAGTAAGACTAAATTTGGAGGCAGTGGTTCACTTTCATCTAAACAAAATGGGGTTAAATACACTCATCAACACATGCTCAAGGAGTGTGGTAGAGAAAAACATTAAACTCAAGAACAAAACAAAGAGGAACAGGAGAGGAGAGAAAGCAGGGTAGAAAAAGAGATGGATTAATTATAAACAAAGTGAATGAGGGAAACAAAAGAGTGCAGTGGATGAGAATCAGATTGCTAAGCACTATATTCCTCCTTGAAAAAAGGTCGGATGGGAAGAGAAAAGAAAGTGCAAGAACAGGATGAAGGGAAATACAATTAAGAAGCATAACCATGAAAGTGAATTAACACCCATAAAATGGAAGAGGACAGAATAGATTAGAAAGCAAAATCCAACAATCTGTTCTTCACAAGAACTGCATTTGAAACACCAAGATTCATACATGAGTAAATAAGGGGCTAGATCATAATTTATTATGTTTCAGTTGAACTTAAAAAAAGCAGGGGTAGAAATCATGTTCCCACACAAGGCAACAGTAAAAATAGACATTATTAAAAGAAATAAACAAGGAAATTGCATTATTCTTAAAGGCACCATAGACAATGAATATCAATCTAACATATACAGGCACTGAATGACACATTATCTAAATATTTAAAGGGAAAGTTAATCAGTTTACAGAAAAAGAATAAAACTATAATAGTTGTAAAGTAAAACTGTAATAGTTGGAGACCTGAATGTATCACTTTCATTGACACAAATCTAACAAAAGACAAAGAAGTTTAGGACCTGAACAGAATTTTACAAAAGGTAACAGATCTTTGGTGAATACTGGGTCAGAAATTGAAAAGAGTAAGTACATTTCTTAGCACCTCACAGTACCTTTACAAACACTGATCATCTATTAGGGCATAAACATCTTACAAACAAAATGTAGAAAAGCAGAAATATTAAATACATCCTTTATTGACCAAAATGCAATAAAAATAATATTTACTAAAGGGTCTCTGATAAAAGGATCAAAAATCAGATATGAAATAATTTAATCCTAAAGAATCTGTGAGAGTCAAATAACAAATCACAGAAACAACAGTTTCATTAAGGAAAATGACAATGACAAAACATAATAAAATTTTTGTGATGAAGGCAAAGCAGACTTTAGAGGAAAATGTATATTGCTAAAGACCTTCATCAAGAAAAGAGAGAAGGAACAGATCAATGAATTAGGAATACAACAACAATAAACCTGGAAAAGTGGCACATCAGCAAACCCCAACTAAACACAAAAATGAAAATTCTGAGAATAAAAGGAATTAGTAAAACTCAAAACAAAAAAATCACTACTAAATTCATAAATAAAACCAGGAGCTATTTTTTAAACTATAAAAATAAATAAAATTAGCTAACTTGATTTCAAAACAGAAAAATTTCCTACAAATCCATAATAAAGGAAATTATCAGAAATTGTTGGGCCAAATTACATTCCAAAAATGGATAAGATGAAATGAACTTAAAAAAATACCCACATTAACAAAACAATAACTTAATCCAATCATAAAAATATAAATGAACTCACAAAGAAAAAAACCCCATGACCAAATGGTTTTACAAATTAATTCAAACATTCAAAGAACAATAATTTCAATATTATACAGTTTAAAAAAATAGGATCCTATTAACTCCTTCTTTGATACAAATATCACCTTGCTATCTAACCTAGGGATAGAGAAAGCAGAGAAAGAGAATTATAAGTCAATATCCCTCATGATATCCTAGATACATAAGGAACAAAGTCAAATAAAATAATGAATGTAAAACACTTTATAAAACTTAAAATACTATGTATTTATTATTACATTTTAAAACAAGAGCCATTCCTCATAGATTAGTGGTCAAAGGATATGAACAGGCAGTTTTCAAAGGAAGAAATTAAAATTCTCAATAACCATATGAGAATGCTTTAAATCACCATTAGAGAAAGGCAAATCAAAACAACTACAAAGTTCCACCTCACACCTATCAGACTGGCAAAGATGACAATAAAAAAATGAAAATGACAAAAGCTGAATTGGTTGTAGCAAGACAGGCACACTACTGCATTGCTGATGGTGCTGTAAACTTATCGGCCTTTCTGGAGAGTAATTTGGAACTGTACCTAAAATGGTTAAACTCCTCCTTTGACCCAGCAATACCACTTCTAGGCTTCAAGATACCCCGGAGATCAAAGAAAGAGGTAAAAGACATCTATGTACAAAAATATTTATAGGAGCTTAATTTGTTGTAGCAAAAAATGGAAGTAGAGAAGGTGCACATCAGTCTGGGGACAGCTGAACAAATTACACTATGTGACTTAAGGAATATTATTGTATTTTTTTAAAAATGGATTCAGAGAAAGAAGGAAGACTTCTATGAACTGATAGAGTGAATTCAGAACCAGGAGAACAACTTACACCATTATAGTAATATTATAAAGAAAAACAACTTTGAAGATTTAAGATTTGGATCAATAACCAACCAGGACTTGAGAGACTGGATGTTGGTGTGCTACTCATCTCCTGCTAAATGAAACAGTTGTAAAAAGCACTTAACACAGTGGCTAGCACATAGTAGGTGCTAAATAAATGTTCATTATTCCCTCCCCCAACTCCTACCAGTAAAAAGGTCTCAAGGTGCAGAATGAGATACATTTTTGGACTATATGTTGTTGGTTTTCCCCTTCTTTTTCGTGGGGCCCCTGGAAGAGTTGGAGGGAGACAGAGGAACTAACAATAGTATTGTCAAAAAAGAAAGGTTATTTTTTAAATGCACGTTAGTAAACAGAACACAGTTCAGAAGAAAACACATAGGAATTTTCAAAATAGCATACTGTATTATATACTTGAAAAGGAAGTTATACTTAAAATTTGCAATTTCACGTACAATCTTCATTATCTGTTCTTTTCATGTGGAGATACTCATTTTATTTGATGCTTAAGTTCATAAAAGTAAAAAGATCAAATGAAAATAATAGGGTAGGAGTGGAGAGGATAGTGATCCAGGTCCTAAAACTCCTTGATAAAGGAGGAAGAATACTCCACCACGGTAGATAACTGCCATTAGCAACTGGACAGGGTCCTTTGGAAGAAGGGAACCTTAAATGTGAGATTGCTGAATGAAGTGGTAGAGAGAGGCCTCAGCTGAAATCAGTAGAAGTAACATTTTTATTCCTTCCCTGGGCTCACTGTGTCAGTCTTCTGAGAACAGCCAGGTTTTGGCTATTACAAAATAGAAGTGTGAGAGGAAGAGATCTAATAAGAAAGGCAGTTTGTTAATAGCAGTTTCATAGTGCACAGTAAGGAGGGAGCAACAAGAATGAGTAAGGGACGCAGGATGAGTAGGGGCTAATAAGAATGGTAGACGAGGGAGTGGAGAGATATCAGGAAGGCAAACTTCTGCCTAGGCAATCTTAAGACTGGATCACAGGGATTGTGAGAGGAGCCACAGTATAGATTGTTATATCTTTCCAGTAGCAATGGTAGCTGACCTCTTTGCCTTAGACTTGATTTTTCATGTAATATTTGAATAAGGGAAAGATAGGGTGGGCAGCATGATAAACAGCAAGATGCCTGTCCAAGGTCTTGTTGCTGGAGTAAGGAATGGATGAGAAAAGGAAGGCTCTGTTAATGGGATCTCCTTGGCTGAAGGCTGAAGCCTGGTTCATTCTCATCCTGCAATCATCTTTCCTTCAGATGCAGAGGTAGCTAGGTAGACCAGTAGATCAGGTGCAGAGCTGAAAGTCAGAAAGGTGCAGCCTCAGACACTTACTGGCTAGGTAATCTTGGGCAAGTTTCTTCAACTATAAAATGGGGACAGTAACACCAACCTCCCAGGGTTGCTTTAAGGATCAAATGAGATAACGTTTATAAAGAACCTGGCACATAGATGGTGCTATGAACATTCTTATTCCCTTACTATGTACTTACAAATAATGTGCTAGCATTTTTTCAAAGTGCTTTACAGATATTTCACTTGATCCTCACAACAACCCCAAGAGGCAGATGCTATTATCCCCATTTTACAGACAAGAAAATTCAATCAGACATAGGTTGTGACTTGTTCAGGTTCATTAGTACATTGTTTAGACCATATCTGAACTCAGGTCCTCCTGATTCCAGGTCCAGCATCCTTCTCTACTGAGTCAACATGAGAAGCAATGCCATGTAAAATGGACTAGTCCTGGAATCCCTTCCCAGGTCTTGCAAAGACCAACTCTAGGGTTACCTCTTCCAGGTAGCCTTTTGCTTGCCTTGCCCTTCTCCAACAAAGGAAAGTGATCTTTCCTTCTTCAAAAATTTCAAACCACTTTACCTGAATGGACCTTCTCCTTTCTACTTCTCACTTTTTTATGAGTTGTGTCTATGTCTTATACGATTATATTTTAAGGTCCTTGAGAGTGGTCTGTGTCATATATTTCTTTGCATCTCCAGCACCTAATAGTAGTACAAAGTAAGCGTGAGTTCCTATTTTCAAGTAATAATAGCAACTAACATTCATATTGTGCTTTTAAGGTTTTAAAGCACTTTCCATATATGTGGGGTCAAGTTTTAGCTTGATCATTTAAATTTTAGGTCAACTTGATTTTACCCATATCAAATACAACAGTTACTCGGTCAACAAGTATTGATTAAATGCTATGTGCCAGCCACATGCTGTGCTAAGCACTAGAGACACAAAGAAAGGAAAAACCAGTCCCTTTTTAAAAGACCTAACATTCTGACAGGGAGACATGTTAACAACTATGTATTAAAATTTTCAATGAATGTATTACATGCTAAATGCCTAGTATCTAAGCGCAGTAGCTGAGTGATTTAAAATCTCATCTGTTCCTTTACACCTTGTCCACCAGTGAGTGGGAATCAGTAATTTTATTTTGCTTCTTTATGGAAGATGGCAACAGTTAAGGAGAAGAGAACATACTGTACTACTGAGTTTCACAAATTTATTGGTATTTTAGTAAAGACATTCATCTCAGTCATTGCTCTCTCCTGTCTTGACCTTAGGCTGTCCTTTCATTTGGGTCAAGAATACACTCAGAAGAGGAAGAATTCTTACTTTAAACATAACAATAAAATGGACAAAAATGGAAAGTCTGCCTACATTAGTGTCTAAAGATAAATTTATGAATTTTGGTATGGTTAGGTCAAATAAGGAAGAACTAATAGCTCTATGTACATTTTCATTGTTTTATGTGGGGATTATTCTAAATATAAATGTAACTGGACAAAAGTATTAGGAATATACAGTAAAAGGCAGCTCCTCTGGAACGATTACCTATTCTAAGAGCTTAACTGGCAGTTACCACCAATAGAATAGTCTAAAGCTGCCTTCAAATTCAACATTGAAGGAATTTTCAAGAAAACATACATTTGTTTATGACAAAGCTTTTAAAGATACGAGAACAGGTGTTCCAATGGTATTATATTTCAAAGAAATTTAAGATTACATATACGATACAAAAATACAAAAGAAACCTCTCAGAACTTACAGACTCAAAGTATAAGTGGTCAAATCTTTCATAAAATAATTTTAAAGATGCACTCTCTTGTATTTTCAGCATCTGAAATGGGCCAGTGGTCTATAAAGAAATAGGCATATAAATGAGCATATTACATACTAGCCTAGTAATAAGAAAAGTAACTTTGCTTAAATTCAGATTAGTTTTCACTAAATTGGTAATTTACATGTTCTGACCAATACAGAAAGTGCATCTTCACCATCTTTATACAATGTTAATGAATTTTTGGTGTGTCATTTCTTTTAAAATTAAAAAAGCCAAATGCATTTAAGCAATGTACATATTTTAATTACATTTTTGGTGGTGGCTTACTTTTTAAAAGAAACAGCTTCCTTATATTTACCTCAAGTTCTGGTGGAAATGCTTACAGGAGCTTGTTAATAACGATAACTCAGAGAAACACATTTAAAATACTGATTTACTTGCACAATGAATGCTTGTCCTTTAAAAATCAATGAAGTTAGGACAAGCCTTGTTAAGGTGAGTTAGGCCACATCATATATTAAACACTTTACATAAAATTTCAAAAAAGTAATTATGGGTTTTTCTTGTTATAGCTTCTGTAGCTGCTGTTAGCAATGCCTAGTTCATGACTGAAAAAAAAAAGCTGTCATATTTGCATTTTGTCTAAATTATTTTTAAATCAATGTTCCAGTAACACTTCCCTCCCAGTACAACATTCCTTCTCTATAAGGCTGTTCTTGGGAGCCAGATAGTTTAGGTAAAGATGGAGTTAAGTAGTTGTTTTCAATTTGAACAGTTAAAGAGACAGTAAACTTTTGCTTCCTCCTTAATGTGCTAATAGTAGTGACTAAAAAAATAAGCAATTCTTAAAAAGGTACCATTTCTGACTTCTTTATTATCTGTAACCTTTTGAAACTAATCACATGAAACTACAAAATTAGCAAATGTCTTGAAATCTGTATATAAAACATAAATTACCTCTAATTTCAAACTTTCATTTATTAGTACACCACTCAATTTTTTAAAAGTGGCTCCAAAGATAGTCTTATACCATTCTTTTTTTTCTCTTAAAAAAAAAAAAAAGGAAACTGTTCCTTTTAACATCACACCCACCCCATACCCAAATCTTGAAACACATCATTTAGTCATCATCTTGGTCATGGACATTTCCAAGGTGAGACTTTATATTTCGTTCCCACAGCTTCTGGTTATCAGAAAATCCATGCTTTCCTTTATTGAAGGAATTTGGTCCAGCTGATGTTGGTGTGTCCCTATTTTTAAAAACGGAAAAGAAAGAATTGTTAAACAGTTTAAAGACCTTCGGAAAACACTGCAATAGAGCAAGGCATGAAAATTTCATCCTTCAATTCTCCCTCAACCTCCCTTCCACAATTGTAAGTTGCATCAAGGTTTCTAAAACAAACAACAAAAGTTACCAGTCAGAAAGACCTGAGTTCAAATCTGGTCTAAAACACGTTCTAGTTATAAACCTGAATACTTGAATTTAAGTGTGTGTAGGTGTGTGCATGCATGTATAAATATGTATATGTGGTGTACACACACAGGAGTAGATAATTCTTATTCTATGAAAGCTATGAGTTAAAGAGAGAGGGGAGATAAAAGAATAGTCTAATAAGCTTATGATAACAGCTGACAATTATATGGAGATTTCAGGTGTTTACTTCATAAACAATCTTGTAAGGTAGATAGCATTCATGTTATTCCCATTTTACAGAGGAGAGAAAACTATGAGGTTGAGTGATTTTTCTATGGTCAAATAACTTGTGTGAAATCTTGGATTTGGGTCTAGGTCTCTTCAGACTCCAAGCCAATACACTCTATCCACTAAGTCTCCTCCCTTTCATAATCCCAACAACCTTCTCATGTTTTAATGTTTCTAAGTATGACACTTGTCATATACTGCACTGGTCTAAGTAAACCTAAAAAAATGATGTACTATCCCTACCTCCTCAAAGAGATCACCTCTGAAAGGAAAAATACCATAAAGGCATACAATGAAATGTTAACATTAATTTTATTTTCTTGTCTTAGGCTGTTATGTCAAATAAGGAAAACAACTGTGGTACATAGTTAAACCAAAATGGTACCAAAATTAGTTTGAATTAATACTATCACTTCAAATTTTAATCAATCTGAATTCTTTTAGAAGTCCTACACTGCTCTTATTGCACTATCCAATTTAAAATTAAATAATATTCACTCTAGCTCCTTTGTGGAATGGATATCTTCCTGTATTCTGTGGGAATAAGTATCCTCAAAATTTAGTTTGCTTTCTGGGATGCCTTAAAGGTTGTGCAGTCCTTAAAAGGTGCTGAGGCATAATTTTGCAAAAACAGACAAAGAGGGGATAGTGAAAACTCCATCTTAATAATCGAGTGGCCGACAAAAATTAAAAAAAAAAATTAAAACCCACTGTGTATTTAATGTAATTTAACTAAATACCATCTGGCATCATCTGAAATGAGAAAATGTTTTTAATTATATACATATAATGTTTTTTCCTGAAACTTTATTCCATCAGCAAAGAAGTAAAGAACCTCTGACTGCTCATAAAGTATGTGATGTCCTTCTATCCTAAAATAATTTAGGGCACCCTCTCAATTCCCTGAAGTAAAACAGTAGTAAAACATTCCTATGTGACTTTGTCCCAAGAGATATTAGGATCTAATAATATCCTTCAATGACTTCACCTCTTTTAGAAGTTTGTTTACCATGATTAGCTAATAGTTTAACATATGCAAAAAATTTAAATACCTTCCAATATTCTTCATCCGCATCTTTGCTTCTGGAGGCATTTCTTCTGGTTCACTCTGAGAAAAAAAAAAGTATCAGAGATAAAATGTTGGTGCATAATTACAAGTATTTCCTTTTTAAAAAGCTATGGATGACTGCAAGTGCCCGTTTTTTTTAAAGATGGATATTTTAAAAATCCATTTAGTAATCAAGTTTTTTAAAGTCTTGAATTTACACAAAACTGTAAAAAGTTTTTAAGATATTGGATTGGTTTGCCATTTCCTTCTCCAGCTCATTTGACAGATGAGGAAACTGAGGCAAACAGGGCAAAGCAACTTGCCCAGGGTCACACAGCTAGTACCTGTGGGCAGATTTGAACTTAGGAAGAGGAATCTTCCTGACCCCAGGGCAAACACTCTATCCACTGCAGCACCTAGCTACCCATTTTTTTGGTGAGCTTTGTAATTGTATTGTAATTGTAAAAACAGAACATAGATTTTTTTTCTTTGTTATTGTGTATTATGGTATAGCTATGATGTGGAACGAGGAGAAAAAAAATATCAAAATAATTTTAGTTGTAACTGTCCCTAACCAAAAACCAAAGTTATCAAGTAACGAAAAAAAAAAGTTGTTTTCCTGTGTATTCATTTTATATGATGCTAATAAAGACCTTAACCCCAAAGAAGGAATCTCCTTTACTGCTAAAATATCTAGAATGATTAATCTCCACCTATTTTTCATACATATAATTCCAGCTCACCCCATCCCATCCCCTGCCCCTTGCACTGGCCTTTCCTTTAGCCCGGCCTCCCAGTTGCAACCCTCCAGAGAAACCACTATAAAGTAAAATACAGTGCTTTGACTAGCACTGTAGAACTACTCCCTTCTCCCCTAAAATTACTGAAGATCCAACAAAAGGAAAATCTCACTACCAAAGTTCTTGGGACTGTCAAATGGTTAAAGATCAGAAATTAATATGATTTTATTGATAAAAATGATACTATGTGTTTATACATCAGTCTCTTCTATGCACATTAAAAACACTTAAATATGTTTTCATTAATCTATTCAAGAATCAGAAATTAAAGGGCTTGAAAATCCCTTAAATGCATACTAGCAGCATAATCTACCCTAGACAGATTACTTGGCCTCTTTGAGTGTCAGTACTTTTATCTACAAAATGGGGAAAACAACAGCACCTACTGCACAGAGTTGTTGTGGAAAAAAAAATAATGTGTATACAAAGTGCTGGGCAAATCTTAAAACACTATGTAGACATGAGCTAGTATCATATAATGAAGGCAGACCTTAGTTACAAATAAAAATGCTGCTTTATTTTTCAGGAGTTACTTTATCTGAAATTAACTTCATGGCCAGTAGAAAACAAGGCCCTGAGATCTTGTCCCCAAACTCTTAAGAATCCTGAAATTTGGACCATGAAGATGGGCTTCACTTCAGTCAACTTTGGTGTGGCCCATGGATTCCCCCTGCAATCTTGATAAGCAGTCTTCAATCTTTGCTTAAACACCTTCGTCAGTCACCCATCTTTTGCCTGATTACTTCCAAGCTTGAGGGAGACATAATTCCCCTCTTCAAATACCAAAAGACCACCCACCCATCTCCTTTCTCCCACAATTTTTTTTTATTGTCAATAAACATTTATTTTTAATTTTTTAAATTTTTTAATTTAATATATTTAATTTTCAGCACTGATTTTCACAAGAGTTTAAATTATGAATTTTCTCCCCATTTCTATCTTCCTCCCAACTCCAAGATGGCATATATTCTGGTTGCCCTGTTCCCCAGTCAGCCCTCCCTTCTGTCACCCCACTCCCCTCCC
>CM053622.1:519583802-519658405 GCA_028646595.1 Phalanger gymnotis
TTTTATAAACAGATGTTCAAAAAAAAAAAAAAGTTTTTTGCATGCAACTAGAAAATAAGATACACAGGCAATGGGGCATAGAAATTTATCCTGCCCTACAAGAAAGGAAGGGAAAAGGGGATCGGAGGGGAGTGGGGTGACAGAAGGAAGGGCAGACTGGAGAACAGGGCAACCAGAATATATGCCATCTTGGAGTGGAGGGGAGGGTAGAAATGGGGAGAAAATTTGTAATTCAAACTCTTGTGAAAATCAATGCTGAAAACTAAATATATTAAAGAAAAAAAAGGGTGCTTTGGAATTGTCAGAGATCATTGTATTAATCAGAGTAGCTGAGTCTTTTAGAGTTGATGACCATTACAATATTGCTGTTATTGTGTACGATGTTCTTCTCCTGGTTCTGTGTACTTTACTTTGCATCAGTTCAAACACAGTCTTCTCAGGTTTTTCTGAAACCATCCCTTTCATCATTTCTTACAGCACAACAGTATTCCATCACAATCATATACCACAACATGTTCAGCCATTCCCCAATTGATGAGCATCCCCTCAATTTCCAATTCTTTGCCACAACAAAAAAGAGCTGCAATAAATTATTTCTGTACATAAGTCCTTTTCCCTTTTCTTTGATCTCTTTGGGATACAGACCTAGTAGCAGTATTGCTGAGTCCAAGGGTATGTACAATTTTATAGCCTTTTGAGTGTACAGTTCCAAATTGTTCTCCAGAATAGTTGGACCAGCTCTGAACTCCACCAACAGTTTATCAGTGTACCTATTTCCTCTCATCCCCTCCAGCATTTATCATTTTCCTATTCTGTCCAGCATTAGCTAATTTGATAGGTGTGAGGTGGTACCTCAGAGCTGTTTTAATTTGTTTAAATTTTTTTAAATTTCATATATAGGGTCAGGGGAGGAGAAGCAATATAGATTTGAGAAAATTACAAGGTAGACTTTTCCAAAGTCTACTTGCTGGGGGCTCTGAAATGTCCAAATGTGAAGCCTCTTTCTGGACTTGTGTTAAAGACATTCCAGGGTAGTCAAATTGCCTAAGCACCTAAAGTAGATCTCAAAAGACTTCTCTACTCACCCCTTTCCCCCATCCATCTAACTGATGAAAATAAAAAAATCATAACCTCAAATCTTCAAACCACACAACAGCATCTGTAATGTTACATCTTGCCAAAAAAATCTTCTATAGATAAATGCATTCACATATGGAAGAAGCTACAGATATAAGGAGAAAGTAAATTCACCTTAGGATACAATTGCTCTTGATATGGTAATAATATCTTTTATGGAAAAGTCCTCTCCTTACAATTTATTATTACTTGGGGATACCTAGTGCATACTGAATACTATTTTCTGAAGTCACACTATCACAGTGTACTTTCTTCCTCTGTCAAGTGGGGAACAGTCTTCCATCTTAACAAAGTTCAGCTAAATGAGTTTTGTTATATATCGAGATGTTCATGCTTTCATCGAATTTATTAGAATAGGATTCTACTTGTAACTAAGATAAGTAGATCGCACAGCTATGTTTTAGAGTCACAGCATCAGTCACTTCCAACATGAAAGGAAAAGGGTGAAGTCCAGTGGCTTCACAAACAATAATGGTAGAAAGGTAGAAAATGAGGATAAAACCAGTTCCAAAAGGGCATTCTTCTATATTAACACATGTAAGCACATACAGCCTACCTTCATGGTTGTTCATGTGTCTTCTATACTCCCGTAGTTGAGTGAATTTTCTTCCACACTGTTCACACACACGTTCCAAATTTTGTTTTGCTCTTCCTTTCTTCCCATGAGTAGCTTTCTTTACATGTCTTCTATATAAGGCTTTTTCATAGAATTCCTTACCACATACATTGCACCTAAAATATGATACATGCTTTTACCCAATACTTGTACATCAGAAAAACTCTAAGAACCAGACCTGGAAATACTATGTCATATCTTAATTTGGATCAGAACTTTTCCCAGATTACTCACCTATAAGGCTCCGTGACAGAATGAGACTTTACATGGGAATACCAATCTTTCTTCCAACTGTAGCACTTTTCGCAAAATTGGCACTGGAATGGCTTCACACCAAGATGTTTGTTCATGTGCTGGCGGAGATCTCGGGCTTCAAAGAAGCTTTTTTCACATCTGTAATAAGGAAATTTAATCACCAAAGTGAATCATATTCTTATTCAAAGCAAGTTTCCATTTTTTACTGAAGCCTTTTTGTTTTTATATCACATTTTTTTTTATATATCCCCCTGCCTTCCCTACTCTATATGCTACCCTTTATAACAAAGATTTATAAAGAAATAGAAAAAGCAGTTCAGAAAAACCAACCAACACATTAATCACATCCAACAGTACATGCTACATTTTATATCTATTGTCCCCTAACTCTGCAATGAAATAACTGAAGGAAGTGCATTATCTTAACTTTTCTCTGGGTCCAAACTTATTCATTGTAATTATACAGTGCAAAACAAGTTTTCATAAACATTTAATAAGTTTATGGAAACACCATTGGAAAGTGATATAAATTTGAACAAAGAAATTCCACAACATTTAAATTTGTGTTAAATAACCAAACAACAAATTGTGTTTAAATTACTTGAATGTTTTATATTCTAAACACTTACTGAGTACACTGATAACCTCGAACCTCAGGCTTTGGCTGATGTTTCTTTAGGTGCTTGCTGAGTCCAGAGCCCCTATGAAAAGACTTTCCACAGATTGAACAAAGGTATTTTGACTCTCCTGTTAAAATAAAAAAACCTGTCAAGTTTGAAACTTAGGTTCTTTATCAATAGTATTTTTCCTCAAAGTTTTATATATTCTGAACTTAAACTCCCCTCCCCACAAAAGGTTATCTGAAACCTTAAACTTTACTATTTGTAGTTTTAAAAATGTATATCAACTTTAATAACACATTAACCAAAAAATGCTCTATTTTCTCTTGAAGCCCCTTCCCATCACATGACATAATAAATAAGCAAATATGTCATTTACTGACAAAAGTAACAGGTCTTGAAAACATACATAATATTATTTAAATTTATGTAATGTGATTAATAATTTTACTTGCTACTGAATTAATAGTAACTTCTTGTCATTATGTTTTTTAAATCAATGAATACTGAATAATGAATAGTGCAAATCATTATCATGTTGGGGCCTATAAAATTTTTTTTATGTTAGGAGTACATATACTCAAAGATTAGGTTAGTTATTAAATCTATTTTTTGCCTATGGCCCGATTTCTTGTAAGCATACCCTAATTTCCTTAAGGTACTGAAATTATATATAACCCTATATCAAGATGTATTATTCAAGCAAAACACTGTTAGAAGCTCCTTTTTAATACTGGAAAAAATAGGGGCTATCCTAAAAACAAACAAACCAATCCAATTTTTACTATCCCAACATAATACAATTTGCTACGCTGCAGGAAGCCAGAACAAAAAATACATACACGCACACACATGCATAGTGTATCAGTATAGTATAGTTGGTCTCAGTACCTGTATGAATGCTCATATGTTCTTGAAGACTACGCTTGGTGACAAAAGACTTAACACAGAGCTCACACTGGAACTGTTTCTGGGCTTCATGGAGAGCCAGGTGTAATTTTAAACCATGCTTGTAAATGAAGGCTTTTCCACAGACCTATGAAAAGTTTTTTGTTAAAGCTATTAGTTAAAAAAAAAAACGAAAGGGCAAGCAAGTACTGTTTCTAAAGAACAAGAGACCATTCACAAGCCACTAAGAGGACTTTACTATTTTAAAGCCAGATTGTAAGGACTGACTGTTCCATCTGCAGAGCTATATAGTTTCTTTACCCATCACACTGCTCATGAAGGAACAACACAAGTACCCTTATATTATTTAGCAAATACCACAATAATAGCTCATACTGTCTCTGTGAAACTGATAATTTAAGTATTGGCCCTATTTTATACATGAGGAAACTGACCTTTAAGACAGTAAAGTGATTTGTCTATGGTTAGTGTCCTATGTTAATGTACACCAGCCCCACTAATCCAATAGATTCAATAGAGTGAAATCAATTATGTTGCTAGGTGTCCATGTCAGTCTAGACACTCCTAGGAGAAAGGGCAGCTTAGATGGACGCCAGAAATATACCGAGTCCAGGAGTCTGCTTGAACCACAGATGCCCCAAGGAATGTTCTTTGGATCCTAGACAGTCCAAAGAGTTAGAAGACCCTTAAGGATGACAGAATGGGAACCCACGTATATATATATGGTAGAGAAAACCAATCTATTCTAGGAGGCACAAATAAGTCCAGACGAAAATCTGTAACTTTAAAAATTTTGATAAATTTTGTTTAAACATAACCACCTACCACCTTTCCTACTCATACCCAATTAAACCCACTTACAAAGTACATTTCCTGAGAAGTTTATTATTGGTTGTTAATAGAAAAGATGCATCCTTTAATTTGGATTGCACTTCCGTGAGAATACTCATGGCCTGAGCAGATCGCACAGCAGCAGAACTCTGTAATATTTTACATGTGAGAGTGACTTACAGTTAATCTGCCATTAGAATATAATAAACCCACTCTGCCACTACAGTTAGTTCAGATCTTTTTATTTTAACAGATATTATATCTAATCAAACACACATACACATTTACCTGGCATGCATGTGGCTTCACACCCGTGTGCTTCAACATGTGTATTCTGAGAGAATATAGTTTGGGCAGTGTCCTTCCACATATAGAACATATAAACTCCCGCTTGGTTCGACCCTTTTCAGTTGATGCTCCTGAATCTTCTTCAGCAGTAGAGGAAGTAGGTACATCACTTTTTCGGGTATGTCGAATGAGGTGCGCTCGTAAAGAAGCACTATATTGAAATTCTTTTTTACACAACTAAAAAACAAAAAATTAAATTCAGTAATTTATAAATACATTTAACTTTAATCCAAATAAATGGAAACTCCATCAAATTCTTCCTCACTGAACATTTATTGAGCCTCTGCTTGCCAAAGAACTCTGGAAGATACCTAGACATAAGACAAAGATTTGGTTCTGCTCCTTGAGTTACAACCTAGCAGAGAAGGAGATAGTTCACCTACATAAAATGAAACAGTTCTAAAGTAGAAATGATCTCTGAGCACTATATCGATTATAATTATTTTTCATAAAGAAATGCCTTCATTAAAAAAAAACCCTACAATAGTCTATTATTTTGATCAAAAAAGTACTTAATATAAAGATTAAGAACTATCTTTTCCCTCAAAACTTACATGTTGAATTTATTATATGGTTAAAAGCAAAAGCAAATAAGAGACTCTGTATTTCATGTACAATCCTCATTTTCTATTCTATTTTGTATATTGAAATGATCATTTTATTTGGTGTTAAGTTCAGAATAAAAAAAAATTTCAAAAGACAACGAAATGGCCAAGCATTTTTTATGTTTGACTTGGGGATTTTTTTTTCTTGGTACTGTGCTCTTCTCCCCTCTTCCTCATCTCCTTTCACTCAGATGTTCTCTGCCACTCTCTCCCCCTTCACCCTGTCTCACATGAAGAGGCAGCATTACTCCTTACCTCTACCTGCATAGGTGATCTCATTCTATCTTGTCTCCTCTGACAGATTGCCCTCTCTTTTTTCCCCACTTCATTATTTATTTTCGATCTCTCTACGTCTACTGGCTCCTTTTCTATTGCCTACAAACATGCCCAAGCCTTCAAAAAACCTTGCCTTGATCCTTTCATCTTTGCTAACTATCATCCTATACCTCTTCTGCCCTTTGGGGCTAAAATCCTTGAAAAGGCCTCTACAATCAGCGCCTCCACTTTCTTCTCAATCTCTTCTTAACCCCTTACAGTCTAGCTTCCAAACTCATCATTTCACCAAAACTACTGTTTCCAAAGTCACTAATGATCTCTTAGCTGCCAAATATTTTTCTCAATCCACATTCTCTTTGACCTTCCTGTAGCCTTTGACACCGAAGAACTATCTTTTTGATAAACAAAACCAAAGTAAATCTACAAGAAAACAAAAACATAATTTTAAAAAATGTACAAAATAATTACTGGAGAAAAATTAACCTAAAATAGGATACCAGCCTATCGGAATAAAAAAAATATATCAGTCCATCAGATTCAAGCCATCATATATTTAGAGGTGTCTTCTAAATAGCAGAAACTTACTGGGCACTTATAATCTTTAGTTCTTTCATGTTTCAACGTGTGCATGATAAGTGCATAGCGTCTCTGAAAATCCATTCCGCATTCACTACATCTGTGTACTGTTTCTTCTTCTGTGTTCTCATTAGCCTCTCTTTTGGGCTGCTTCATTTTTTTCCCCCTTTGAACTAATTTCAGAGCAACCTAATTACAAGGTAGAAAACACATTTTAATGAAGGATTGTTAATTTTGATATCCTAGTTTCTTTACCATTTTGCTAATATTATTTGGAACTTGTAGAATGGCAATTAGGATCTCATGTTCTCCCCAAAAAGTCAGTTACATATTTTCTATAGGCATACTTTTTATGAACAAATTAATTTCAATATTAGGTTTCAAAATGAGAAGTGTGCACACACATTGATCATCATACCTGCTGAACTGCTGACTTAGGATTGGCTTTCCTATTCTGAAGCTTTTTCTCTATTCCTTTGTGTAGTCGTATATATCCACCTTCACTAACTGAGCGCTGACGGAGCCTGCTTTTATAAGTGTCATCAGGGCTGAGGGCTGCCTTCTCTTGTTGTGAAACAGGGCTTCCTTGCACTTGTGCTGGTCGGCTATGTTTTTGCTTGTGATCTTCTGCAATGTCCTCAGCACAGGTATCTTCAAATGACTTGCTATCCTCATCATTTTCCATTTCTTTGTCCACTGGAGTACTGGTGTCCCTTTCCTCTACTGCAGAAAGAGTGGGATGGGCACTGGAAACTTTGTCATCTTTTCTGGTATCTGAAGTTTCTATTTCAAGTATTATCATGTTGCTATTTGTCACTGTTTCAGACTTAATTCCAGAATAAGAATGGGTTACATTTTCTGTCTGTACTAAAACAGACTGAGACTCTGAACAAACCTGGGGTTCAACCTGCTGTGTTCTCTCACCTTCCTCCCCATCACCTGGAAATTCTCCATTTATAGGAGACACAAATGCACTGGTTTCAAGTTCTGGGGGTACAACTTCTTCAACGTTGCCCACAGTTTGTGCTGTACCACCATTCTGCTCTGGTAGATTCTGAGTAGATTCAACTGTTTGTACTTCACCTTTTTTGTATACGGTAATTTGCTTTTCCTCCATTAGTTTATGTACACTTTCACAGATTTCCAAGACTTCAGACATGAAAAGGTGGCGGGCCAAGATGGCAACATCTGCCATGCTACAAAAGTCAAAACTTAACACCGAAGTATAAGCAAACTCCAGCAAGGGAAGGAAACTTGCCTTACAAAAGCCTGTACAGAACAAAGGGGGAAAGTGGTAGATTGTAAAAGGAAAAATTACAAAAAACTAAAGATCTATGCATATTGAGCTGGTGTAAATATCAATATAACACTCTCCCATTATCATCACTAAAAAATAAAAGTCAAACATAACCATTTATTCTATCCCTATACAATCCTGTCTCTGCTCTGATCATGAAGACTGAGGGAACAGAACACAAAATAAATACCCATTTTCTTCTGTTACATTCTCTTAAAACAATTTATTGATATCTTTTGTTTTTAAATCACATTCATTTCCAAATATATTCCTCCCTGTCTCCTATGAAGACAGCTATTCCTTGTAACAAAGAACTTAAAAAGAATAAAAAAAAATCAGCAGAATCGGAGAATATTGCTGAACTCTTCCAGTTACTCCTGTGAGGATAAACTTTGTGGATAAGAATTGTTCTTAATTCAGAAGTGTTGATTTCATTAACTATCTGCTTTCATCATGAGTGGCTGCACTTATTGTTAAATGAGTGTGCTTAAGTGGTTCACCAGGATAATGCTTAATAATATTTCATGGGTGTTTATAGCAAACATTTTCTCTGCACACTCATCTTTCACTTGCTTTAAACTTTCTAAGAAAGGTAGAAAAGAGAAATACTCTTATGTTTCTCTTTCTGTCTGGAGATGGATAAAAGGTAGCCAAATTATCCCAAAGTGTTGTACACACTACATTCTGAAGGTGAACTCTGTTAAGTCTACCTGGTCTAAGATTTCCCCCCTCTATTCAGTCACAAAAGTCAGGTGGAAAAGAATGCCACAGTACTGAATATTAAAATAGTAAAACTATGCACCAATATTTGTGCTACCCTGTCTCTTTTTGTTCTTCTAGAAGAACGGGAATGGGGAAATTTCATCAAAAATGACTGCACAATTATAAATATACAATGTTATGAAATACCACTTAGCATCACAAGTCCTTTCCTGGTCAATCAAAAAGTATTACAATTGTATACATAGCTCATATTACCCCATCTAAAATGCTACATTTTCCCAATATTCACCTGGAAAAGTTAAAAACACTAAATCTCAAAGCACAGCAAATTTTCAAAGGATCTATTTAAGGCAAAAGACATGGAACCAGGATTATCTTTGACGGTAAATTTACTGAATTCAATTGTTAACACATATTTTCTAAATTAAAGTTTCAAAAACCAGACACACAGATACTTTTCCAGTCAGATGTGCATAACTGCAGACACATACAAACACATCAAGGACAGTTACAGTTTACTCCACGGTGTCTAAAAGTCCTGTAACAAATATCGGGGATTTGTCTATTTTTATCATCGTGGGTACTTACACCTAGAGTTGTGGAAATAAAAAAATGAGATACTTTTTCCAAAACCTGTTCTGTGCATCATATTTAAAATGAGAAACAGTCCAAGCCAATAAGGCTCAGTTTGCTCCCTAACCATTCTTAACTATAAGCAAACGCTCTCACTCTGGCTCCATGTACTTCTCCCAGAAGCTTATACACAAATTAAAAATAAAGATTAAACATTTTACCTGACAGATCCACCACAGCTTCATGACTGGAAACAGCTCCCTTTTCTATAAAAAGGTCACGGAAGTACTCGCTGTTAGCTGACAAAACAGACTTATGAGCTCGGTACTCTTCTCCCTCAATTAATAAAGTAACGTCACAGAACTGATTGTTAAGTCTCTGCTGATTCAGCTGTTTTAAGACCGCTCGACAATGCTTTGTCGAAGACTGTTTTACAACACCTTTAGTGTCAACCTATCAAAAAGAAATTCAAGGTCAAAAGCTGTATATTACACTGTCTCATACTTGAAAATGTAAAACATCTTTCTTCATTCTTGAATGAACTGTCATCAATTAATATAAGTTGGTGTTCTACTTCAACATCTTTTAAAATGTTTTTTGGTGTTTATTTTTTATTTTTCATTTATTTTTTCTTGCTCCCACCTCTTCTTGCCTGTACCAGCCCCCTACTCTCCACCCTCATTCCCCCAGAAATGAGAAAAAGAAAAAGAGCAAAATGCTTTTAACAATTAAGTAGAGTCAAATGACATGAATTGGCTATGGCCAAAACTGTGTCTCATTCTTTGCATTAGTTCATCACAGCACTCACCAACATCTTTCAATAGACACAAGCAGTCCCTACTTTTTTTTGCCTATCTTCTCTCACCCACCACTAGACACAAAAGCCACTAGAGGCTGTTAATTTACTACCTCAATTCTGAAGGGAAAAAAACAATGGGGATATTTAGGAAGGCTGAAAAGACATTACCAGAACACCTGTAATCTACCAACCTAACATGCAACTACTTGGTAATATTAAACAGACAAATGTACTTTGGGTACCGAATGCTAGTTCCTCATTTAATATTAATGCCATTAACCAAAGTTTCTTGGTGGTTCTAGAAAAATTAAATTCACTAAAGCTAAACACTATTATATTACTATGGTTACGAATTTTAAATCAGTGGTAAAATGCCACTTACAAATACAAGTTCATGTTTGGATATTGGCTTCTTTTTCACTGTCTTGGACACTGTACTTGGAACAGATGCAGGATTGCTTTGGTCATCATCTGTTTCATTACTCTCTTCAGCAGATTCTAGTTCTAATCCCAATTCTTCCAACATTTCAGAAGTATCTGATATTGGGCGGGCTCGATCCAGCTTCTCCTGGCATTTGCTACACTCTTTAATGTAATCTTTTACTTGCTTTAAAATACCTAAAAGGAAATGAGAATGAAAATGTTATATGAGTATCTGCTCCCAATTTAAAATTAGAAGCGAGAAAAAACAACTTGTGGCTCCCACTATTCAAGTCAAATCAACAAGGATTCATTAAGCACCTACTATCTGCCAAGCAGTGTACTAAAAGCTGGGACACAAAGAGAGACAAAAGATAGGCCCTGCTCTCAAGAAGCTCAATCTATTGGGGAGATTACATGAAAACAACTAAGTACAAACAAAATACACAGAGAATAAAGTGGAGATAATTAACAGAGAGAAGGCACTAACCTTAAGGGATATTGGGAAGGGCTTATAGAAGGTGGGATTCTAGCTAGAACTTGGCATAAGCCAGTGATGCCAAGAGGTGGAGATGAGGGAGAGAATCCAAAACATGGAGAACTGCCAGAGAAAAGGCCTGGAATAAGGAAACGGCCCAGCAAGAAGGCCAGTGCTCCTGGATCACAGGGTCGATGGAAGAAGTGTGATATCTAAGAAGACTAGAAAGGTAAGAGATGGGGAGGCAGGTTATGAAGGGCTTTGAACATAAAACACAGGATTTTATATTTGATACTAGAGGTGACAGAGACCCACTGGAGTTTATTAAGTGGGGGTAGGGTGGGATGGTCACATGGCCAGATCTATACTTTGGGTACATCCCTTTGAGAACTGAGTGGAAGATAGATTGGAGTGGGAGAAAACTCAGGCAGGGAGACCAACCATAAGGCTACTGCAATAGTTTAGGTGTAAAGTGATGAAGAGTTGTAACACTTCAAGGTGGTGGCAGCATAAGAAGAGAGAAGGGGACACATGTGAGAGATGTTATTAAGGTAAAATCAACAAGTTTTGGCAACAGACTGGATATAGGGAAGGTGGAGAATGATAGTGAGTCATGAATAACATCTTGGCTGTGACTCAGAAGATGCTGTCACCCCTGACAGTTTGGAAGAGGAAAGAGTTTGAAGGAAAAAATAGTCTAGTTTAGAAAGCAAGTTCAGTTTATCATGGCCATTAAGTTGATTATACATCATTGTGCATAAATCGTCTGGAGGTCAAGATGCATTTTCCACAGAAAGTACTATGACCTTAAATGTCACTGAATGGTTAACCTATTTATTAAATTGTTTCAATGGGAAAATACATTCACAAATTTTAAGTGAGGATATCAAGAATAGATGTCCTCTTTCCCTAGGAAGAAGGATTGCTTTCCCCTTGCCCAATCTTGGCAGGAGGACCAGAGAGTCCCCAGCAATATTTCTCACAGTAGCTATGGGTTCCATTCCATGATTAGTTTAGTACTGGGTGTCTGAGATTCCATCAGTCAGGTCAGGGGCTCTGGTATTATGTGTATGGAATAAGAGCTCTAGAGGATGTGGAAGCGATGGCTCCACTGGGGATAGAGGCCCACAGCCCACTGCCTCAGGGGCTCCAACGAGGGCAGCAGATCTAAAGACAATCTCACCAAAAGCACCTGGAAAGGTAGATTTTTTTTTTAAACGTATGGGCCATTTCTATGCTGAGGACCTGCAAGTAAGAACTGCCTACATAGTCAATATCGGGAGCATTTTAAATATGAAAAAGTAGTTTAAAAAGTAGTAAAAGCAAATAACCCTTGTAAATAAGGACAAATGGAAACATTAAATGATAATTTTCCCAAATACAAATCCCATGCCACACTGTGTCAGCTCTTCAACTGCTACATAGGAAATGTGTAGTTAGCTGTAGCCAGCTATTACCAGCTTGAATATCATCAATTAATCGACTTTCTTACTAGATTACCTAGGCAACAGCTATGAAAAGTTTAGTCTAGCGCCTGGGTCTCCATATCTTATCCAGGTGGGAAGTACAGTGGCCACTCATGGCTTGATCACACTACTGATAGGCATCGAAGCTATGACTCACACCATTTCTGACCTAAGATGGTTTGTCCCTCCTTAGGCAACCTGAGACTCCCATTGGGATCCCCATGTTGGGGTCAGACTTAGTGTAGACACCTGCTACACTCCAGAACTCCTAGTGATTCCCCCAGGAAGTAGGGATTATAAGGCATGCAGCATTGCTGTGGAAACGTAGAGGCACACCTGTCAGGTGTCTCTGCGAATGAGCAAGGAGCAAGAGAGGAATGCCTCAAACCTAATTGATATCAGCTACCATCAGAATCAATGCATGGATTTCTTTCTTGTTGGCTGTTGTTTCAACAATTCTGGCCATCTCCATTTGCTGAAGATTTTCAAGAAGTTTTGAGATCAATCAGTCGACAAGCATTTTTTAAGTTCTAAATTCCAGGCACTGTGTTAAATTCTAGGAACAAAAAGACGAAAGTGAAACAGTCCCTGTCTTCAGGAAATTACTAGATTCCCATGACATTATAGCATGTGTAAACCTATTTAAATGGCTTAAGTAATAAAACAAAAAATCTCTTTGTTAAAATGAAAAAGTGACTGAAATGACCCTTCATCTCAGGTGACAAAGTTATTCTTTTCTTATCAATCTGACCTGGGCTTTTAAATTAATTTCTATAAGCAATTTTTGTTCATTTAGCTAAAAATCTTGTATTTTATATTGCTAAGAAAATTGAGGACCATTCATATGACCTACATCATCTTCTCTTCATCTCAAAACTAGAGATGAACTCCAAGCATGATCTCCTTTCCCCTAGTCTCTAACAATGAGGTGGTCCTCTTTGCCAAGGCCAAACCCTTCTCATTGGCCTTTGATCAAAATCCCTTCCTACTTTTGTAGATTGCCCTCTCAACTATCCTCCCTCCCCATTATCAGTCTCTCCTTGTCTACTGATTATTTCCCCTACTGTCTCAAAACATGCCTAAATTTCCCCCAACCTTAAAAACCTTCATGAGATCCCTTCAAGGTAGGAGGATATTTTGCTTCTCTTTCTTAGCCAAATCCTAGTAAAAAAAAAAAATATCTATACTAGATACCTTCATTTCTCCTTGCACTCTTCAACCCTTTGCAATCTGGCTTCCCCCACCTTGATGAACTAAAACTATTCTCTTCAAAGTTACTAATGATGTCTTAATTGTGAAATCTGAAGTTCATTTATTAGTCCTCATTCTTCTCAACTGATCTGCTATACTTGACATTGCTGACCAATCCACCCTGTCCTCTTGAATACATTCTCATCTCTATATTTTTGAAACACTACTGTCTCTACTGGCTCCTACATCTCTGACGACTCCTCAAGTCTCCACTACTGGCTCATCACATATATCATGTTCCCTAACTGTGAGAGTTCCCCAATACTCGATTCTGGGCCCATCTCTTTTCTATTACACTCTCTTGGTAACTTCATCAACTCTCATGAATTTAATTATCCAGCTCTACGTAGATCATTCCCAGTTCTATATATCCATCCGCCTTTTTTTCCAAACTTGAGTCTGCTGTCACCAACTGCCTTTGGATATCTTGAACTGGATGTCCCAGAGATATCTCAAACTCAACATGCCTAAAATGGTACTCATTATCTTCCCTCCAACCAAACTTCCCTATTTCTTTCAAAGATACCACCATTCTTCCAGTCTCCCAGTTTCACAACCTCAGGATTATCCTATACTCCTCATTCTCTTCCACCCCACACATCCGATCTGTTGCCAATCTAACCGTTTTTTCCTTCACCACATCTCTCATATCTGACACCTTCTCTCCATTCACATCCTCAGCACTTCTCACCTACAGCCACCAAATTGGTTTCACCGACTCAAGTCTCTCCCTACTTTAGATGGATGAGTTGTGTTGGTGGAAAGGGCAGATGAAACAAGCAGGATGAAGGATGAGAGATATGAGAAAAGATGCAGAGTGTGACCAGCCAGAAAAGTGATTAAAGTAGACTACGCATTGAAGTCCCCCACGGTGGACTACGTCTTTTCATAAAGCACCCCCAATTCCAGAATAGCTCTTCCCCTCCCCTCTTCTCTTTGCTTATCTGTATGATAAAGGCACCTTCTGACCACCTGATATCCCAGGAATTTTGGGGCCCTGTTTGCTCCTCCCATTCTCTTGTCCCCTCTTTCCTCCCACTCCATAAAATTGTATTTGAACCATATCTTTAACGTGGATAACCGCCTTTGCCTCCTACGGGAAGCAGAGCCTGTTGGGGTTCTGCCTCACAGGGAGCAGGCCTGCTTGAGCACGTCACCCCAGTAAATGCCTTTAACTTGGAGACTGTCTTGAGTGAATTCTTTCCTCATCATTTCAGGTAGCACTCCAACATTCTTGGAGTGCACCTTGAATTCATCAAGGTCATCCTTCACAGTGTTGCCAAGGTGATTTCCCTTAAGTACAAATTTCAGTGGCTCCCTATTGCCTCCAGGTTAAAAGATAAACTCCTATGTTTGGTTTTTAAAGCCCTTAATAACCCAGCTCCAATGTATCTTTTCATTACACATTTCTGCCCCTTTCCCATACTCTATGAGTCAGACAAATTGGCTTTCTCTTTGTTCCTCACATATAGTCCTTCATCTCTAGTCTCTATTTATTGCATTGGCCATTCCCCCATTTACTGCCTGATATTTATTTTGTATTTACTCCACTTATATCATATAGTTATATATACTCACTAACCATGTATGTCCCATGGCTTAGCGTCAGCCAGCTTTTCTTTTCTCTATATACTATCTTGCTTGGTGATCTCATCAGCTCCCTTGATTCAATTATCATCTCTATGCATTTGATTCCCAGACTTCTATATGCAGCCCAAGTCTCTCTCTTGGGCTCCCATCCAGTAGCACCAGCTGTGTTCTGGGCATCTTGAACTGGATATCCTATAGACACCTCAAACTCAACATGTCCAAAACAGAACTCATTATCTTTACCACAAAATCCTGCCTGATTCCCAATTTTCCTATTACTGTTGAGAGCACCAACATCCTCTTACTCATCCAGGTCCATCACCTAAGTTATCTTGGAGTCCTCATTTGTGCTGCCTCAAGATCATCTTTCAACATCTTTCTCTCTACTCACACTGCAATCACTGAAATTCAGGTCCTCATTGGCTAGACTACTATAACAGCCAGGAGTTGGTTAGTAGGACTAGGTTCATAGTCTTATTGCAGGACATCTCTTCCTTTTTCCCTCTTCTTGACCCCACCCCCAGGGAAATGTCCATAAACTTTAACTTCATTGTTGATATTGTGAGACTGTCCAATCATTAAGGAATTGACTTACATCAATCCAGCATTATAAATATATGTAATGCCAGGAGAAAAAAAAGATGAATCTGTAGCTAAATGGAAAGACAGATCACAGTACTGCTTAGAGAGGCAAAGAAAGGAACTGGAAGTAAGGATTTTATCATATGCCCAAAAGCAATAAGAAACACATTTCACAGGACAAGCTCCAGGTAAGTACTTGCAAAAAAGTCATCATAAACCAGTTTAAGTACTTATTTTGGTTATGGAGGACAAAGAGTTAAAGAATCTCAATAAAGAAGTTGATAAGACTCTTGATATTCAATGATTTCAATGCAAATGTGAGATTAGGCAAGAAGGGTAAAAAAGCATGGTTCAATTAGAATGAGTAAGAGAGGACAAAGACTGATATCTACATAGATCTACAGACTTGCCCAGGGTTACATAGCTGGTTTAAGGCTGGATTTGAACTTAGATCTTCCTGACTCTAGGCTGAGCACTCTATTGTTGACTACATGTAAGTCTCACCCCTCTTTTTAATGATTACTTTCTTCAAGAAAAGAAACAGTAAGTTTTAGACATGGAGAACACCAAATAATATCACAAAAATCTGTTTATATTTTAACAGACAGGAAAAGACTCATTATTAATGATGGGGGTCATCTTTGAATCAGCTGTCTGCATAGTCACACCACTGACTTGTCAAAGCAAACATCAGAATTAGTATAAATCTAGATATATGATAAGCAATTGAAACAACTCAGTCCTTAACTTTTAAAAAAAAGTTATTGTTCATGAAAAAAAAAACAGGTGGCAGAAATGAAATCAATGTAGGCTATAATAATCTTAAACAGAAGATTAACTGATATAACAAAGGGACAAAAAGAGCCTGAAAAGCACCTTAGCTGGCAAACACTTCACTTACTTGATCGAAGATGGAAGTTAAAGGCAATACTGGTTTAGAAAAAATTCATCAGTATAATCTTACAAATGATAATGAAAGATTATGAGCTATATTGCTGCAAAAGGTAGAGAGAAGTAGTGGAGGGCAAAAGCAATCTTAAAAGCTTCACAAGAGAACAAGAACAAGATAAAAATGAAAAACCAACAGAGAGATTTTTACTACCAACGACAGCCAACAACACACTTGGGCACTACCATCACAATCCTGGAGGTTTTGCAGAGGAGGCAGAAACGGCACTAAAGAAAAAAAGAAACACCACAGGAAAGGACTGGACCAAGCTCACATAAAACATCCATGCTGGGGGAGATGCAATTCCAAGGGCACTGTAGGACCCATTCACAAGGTGTCTAAAGAAGGAGAAGCTACCAAAGGCACTGGAAAAACCTGGGACCTTTTACTAAAAAAAAAAAAAAAGACTCAAAACATCAGAAGCTTCCACTCCATATTCTTATTTTCCCATGTATGTAAATTTTTATAAAAATCATCTACATTTGCATTAAGGGCACGTTAAATGAAAATTTGGAAGGGATCAAGAAGAATTTCAAAAACAATTTTCCACATTGGACTGCACTTTTTTAAAATCACAAATTAAACCGGAAGATGAAAGAACAAAAGGTGCCACTATGCTGCCACTGACCACCTGTATGACCTTGGGCATGTCATTTAATCTCTTTATACTTCAAAGTCCTCATCTAGATGGCCTCTGTGGTCCTATGATTATTGGCACAACTGGTAGTGCAGTAGTTAAAGTGCCCTGCCTGAAGCAGGAAGACCTGAGTTCAAATTTGCCCTCAGACACTTACTAGCAGTGTTACCCTGGGCAAAACACTTAGCCTCTGTTTGCCTCAGTTTCCTCACCTATAAAATGAGGATAATATTAGGACCTATCTCTCAGGGCTGTTGTGGGGGTCAAATTAGATAATTGTAAAGCACTTAGCACAGTGCCTGACACATAATAAGTGTTATATGTTAGCTCTTATCATTGTTGCTGTTTATTGTTTTTAAAAAATTATTAAAAAGTGCAAAATGTTGCCTTAAAGGTACTCTTCCAATCTTAGGTGTCTGCTATCCATACATTAAAGTCATTCAAGATGCCCTGAAGTATGTAACAACAGAGATTCCCATGATCATGACCCTCTGAACATAAACAAGAATATCACACAGAGGGCAATGGCCAGGTGCATGGTGGGTGTGAAATGGATGCAATATATAATGAGGAACTTTGAAAAACAGGAGTAAAAGATGTAATCAGGAAAATAGAAAAAAAAAAGATAGTCTGCTCACATGAAAAGGGATGAAAGGTAGAGAGCCCAGGTATCCCAATGGTTTCCTAAAAAGGTCAAAAGAAAACAAAGAAGCAGCCCAGTACCTTGGATGGCCCCCTGTGGTGAACTCAAGAGAGGACAAGTTGGGCAGGCATGAAGAAGTCACCATCTATACTGTTAGAGGGACTTTCCAAAACAATGAAAACACTGATTCATCTGAGTATCTGAGGTGTTTTGTTAGGTTATAAACACTTACAATCTTTGGACAAGGCTTGGAGTAGATATAATTGACTTTATCCTCATTAAAAATTGTCTTGTGGACATACAAAACCAGAGTTTCAGAGTTGGACAGGATCTTAGAGCTCTATACTCTCTCTCTTACAGTGGTATCAATTTAAGAGAATTTTTCTGGTTTCTTTCTAAAAATCTACAATATAAAACAAGATACACTAACAACCATGAATGTATAGAATAGTTGGAAACAAAACATGAAACTAATCTGTGAAAAGACAGTACTGGATTTAAAAATCAAGCAAATATCAAGGGTTAACTGAACTTCTGTACGTTAATTATATAAAATGAGAATTGTCAAGGGAATCCCAAATCCAAAAATCAGTTGAATATGAAGAATAGTCATTTTTTTCTTCCATCAATCTGGGAGAGATTTTGTATATAATGGACACTAAATAAATGCTAACAAATAATACTACACATCTGACCAAAGATCTGTGGCGGGCACTGTGCAAAGCGCTTTAGAAATATTAAGTCATTTAATCCCACAAGGATCCTGGGAGGTGGGTGGTATTATTATCCCCATTTTACAACAGAGGAAACTGAGGCAAGTAGAGGTTTAAGTGACTTCCCCAGGGTTATGAAGCAAGAAAGTGTCTTAAGGCTTGATGTGAATTCAGGTCTTCCTGACTCCATCCATGATGGACACTCTATCCACTGTGCTGCTGCCCCTAAGAAGGCATGATCATCCCCAAACTACCCCTAACTTCAATTACAGCAACTGGATAAAGTAATACAATGACTGGTAATGATTTTTTCCTTCAGACTCACACAGCATTTCTCCCCCACCCCCACTATGTAACATGCTTATGTAACACTATGCATTATCATTATCTAAGCTTAAGTCTTATCTTTCTAAACAGACAATAAGTGCTAGGAGGGCAATGACTGGGTTTCAACAAAACTTTCTAAATGTTTATTGAATGAGTAACAAGTCCATCTTTATGCAAAGTGCATAGAGTGTCAGGCTTGGAGTTAGGAAGACTCATCTCCCTGAGTTCAAATATGGACTCAGATACTTAATAGCTGTGTGACCCTGGGCAAGTCACTTAACATTGTTTGCCTCAATTTCCTCATCTGTAAAATGAGCTGGAGAAGGAAATGGTAAAATACTTCAGTATCTCTGCCAAGAAAATCTCAAATGGAGTCATAAAAAATGGACACAAATGAAAAGCTAGTGAACAGCAGTCCCTTATTGGAGAATCCACTCCTCAAGTGGAAGCTAGATGTTACAGAAGGAATTCACGCTTCAGGGAAGGACTGTGCAAATGGGGTTACAAAGAGTCAGGCAAGACAGAAAAAAATGACTCGAAACAAAGGATACTAAATACTTAAGTTATTCTGTAAGGTATTTGCTCAACAAGTACCTATTAAGCACCTTCTAAGTGTCTGGTTCAGTGATAAGTTCTGGGACACAAAGGAGATCACAATCTAATGGAGGAGGCAATATTCGAACAATTATGTACGATCAATATATACACAGGACCAATTGGAGATAATCAACTGAGGGAAGACCCTATAATTCAAGATCAGGAAAGGCTTCCTGTAGACAGTGAGATTTCAGCTGGAAGAGAAGCCAGGAGGTGTATATGAGAGAGAATTCTAGGCATGGGCAAGAGCCACAGAAAGTGCTTGGAACTGGGTGATGGCAGGCTAGTGGAGGGGGAATGATGTCTAAGAAGACTAGAAAGGTAGGGGCTTTGGAAGATTTTATATTTATTCCTAGAAGTGAGAGGGAACCATTGGAGTTTATTGAATAGGGGTGTGAGTGAGGGCAGTCTGACATGGTCAGACCTAAACTTCTGAAAGACCACTTTAACAACTGAGAGGAAGATGACCTGGAGTGGGGAGAGACTTGCATCAGGGAGACCAACCAGTAGGTTATTGGAATAGTTCAAGCATTAACTAACACTGAGACCACAAGAGCTTAATTTAAACAGCCTCTAAGAAAGGAAAATGTGGCTAGAAAAAGAGATAGGTGGAAGTATACAGCTTTGTTATGCTGGACTTCAGAGGGGAGCCTTGAAATACTTGGGAGGGTGAGAGGTAAGGTAAAATGGCAATGAGGAAAAAGAAGAGGCTGTTTAAGTAGACCCCATGAAGAAGATGCAGAGACAATGAGAAAGTTTACAGAGACCATAGGCAGAGGGTAGAGGTCTTCAATTAACCTTGATACCCTAACTAAATATTGTGATATTTCTAAAGTCAAATGAACAAAAGAGCCTCCACCAGCCTTAAAGACAATGGCTCTGAAAGACTCAAGTGTGTTTATTCTGGATCACTGGGGAATATTCCTTAACGCCATTCTCCAACTCTTTTAATGTTTCCTGGTAAGACTATCTTTAAAGACTCCATCATCAACTTAATAATTTGTTGCTCTTTATAGGACATATGTGGCTACAAAAAGAGAAAACCGCATCTAGCATCATTTGGAGATATAAACAAATTTAGTTAACATCCACAGTAAAATTTTATTCATTGCACATGAGCCTCAGAAAAGAAAATATCATTTTAAGTTTAAAACTATTCCCTTGATCTTAATCTAATGACCATTGAGCAATGTCAGCAGCAGCCCAGTAGTAAAGCTGACTGGTTTTGGAGTCAGGGAATTTGAGGTGGAATCTCAGCTTTGGGGAGACCTTGGATAAGTCACTCACTCACTTCAGCCCTAACTTTCCATGTATGTGAAATCTGGGATTGGCCAAGGTGACCTCTAAGTTAAGATTACTGCATCTGGAGTCAGAAGTCCTTGCACCAAACTCTAGAAAAGTTACTTAAGGTTACTTACTTAATCTTCCTGAGCCTCTGTTAACTGAACTGGGCTGTTTACCTTTGGCATAGATCCCTCCTAGTTCTAAGTGCATGGTCCTAAGATAGAAATAAGTACTACACACACACATACACATTACCATTAGTGAGTGAATTATGAAGCATTGTTTAATTTGGTCATTAGGGAGTTGTATTTAAATCAAATTTAGAAATGATTTCTTAATTCAGGATTTCTTCATAGAAATCATTAATATCTGGGCCAGATCTAAATAAGATCTTTCACTGTACTAGCAGTTAGAATTTCTTCACTTTCATATTCTCTTTTTAAAAATACTTCATATATTACTCAAGGACTTTTCTCTAAAGTATAATCTACACATATTTTTTGATGTAATTAAAAAATTTTAAATGTATTTATTAAAATTTATTAATTTATTAAAATATTTATTTTGAGGTTTCAACATTTCACTTTTGTAAGATTTTGAATTCCTAAATTTCCCACCACCCTACCCCTGCTTCCCCCTTCCCCAAGATAGCAAGCAATCTGATACAGGCTACATACATATAATTGTATTAAACATTTTCACATTAGTCATGTTGTGAAAGAAGAATCAGAACAAAAGGGAAAAACCACGTGAAAGAAAAAAAAGAGAAAATAGTATGCTTTGATCTGCATTCAAACTCCATAGTTCTTTCTCTGGATGTGGACAGCGCAGTCTTTTGAAAATGTCTTACATCACTGCATTGTGGAGAAGAGCTAAGTCTATCCAAGCTAGTCACTGAACAATGTTGTTACTGTGTACAGTACATACATATTTCCAAAGTAACTGCCTATAAGCAAACATGGAAAGTGTGAAAACTTGGGTAAATCAGCGCTAGTAGAGTTCATGCTAATTTATAAGTAGGATGATAAAATACAAACTTTAGTCACTCTGGTGAAGCTTATGATACTGAAACCTAAATTTAAATTTTACAAAATTGCGCATCATAATTAATAAATATCTACCCACAGAACTTAAGAGCAGGTACATTTTCTATGTTGTCTTGTTATTCCTAGAACCTAACACTGTCCTTTGCACATAGGAAGCACTTTATAAGTGCTTGTCAAATCAAGTTGTGTCACTTTCACTCTAAAAACAAAATGACACTTACATGTAACATATTAATTACCTTGTATCTGCTATAAATGAATTAGCTCTTGTTTTAGAAGTTTAGTGTGTACTCAAACACCAGTGACTGCAACAGGGAGCTCCTGGAGGGCAACTGCTTTTTGTCTTTGTATACACTGTGCCAGCCCACAGAAGGTAATCCATTGCAGTACATCAAACAGCCTCTCAGTTAATTTTTTTAAAAGTCCTTAAAATTCAACTGAAATTAGGATTCTGTACTTAGAACCCTATTTTCAACTTGATCTTTGTTTACATTTATGTAAAAACTTGGCATGAATTTTAAAACAATACTAGTAATAATAACGATAGCTACAATTTATATAGTGCTCATTCTGTGCTAGATACATTTTTTTTTACAATATCACGTATGTATATATCATCTCATTTGAACCTCACAACAACCCTTCCAAGTAGATACTATCATTGCTCCTATTTCACAGTTGAGGAAATCGAGGCAAACAAAGGATAAGTGATTGTCTGGGGTCACTGAATTTGAACTCGGGTCTTCCTGACTCCAGGCCCTAGTAATCTATATAATACACACTTAGCAATCTCTGTATGAAAAATTTAGGTCACAATTCTTCCCCACTATTCCTAGTTTTGTTCCTTTGGAAAACACACTCTTAAGGTATTTATTTTCTTGAAAGGACAGAATGAGAAAAAACTCAAAGAAACACTTACTGAACAATTAATTGTTAGGCACATTTGTAAGAGTTACAGAGAAAGACCAGTTCTGAAGCAAAGGTCAGCTCTTCCTTACTCTTTTACTTTTTATACATAAAAAAATTAATATCCGAACCAAAAACAACCGAAAAAATCACCTGTCTGTGCTAGAAATACGTAAGCATACTACTGTACTGAAGCAATTTCCTATCATACGAAATTCCTGTAAAGGGCATATTTTTTTAAAAAAACAGTTTTGTGGGACCAGCAAGATATATTTTGAAAGTTTGTAAGAAAAACTATTAGAAGAAAAGGCAACTAGGTGGCACAACAGACAAAGCAGTTTTGGACTTGAAGGCAGGAAGACCTCGGTTCCAATACAGTCTCTAATACAATTTCTGTGACCTTTCGAAAGGCACTTAAGTTCTCTGTACCTCAGTTTCTTCGGCTGTAAAATGGGGAGAAAAAAAGCATCTACATTCCGGGGTTGTTGTTAAGATCAAATGAGATATTTGTAAAACGCTCAGCACTGTGCTTGGCATACAGTAAGCGCTATCTAACAATTTTTATTAGCTATTATTATTAATGTTCTAGGGCAGGATTTGAACTCGGGCCACCCTGACTCCAGGTCTAGGGCACTAGCCACTTCCTCGATTTTCTTAACCACAGCCACGCAGAGGGTAAGATCGCCAGTTGTGGGCCCAGAGTTCCCGCGAGGGGAGAGGGGGAAGGAAGGCGGGGCTCGGCGGCGGGACCCAGGGCCTGGTTTGTGCTTGCTCCGTCGGCTCCACCTCGGCCCTGAGGCCTCCTTCCCCCCTTCCTCGGATCCTGGAGAGGGCGGGGCGAGGGAGAGTCACAGCTGCTATGGCCCCGCCCTCCTCCGCCCTGGCCCGGCCTCCCGGTGAAGCCCCTTGGCCCCACCCCGGGCCAGAGCCCGCCCTCCTCCTTCCTTCCTGTGGGATGTGCCCGCTCGCTTCGAGTCCCCCACCCGCCGGCCGGCTCTGTCAGGCCGCCGCGGCCTCAGGGACCCGAGGACGCCGGCGGGGCCCGGAGGACAGACCTTCCCCGTTACCTTTCCTCCCCCCTGTCCTCACCTCGCCACCAGTAGTTCTTGGACAGGTCATGCCACGTCTGGTGCCGGGTGTGGTGGGTGCCGTCGGGCCCCAGGTGAGCCGCCTCGATGAGCCCCCGACGCCTCTCGGGCTGCAGCACCACCTCGAGCTCGGCGAAGCGCTGGCGATGGCGCTGCCGCCGCTGGTAGTAGAGGGTCCCGCCGCGCACCACGTAGCAGGCGGCAGCCTTGCGGATCTTGCGCTTGGCGTTGCCCTCGGTGCCCGGCGCGTACGGCTCCCGCTCGTTTGTCAGGTAGCGCAGGATGGCCCGGTAGCTCTCCTCGCTCGACATTCCGGACGACTCGGTCACCTGGCCGCCCTGCCTCGGGCCCTGGCTTGTGACAACTGGAGGGCACACCGGCCCTGGAGAAGGCTGATGTTCCTGTGCGGCCACCCCTCCGACGGCGCCCGCGGGAGGGGGTGGAGGGGGTGGGGGGGCGGTGACCGGAGGGTTTGTAACCAGGGGGAACTGCACTTCCCCAGCGCGCGGGATCCGCTTGTGGCCGACAAAATGGCTGCTGCACCACCGGAAGTGACGTAGGCGAAGAGGACGGCGTTAGCTTGGGGTGGTGCGTACTCTACCTGAAGAGGCACGAATAGACTTCTAGGCGCATGGCCGTCATGTTGGAAGTGGGCAGGCTGGGACCGGTAGTGCATTTGATTGGCCATCTTAAGTCCTGGCACTTTCCCTTTTGCTTTTCCTCTCCTTAGCTGTGGGTGAGGGCTCTAGTACCGGAAGTAACCAGAAACGCTCTGTTTTTAAGGAACCGCGAGGTAAAAAGATAAGTAGACGTGCTTCTTACCCCTCTTCTTTATGCCCATCTATCACAGAATTAAGGAGTCTTACCCCCTCCCCCTCCCCGAGGTGAGAGGGCCCAGGGGAATCTTGTCAGATTTTTTTCGATGTGCTGATTGGTTTTACTGATTTTGACTTCATCTTCTTTTTTTTTCTTTTCTTTTTTAAAAAAGTATTTGTTGAAACAAAAAATTTGCTTAAAAAATCCGAAGTAAGGAGGTTTCATTCTAACGAGGCCAACTTGTGGCCAGGGAGAGGCACTTTAAAAGGTATGGCTCTCAGAGGGGAGAGAGAGGGGAAACAGGATTAATAAAAAGCGATTTTTTTTTAAAGGAAGAGACTTTAGACTTTGGATTAAAAACCACTTTGCTTTCAAGTCATACATATAATATAGACTTATTAGTCCTTTAATCAGCTACCAGTTTTTGAGTAAGCGTCCTCAACCTAAGGTTCGTGACTTTTTATTCGTATTAGATATCTAGATACACCTATATGTAATTGGTTTCCTTTTTAATCCTGCTGTTTTATTTTATGCATTTAAAAACATTCCAGCAGTTCACCAGACTGCTGGAAGTATCCACCTCATACACAAAAAGGTTAAGTACCCTAGCAAAAGTTATCAGGATATACTCACCCTAACGGTATTTAGCAGTTATCTTTATTCTTAAGATCCCTCCCTCACCCACTTATTAGTTGTTTGGGGGTCTGACCTGTATTGTCTTTGGTAGGGAGAACCATAAGTAAGGGGAAGCCCTTGTAATTGTTCTCACACCTACCCAAGAGAAGGAAGGTTCTGTAGTTTATGTCTTAGAAAGTTGACTGGGCGCTGAGAGGTTAGGTGATTTTTCTCAAGGTCTGTGGTGGGTCTTGAACCAATTAACCAGGTCTTCCTAAGGCTAGCTCATTATACACTACCATGATCTCTCTTAACAAGCATTTCTGACCATAGATAATATTTGTAAAGTGTTTAGCCTTTTGTGGCACATAGGCACGATATAAATACTATTATCCCTTGAAAAACTTGAATTCCAATTTACCGGATTGCTAGTATTTGATTGGTTTTTATCTAATCTAATCTTAGAGAAACAAAATCTTATTCTCCTTTCTTTTGTCTAGGGAAAGAAGGGTAAGCTATTTAACCCCTCCTTCTCCATTACAATTTAATCTCCTTTCTTCTTACTCCCTCTTACATCTGAATGACACTTATTATGGGCTTTCTAGGTACTAAAATCTGAGATGCCATTAAAAAAGCCAAACATTCCAGTTTGGTGGCCCAGTGGATAGAGCACTGGGGTTTGGAATCTGGAAGACCTGAGTTTAAATCACTTAACTCTGTTTGCTTCAGTTTCCTTTTCTGTAAAATAAGCTGAAGGAAATGGCAAACCACTCCAGTATCTTTGCCAAGAAAATCCCAAATGGAGTCACTGTTGGACATGACTATAACAACAATCAACTGTTAAAAGTTTACATTCTAACAGGGCAAGACTACCCACTGGATAATTTGTGGGCCAAGAGGGGGACTTAAAACTGTAGAGATGAGGTGTGGGGCCAAAGGGAGTAAACTGACTTACAATTTAGGAAAAATTAGTTGATTTGATCATGGTTCCCAAAACTGGAACGGGGAAGGACAGGAAAGAAAGTAAAAGCTATGTGAGTCTAGAGGGGGTGGACACATAGAAGGGAGTCAAGGAAGGAAGGTGGCTGGGGCATTCCTGAAATAACACTCTAATAGGAGAGCTACCAGTTAGGAGAGCAGGGGCCCCAGATAGTTACTTTAAGTAGGGATGGGGAACCTAAGGTCTCAAGTGGCCCTCTAGGTCCTCAAGTGCAGCCCTTTGACTGAATCCAAACTTCACTGAACAAATCTCTTTTAATAAAAATATTTGTTCTGTAAAACTTGGACTCAGTCAAAAGGCTGCAACCAGGGACCTAGAAGGCCACATGGCCTCGAAGCCACGGGCTTCCCACCCCTGCCTTGAGCATGGTCTGTGGTGCTGGGGAAAGTAGCTGCTGTTGCCCACGTAGCTTTGGACAATAATTTCCAATTGGAAAGCACTTTAGGGAGAGTTGTGATTGAGTTTTGGTTAGTCTTGGGAAGATTAAAAGCCCACCTCAGACATTTAGTAGTTGTTACCTGGTTGTCAACTAACCCATTCTGTGCTTCAGTTTTCTGATCTCAATTTTCTCCCAGGCCACCCCTCCCCTGCACTAGCCACTCACTTTTCCTGATCTTGACCCTTTGGTAAACAAATTCAACACTACACCATCTCATCTCTTGAATCTCTAGGCCTCTGCCAAAACCTCAGCCTAGGATCACCATTCTCTACCCTTGCTCCTAAATGTGCTGCGGAATACAGTTGGAGCAGCCATTCTGACTGGGTCCACTACAAATTTATGTTACTCAACCTCAACTGAGCCCTCACTCCTTCTAGGTGATCCTGCTATACCTTCCTTATTAACTCACTATGCCATTCTCTACAGAGTCTTCCAAATCTTTTCATCCCGCCTGAAACCTCCCATGACTCTATCTCCATACTCAGCAGAGATCCTTGTCTCATATTTTGCAGAAAAAAATTGAGGCCATTTGCCTGTGAATTCCATCTTCTTTCATCTCCTGTCACTCAAATGCCTTCTGCCACTTTCCTCTTTCTTCAAGCCTCTCACATGAAGTGGCTTTACTCCTTACCAAGGCTATTCTATCCCATCTCTTCCAACAGATTCTCCCCTCCGTCACCCCCCTCTAATGTTTTTAAACACTGTCTACTAGCCTATTCTCTACAACCATACCTATGTCTCGACTGTTCTAGAAAAACCTACTTGGTCCTATTTTTCTTTTGCACTTTGTAGCTAAATTCCTTGAAAAGGCCATCTACAATAGGTGCCTCCACTTTTTCTCCTCCCACTCTCTTAATCCCTTACAGTCCAATTTTCAACTTTATCATTCCATGAGAACAGAAGTTTACTAGATATCTTGGTTGCCAAATTCAGTGGCCTTTTCTGAACCCTCATTCTCCTTGACCTCTCTGCAGCCTTTAACTGACCCTTTGACATTCTCTTCTCATGGTTTTTGGGAATTATGCTGTCATGGTTTTCCTTTTACCTGGCTGCTCCTTCTTTGTCTCCTTTGCTGGAGCCTCCTCCAGATTACATCCTCTGTATTACTGTAGGTGGCTTTAACGGTTCTGTACTGGGTGATCACATCAGTTCCCATGGATTTAATCAGAATCTCTAGGCTGATTTTCTAATCTGCCTTTCCTGCCCCAACATCTCTGCTGACCTCCATAATCTCACATCTCCAACTGCCTCCCAGATATGACTTGTATATACAGTAGACAACTAAATGGGTCCAAAACTGAACTAATTATCTCCCTCTCCCCCTTTCCCTTACTGTAGAGGGCAACACCATCTGTGCAGAACGTCAGGCTCACAACCTAGGAATCATCTTGGACTCCCTGCTCGCCCCCATATCCAATGTTGCCAAAGCTTGTCTGTTTCACCTTTGTAATGCTGGTGTTGCCACACTCTAGTACAAACCCTTATCTCACCTGATCTATTGGCAATATCCTTTGGGTGGGTCTACCTGCCTCATCTCTCATTCATCCTCCATTTAGCCAGTTATTTTCCTAAAGCAAATGTTTGATGATGCCCTAACCCCCCTCCCCAAATAAATTCCAGTGCCTCCCTATCACTTCCAGCCCCCTCGTACCTTTCCAGTTTTCTTACACTTTACTCCCCCATATGTGAACTTCCACTCAGTGACACTGGCTCCTGGCTGTTCAACAAACAAGACATTGTCACTGGCCCTTCCTCACTCTCTCAACTTCGCCTGCTGACTTCCTTTAAATTTCAACTAAAATCTCATCCTTACAGAAACCCTTTTCCAATGCCTCTAAATTCTAGTGCGTTCCCTCTTTAATTCCTGTATATAGCTTGCTTTGTATAGGTTTGTGTATCTCCCCCATTAAGTTGTAAGCTCCTTGAGAGCAAATTTGCAAAAATCCAGTACATTCAGGAAAATTAGTTTCCGGTTGGACTGAAAAACAGGTGACATTCAGTGTGATCTAGGCTTCCATCCTATATATTTTAGACTAGTCCAGATTTCAAAATAAGTCCAATCAGTCTTGTATGGCTCACTCCACTTTATTTGTCCATGTTTATGCATAAAGCCTGCAGTGCACTCTCACCTGCCATAATCAATCAAGTTTCCTTAAGGCAAAAAGTGCTTTTTTCCTACACTCCTAGCTGCTAGTGCCATGTGTTTTGTATATGCAGCCACTAGACTGGAGGAGTAAAACTGTTCCTTTGTATCCCCAGGGCCTGTGGGAAAGTGAGTAGTTTAAAAAATGCTAGTTGATTGCCAAGCTTGGTTAAATAACCAGAATTGGATCCTGGAATTAGTTTTAGAATCCTAACATGAAAAATAACTAAATCATTAAGGAAACTCACCAAGTAGGGGAGAATATACCCAAGTGCGTACTTTATGAGCTTTGAAACCTCACTACAGAACTGCTCATCTGCAACAAATCTGAGCAAATTGTGGTTTGATAAAACCACAAAAAGATACTTTTTCCCACTGTCAGTTAAATCAAAACTGAAGAATAAACCTGACCCCACAGAAGAGAGAAAACACCTTCCTTTCCAGAGGCGAGAAATCCATGGTTATCAAACACACAGCATGTATCAAGATTTTTTTGTTCAACGCACTGTACTTTTTTGTTGTTATTCCTCTTTTACAAAATTATAAGGAATAGCTCTCTGGGAAAAGATAGAGTATAAAATGTAGGCAATGTGAAAAGATAATAAATACGTATTTTTTAAAAAAGCTCTCTTTGAGGTGGCAAAGAACTGGAAATGGGTTGCCTATCAGTTGGGGAATGTCCGAACAAGTTGTGGTGTATGTGATAGAATTATTACTGTACTATAAGAAATGAACTCGATCTTAGAAAAAATAATGAAGAGCAAAATGAGCAGAACCAAGAGAACATGGTATACAGTAACAGCAATACTGTTTTAACTATCAAGGAATTAACTACATCCAGAGAATCTAGCAGTCTCTGTGAAGTCAGAGCAAAATGATCTAATTTTATAGGGTTTTTTATGTCATCATATGAAAATACTGGAAATTCAACTTGATAAAAGAACAAGCAACGATCCTCCTCAAAAACGTTCATAATTTAAGGGCAATTCCATCATTTCCCCAGTTTAGAGTAGCTTGATTTTTGGGCAAAAATAAAACCATAAGCAGGCTTCTTAAGCAATCACTAACATCAAGCCCAATCTTAAAAAGTTTGTGGTTATGACGTAAAATTCACAAAGCACTTGAAAGTCAACACAATTGCTTTAAATTTTGTTTTATTTAATCCACTTTAATAGACGATTAACGTTTCCCACCAACTCGGGGTGCAGAAACTTTGACAGGCTTCACGATTTTTTGTTTAGGTGCTGCCTTTGTAGGAGCCTATGAAAAGACAGGAATTAATGTGACATGATTCCAGTTTTCTTATACATTGTTCAACTATTTATTTCAAATCAAGCAAAAAAACCAAAACAAAACAAAAAAAAAAAACCAACACCAAAAAACCTGTCAGCAACCTCCCTCCTTCCCTTTCCTCCTCTTCAAACTGCTACTTAGACCCTTAGAAGATATGGTCTTGAATCCAGTATTAGTATATACCTGGCTTAAGATTCTTTACAGCACTTCTTAGGGAAACCTAAGCTACCCTAGGGGACATTGCTAAGGACAGGTGACTGGACCTGTTATTTCATCGGTAATAACAATGGCTAATATTTACATAGTGCTTACTATGTGCTGGGCACTAAACTATGCTAAACACTTTAGTCATCTCATTATCACAACCACCATAAGAGGTAGGTGCCTTTATTATCCTCGTTTTACTGAAGACACTGAGATACAAAGGTTAAGTGACTTGCCCAAGGTCACACAGCTCTTAAGTGTCTTTGACTGGATCTGAACACCTGGGGTTTCCTGACTCCAGATCCAGAGCTCTATCCAATGCAGGTCAGCATCTTCTCTGCAACTTAAACTAGGGAACAAGAGCTGCTGCTTATTTGTGACTGACCTAGCTGGAGATGATCTTGTTTATACACTTATAATGTATAAATGATGACATGAGACCAGTTACAGTTACCTGAAAACACCTCCATCTTCAATAGTCCCAATTACAATAGCTATCCAGGTTCTGCTTGAACTGCTTTTTCCCCATACTGCAGTCATTTAATATTCAAAGTAAATATACTTGGGGAACCAGAGCGTGACAATGATTACCTTAGCAGCAGATGCAGCTGTCTTCTTTGTTGCTTGCTTAGCTTTTTTTGCTTCCTTCGCAGCCCTGGAAAGTAAAAATTATCTTAAGCAGAAATACAAAATTGGAAAAGTGGAACCAGGTGTTGTGTGTTAGCAGCAAAACAGAAAACAATTCCCATTCATTCTCCCATTCTAAAGAATATTACATTTCCAACATGAAACAGAGAATTCATATGTTCCCACAGCATGGTGGGGGTGGGGTGTTGCACTTGGTAGGCTGGTTTAAGCAGTGTGGAGTATGCACTAAAGGGTTGTCACTAAAACTCCAATTCAACACAACATTCATATCCTAAAGTTACACAACCAATTTTACAATTTCATTCAGCTTCAACTTAGGGCCATTTATCACTAATCTTGAGGTCAGAAGAGCAGCAAATTTTTTTTTTAAAAGAATTGTTTATTCAATCTCCCATAACCAGTTTGTGATAACAGGAAAAGAATGTTTCTGACCTGTATCCTATTTCAGAGCAAATGTTCATAGACCACACAATGATCGTAATGGCTATATACATCTTTTTAGGTATTGGCTTTTGACATTAATTTCTTTACAGAAAAACTAATGAAGACAAGTGTGACTATTAACACCACAATGATTCCTCACCTGATGGCTTGTTCTCGTTGAGCCTTTCTAACTTCAGGTTTCTGGTTCCTCTTGGCCATTATATCAGCAAGAGAAGCCCCAGTGATGGCCCTCTGGAATTTGACAGCCCGGCGTGTCCTTTTCTTTTGAATCTCTTCCTGAAGAAAATTAACAGCATTTCATTAACTGGGGAGTCTAAAGAAGAGTTAACCACAGGAAGAATAGAGTATGGAGTTAGAAACAATCTTGTCCAATTTCTTTCCTTTTATAGATAAGGTCCAGAGAGGTGAAACAGCTTGCCCAAGGCCCCATGATTACTAAAAGTCAAGTCACAATCGATCCCAATTCTGACCAAATTCAGTGTTTTTTCTACTAATATACTAGACACGAATGTTTGCAAAATGTGTCTATTTTATTATTCCAAGAGCAGGAAGCCAAAATAATGCATATATTCAGTAAAATAATTCCATTTCAAATATTCAGTTGCAAATACCCCTTTCATTTGCCTACTCTGGCCATTTTTACTGCTTTATCCAAGTGCCCAGTTTTTATTTTACCTAGCATCTGGCTTTTGGGACAAGCAACAGGAAATATGGATCCACAGAAACCGAACACCAAAAAACCAAAGTGAAACACACACAAGACACCTGACAATGCTCTTACACATTCTACACATCCCTACTTTCTGTCAAAAGCATCACCAAATCCTTCCATTCAGCAAGGTTCAAAGCCTCGAACACCTCCTTACCTCCTGAATGGCCTACATCTAAATCAACTGCCAAGACTTGCCAATTCTACCTCCAGATCATCTCACCAATATGAGATCACCTCCATTTTCAAGTCTGTTACCCCACCACCCCACATTCAAGCCCCACCAATGTTTAACTAGTCTTTGGGTCTATACAGCCCATCTTACACTTTATTGTCAAATAGATACTCCTAAAAGCACATCATGCAATTCTCTTGCTAAAAAGTTTTCCATAGACTACACTACACAATGTGGCTGCCCTTTCACTCATTATGTACTCCATGCCACCAAAGCATCCTACACTCCAGTCAGACTGGCCTATTTCCTATTTTTTACACATGATGACCCTCTGTGTCTAACATGAGCTGTCTTCCTGACCTAAGCATAACAGAAGCCCTAGTTTGTTTCAAACTTCAGCTTCAGTAGGCTTACCTCAAGTGCTAGGTATTCTCCTGCCCCAAATCCTTTTATTGGGGTAGGAGCAATTAATCCTCATTTTACAATCGAAGAAACTTCTGGTTGACTTATGACTTGTAGCATCACAAAGCTACGAAGGATGATGCTGGAATTGAACATGGGTTTTCCTAACTCTGGGTCCAGGCTCTAGCCACATCTATCCTAGATGCTTCTTGGGTTGGCTAATATGTCAGAGAGAAGTCTATCAATAATATTGGAATCAGAAGGCCTGGATCATGTCTAGCTTTCTCTTTCCTAGGCAGCCAATTCTGACCCTGGAAAAGTAATAGCATCTCTGGGCCTCAAAGATTTCATTACTAAAACAAGGGGGTTAGACTAGGTGACCTCTGCACTATGATCCAACGTAGTGGATCTATACAGAAAGTTGCATGTAAATCTAAACTTATTATTAGGCTATTAAAGTTTGTTATATTCCTGATGGAACATCCTTTAAAAAGATTTGATTCTTTAACTCTGTCCCACCTTCGCATCTTATTTCCTAATTTTAGAGCCTCAAACTTTCAAAGTACATACTATTTCATTTTTATACCTCAAAAAGATGTGATTAAACCGCGTACTATGAGATTCTCTCTTGCTGTAATTCTCAACAGGATCCTTTAGAGTATCCCAGAATTAAATCAACACATATGCAATCACTGATTACTTGAATATCAAATGTAACCATGTTAGAAATATCACTAAAAGAGGAAGACCAATCCAATTATCACCTGAAAAATTCCTATAAACTATTAAAATCCTTATTCTAGGGGCAGCTAGGTGGGGCAGGGAGTAGAGCACTGGCCCTGGAGTCAGAAGGACCTGAGTTCAAATACAGCCTCAGACACTTGACATATTTACTAGCTGTATGACCTTGGGCAAGTCAACCCAAATTGCTCTGCCTTCCCCTCTTCAAAAAAAAATTGTTATTCTATTACAAAGGAAAAAAATTACACAAATTAAGATTTTCCTTTAAGTTTGCTTTTTAAAAAACACTCCAGCAATTTATTGATCTGTTCTATTTCCACCAGAATACCAGCTGACACTTCTGATGTGTTCTGACAACCCTTAAATTAGAACCTAGGGCAAAGTGTTTTCCTAGCAGCCATGAAAAGTAGGTTGTAGTCCACGAGGATGACCCTAGAATCAAAGTCCTCCTTAAGATACATACTGTCTGTTACCCAAAGTTATTTAACCATTTAGCATCTCAGGTAAGTTAGATACAACAGGAATCATTTGCTTTGGTGGGCAAAGTTCCCCACCACAGGTTAAGGATGAAAAAAGGCCCACCAAAATACCAAGCACATTTTACTAACCGACTGTCCCTTCTTGTGCTTTCTTCTATACAAGACAGTCCAATTGATCTGCCGGGGGTTCCTCTTTGAAAGGAATGCAGACTCGCATTTTGCATTCAAAAATTGGAAAACCTATGGTGAGAAAATTTTAACAGGTTATCTAGTCACATGAAATCTCAAAACATTAGGTATTACATAGTGGAAAGAGTTGTTATCCTGTTAGGCAAATAACAAATGGGAGAGACAACTCCAATTTGTAGGAAGCCAGAAGGCCATTATCATAAATTACTAGAACCACAGCTAAAGAATAAGATGGTATATGGAGAAGACCCAGACCTTTACGTAGACAAGTTTACAGCAACTTTTTATACTGGAAATCAAGGGCAATACCAATCAATCGATTGGGAAGAATGGCTAAATTATGCTATATAAACATAATGGATTATATTGTGGCCTATGGAATGAGGGAATGGGGAGAGGCCTTCAAGGAAACCTGGAAAAACTTGTATGAACTAGTCAGCAAAACCAGAACTTATATAATAACACTGTAAAAGCAAAAATCATTAGGAGTAAGATTAATATACTGACCAGCCCTCAGAGGTCTATACTACCCAGCCGGGCTGGAGTGATGGATTCAATGAGTCATTTTGGGGGTGACAGGTATTTGTACTGCGTGATAATTCTTACTTATAGAGGTTTTGCTTTACTTACAAATTGGGATCGGGGTAAAAACGTATGCTTGTTAATTGAAAAATAAAATGGGAATAAAGAATTGAGCCAGGCGTACGGGGCCCGGGAGCGGCGCGAGCGCGTCTCACCTTCCCGTCCGTGCGGGCGTAGCGCCTCCCGTGACCCGGGTAGATCTTGTACCCGCTGAAGCTGCACAGCTCGACCCTGAAAAGAAAACCACGGAGGTCAGTCACGGAGGCCACCCCCTGCGAGGAAGTGCCATACCGGCGAACGCGACGGCCTGCGGGCCGCGGATGGAGGCGGATTGGGAAGCAAGGTTCTTTACTTACTTCATGGCTGCAAGCCGGACGAAGATGGCGAAGAGGAAGAGAAAGAGAGGATTGTGGGAAGGATTCTTATGTACGCAGGCGTCTCCTCCGCCCTCTTCCGTCGCGTGTTTACGTTACACGCCCCGGGCTGACGCCACTTCCGGCGGTGGGCCAAACGGTTCGTGAAGCTATAGAACTTGTTCCCCAGGAAAGGGAAGCGACGGAAGAAAACACAAAAAGAATGGTCTTTATTCTGTTACCTAGCACTTTTTCTTTGGGTTATATCCCACAATTTAGCTCACGTTTATACTTTAGAGCTGATATAAAACCGCCCTGTAAACTAAGCAGGACAATTATTGTCCCCGTTTTATAGATGAAGAAATAAAGCCCCCAGGAAGGGCAACGACTTGCACATAGTTAGAAAGTGACAGACATCTATTTGGAACTGTAAGTTGAAGAAGAGTTCTTGCCCGGTGACAACCGATGAGAACCCAGCACTTTGCCGCCAGCAAATCAAGCTGGGCCACTGAGTCACGATGTGACCGTGAGCTTCACAAAATTTCGCAGCCGCACCACAATAACTTCATCGTTGCCCGTTCGGCACGTTCAGGCTGGGGCTGCCCACGACTACCCATCCCGTCTCTTCCCTCTGCGCCGGAGTCGGCTTTCTGTTCACTCTGCTCCTGGGATGCAGGGAAAACCGGCACCTCGGGGTCCGAGAGCCAGAGGGGCGGGTTCTAGCCGGAGGTGACCCACGGGTGGCTGGCGGCGGAAGGGGGCGGGGCGAGGGGCGCGTAGGCGTCGGACCCGCCCTCTGGGTGAAAGGTCACAGAAAAGAGCCGGGAAGAACCTGGGCCCAGAAAGCGTCGGATTTTTAAACTTTTGTTAAATTTTGTATTTTTTAAGCAAACATTTATTGCCTCTCCCATTCCCTCCTCCACCGGAAAGACGATAGGAAAACTCCCGTAACAAAAGTGCTCAACTAAGCTGTCGGGGGTCTAGAACTGGGTCTCCTGGGAGGAAAGGAGAACGCCTGGAGTCACCGCCTATGGCGGGAGTGGCTTCAAGGGCTGTTGCTCCGCCCCCGAAGGAGGCGCTGGAGAGGACCCTCGCTTTCCCACGCATATGTACATATATATGAAAGAGGAGGTAGACGTCGTTAAACAGAAAGGGGGAATTGTCAGGGGTCTAGAACCGGGCTTCCTGGGAGGATAGGAGAGCACCTGGAGTCACCGCCTATGGCGGGAGTGGCTTCAAAGGTTGTCGCTCCACCCCCGAAGGAGGCGCTGGGGAGGTCCTCTGCTTTCCCTAGATAAGGTGTGGAGAGGAGGAAGGGAGACAGACATTTTGTGAAGACTCCAATAAAGCAACCTTGCATATTCAGCTGTGGTCGCTGTCTGGTTATTGCCCCTTGGTTGCCAAGGGGACCGAGACGTCCGAAGCCCGGGGAGGCGGCTGCTCACCGAGGAGGGTTCAGCAGGCGTGTCCGGCGAGAACGCGGGACTAAGCAAAGCAAGTTCCTACAGTAACCACATCCAAAAATGTGTACTCTATTCTGTATGTGTAAACAGGTGATGAACTAAATCAGCCTCAGCTTCTTCATCTGAAAAATTGGAAGGTTGGCCACTGATGTCGAGGGATCCGTTTGCCCCTAAATTTCCCCTCTGTTGACTCCTCCGAATGCCCACAAACAGGCAGACTTCCTCCCCATTCTTTCTTTCACAATCCAAAACCTTTCATTCTTTCCCTTCTCTTTCCCAGATTCCACCCCTTAGTTGCTTGTAGTCTGGCTTCTGATCCCCCGCTAGACTGAAACTACCCCCCTCCCAGGTTACCAGAAACCTCAAATTAATAAGTCCAGTGACCTTTTTCACCCTTTATTCTCGAGGCATCAGATGGTGCAAAGGACTAGGCTGCTGCTGAGCAGGGAATCAAGAAGACCTGAATTCAAATATGGCCTTAGACACTGCTGTCTGCCTCAGTTTCCTCCACTGTAAGATGAGGATAATAATAGTACCTACCTCCTGGGTCTGTTGTAAGAAGCAAATGGGATAATATTTCTAAAATGCCTGGCATATAATACATGCTTGATAAATGCCTTTCCCCTTTTTTCCTATCTGCAGCATTTGACACTGCTCTCCACTCCCCTTCCTTGTCCTTGAGCCACATTTAACACTGTTGACTTCCCCTGGCTGTTGGGTTTTAATAAAATTGCTCTCTCCAATCTATCTGATCCTTCTCATTTTCCTTTGCAGAGTCTCTATGTTCTGCCCCTATGTCTTACCTCTTTTAAAAAAAAATCCCCCTCAGTTACATGTAAAAACAATTTTAACTTTTAAGTTATAAATTTTATCCCTTCCTCCTTCCATCACCCCCATAAACAATCTGATCTTGGTTATACATGTGCAGTGGTGTAAAACATATTTCTATATTAGTCATTTTGTGCAAGAACACTTGAAAAGAAAGAAAGGAAGAAAGTGAAAATAGTATGCTTCAGTCTGTATTCAGACATCATTTCTCTGGAGGCAGATAGCATTTTTCATTGTGAGGCTTTTGGGATTGTCTTGGATCGTTGAGCTAAGTCAATCACTGTTGATCATCACACAATGTTGCTGTTACTGTGTACAATGTACTCCTGGTTTTGCTTACTTTACTTTGCATCAGTTCATATAAATCCAGGTTTTTATGAATCATCTTCCTTGTCATTTCTTACAGCACAATAATATTCCGTTACAATCATATGCCACAATTTGTTCAGCCATTCCCCAGCTGATAGGCATCCCCTCAATTTCCACTTCTTTGCCACCACAGAAAAAGAGCTGCTTTAAAATATTTTTGTGCATGTAGGTCCTTTACCCTTTTTTATGATCTCTTTGGTATACAAACCTGGTAGTGGTATTGCTGGATCAAAGGGTACGCACAGTTTATCTTGCCTCTTTTTTTCATTCTCTTCCTTGTTAATCTCATCAATTCCCAGGAATTCAACCACCGTTTCTATAAATGCTTGTTGATTGATTAATATAAATGAATACTCTATCTGCATATCCAGTTCTCGTTTCTTTCCTGACCTTTAGTCCAACATACATCCCTGTGCCTGCTGCCCATCTCTACCTGTCTTTCTGGGCCAGCCCTGACTCAAGCCAGTCTGGTATTTCCTGTTCAGAATTGAAATTCCAATCAGAATGAAATGAAATACTCATAAACAGTATTTCCATGGTCCTTTATTCAATATAATTTTTATTGCATTGTGATCTAAAAAGATGCATTTGATATTTCTGCTTTTCTGTGTATAACTTATAGTTAAAGTTTTTATGTCCTAATATATGGTCAATTTTTGTAAAGGTACCATGTATCACTGAGAAAAGGAGTATTCCTTTCTATACCCATTCGATTATCTTTACATATCTGTCATATCTAGCTTATCTAAGATTTTACTTACCTCCTTGACTTCTTTATTATTTATTTTTTTGGTTTTGATTTATCTAATTCTGAGAGGGGAAGGTTAAGGTCCCCCACTCTTAGTATTATTATCTATTGCCACCTGTAATTTATTTAACTTTTTCTTTAAAAATTTAGATGCTATAGCATTTGGTACATATAGCTTTAATATTGATATAGCTTCCTTTTCTATGGTACCTTTTATCATAATGTAGTTTTCCTGTTTCTTTCTTTTGATTAAACCTATTTTAGCTTTATCTTTGCCTGGGATCATGATTGCTGCCCCTCCTTTTTTGTATCAGCTGAAACATAATAAATTCTACTCCAGCCCTTTATTTTAACTCTTTGTATCTCTCATTTTAAAACATATTTCTTGTAAACAAAATGTTGTCAGATTCTGATTTTCAATACATTCTGCTATTCATTTCCATTTTATGGGTGAGTTTATCCCATTCACATTCAAAGTTACATTTACCAGCTGTGTATTTCCCTCTATCCTATTTTTTCCTCACTATTATCTTCCTCACTCCCTCTTTTTACCCTATCCTTCCTCACACATCTAATTTACTTCTAACTCCTACATCCCCTAACCTGTACCTCTCTCTCTTTACCCTTCTATTCCTTAATCTATCCACCCCTGTAAAAGTCCTTCCTCCTACCCTCTTACTTCTTCATCTATACACCCTTCCAAAAGTTCCTCCCTTATCCCATCCCCTTGCCTTCCCATTTCTTTATAAATTTAGATTTTTATCCCTTTCTAGATGTTTATGTTATTCCCTCTTTAACCCAGTTCTGATGAGAATAAGTTCCTATCACTACCAGCCCTCCACCCTCATCCTGCTTCCACTGCAACAGTTCTTCCCTGAATGCCTCATTTGTGTGAAATAATTGCTCCATTTTACCTCTCTCTACACAATTTTATTTTTTAGAATTATCCCGTCAAACTCAGCTCAACCCCAAGCCTTATATCTATGTAAGCTCTTTCAAACAACCCAACTAATGATAACATTCTTAAGAGTACACATTTTCTCATATTAGAAATAAATAGTTTGACCTCATTGAGTATCTTATAATTGATCTTTAAGGTTTACCTTATGTTTCTCCTGGATCTTATGTGTCAAATTTTCCATTCAGTTCTGGTCTTTTTGTCACAAATACCTGAAAGTCTTTCAGTTCATTAAATATTTTTTTTTCATTCAAGATTATACTCAGCTTTACTGGATATAAGTTATTCTTGTTTGCAAACCCAGCTCCTTTGCTCTTTGAAATATAATGCTCCAAGCCCTTCTGTCTTTTAATGTAATATTTTTATTATTTAATATTTTAGTTTTCAACATTGATTTCCACAAGATTTTGAGTTACAAATTTTCTCCCCATTTCTGCCCTCCCCCCACTCCAAGATGGCATATATTTGGATTGCCCCTTTCCCCAGTCTGCCCTCTCTTCTGTCACCCCACTCCCACTCCCTTATCCCCTTTCCTCTTATTTTCTTGTAGGGCTAGATAGATTTCTATACCCCGTTACCGGTATATCTTATTTCCCAGTTGCATGTAAAAACAACTTTTTTTTTTGAGCATTTGTTTTTGGAACTTTGAGTTCCAATTATCTCCCTTCTTCCCTCTCCACTCACCCTCCTTGAGAAGGCAAGCAATTCAACATAGGCCACACATGTATCATTACGCAATATACTTCCATAATAGTCATGTTATGAAAGAATAACTATATTTTCCTCCATCCTATCCTGTGCCCCTTCATTCAATTTTCTCCCTTGACCCTGTCCCTTTTCAAAGTGTTTGCTTTTGATTACCTCCTCCACCTATCTGACCTCCCTTCTATCATCCCCCCTCTCTTATCCCCTTCCCTCCTACTTACTTGTAGGATAAGATGCCCAATTGAGTGTCTATGTTATTTATTCCCTCCTTAAGTCAAATCCAATGAAAGCAAAATTCACTCATTCCCTTTCACCCGCCCCTTCTTCCCTTCCAATAGAACTGCTTTTTCTTGCCACTTTTATGTGAGATAATTTATCCCATTCTATCTCTTCCTTTCTCCTTCTCCCAATGTATTCCTTTCTCACCCCTTGATTTTATTATTATTATTTTTTTTTTAGATATCATCCCTTCATGTTCAACTCACCCTGTGCCCTTTGTCTATATGTATGTATATTCCCTTCAACTACCCCAATACTGAGAGAGGTCTCATGAGTCACAAATATCAACTTCCCATGTAGGAATGTAAACAAAATGGTTCAACTTTAATAAGTCCCTTATGATTTCTCTTTCTTGTTTACCTTTTCATGCTTCTCTTGATTCTTGTATTTGAAAGTCAAAATTTCTATTCAGCTCTGGTCTTTTCATTGGGAAAGCTTGAAAGTCCCTATTTTGCCTTATACTCAGTTTTGCTGGGTAGGTGATTCTTGGTTTTAATCCTACCTAGTTCCTTTGACCTCTGGAATAGCATATTCCAAGTCCTTTGATCCCTTAACGTAGAAGCTGCTAGATCTTGTGTTATCCTGATTGTGTTTACACAATACTCAAGTTGTTTCTTTCTGGCTGCTTGCAATATTTTCTCCTTGACCTGGGAACTCTGGAATTTAACTACAATATTCCAAGGAGTTTTCTTTTTGGGATTTTTAAAAATATTTTTAGTTTTCAGCATTGATTTCCACAAGATTTTTAATTACAAATATTGTCCCCATTTCTACCCTCCCCTTGGGATCTTTTCCAAGAGGTGATGGGTTGATTCTTTCAATTTCTATTTTACCCTCTGGTTCTGGAATATCAGGGCAGTTTTCCTTGATAATTTCTTGAAAGATGATGTCTAGGTTCTTTTTTTGATCATGGATTTCATCTAGTTCGAAAATTTTTAAATTATCTCTCCTGGATCTATTCTCCAGGTCAGTGGTTTTTCCAGTGAGATGTTTCACATTGTCTTCCATTTTTTCATTCTTTTGGTTCTGTTTTACAATTTCTTGATTTCTCATAAAGTCGCTAGATTCTACTTGCTCCATTCTAATTTTTAAGGTAGTATTTTCTTCAGTGGTCTTTTGGACCTCCTTTTCCATTTGGCTAATTGTGCCTTTTAAGGCATTCTTTTCCTCATTGGCTTTTTGGAGGTCTTTTGCTATTTAGGTTAGTCTATTTTTTAAGGTGTTATTTTCTTCAGTATTTTTTGGGTCTCCTTTAGCAAATCATTGCTAAAATGACTTGTTTTTTATGATTTTCTTCCATCACTCTCATTTCTCTTCCCAATTTTTCCTCTGCTTCTCTTACTTGCTTTTCCAAATCCTTTTTGAGCTCTTCCATGGCCTGAGACCAATTCATATTTTTCTTGGAGGCTTTTGATCTGGGCTCTTTGACTTTGTTGACTTCTTTTGGCTGTATGTTTTGATCTTCTTCGTCACCAAAAAAAGATTCTATAATCTGAGTTTGAGTCCTGTTCCTCTGCCTGCTAATGTTCCCAGCCAACTACTTGACCCTTGAGATTTTTGTCAGGGTATGACTGATCGTAGAGTGTAAAGTACTTTGTCCCAAGTTTTAGGCACCTTTGGCTGCTGTTTTCAGAGCTACTTCTACTACAAAGTCACCACAAGCTCTGCCACAGCAGTGCTCCTCCACCCCCAAGAACTGCCAACTAGGACCACGACCCAGATCCAAGCAGGGCAAAGCAAGAGAACCCTACCCCTGCACCAGTAAAGCAATCTCTGCACTCCTGTTCTGATCCACCACTTGATTCCTCCCAGCATGTGGGCCAGGGACTCTGGCAGCAGCTGATGCTGGAGCTCTGGAAGCAGCTGCAGGAGCTTCCTGCTGCTGCTGCCTCCACGCCATCTCCACCACCCCTGGGCTGGTGCTGGACTGCACACTTCTCTCGCCCAGATCCTGCAGTTTTCCCACTGACCTGCTTCATTGTCTTTGGCATTTGTGGGTTGAGAAGTCTAGTAATTGCCACAGCTCAGTGATTCATGGCTCTGACACCTGCTCTGCCCAACTCTCAGTATAGTTTATCCTGGCTTGGCCCATGCTAGGCTGCACTCCACTCCCAGTATGGTATGATAGACCCTTCCCAGTGACCATCCAGGGCGACTTGCGCTGGAGAATTCCTCTGTTATTTCGTGGGTTCTATTGCTCTAGACTATGTTCAGAGCCATTTTTTCAGGTGTTTGGAGGGATTTGGGGGAGAGCTTAAGGGAGTCCCTGTTTTCCAGCCACCATCTTGGCTCTGCCCCCCTCTGTCTTTTAATGTAGAAGCTGCTAAATCTTGTGTTATCCTGACTGCAGCTCCACAGCATGTTTTTTCCTTGTTGCTTGTAATATTTTCTTCTTGACCTGGCAGCTTCAAAACTTGGCTATTATGTTCTTGTGAGTTTTCATTTTGGAATCTCTTTCAGGTAGTGATCAGTGTTTTTTTTTTTTTTCCCTATTTCTCTTTTACCTCTCATTCTAGAACTTCAGGGCAATTTTCCTTAATCATTTCTTATGATACAGTATCTAGACTCTTTTTTTGATCATAACTTTCACATGGTCCAACAATTCTTAAGTTAACTCTCCTCTATCTGTTCTCTAAATCAGTTGTTTTCTAATGAGATGTTTCAATTCTCTTCTATTTTTTCATTCTTTCAATTTTGTTTTATTTTTTCTTGTTGTCTTATAACATCATTAGCTTTCCCTTGCCTAATTCTAGTTTTTAAAGAGTTATTTTCTTTCTTGAGTTTTTCCAATTGGTTGACTTTTTTTCCATAACTTTCTTGATTTTCTTGGATTGTTCTTATGTTTTCCCCTAGTTTTTCCATGACTTCTCTTATTTGGCATTTAAAGTTCTTTTTAAGCTCTTCTAAGACCTCTTTTTGGGCTTGTGAGCATCCGTCATTTTTCTTTGAAATAGAAGTGGCTTTTTTAACTTCACTGTCTTCTTCTGAGAATGAACCCAGATCTTCTTTATCTCCATGGTAGCTATCTATGGCCAGGCTCTTTCTCCTTTACTTACTCTTTTTTTTAGAGGCTTATTATTTCAATCAGGTTTTAGTCCTGATGTGTGAGGAATGAAGTCTCAGTTTTCAGGGGTTTTTTTTGTACTGTTGTTTTCTGAACTCTGTCTGGGGGTCTGACTTAAAGCACTCCTTTCCACCCCTAAGCCGCAGCTAGGGCCCCTAGCCACAGTGTCACGGCAGATTCTCTTGCTTCTTGTGGTCTCTCCTCGAGCTGCAAACTTCAGCTCACCCCTCTGTAACAGTAAAGCAATAATAACAATGTAGATGATAATTGTCAAAATGCCTATGTAGTTCTGTATTGCAAAGTATACAAGACTCTCCACATAGAAGGTAGAAGAAGTAAACCATTTATTTAGACACCAGAAAATCATATCCGATAACCAAATGTTCAGCTCTCACAGCCAGTCAGCCCACTTTATCATAACAGCAAGGAACTTAAAACACCATATCACAACATGGAGCCTCATCATCCCCAAATCTCTCCAACCTCTTGCTAGGATATTCCCCCCAAAAACGTATAGTACAGCTAAGTCAGCCTGTTCAGTTCTAACAATCATGAGAGCAGCCATTAGCAGCCATAACATCTTTTTCTCTCTCTTTCTGCATTTCCTGTGACATAATTTCCTTTTCCTGTCAGGAAGCGCCTCCTGCCACATGTAACTTAAGCTTCCTGTGACATGACATGGCCTATTAATGGGTGGGAAAGATATTCAAATCCAAATTACTACTACACTCTCTGACCTGGAACCAACTCCAGGGACTCTGATTTCCTGCAGCTGCTCATAGCCAGCAGGGTCTCTGACCTTCTGCTATTGCACTCAGTGAGTATGTGCTCATTTCTCCTCTTTCACAGCCACAGCCCCAGGCTATGTCTGGTCAGAACACCTAGGCCTCACATCCAGAGAGTCCTTCATTATTCCCCTGATCAACTGTCCAACCCCCATACCATTGGTGAGGTAAAAGTTCCTGAAGCTGCTCCAACCCAGTTACCTAGGGGTTGTTGTTTTTTGATTCAGTGGAGTCTCTCTGGTGGTTGTTTGCACTTCAATCCTGCCAAAACTCCTCTCTGGGATATTAGGTCTTTCCTAAATTCCTCCACATAGTCTTAGGAGGACAACTGCTTTACCCTGACTTTTAAGCTTTTTCTGTTGCTCAAAGTTCACTTTGAGGTAGTATTTCACCTTGTTTGTGGGAGAATTTAGGAGAGTCTGGTGTTTCCTATCTTATTTTGCCATCTTCCCAGAATCCTCTCCCAGATACATGAATTCGTAATGGCATCATATGTCAATGAATTTCAGGGCAGTGATTTATCTATTGAATAATGGGAAATTAACAATACAGATGCTTACTATTAAAATTCCAAAGTAAGATGTATAATATAAATATATCCAGAGCAACTTTGAAGAGATTTCTGAATCTACATTTTCAGAAGTGGCTTCCAGCAAACTAATGACTCTACAGAAAACCAAGGCAGCCATAACTATATGGAATAAGGGGTGGGGAGGTGGTGGGGGGATGAAATAGGATTGGTGTTGCAAAAATATGAAGTGCTGAGAAAATTTGATATGCGCAGTAGGCTAAAGACTCACAACAGGTTGACTGTGTTGATTCATCATGTAGGTTGGCATCTTTTGGACCAAATCCAAGCATCACTCTGGAAATAACATTTATCAGTATTTAAGGATTCTCTGTCAATCTTGGTTACTAGAAAATAATTCACTATAGTCTTGCAAATGTGTGTGTGTGTGTGTGTGTGTGTGTGGTGGGGTGGGGACAATCAGGGTTAAGTGATTTGCCTAAGGTCACATAGCTAGTAAGTTTCTGAGGTCAGATTTAGACTCAGGTCCTTCTGACTCCAGGACCAGTGCTCTATCCACTGCACCACCTTGTTGCCCCCACTATAATCTTAAGGCATCCATGTAGTTGTTGGAAATATCCTCACTAATGCATACCTGCCAATCACATTATGAGGAAATTAAATGGAAATTAGCTAGTGTTTACATGATTTGTATTTGACATTTTTTCTGTAAATACCATAAAAAAATCAGTTTCTTTAAAAATGTTCATGACTAGGTAAAATATATTTGTTTCAGCATTTATACATTTATATACAAACACATTGTGAATTCAAAAAGTAGAAGATGTCTATTATTCATATCTATATTAAATATTTTAACCATCCACAGAGTATAAAATGTGATAATATATAACCAAATTATGATCCCATATTACATGTTTGTGGAGAGAAAATTATTGCTACTTCTCCTTATATTTGAAAACTTCAATTACAGTTAAATTCTTCCAAAAAGAAAGCACATTAAGTGGACAGAATGATGTTTACTCTTTGTGGTGTATTTGATCACGTTTCTTTCTTTTTTGATCATATTTCTAAAAGATTTTAGAGGAACTCAAAATTATGTGAATATTATTAAATTGCACAATTTTTGTTAATTATTGATGAAAGTGTTAGATTCACATTAGAACCTATTCTTACAAGACTATTACTAGAGAAGAACTTTTTACTAAATGTTTTATCTTCATCAAATCTAACAATAATTTTGGGATTGTTGAATAGTTCTGCCTTTTCTCCATTGTCTGTTGTTATAATTCCACTCATTCTTAGTAGGAATCCTATTTCTTTGAATTTCTTCTTCCCAATATTAACTTTTTAAAATCTATTTAAAAAATAACCCTTTTGTCCTTAACTTCTGTGTGTAAGGAGGATTTTGTTACTCTTTCTTAGAGTTTAGTTTCTCAAGATCCATGGCCATGGTAATCTCTAGTTTCCATGTATGAGATAATAACTCCCAGAATAGCTCCAAGGATCCTAGATAGTAATTCATAGAATCATAGTGATAGGCAGTCCTACTGAGACTGTGAAGTGAGATATAGGGATGACAATGTGATACGTACTATGCTTGTGCTGAATGACAGTATTGCTAAAGTTAACCTGTGAGGCCGTTGCTGGAAATGCGTCTTCTTTGTCTGTTGCCCTATAAAGCAAGTGGGCACTGTTCAGTGAGTGGGGAACTCTTAGGGTTGAATACACAAGCTGGAATGCAGTGTGTGCCTTGATTGGCCCTGATCAAGGCTTGGGGGGAATCTGTGTTTGCCTCAACTGGTCCCCACTAAGGCTTAGTGAATGCTGTAGGAATTGGTGCTCCCATTATCAGCAACCCTTTTGAGAAGACTAGACTAGAATAAAGTAAGATTATTAACCCCTCTGAAGCTGTCTTCCTGTCTGACCAGATCAAGAGTGAACCTGTTAGAGGCTGGAGTCCAAAAACTCCAGTGCCTGCTGTGTGTTATTTATGAAACAACTTTATCAGACTAGGCTCATTCTGAGCTTAAGCACTTTAAAATTTATGCTTAGCGAACTGTGCCACATTTTAAAATTTATCCTGTTACCTGCACTTGTTTCTGCCTTCTGCATGTGTCTTCTTAAAATTTAAGTACTTGGTAAATTCTGTATATCTTCATTGACCTCTTTAAATAAACCCCCCTTTTTTCTCCTCATTGAAATTATTTTTCTTTTTGTATTTAGAATTTCAATTTTGAGAACTTCCCAATCTCTCTGGGGCTTACTTCCCTTAACAGAATTATTATCCAGAAGATCTATCTTTTCCTTTCTTTGAACACTTTGAAATATGCTTTCCCCAAAATAGGGTGCACATAAGACTAGCTTTGCCATCTTCTATCACAAAATCACTTCTCATACTTGCTTCATTCTACAACAGGCACAAAAGAAAAGGTCAAGAGTGAGTTCTCATGATCTTAGTTTTTCCTTTACATCTAGCTTTCTTCTTGACTAACTCTGCAGCTTGATTGGTAGCAAAATCTGCTCATACTTGCTTAAATTCTCAGTCCCATTTTTTTTTGTTGCAAATTGCAAAGTGAAAAGGCAAAGAAAAGGGCACTGGGATAGACACAAATGAATCACTCAGAAGTTCGTGCCCTTTGCAGCTTATGAGGATACTCCTCAGGGTGGCCATTCAGGGTGTGAAAAGGGCAAAATGTTACAACTGGCACATATGACCATTCAGAACCTAAAAGGGGCACTACCTTTATATCTCTGCTGTCTGTCCCTTACATACTCTAAAGTAGACCAAGAGACTCAGTTGAGTCCCCTACTAATTATATGTGTGTGTGTGTGTATGTGGGTATATGTATATATATGTGTATACATATATATGTTCATGTATAATATATATTATATTGCGTATTTACATATTCCATGGCTATCCTCTCCTCAGCCTGGCCTAGGTACCATCCAGGGGTCCCTGAAGGAGCTGGTGCTTCAGGAGGCCTCCTTACCCAACCCAGAATTCATCTGGTTAGCCCAGAAGAAGCAAGCACCATGGGAAGAAAGCCCTTTCCCCTCAACACTCCTGAGACGGCTCCCTTTCCTTTTCCCTCTCCTAGATTGATGCAGTCCTTCCCACTCTCCATCCTAACGATTATGGGAGGGAATGCAGGGATCCTGCTCTACTCTGATCTTTGAACCTTCTTCTCCCCTCCCAATAGTGGTGGGCTGCCTTCCCCAAAATCCCCCCTTGCCTCTACCTTGGTTTGCTATGTGGACATAGTTACTTATACTCACTGGATGAGCAATTATAGAGGATACCTTGGCCATACCATCTCCCTTGCCACTAACCTTTTGGCCCATCAGGCATTGCCATCTGACCTGCTAGTGAACTCAAAGGACCTCTGAATCTTGCTATCTACCCTGAAGCTCCACCCTTAGGCCAGTTATGTTGTTCCATCTACATTGTAGCTGAACTCACTCAAATTAATTATGAACCCCGAGGAGAATGTGAACTTCTTAAAAGCAAGGACTGTCTTGCTTTTCTGTTTGTATTTCCAGTGCTTTACACATAGAAAGCACATGACAACTACTTTCTCTAGTTTATGTGTGTGTGGGTATTTTACATACACATATGACTTATATATGCTCGTCATATTTTTTGTGAAAAATAAATCAGGAAAAAATTCAAGCAAATAAATCAGATTTCAGGCAGCTATCACTTTCACATTCTTTCCATTCTTGGTTGTAAATGGTGAAATTGCAGGGAAAACGGGGCCTTTGTTTAATTGTGATGAGACAGACTTGGAATAGAGTAACCATTCAAGATGATATTCAATTCTAATCAGAGCCATGGATTCTAATTTGGGAGCAAAGGCCATTACATCAAAATATCCTCTAATTAACAAATTGGGCTTTGTATAAAAGCAATTTGTTGCCCTGTTTACCTCCAGAAGTCTTTAATTTTCCGGCAAGAAAATAATTGAAACATCAGTTATGACTGTTTTTCTCCTGAATAAGGGTTTCTCTAAATTTATGCTGAATTTTAATGAAGTAGTTGATGAAATATAGTGCTATGCCTCCCTTAAATAATAAAAAGATTGGAATTTTGGTGCATATTGAAAGGTTGTCTCCTCTACCAGTTCTGGAGTGATTTGCAAGACTCAGGATAGTGTCCAGAAGTATTATGGGAGATGAAAGAAACGTACTTACTCCAACTCAGTTGGCTGACTAAGTCCAGGTAGTTGCAGTTGAGGCATAAGCAAAGGAGTTTAAAAGACAGATTTAACATAAGTCTAAGACTTTTTATGGTTTACTGGATGAGGTTATAGGTCTAAAATTGCCCCTGTGGTTATGAATGAATGAAAAAGTATTTATTAAGTACTTACTTCCTTGTATATAAGATCAAATTCAAGTTGGGTTTGCCAAGCAATTCTTGAATGAACAAACTTTTTGTAAATTAAAGTGTGAAAGGAATTCCTCCCCCGCTCCCATTTTGTTTTCATGCTTGAATTAAAAGGACAAGAAAAAAGAGGAATATGGGTGAATGTGAAAGGATAAAATTACTCTCAGATATTTTGTAGCTTTTTTTTTTATCAGGGCATAAGAGAAGGCCTTCTTTTATAAAAGCTATGTAAAGAAAGATTAGAAATGTTACATTAACACCTGTAGTCTTTCCAAGAGCTCCCACAAAAGGAGATTATTTCTAAATAAGATTATAAAGCCTGGGGAAATTCTTACATTTTGATTTGCTGAGAAAAGATAAATTGGTAGTGTTGTGCTAGTATTAAATAGTCGAGGGGCTAAGCCTTCACCTTAACTTAGTAGTTCTTCAACATTTCAATAAGTGTGTAGGTGCCTTTTTACACAGAAGGCACTGTGCTAGGCAATACAAAGAAAAACATGAAAATACGAAGAAAAAATGAAACGACTAGTGCTTTCAGGGATCTCACATCCTGCTTTAATGTGACCCACTGATTTTGTTATAAAGTCCACTCTAGAAATCATTTGCTCTGTTATTATTTTAAAAATCAAAGGGAATAAAATTAATAATTTCATACCAACTTTGCAAACTTGTTGGATGTTTAAAGAAAACTTGTTATTTGCAGAATCAGAATGTTAGATCTGGAAGCGATCATTTTGACAGCTATAAATGAAGACTCAGGGTGAAGAAGTGATCTGCCAAGGTCTATCAGTAATTCTTCTAGGATTTGGATCTCCTCACTCTTCATTCACTCCTCCTTATCACTCTGCACTACATTTTGGGGTGTTTATATGCTTTCTGAATGCTTGAAAATATACTTCTCTACAGAACATAGCTGAAAACTTGTCACAATGGGCAAATAGCTTGTTAAATGATCAAAGCATTATTTTAGAGCTAGAAAAAAATAAAAGCAAAATTCATCTGGAGGAAAGAAAGATCAAGATTGTCAAGAGAAATGGTGAAAAAAAGTGGAAAAGGACATATCAATACCAACTCTCAAACTGTATTAATCCTCAAAATAATTGATATAGGTTAAAAAATAGACAAGTCTATTAGTGGAACAGATTGTGCATATAACATGCAGAAGGAAATAAATATACTAGCCTAGTGTTTGATAACCTAAAGATCCCAACTACTGGGGTAAGGACTTACTATTCAATAAAAACTGCCAAGAAAACTGAACAGCAGGATGACAGCAGTTAGTTTTAGACCAATACCTCACACTATATATCAAGATAAGCTCGACCCAAATGGATGCATGCCATCTGTAAAAGGTCACATTAGAGAAGCAAGGAAGAAATATCTAGATCTGTGGATCAGAGAAGAGTTCAAACAAGGAATAGAGAGGATCATAGAAGATAAATTACATAAGATTGAAAAAAAGTTTTTGCACAAACAAAATCAATGTACCTAAGATTAGAAGATTTGGGAAACAGTTAACTGGGGGAAAAAATCTTCACAGGAAGTTTCTCTGATGAAAATCTATTTTCCAGGAATAAGAACCATTTTCCAATTGATAAGTGATCAAAAGATGTGAACAGGAATATTTCAAAGAAAGAAACCTAAGCTCCTAAGAACCACTTGGAGAAAAAAATGCTCCACATCATTAATAGTTACAGAAATATAAATAAAGCAACTGTGAGTTTTCATCTCATAACCATCGGAATTGCAAAGGAAAATGACAAATGTTGGAGGAGCTGAGGGAAAACATGTACATCAATATGCTCTTGGGAGAGCTATGAATGGGTCCAGCCATTATGGAATGCAGTTTGGAACTATGCTCTCAAAAGTCACTAAACTGTACATACTTTCAGACTATGAAGCCTATAAAGAGCTACTAAGCCTATAAAGAAATCTAGATAGAGGAAAAAGACCTATGTGTACAAAAATATTTATAGCAGCTCTTTTTGTAATGACAAAGAGGTAGAAATTAAATGAGCGTCCATCAGTTGGAGTGCAGGGGTGATGGAACAAATGATGGTACATAAATGTAATGGAATATGATTGTTCCATAAAAAATGATGAAAAGGATGGTTTCTGAGAAACCTGGGAAGATTTTTATAAACTGATACAGAGTGAAGTGAATAAAACCACAGCAATTTACATAACAACAACACTGAAAAGACAAATAACTGAAAAGTTTAAAAACTCTAATCCATGCAGTGACCAAGCAGCAGTCAGATGATAGACCATACTACCCATCTCCTGATAAATAGATGATGGACTCAATATCAGAATGTGATATTCATTTTGGACGTTGGGAATTGATACATTTGTTTTGCATAAGTATGCATATTTGTTACAAGCCCCCAACCACTCACCCAGTGGGTGGAGTTAGGAAGGTAAAAAAAAAATAAAATGCTTGTTAATTGAAAAAAGCAAAATAAAATGAGTTATATAACACTAAGACTTAACATATAACACTTACTATGTGCCAGACACTATGCTAAATGCTTTACATTTATTACCTCATTTGATCCTCACAACAACCCTAGGAGGTAGGTGCTATTATTATTTCTATATTGCATATGAGGAAACTGAGATTAGGCAACTTGTCCATGGTCACACAGCTAGAAAGTGTCTGAGACCAGATTTAAACTCATATCTTCCTGACTCCAGGCCCAGTGCACTATCCACTAAGCCACCTAGTTACCCCCATTAAAAAATGTTATGTTACGTAAGAAAGGGAAAATGTTGTGCTGAAGTACTGGTATCAAATCATTTTTGTTATTTGTTCATATAAGCCTACAAACCCTGCTGACCATATTTATTTCAGCCTCCTTTCCCACCAGCTGGAGAAAATTGGTAATTTGGCTAAATTGCAAATGTCTTATTAAAAGGAGATGGTATACAGAATTAAAATGTGCTATTAATTATGTTTTCCTTTTATCAATTGAATTGTTAAGTAGCTATGCTTAGAATAGCAAAAGGTGTGGATTGGTTTCTTGCTTCAAGAATGAATATAGTATAGATGTTTTATATGGATTCTTTAGTATAAAAGATAGGACTTAAAACTTATGAACCTCTCTTTTCAATCTGATTCTTCCCATCTGGTACAGAAAAAAAAAATCAGAATTTTTGAAAAAAAAAACCACATCCTTTAAAAATGTAATTATCACTTGGAACATGAAAGGTCTAGGCATACTTTTAGGGATTTCATACCTCTGGCCCGAAAAATCTAGAAAACATGTGAAACACCCCAGTTTATTGTCATTAATTTCTCTTTCAAGCACCCAGTTCACAAAACTCTAGAAAAGTTTTATTTACAAACTCACAACAGAACCAATGGAAAATAGTACCACCTGCCAACACCTTTCCAGAAGCCTGTAGAGGCTCAATTATATAAAAAGCCTAGGTGTAATAGAGTGCTTGTGCTTGGACCCTATTTCTAACATTTCTCCTTAGCCTCTGCTTGGGTGCCTGTGCCCCGATTCCAAAATCACATCCAGTTCTAAAATCACATCTCTCCCTAGCTTCAAAGCATTGGCCCTAGCAGTTTCTCTCCAGTTCAAAGGCAGCATGCCTTAGCAAAACACTTATCTATCCTCCTGATACTGTGGCCAGCTACACATTTAGAATTTATTGGTCTGACTCCTTGTGTACATGCTAATTGGCTGTGTACTATGACATAACAATATTTACTATTTACTGACCTTACTGATATGTATCCTAGACATAGTCAAATGTATACTCCCTTACATTCATCTTGTCTAACAAGACATTTGATGAAAGCCACTTGGATATTTCCAGTCAGCCCTGACTGATGGTTGAATTAGTGATGTTTCATGGTCAAAACCACACCCCCAGGTATCCCTCCCTTGGGCTATTTCCCAGTGAACTTTGGGTAAGATATCTGTGCAGTAGATACAAAAAGGGCATGTTCCTTTAGTAACTGACCACTCCTTAATCACTCCCTAATCCTACCCCATAACACCTAATTGACAGGTTTCACCCCCAAATCTCATATTTAAACTTTCCCTGTGCCCTTGTAAGTTTGCAGGTTCCCTAAGAACTCTTGCCCGCTGCAAAGAGTAATAAATCTTTGCCACCTTGACTTAAAGAATGTTTGAGATCATGAATTCATTCTGGATGGCCCTGACCCTCTCCTGTGCTCGGGTCCTTGAGAGGCATTCCCCCTCAATGACCCCATCTAGGAACTCCAGTCTTGTGGTTCCTGGACCTCAGCTCCCTCAACCCTCAACAGGAAAACAAGCAGTTTTCCTGAAAAAAAAAGATTTGGGGATTTTAATCAATCAATCATTCATTTATTTAGCATTTACTATGTTCCAGTCACTGTGCTAAATGCCAATTGTCAGGGATACCAAAAAAACAAAAATAAAAGACGTCTCTTCCTTCAAGAAGCTTACATTCAGATGGAAAAGACAACATGTAAATAATTAGTTACATACAAAATATACACAAAGGTAGATGGAGGATAACCTTAGAGGGGAGTCTTTAAGTAACTAAAGGAACTGGGAAACTGCCAAAGGTGGAATTTGAGCTGAATCTTGAAGGAAGCCAGGACAGCTAAGAGATGGAGGGAGAGGGAGAGCATTCCAGACATGGGAGACAGCCAGTGCAAAGGCACCAAGAACAGAAAACAAGTGTGGTATGTGAGGAGCAGCAAGGAGGCCCATGTAGCTGGACTATAGAACACAGGGAGAAGAATACTGTGTCAAAAAAAAAGACTATGAAGGTAAGTGGTAGCAGTGGGGTGGGGGGTGGGGAGGATGGGGAACAGGTTGTGAAGAACTTTATACTTGATCCTGGAGGCAATAGGGAGCCACTAGAGTTTGTTGAGTTGAGCAGGTGGGTGATAACAGGGTTGGGCTAGGCTTCAGGAAAATCATCTTGGCAGTTGTGTAGAGGATGGATTAAAGTGGGAAGACACTTGAGATAGAATGGATGAGTCGAAGGCTATTGCAATAGTTCAGGGAATAGGTGATGATAGTCTGAGCTTCAGTTCAGTTCAGTAGCTCTGAGTGGGCTGAAAATCTCAATGAGGACTGTGACCCAGATCCAAGCAGGGCAAAGCACGGGAATCCTGCCTCAGTGTCACCAAAGAGATCCCTGAACTCCTGCTCTGATCAGCTGCTTGATTCCCCCACTATCTGTGGGCCAGGAGCTCCAGCCCAGGTCTGGGGCCAGACTGTGCTGTTCGCTCACCCAGGTCCAACAGAGTTTTCCCACTGACCTACTAAGCTGTGTTTGGCATTTATGAGTTGAGAGGTCTAGAAACTGCCACAGTTACCAGTGATTCAGTGCTGAAGCCTACTCCACCTGGTCTGCTCTGGCCTGGTCTGTGCCAGTGGCCACTGTGCTCTGCTCCTAGCACGATGGTGATAGACCCTTCCCGGCAACCCTCCAGGCTGTCCTGGGCTGGGGACTTGTTTCACGCAGTCGTTTTGTGGGTTCTGTAGCTCTAGAATTTGTTTAGAGTCATTTTTACAGGTGTTTGGAGGGATTTGGGGGAAAGCTCAAGCAAGTCCCAATTTTACTTCATCATCTTGGCTCCGCCCCTATAAATGCCCCTTTCTAAAAGCTAATTAAGTCTGGCTAATTGATATAAGCTGATAATCAGGGAGGCAGTACATCAGTGGAGGCTAATAAGGAATAGCATTAAAAAAAACTACCCACAAACCTTCAGGGCCAATCCTTGAATTTTGAGAGGAGATATGGCAGTTGCTCTCTGGGGACCTGACCTGTTACTAGAAATAAGGAGTTGGAAGAGTAGCTACAGAAAATGCGTTACAAGAATATATACAAAATAAAACAAGTTATATTTGAGGCACTGGCAGCAAGGGAATAAAGAAAGGCTTCATGTAGAAAGAAGCACAGAAAATGAGCTTTGGAGGAACCATTATTTCCCAGAAGTAGAGATGAAGAGAGGGAAAGTATGAGGCACAGGGTACAGTTAAAGCAAAGTAACAGAGATGGAGTAAGGCATGGCCAGTAGGCCAGTTACTTCTGTACCACAGAATGTGTGGAGAGTAGTAAAGTGTAAGAAGACTGGAAAGGCAGGAGGAGGCCAGGATGTGAAAGGCTTCAACATCTAGAAAACAATTTACATTTAAGCCTACACTCAATAGGGAGCCACTGAAGTTTATTGAAAAGGAGAGAGAGGAGGTGACATGGACAGGCTTTTAGTTTAGGAAAATCACTTTGATAGGTTGGAACCATATTGTGAAGGCTTTAAAATGCAAGGCTGAGGAGTTTATATTTTACCGTGTAGGCAAAGGTTCCTGAAGATTCCTGTTGTTGTTGTTGTTGTTTGTCGTTTGTTTTTGAAGAGGACCATGATGTCATGACTTGCAATTGAATTGGATTATAGTGAGGGAGGGCTGTGCAAAGTCACTGACCTCAGTTTCTCCTCCAGAGTCATCTGGGTCCAGTGGTCAGATATAGATCAGGACAACTGGAGCTGGCCCTGGATGCAGTGGGAGACCTTGGACTTTTTAAACTAAGGTCTTTCTGAGCTCTCACTTTTACTGAGGCAGGGGAATGATAGGTACGATTGAGTCATATGATCTCTAAGTTCCTTTTTAATTTTGGCATTCTGTGTGTATAGGTAGTACTTCCAGAAAGCATTGCCTCTCGCAATTCTTCGTTGTAGCTCCTCCTGTAGTTTTTTGCATCTCCCAGCAGGTGGCAGAGATGCTACATCATCTTATGATTCCCTTTCTAATTTTGTTGTAGTTTTCCTTTGTTAAAAGAATGTCTGTACTTTGTGAGTACCAATGTTGTTGAATATTTTTGAACAGATTTTTGTCACAGTTTAAAGTTGACTTTATTAGCAATTATAGATATTGGTCTCTTGGTTCTGGGTTCACTCCTCATCACTTCATACAAATTTTCCCATTTTTTTTGAATTCATATTTCTCATTCCTTATGGAACAAGAATACACTACCATGTTTATATATTACAGTTTTGGGGGCTTATGTTTTGGGGCTTGTTTCTGATTTTTTTACTATTACAAATAATGCTGTCATGAATATTTTCATAGAATCAGGGCTTTTGTTGTTATCAATTACCTCCTTCAGGTCAGGCAGGAAGAATACTCATTGGCCTATTGTCCACTATTATTTGGAAAGATGCATGGATGTACATGTTTCTGAATTTTCAGTATGTAATGAGATACATGATTTATTATAACTGAAAAAATGATGTTTTGTTGTTGTCCTCAAGGCTAATTATTATAAAATATATACTCTTTGGGTTCTTTAGTACTCTGAATGAATATATTTTCACTAGGACTTATTATGTGTGTATGCACATGCAGACATATGCACTGTACCATCACCATGGTAACAGAATATTCTTTTTCAGATATAATTTTCAGATTAGGAATAGATGTAAATTTGAAATTCTTCTCATTCTCTTTGAGGAAATTCCAGTTCAGACTCTCATGACATCCCATTGCAATAGGCTTTTAACTGGTCTTCTTAACTCAAATTTCTCTGCATTGAAGTCTATTTCCTACCCTCTCTGTCACCCCATCTTTGGGAAGAGTGAACTCAAACTTAAAGTGGTAATATTTAGCCCAGAAATTTAACCTATTGAGTTCACATTGGGTATGGCATAGCCACTGGACTAATCACTCCCTTGTTTCTGGACTATGGTATTTCAGCTGATGAGTTGATTTACTTCTGGGTTGTAAATCAGGCAAATTGCTGCTCATGGCTGGCTCCTCACCTGGCTTAGCTACTGTACTTAGCTCTTATTGATGTGTGTGTGTGTATGGTTCTTGTAGGTTATATGTATATCCATGTGGGTCAGTCTAAATGTGGACTTCAGAGAAGTGTGAATAGATATCTTTGGAATTTTATTGTCCCTTCCCTTTTTTCTTTCTTTTTCTTAAATAGCATTTTATTTTTTCCAATTACATGCAAAGACAATTTTAACATTCATTTTTTTTATAAAATTTTGAGTTTTGAATTTTCTCCCCCGCCCCGCCCCTGAAGACAGCAAGCAATTTGATGTAGGTTATATATGTGCAATCACATGAAACATTTCCATATTAGTCATGTTGTGAAAGAAGAATCAGTTTACAAAAAAATTTACAGTTTGCAAAAGGAAAAAAACCACACATACAAAAAAAGAAAGTGAAAACAGTATGCTTTGGTCTGCATTCCAGATTCTATCAGTTCTTTCTCTAGATGTGGATAGCATTTTCCATCATAAGTTTTTCTGGAATTGTCTTGGATCACCCTATTACTGAGATGTAATCATAGTTGATCATCAAACAATGTTGCTGTTACTGCGTATAATGTTCTCCTGGTTCCACTCACTTCAGCTTGCATCAGTTTATGTAAGTCTTCCCAGGTTTTTCTGAAATCTGCCCACTCCTCATTTCTTATAGCACAATAGTATTCCATTACATTCAAATACTACAATTTGTTCAGCCATTCCCCGATTGATGAGCAAACCCTCAACTTCTATTTCTTTGGCACCACAAAAAAAGCTGCTATAAATACTTTTGAACATGTAGGTCCTTTTCCCTTTTTTATGCTCTCTTTGGGATATAGACCTAATAGTGGTATTGCTGGATCAAAAGGTATGCAAAGTTTGATTGCCCTTTGGGCATAGTTCCAAATTGCTCTACAGAATGGCTAGATAAATTCACGTCTACCAGCAGTGCATTAGCGTTACCTACCCCTTTTCTTTTTGTAAATAGCATTTTTTTTTCAATTACACGTAAAAATAGTTTTCAACATTAATTTTTATAAGATTTTGAGTTACAATTTTTTCTGTCTCCCTCCTTCCCCTCTCTTCTCCCCAAGAAAGCAAGCAATCTGATATATTACCCACCCCTTTTCAAGGAAGACTTTGATTCTTGCCAGGCGGTGAGAGAGATTGGGGCCACAAGGTTAGTCTACTCTGTCTTCCTTCAAGAGGGAACACCGGGCTAGAATTCTATCTAATTGCTGTCCCTCCCCGCCCCCTCCAAGTATTGTTAGCATAGGGGAAACAACTTTTAGTTCCAAGCTGCTTATCCTGGTCACCATCTCTTAATGAGGAAGGTGTATCCTAAGCTATATCCAAAGGCTCGACTGCCTTCCTACCAAATGCTAGTTACACAAAGACCATCACATATAATGACTAGTAACTAAATCCTTTTACCCAAGCAGATAGTAAACAGAAGTCAGAGAAATTATGCAGATGAAAATATACCAGACAAAACATAGGGAAAATGAGCTCTCTCACTGAAGAGGTGGCAGGATAAATTATCTTCAGTTTAGCAAAGACCTAGACAGACACAGAGACAAAAAGAGATAGAAAATGAGACAAATCAAGCATAGACTACCCAAGTACCCAGTCTCACCCACAGGAAAATTTCCCAAAGTCTCTGATGGGGCAGGCTGAAAATAGGAATATGCTTGAGGTGCCAGCTTTTCTATATATATTGTTCTTACCATAGTCTTTTTTTCTCTCGAGGAATCATATATATCCTCTTTTGAAACCAGAAGAACAGCTCTCTTCTTCCTAGGACTCCTTAGCTCTACGTTGTGAGCAGTATGGAGCTATGAGTAATTGTTCTCTCCACTCATGAGGAGAGTCTATTGCAAATACATAGGCTTTAGCCTTGGGTTACACATAAAGTTAATCAAAGCTTTATTAAACACTCACTTGGTCAACAATTAAGTATCTCCCATCAATTCAAGAAGCAGATACTTTTATAGACTTCACAGATTTCTTTAGGTGGCACCTTTGTGGGAGCTTGTGAAAAGTTGAAATAAATTAATACATGAAATTATTTAAGTTTCCCTCTGCATTTTGTTTTTGTGGTTCATTTGAGTCTGACTCTTTGTCACCCCATTTGGGGCTTCCTGGGCAAAGATACTGGAGTGATTTGCCATTTCCTTGTCCAGCTCATTTTATAGATGAGGAAACTGAGGTAAACAGGGTTAAGTGACTTGTCCAGAGTCACACAGCTAGTAAGTTTTTGAGGCCAAATTTGAATTTCTTGACTCCAGGCTTGGCACTGTGCCACCTAGCAACCCTTTTCTTCTGCATAGTTTTTAATATAAAAAAGAAATTTTCCTAATACTTACCATCCAAAGGTAACTGCAAAATAATCCTGGGGTACTTTTATTCGTAGGATATTCATCCACTCTTTCACCTCTTCCTGGCCTTTTAAAAATGTGCAAAGAAATCAAATGAAAAAATTTATTGACTGTCTCTTCCTATTCTAGCTGTAGCTTAGGGTAACTGAAGTATAGCTTATGGGCTGCCATCTGGCCCTGGGACAAGATTTTATTAAGAAATGGCACTTTAGAGGAGATCTGTAAAAGCCTCATTGGACCAATTCACCAAGTATTTAACACCTTGATTGTAACTTTTATTCATAGGTGGCTAGTGGATAATCGTTTCCATAATCATCTTAAATTCTGGCCCAGATAATAGCATTTGCCTGGCTTATTACCCTTCTTCTATGTTAATTTCCCACAACACAAAAATTTCAAGTTAAATATTTGAGAAATAAAATAAGTATACTGAAATTTTGATTTTAAAAATAGAAATCTTTTAGAAATTACATTTAATCACTGCCCCTTGAATAGAATGAAAGGGGAATGGCAAAGGATCCAGTAGCTCTCCTGGGGAGAAGGTAGCACAACTACACTTGACTCCCCTCCCTACCTCTTGCTATTTGTCTGAATTCTCTAAACTCTCAAATTCCTGTAGCAGAATAAGAGGTATCTCTTGCTCATTTCTCTTGCATCTTGTCTTTCCACAAATATATAGCTGCCCAACTCTGGGATACCTTACCAGTAGGCTGAATAAGTAGCCTTGCTGTTCAAAAATTCAAAAGCTGAGAGAACCTTAGTGTTCAGTTTTTCCAAACAGCCACATGGAGGACGACGAGGGGAGACAGTGCACAGCACATTTTTGCCAAGTATTCAAAAACTTATTACCCGAAGTCTTTCATTTTAATTTTTTTCTTTTTTGGGGGGCACGCAGGGCAATTGGGGTTAAGTGACTTGCCCAAGGTCACACAGCTAGTAAGTGTGTCAACTGTCTGAGGCCGGATTTGAACTCAGGTCGTTCTGACTCCAGGGCCGGTGCTCTACTCACTGTGCCACCTAGCTGCCCCCAGTCTTTCATTTTTAAAGCTGGCACTTTAAGAATATACTACACTAATTTTTGTGTACCATAAAACTATATTATTGCCACACTTAAAATTTTCTTTCCATGACTTTTTACATTTTTATTTTTTTTATTCTGAACTTACGCACTAAAAAAGAGAATTTCCATATTCATAGTAGAACACAAAAAAGTATACTCTGTGAAACCATGAATCTCCATTCATAAAGCTTCCTTTTTTTAAAAAAAAAGTATATAAATTTTACACATCACTTTCGAAATAGTACTATTAGTGTTTCCTTCTGAAATTTCTCCTGTTCCCTTCTGTATATTTCAAAAAGTGTTTTGATGATCTCCAGAAGACCTCCAATGATGAAACTTGTTACTTACTTCCTAAGAGGTGATAGACACAAGAGAAAAAGAGAAGTACTTTTTTGGACACATCTCCTGTGTGGATTCATTTTGCTCGATAGTGCTTATTTGCTCCAAGAATTTTCCCCCTTCCCAGGAGTCCCCCTGCTTAATTTCATCTGCAAGAGGAGATTACAGGGCATGGACCTTTGTCAGAAGGAGAGCATCTCCCATGGAGCCAGATGCTCCTTCTATAGCACCTGGGTGGGATGACACAAGGAGTTCCCAGTTGGTTCCTAGTGACTCGGGGCTGCCTCTGATGACTGTCAACTTAAAATTAAGGAAGATGACATCAGATTACTTGCCACTTTGGGGAGGAGGGAGGGAGAAAAATTTGGGGCTCAAAATCTTAGAAAAATGAATGTTGAAAATTATCTTTACATGTAATTGGAAAAACCAAGAAAATACCATAAAAAAAAGAAAGGCAAGGAAGATGGACTTTCTTAAGGAATATCCCCTTCTATGGTTTATGAGAGTAAGCTAAAAAGAGTTCCACCTCTCTCCTGGACCCTTCTTTTTTATGATTTCCCTCATTTGAATTTCCAGTAGTGGTGGAAAAAGGATTTCTCTTCTTTTTGCCTTCACACCAAGAGAACCAATGTCAGCAGAAATCCATGTTGAAGGGAAGCATGTTTCTTTTTTTAAATAGTCATCCAAAAGACATAATTTATTTAAAATAAAGACATTTGTTAAGATAGCATAATAAGAATGGCAGTTACAAAACCATTTCCCCCATTATTCTGAGGCTTACTTTCTCACAAATCCATACAACTTTCAATGGAAGAGGGCCCCCAAACTGAGAGTACACTGGTAGTGAGGCATATAAATAGGGAATGTATGGGTGTCCCAATTGATAATTGACAAAAACTGATAATTAGGGAGGCAGCACATCAGTGGAGGCTCATAAGGAATAGCATTAAAAAACTGATCCCTGATGTCATTTCATTTCTCATAGTATTCTCAAACTATTTCCCCTGGATAAAACATCTCTGCTAGGTAGGCAACTCAGGTACATTCTCTTCACAGCTTAGTGCTCAATTCTCAGATCTCTGTGGAATTCACATTCTTCTCTGCTCCCACTTCTCAAAGCTGCATTCCAACCCTGTCTGTATCTCTGGGAATGTTTCAATTTTCCCTACTGGTTGCTGTAAGACATATGTTTCTATCAAACCTAAACCTGGAGTCCCTGGACCTCCAAATTCTGTTTCCTTTCTTCTTCATTTCTAATTCATGTTCTGATCACAGGTCAGTGACATGTTATCTTGAGAAATCAACGTTTCCGGCCTTAGAAATTATGTCTTTTGTATGATTATTTAAAAAAAGAAACATGTCTCCCTTCGATATGGACTTCTACTGACATTGGTTCTCTTGGTGTGAAGGCAAAAAGAAGAGAAATCCTTTCTCTTCCTACCACCTCCTCCCACCTCTATTAGAAGTCTAAGGGGGAGAAATTATAAAAGAGAAGGGTCCGAGAGAGGTGGAGCTCTTTTATAGCTTACTTTCATAAACTATAGGAGAGATTCTTCAGACAAGAGTCCATCTTCCTTGATTTTTTTTGTAAATAGTATTTTCTTGATTTTTTACATGTAAAGATAATGCCACGTGAATCAAGAGTTCATGAGTTCCAGATTCCAACATTAGCTGAACAAAGTGAGCTAGCTGGTTTTCACAACCATGTGATTCTCAAAGGAGAAGACCATTGCCAGGATCACTCTGTATCTCCGACATTAACTACTTGTAGGACCCTGGACAAATCGCTTCACTTTTCTGGGCCTAAGTTTTCTTTTATATAAATGGAGACGATTGGACTAAATGGCTTTTGAGGTTCCTTCTGGCTCTAAGTCTATGATCTTAGGATCAAAGAAAGCCCTGACCTGACTGCCCAGAAGATCTTGACTTTGCCAACCACCTACAATAAATATTGTGAGTTACACAGACAAGGTCTGAAGCGAATACGAAATATTCATGCAACAGTCCTACAAAGGTTCTTTATCTTCCAGGGAAGCATAATGAAAATAATGGGCTATTTGAGTATTTGAGCATTTCATGTTTTATTTCATGTTTTTGGTACTTCCTCATGTATACTTTCGCATCCTTTGTGTCTTTTTTTTGACGGGGCGGGGAGAGTTAAAAAAAATAAATAAAAGCTGTTCCATATCTGATGTTCATATTATACACTGAGTACTTTTATGGGAGGCAATCCTGTTGCTCACTTTTAAAAAAATTGAAAGACTGTACTGATGACCAGGATGTGAGCAACAATTATATTGCAGAGAGGATTGATCCCAGCTCAAATAAGATCATTATTAGACACAGTAGGAAGTTACATGTTACAATTTAGGGAACACACAAGCAGAACTATAAACGAAGTATCCAGTGATGCGGATTTATTACATCCAGAGATGTGAAAGCAGTTAGAAGGAATAGACCTTGTCAATACTATGTAAGCATTGATTCTCAGTAAATAATTTTGGTATTTTTTTCTGGTGAAGCTGAGGCAGGAAAGGAGGGAAGGCTGGTATCTCGGAGTTCAAGATGTAGCCGGGAGACAAAACAGTTTCTACTCAGAGCTTATGTACAAACTGTTTATTAATACCAAAAACCCTAGCAGCTTCAACCGGAAGTCAAGAGGAGAAAAAAGATTCTAAAAGTAGACAAGGGATACTGGGTCTCTTTCGTTTGAGGATGGACTCAGGGTCTCAGCCATGAACCAGGCTCAAAGGCCAAACAACATTTTGTTTTTTGGCAGGGCAATTGGAGTTAAGGGGTTAAGCCCAAGGTCACACAGCTAGTACATGTGTCAAGTGTCTGAGGCCGGATTTGAACTCAGGTCCTCCTGACTCCAGGGCCGATGCTATACTGACTGCGCCACCGAGCTGCCCCCCAAACAACATTTTGGGACCCATGGGTTGGAGAGCAGGTTGGCTATTCACATTAAAGAGTAGTGTGGTTGGGCTCTCATCATTTTGGTGAACATCCTCATCTGGTGCTCCTCAGAAGAGACCTTGTTTGCATCTGGGAGGACTTGCTGGAGGAAGAGTGCAGGCTGCTCCTCAACTTCTAGGTGGGGTAACCACTTGGTAAAGGCTGATGAAGAGTTTTTGCTTCTGTTGACAAACTCTAGTTCAAGGGTGGGGAACCTGTAGCCTTGAGGCCACATGTGGCCTTCTAGATCCTTAAGTGTGGCCATTTGACTGAATTCAAATTTTACAGAACAAGGTTCCCCACCCCTGCTTTAGTTCTTCCGACATGCAGTTCAGTCACAGTGGGGAAGACTGCCTCAGGATAAAGTAGAGCTCCAGTACTGTTCCATTTTACCCAGAATCTGATGCTTGTATAGAGACACCTAGTACTCGGCTCCTTCTTCATTATGTGAGTTGGGCATTAAACAGTGGTCTCAAAGACTGAGTGTGCAAACTAGAAAACCAAGTTGGGGCCCATGGATACTCACAAAGGCTGTGTAATAATTCTTAAAGGTAGTGCCATGTAACTCAAAGGGACCAGTAGTGGGGAAGGTGATATTAATAGCCAGCATGCCAGGCTGGCATTGTATTGTAAGCACAGGAGTCACCTACAACATCACAGCCCCTTTGATGTGATAGGACATTTGCATCTAAGCTTTAGCAATGACAGTCTCCTATTACTCAATTTTGGGAAGATTTTAGATATAAGCTGTACCTAAACTTTGTTAAAGAGATTTCCCTGGAGTTTACTTGAATGGAGACAGAGAACAAATCTGATACTTTAGTGAGGTCAGACACCTCCCCTCCCATAAACTCTGATCTGTGAAACCAGAGCCTCTTCTGGGGTCCTCTGGACCATGGGGTACAATTACATGGTTGCCACTCCCCTAGCTCTTTTATTCTCACCTTCCACCTTCTAGTGCTCATCGAAACCTTTCTTCTGAAAAATTATCTCTTGGCACCTTCTCCAAGCTTGTAGATATGGCAATGCTGCGGAGTCACAGACTCTGAATCTTGACTCTGCCAATTACTAACTGTGACTGGAGACAAGTCATTTAACTTCCATGAGCCTCAGTTTCCTTTCCTGTAAAATGAAGGGATTGGAATAGATGGCCTCTAGTAGGGTCCCTTCCAGCTTTAGATCTATGATCATATGATTCTCTCACAAACCCTGAAAGATAGGGCCAGAAGAGGAGTTGCTAGACATCTTGCTCCCCATTGCTCCTTTCAGATTCTCCTTGCCCTCATCACTCAGCTACTACCTCTCCTCCTTTAAACTTCATTCCATCCTCTCAAGACCCTAGGGTTCACTCATTTATGGACATCCAGATACTTTTCCTTCTCCCCCAAAAGGCTGGTAAGTAATTCATGGTCTTTTCTATCAATCACTTTTTTCTCTTTAAATACTCTGGACTTCTCTTGGCATTTCCATATCCTGTGACCTCTGTCTGAAGACTTCAATCATAAAGAAAGGTCACTGCCCCTTAAACACTCCCCTAACTATCTCAACTAAATTGGCCTCAAATGACAGAATTCCTACTTTTGGCTCTGTCAGGGGCGAGAGTGAGCAAAGAAAACAGAGAATTTAGGCAACTTATGGGTCTGTAGTAGAGTTTAGGTTAAGAAACAGTGATCTAAGTTCACGTCTGCTCCTAACATTTTAGCCAAAGCTTTTCTGTCTTCAGCAGTCCACTTTAAATATGGAAAATGCTTTGGGGAAGGAACACTTTGAGGGTTATCTTCTAACTAGATATCTTTGAACCCTTTAGTAATGTTTAATGGACACTGTAATGAAGCAACAATGTGACCCCAAAGTACACGGGAATGGAGTAGCAAGCAAAGAAACAAATATAGAGGACCCAAACTAAACCCAGTTCTATGGAGGGACTAAATGTAACTTTGCAAGTCATATTTTGGCACCTATGCTTTAGGCTGTTGGCTATGGAAACATTTCTTGGGATACTTAGCTTCTTCTATAACTCACCTAGCAAAAGTTATCTTGTTGGAAACCCCTTTGCCTAGATCAAATCGGACCTCTCCTGTGATGCTTCCCTCATGATCTCGTCCCAGTGTAATTTCTATCATCTCTAATTCTCTTTGCATACACAATCTAGACCATAGAATTAACACTTTTCATTTACTGTCTTATTCTTCTGCAGCATCTACTTTTGTAGACTTATCCTCTTCATATGCCCCTGGTTTGTACCTGGACAGTACACTCCAGGCACTGAAATTGGGGTTGGGAGGCAGTAACCTGAATTGTGTAAGCAGTTGTTGTGAAATTATGTCAAGTGGAGCAGTTAAAAACCCAAGAGACTGGATTGATTTGAGATATCACATCAGGCATTCAGGACAGAGAGGGACATTGTAGAAAGATTACATTGACAGTGCAGCATGATCCTCAAATGATACTTTTTAGAACAAGATAAAATAATAAATTTTTTGAAGGATGAACTGTTTCAAATCTCAAGGAAAATAATGATAAAAATGTACAAATGAAAGGGGTATAGTACCCCAGATCTCAAACTATGTTATAAAATAGTATTCATTAGAACTTTTTTTTGCTACTGGTTAAAAAAAAATGAAAAATAGATGAGTAGAAATGACTATAAAGACGAGCAAAAAAAATAGCAGCAGTCGAAAACAATAGACCAGTGTATTATAAGCCCAATAAATTACATGGGCAAGCATTCCCTTTTTGGCATAACTGCTAAGAATACCATAAAGCACCTTGGAAGTAATAGGTTTAGACTAATATCTTACATTATCTCCCACAACAAACTCAAATATGTGACCTTAATATACAATGTCAAACCATAAAAAGGAAAAAAAGAAATAAAACAAATTGAGGCATCTTTCATCAGTACGGGTGAGGGAGAATTCTTAATCAAACTAGGGATAGAGGAGAAAAGAAAAGATAAAATGGACCATTTGACTCCACAAAATTAAAACATTTTTTGCATGCATGAAATCAATGAAGATGAGAGTCAGAAGTGAAATTATTGAGTGGCAAAAATATTTTCACCAAATACCAGAAACAAAAATCCCTTATCCAAAATTTATAAGGAATTCCCACAGAAATATAATACCAAGAAGAATTCCCAAAAAAGTTTTCAAAAGAATTGCAAACTATAAATACCTACATGAAAAAATGCTCCAAATCACTTAATAAGAGAGAAAAACTAATTAAAACAACTCGAAGGTTTCACCTCACACCATACACCAGCAAAGATAAAAAAAAAATGAAGGTTATAGTCAATGTTGGAGGAAGATAAGTACATCCATGCATTATTAGTGGATCTATGGAGTAATCTAGTCCCTTGGTTTCAATTTGGAATTATCTAAGAAAAGTGACTTTAAAATTCATATCCTTTCATGGAACAAACCCAATGCTGATCATATACCCCAAGAAAATTTAAGATATTAACAAAGGTTCACTATACATTTTATATACATCAAAACGTTCATAGCAGCACCCTTTGTGGTAGCAAAGAAAAAGAAAGAAAACAAACCAAAGGTAATTGAAACTTAGGCCGTATTAAGGGAACACTAAACAAGCACATTTTTTCCTTGTTTGTTAATTTCATAGGATCATATATTTAGAACTAGAAAGGATCTTAGAAGCTATCTAGTCCAACTCAAGGAGGCTAAAGAATGAAACAATTTAGAATCAATTTAGAATAACACTAGTAAAAAATAAATTTAGAATGAAACCATTTAGAATAAAACAAATTAGCAATTGAGGAGTCCTTAGTGACCTTTGAGACAAGTTTTAGTAGATTTGTGTTGGGTTCAAAAACCAGATTGCGAGGAACTGATAAATGTTCTTGTAATGAAGAAGTTGATGGAGCTCTTGTAGACTAATCTTTCTAGGTGTTTGATAGTAAACGGGACAAGAGAGATAGCACAGATGATGGCAGGGGAGCGGAATCCTGAAGCCATTGTAATGATTGAGGATGGTACCTCTAAGTGGGTAATTGGTTCCGGACAGGTTTATAGGAGCAGTGGGAAGGTTTGGAGAAGTGGCTTTTCTGAGATTTTCTCGAGATAGCATTATTTCCTCCCACTATCCCCCTGATCAGGTTGACCATAGACTTGATTAGTATACCCTTCAAATACCTGAAAGATCGATTATATGAACTAAAAATTCTTTGACTAAACATTACCTAGGATTAAAACAATATTAAAAGAACTTAGTCCCCCAAACTACTCAAGGTGAGTCTGTTATTTCCAGATCAAAACTTAACAAAATGCAATCTAGATTAACTGCCCACAAATGTCCTTTTCCCTCCACAGTAAGTTAGGCTGGTCCTTGAAGAAGATAACTAAGTGTCCCAAAAGGATTCCAGTCTTATACTTTACTCCCTAACTCATTCTCTTCAATCCAGTGATATTGACTTCCTGGATGCTCCACAAAAAAGATATTTCATCTTTAGGTTTCTAGCATTTTCTATGGCTGTCTCCTGTGCCCAGAATGTTCTTCCTCCTCAATTCTGCCTACTGACTTCTCTGGTTTCCTTTAAGTCCAAACTAAAGTCCTATCTTTTACAGGAATCCTTTCCCAGCTACTCTTAATTCTAGTGCTTTCTCTCTTAATTATTTCCTATTTATCCCTATATATAGCTTGCATGTTGTCTTCCCCGTTAGACTGTAGGCTCCTAGAGGGCAGAAATTGTCTTTTGCTCTTTGTATTCCCAGCTTTTAGCACAATGCCTGGAATATAGTGGTTGCTTAATTAATGTTTATTGATTGTGTATGTAGAAAAGAAACAAATACTTTCATGGTCAGACTGAAATACAGAGATAAGTAAAAACAAAGAATAATTCTAAGACTTCCTATCCTGGGAAAGTAGGCAGTGCCAATGAATTCTAATTTTTTGCAGTTAGAAAAATCCATATATTCTGAAGAGCAGAGGCAGTGTGTGAGATGAAAGAACCTCACCAATTAAATTTATAATAAGGAGCCATCTCAGGGTGGGAACAGAAATAAATTTTATTCAGTTCTCGAGAATAGGGCATCCTCTGCCATAACAGATCTAGCAAGGCAGGCAGAGTACAAGGAGCAAAACACCAATAATTATACCTAAGGCAAGAGAATTCCTGCCCACTTCTGACCCTTCTCACCATTGGCTGGGAGGCAAGCTTACAATCTGAGCATGAAAAACTAGACAAAGAACCAGGAAATCGAGGCACAGAAACTCCAATTCCCATTCCCTTAGTTAATGATTACAACTGAAGTGACATCTATAAATTTGAAGAAGGAGAATAGGATAAGGGGAGCAGGAGACCCTCTCCATTCTTCTACAGTACTTTTACAGTAAAGGAAAGCGGGTCACAGTGACCCTATTCTTGCTGAACAAATCTTTAAACCAGAACCACAAGAAAGAACAAAAAGTTTCAGGGTAAACTTTCCCAGAGGCTGAACCATCCGACTCTCACAGCCTCAGCAGAATTTTCCACTTCCCTATTTCTTGATTTTTAAACATTTCTTAGTATAGATATAGATACATATTTATACATACCTTCCCTGTGAAGTCTTCACATTTTATTTACCTCACACAGGCAATTTTTTTCCTTTCTTTTCACTTGTTCTTTCTTTCTTCCTGAGTCTTGTTGTTTTGAGAGCAGTAACTTGGTTTTTTGCTTCTTTATCTTTAAGACTTATAGAAGAGCTCAGAAGATACTTGTCTTTCCTTCCTCTTTCTTGGAGCTCAGTTGTTTTTTTTCCAGAGACTGAGAGGCTTAGAGGTTCTCAGGCTTTTTCTTTCAAGCCAGAAGCTACAACATACGCCAATAACAACAGTTTAACAGGACCCTGGGAAAGTGTATCAGAAAGGCAAGATTCATGATACCGATGGTGACCATGAATATGCCTGTATAGTTTGGAATCACAAAGTATAAGAGACTCTCTGTATAGAAGGCAGAAGAAGTAAAACATTTATTCAGACAACAAAGCATCAAATCCCAGAACCAATAACCCCAATTTGACATAGCAGTGATTGTGTCTGAAAATCAGTAAGTCTACCTCACTGTAGCAGCAAGGAGATTAAAACACAGTATCACAACAAAGAGCCAAGCCATCCTGTAACCTTCCCTTCTGCTAAGGCCTTCCCATAAACACTCACTCACAAATCCTAACTGTCTGCTTGCCTGCATCCTCTCCTCCAGCAGTTCTGAAAGCCCTTGCAGTTCTCAGAGCCCTTTCATTTCTCTCTCTGTCTCTTCGAGATGTCTGTCCTCTCTCACAGTTCTCTCTTCTTCTTCTTCTTCTTCTTCTCACAGCTCTCTAGTCTCCACAGCTGTCTAGTCTGGGCTTAATGACTACCCACAGGACATGTCTACCCTGTGTAGGCCTGAGGTTTAGCACCTTATAGCAAAAGGGTACGGGCCTGCCTACAAGCAAGTCTCTCCTAATCAAGCTTCCCTTATCCAGCTCCACCTGAGTCCTATTGAATGGTCGGAGGAAGATCTTTGATCACATTAGTACCTCAGAAAGGTATCTTTAATGCTTTGCTTTTTTCTTCTCTAGAGTGTGTCCAATACGAGATGCCTGCACTTCTATCCCTAATAGTCTCCCTCTGTGTAGGTCTTCTCCCTCTCATGCACGAATGTTTTCTGTGTTCTATGAATGGGACTTGTTTGTAGCTTGGGGTATGTGTATGATTTACCTTCAAGAAAGCTAAATTATACAAGTAGTTGTCTGGCTGAGCCAATTCTCATTTTGGTGAGCAGTGATTTGCATAGGTGTCAAGTTAAAATTTCCCCAACAGGAAGGATCAGCCAATGAATATTTTAGTTCTGTATGCATGATAAATGTGAGTGTAGGTTGTTGGATATAATTTGCCAAGACACATTCTATTGCCAAAACTAAGATTACAAGTGCACAAGACTCATGTTATATATGTAAAAGAAATATATGTACTTGAAAAGAGTGTCACTAACAGCTGTGAAGGGAAGGAGGTAAATCAGAACCCAGAGTGATGGCTTGGGAGTAAAGCCCAGTCAATCAATAACATTAATAAATACCTGGGAATATTACGCTCCAGACACTTGTGCTAAGCACTGAGAATAAAAGAAAAGACAGTTCCTGTTCTCAAGAAGCTCACAGTCTTTTGGAAGAAATAACATATAAATGATTACATACAAACAAGCTCCATGCGGGATAAATTGGAAATGTCAACAGAACAAAGGCAATAGAATTAAATGTGATTAAGAGGGAGCGATTGCTATGAGTTGGGGTGCTTTTGAAAGGCCTCATGGAATAAAAATTAGCTAATACTAGCTAGAATTAACATAGCATTTTAAGGTTTACAAAGCACTTTTGATGTGGATACAAACAGTGCCCTAAGAGTTAAATTTAAGAGTTAACTTTGTGAAGCTCCTAGTTTATTCTCTAACCTCAAGGAACCCTGGAGTCTCTTTCTCTTATTACCATAAAACTTCCTCCTTATCCTCGGTCATAAAATTTCCCGTCTCCCATCTTGTGTCATCCATCTTCTTCATCCTGTCCCTAAATTTCCAAGCCCCATTAGAAACCCTAAAATTTACATCAACATTCCATAGGCTGTATAGCTTTCTGTCTATATAAGTCTGGTTCTTTTCCCATATCAGAGGCTTTGTTTAGCTCCTTGCTAAATTTCAGGCCGGTTGCTTTTGTGTCAGTAAAGCTCCCAGTGGCTACAGAGAAGATCTAAGTGAATTCTTTCACATTTGCACCAGCTCTCCCAATTCTATGTAACTTTACAAATGTTATCTCATTTGATTCCTATAACAACTCTGAAAGGAAGGTGATATTATTATCCCATTTTACAGGTAAGTGGTTAAGGCTGAGAAGAGCTAATTGACTTGCTCAGAGTAGCACTGCTAGTAACTGAAGTTTACACTCTCAGATCCATGCTCTATCCACTAGCCACGTAGAGAAGATGAAATTTGAATTAGAACTTGAAAGAAAAGTAGGAGATACAAAAGTGTAGAGAAGAAGGGCATTTTGTCAGGGGAATAGTGCTAGTAAGGGCAGGTGGCAAACTTGCATGGAATTTTAGAAGGACAATGAGTAGCCTTGGCTATCTGGAGGAAAAGTAAGTAGGAGAAGAATGGGAAATAAAGTTTGAAAGATGGACTGAGGCTGGATCATGAAAACCCTTGAATACCAAGCTAAGGAGTTTGATGTTATAATAGAGAAAATGAGAAGTCACTTGGTATTTTTGAGCAAAAGATGGCACGATTCCATTCCATTCAACAAAAAATAAGTAATACTATGTCCTAGGTGCTAGAGATATGAGAGGATAGAGATATGAGGGGTTAGTCAGCATTGTCTCTGCAATTTATAGTCTTAGAGATTGCCCAGAGCACTGAGATACAAAGATACACATGAAATAGTTTCTGTGTTCAATGAGGTTACATCCTGGAGGGGTGGGGAATGTGATAGATACAAAAGACTATAAGTAAATACAAGGTAATGTGAAAAGCGAAAGGACAGCTGGGGCATCAATGAAAGATTCATGGAGGAAGTAGCATCTGAGTGTAGCCTTGAAGAAGACAAAGTTTCCAGGAAATAGATTTGGGGCTGGGGGGAGCATTCCAGGCATAGGGAACAGCTTGCGTCAATTCATGGAAGTATGAGATGGCAGCACAGATTTCAAGGAATAGCTAATAGGTCAATTTAACTGGAACAATTGGAGGAAACTGGTCTGCAGTAAAGCTGGAAAGGTAGAAGTGAGCCATATTGTGGAGGGGCTTAGATGCCAGGTTAAGGAATTTATAATTTAGTCTACAAGCAATGGGGACCCATTGACAATTTCTTAATAGAGGAATGACAATCAATTCTCTTTGAGAACAAGGTACAAACAATGAGGGGATTCTATGAAACTTTTTAGTCATAGAGAAGGCGCCAGACTGTACTGACATAGGGAAATTCCTCATCTGAGAATTTCCTGTACTAATGAAATCACAGTTCTAGTCCCGATTTCCTAGTGTAGAAATGATCATGAAACCCATGGGACCCAATGAGATCACTGAGAGAGTAGAGAGAAGAGAGACAAGACTGAGCCCTGGGCTGATTGGCTTATGGGGAATGGAACTTGGAAGAAGCTCTCGCAAAGGAGACTGAGGAGTGCTTAGATAGGAGAGCTAATAGAGAGCAGATCATCTCAGGAATATAGCTAATAATATTTATATAGCATTTACTATGTCTCAGGCTCTATGTTAAGCACTTTACAATTGTTATCTCATTAGATCCTCATCAAGCCCCTGGGAGATAGGTATTCTGATTTCCCCCATTTTACAGATGAGGAAACTGAGGTAGGCTGACAGGGTCGCATAGCTCATAAATGGCTGAGGCCAGATTTGAAATGATGCTTTCCCCACTTCAGTCCTGGCACTCCATCCACATGTATAGATGTAAGTGTGTGTGTATATATATGTTTACTTCCAGCCCCTAAAAACCGTAGTGTGATACATACAGACAGTACGGCAGAAGCATGCTACCTGGTGCTGAGACAAGGAAAAGGTAAAATGAAGTCATTCACTCAAGTTGTTGTAAGGCTTGGAGACTCTTGTGGAAATGAGTGAGGAAATACCTCATTGCAACAGTCAGACCATTTTCAAATGCTGCTTGGGTGGACTTGTAAGGTAGGTTTAAAAAAAACAACACAAAAGCAAAAGACAAACCAAATAAAGTGATGGAATAGTTCCTAAGCAAACTGGCCTCAGACTCTAAGAGAGTAATAACATTTGAGGCCTAAGGCCCTTAGGAAGTTGAATCCAAAAAGATCATTAAAAATATTGCCTCTAGGCACTAATTTTAGGAGGCTAAAGATTTTAAAAAGCACTAAAAAGCTGAATGAGCTAAGTATAGATTCTCCAGAAGGCTGAACCACAGCCAGAGGCAGCATTAGCAGCTTTATGGTGGAGTGACTGCTGAGGAGTCAGAGCTTCCCGAGACTGATAACTGGAGAGACGGAAATGAAGCAATTTACAACTGAAAGGCTAAGGAACTAATGGAGAGGTTGTTCCAGGGACAACACAAGACTATTTTTGTTCAGTAGTTTGAGCCGTATCCAACTCTTCCTGACCCCATTTGGTGTTTTCTTGGCAGAGATACTGGAGTGGTTTGCTATTTCTTTCTCCAGCTCATTTTACAGGTGAGGAAATTGAGGCAAACAGGGTCACACAGCTAGTAAGTGTCTAAGATGGGTCTTCGGGTCTTCGGGTTTGATACTCTATTCACTGCACCACTTAGCTCCCCTCCATCTATTGTTTTCAGAGCCTGAATTTCCCCTTTGTGATTTGTTCATTTCTTCCTATTATAATGGGAAATTGTTTTCCACTGACTGAAGAAGAGGTTAAGAAAGCTTTTATGATGTGGGTTTTCTCGCTAATTATTTTGTCAATGGAGTTTAATTAAATACATTATTATTTGATTTCTGATGATTTGTCTGGTATATGAATAAAGTCTGCACTGAATGGGGGCTTGAGGCTAATATAGTCCTTCTCACTCCCCCACTGACTCTGAGTGTTCAGTGCCTGTTGGGTGGGGAATTTCTGAATAGTGAGGCCTCTATTACAGAAACAACTCCAAGGCAGACAACAAATAGACCAAAAAAATAAAATGGCGAAGATTTGCCAACAGTGGAATCCCCACATTTGGACTCAATACCTCAGATTCAATAACATAATAAAGTGAAAATTTATGAATTTGGTGAAAATAAAGTTAAAATTTATATAATAAAGTGAAAATCCTAGAATATGAAGTTGAGAAAAATATGTGCAAAAGAAAATCTCTACTGGAAAATACATAATTTTAACTTACAGATTGATTTCTAAAAATTAATTTTGATGCAGTTTATTCTTTTTTGTGAGTGCTTCTTTATTTTTTTTTGGCAAATGGATTTTTAAATTTTTTTTTATTAATTTTTTTTTAATTTTTAGTTTGCAACACATGGTTCTACATAATTTTGAGTTCCAGATTTTCTTCCCTCCCTCCCCCGCCTTCCTCCCCAAGAAGGCATGGAATCCCATATAACTTCCATGTATAACTCGGCATCGAATTAATTTACACACTGTCAAGTTGTGGAGAAGAATTATGACCAATGGAATGAATCATGAGAAAGAAGAAACAGAACCAAAAAAAAAAAAAAAACCACAACCCAACAACAAATACAAAGGAGAGAAAGAAA
>CM053622.1:519658905-519722025 GCA_028646595.1 Phalanger gymnotis
AGCATGTTTTTTTTTTTGGTTCCCCCCCCCCCCCAGAAATTCTCTGGGTGGAGAGGGGAGGGATTGGAGCCATTTACCTGGCCATTATGTCTCCCAGAAGTTCAAGAAGCGTTTCAAACCTTTGGGCTGCAAGCCTCAGGAGTTGGTATCTCACGGTTGGTGGTGTTGCGTTGACTCTCGTTGCTTCCACAGAGTGCCGTCCTGTGTTGGGAGGCCTGGGGAATTTCTGCTGGTTTCAGGCACCTGGCTTTCTCCCAGCCTGTCTCCCATGTGTGTTTCCCAGCCAGCCGCTTCCGCTTTGGTCCCGTCTGGAGCAGCTTCGCACGCCGAGCACTCTACTAGCCCACAGATTCGTTCATTCGGCCTTTCAGACTCTCCTGGCTGGGAAATTTGCCCCACTCAGACTTCTCACGGTTTCTAACTCTCTCATATCTGCTCAAATTCACTTTTTTATAGGAATCTGACAGAACTTGTGAGAGAGCTCCAGTAAGACGCTGTTTTCATGCGGCCATCTTGGTTCCGCCCCTCTCCCCGCCTCCCCCCCACCAAGTGCTGATACAGTTAAATTTCCCTTTGTGTCCCCCACCCCCAATCCCCCGGGGGAGCTAGGTGGCACAGTAGATATAACATAGGACAAGGAATCAGAAAGACCCATCTTCATGAATTCAAATCTGGCCTCAGACACTTACAAGCTGCATGACCCTGGGCAAGTCACTTAACCTTGTCTCAGTTCCTCACCTGTAAAGTGAGCTGGAGAAGGAAATGGCAAACCACTCCAGTATCTATGCCAAGAAAATTCCAAATGGAGTCACTAAGAGTTGGACACAACTGAAAGGACTGAACTGCAAATCCCTCCTCTCACAGAGTTCAGTCACATTTAATAAGAGATTTTAAAAAAGAAAAGTAAGAAAATGAATCAGTAAACCAATTACTACATTAAAAAATCTGATATGTGCAATGTTCCACATCTGTGGAAATTCATGACCCTCCACACCCCACCTTTGCAAAGAAGAATGGAGAAGGGGTCTTCTCATATTCCTCTGGGCTTTGTTACTCTACTTTGCATTATTATATTAGTTTATGTAAATTAGGGACTGATTTTTAGCAGATTTCAAAGATAGGAAGAACACAAAAGAGTGGAAAGGATAATAGATAGTATTATTACTTTAAAGAAAAGGGCAATGAGGCTGACATTAGCAACTACTAACCCATAAGCCTACTTTTCTGTCTCTATAAGATCTTTAAAAGAAAGGTCTATGGATATATCAAGGGTCTTTCTGGTCTGGGTATGTGGTTGTTTTTTTTTTTTTTTGGTTTGTTGTTATTGGGTCATTTTCCAGTGGTATTTGACTCTCCTTAAAGATCCTGGAGTCTTTTGCCATTTTCGTCTCCAGCTCATTAACTGAGGCAAACAGGGTTAAGTGACTTGCCCAGAGTCACACAGCTAATAAGCGTCTGAGGCCAGATCTGGATTCAGGAAGATGAGTGTTCCTGACTCCAGGCCTGGCTCTCTATCCACTGTGTCACCTAGCTGAGTTCTTTGGCATAGAGAACTCTTAATACGGGGACTCCCTCCATCAATGCAGATGAGAAACTGCTTTGAAGAGGCTATGTTCTCACAGGTTGTACAGAGTACTTCAAGGTTAAGAGACAACTGCCCCCTCCCCCGTCCAGGCCATAGAGCCACTGTTCTTTAGAACCCTAACCCCAAATGTGCCCATGACTTGAAGCCAAGACTCCCTGACTCTGAGGCCAGCACTTTTCCCACCATGCCATACTGCCTACATGGGGGGCATGCTTTTATGAATCATTGGTTATAGCAGATCACATCTTTACAGTCAACTGATTGATAAGGGAGAGAATCCACTTACTAGTCAACAAACATTTATTAAGTGCCTACTACGTACCAGGCACTGTGCTAAGTACTGGGGATACATTTCTGGGTTGTTTATTGATTACAGAAAAATGCATTTAACTTGGTAGAGAAAAATACAGCCCTATGCCACATTTCAAATGAGGTATCACCTATTCATAAATTAAGGTTAAAGTCCTTGAATGATATATACTCACAGAAATCACTTTGTTCAATGATTTTCAACTTATCAAGTACCAGAGAAGGAGACATATTCATGTCAAAGATTTGCCTGCTGTAGTGGACGTTGTTCTGCTCAAAGTCCTGTTGACCTGAAACTTTGGCTAAAGTAGGCAAACAAGCTAGGTGATATGTAAATTCATATTGTTTATTCCCTTAAGGCTAGTGGGTACATACATGTATGGAGCCAGACAAAAGCTGACCACCTGAACAAAGAAATGAGAAGGTTTAAATACATTTTTTTTAGTCCCAACTCAGCATGCCTGCATTACTTTACTTTTATGATCCCCATGTATGTTTAACCATCAAACAAGAAAAGGATTTTCCTTAATGGAATAGGTTGTAAATACAATAAGATAAGAGAGTTGACAAAGTGTCAATTGAAATTACAATTTTCTCTGGATCTCTGTGTTTAATTTACCATTAACATGCCATAACATAGTATATGCCCATAAAATATTAAGATAAGAAAAAGTCACATTGTTCAAGACAGTTTTTCGGGTTAAAGGTCTCATCCTTAATGGCCACAGAGTTAAGAGGAAATAATGCTTTTAAGTCAGCCTGATCTGGCCTTGTTGACATAGGAAGAGGTATTCTCTGAGTTTATTCAGAGAACAAAGAAGCTGTTCGGTCCAGGATCTTCTTCTGGTTGATTAGTTCATGCTCTGGCTCTTATTGGGGTTACTAAATTAATATTAAATGATCATCATTTCCTCCTTTTGGTCAAAGGCAAGCTGAAAGCTTCGCCTATAGACCTAGGAAGGTATGGAAAAACCTCTATCTTCCTTAGGGGTGAAGGTCTAAAAATCCTTATCTAGGTAAATTCAGGTTTATTTTTTTTCCTGTGGTTGGCCATCCCCAGAGATGGGACAGTAATTGTAGACAAACAGAGGGAGCAAGTTGCAAGGGGGATCAGGGTAGGGAGCATAATGGGAAAAATAGAGCGACTAAGTAAAATAAGAAAGGTAAGACTTAGGTAGAGAAAGAGCAGTTCTTCCTTTTGGTCTGGTCCAGACTCTTGGGAAAGCTGTCTTACGTCTGATGTCGTCTTTTTCAGGCCCCTTTGAAACTGGAGGGCAAGGTCTCCTATGGGCTCAGATGTCCACTTGGGAGCAGGGGCAATCTTTAGATGTGACAGAAGGATCAAGGGGTCCATATCCACAAGTTGGCAGCTATAGGAGTAGTCAGACCTGACAGGGGCTCCCCAGAACACATATGATTTGATAATTGAGAGAAAAACAGCACAACATAGGTCCTTGACCAAAGGCACATAGAAATGCTTCAGTTTCCCAGCCATGCAGTGCTAAGTTCAAAACAGTGCAATAAATGGTTCAGCATCCCAGTCACACAGGGCTGATTTTAAACAAATGCAATAAAGTTTTTCTCACAATTCACAAAATCGCACAATTACATTAAGTCAGGAACAGACCAAACCACTTAGATGGTTCACGATAGACTGGAATTGAGATGGGAGATTTACATTTACACATTAAATAACCAAGAAAACTTAAACATATACAAAGTAATGCAATCATTATTAACAATGTTAACCAACATTAAATTCCTTGTATCCCAGTTACCTATTCCCAATGTCCATTTAAGCAGCACTTTTTGAATTCCACATGCCTGATGTAGTTATCTGGTCTCTAGATATCCTTTCTTCGACAAAAAAGTCTTTTTCTTAGGACAGTTCTAAAAGAGAGTTCTGTTCCTCTGGTTCAGATCTAGAAATTCTCAGATAATTCTTACTTAATATAACTTAGTACAATCACTTAAATTTGATTCTCCATTTTTGAAACTTCAGAGAATTTCAGTTTATACATATATTATTTGCTGTTTCTGTCCTTACCCAAATTTTGTACCTGGTATAAGAATCCTTTAAAATGTGAAGGTCTAACCATAAAATTAACTCATCTTCATTTTAAAATTATCAGACAGATACTTTAATAAAGGAGATATAATTTCACCTTTACCACTATCTTATACAATTTTTGTGCAAAAATCCAAATTTGAGATCTTATTACCAAAACATGATAAATTTTGGAAGTCAATCATATACATATCTGTATATAATTCTTAGAAAAATCAATCTGATCCTATTGCTTTTTCTCAAAATTTGCTATTTCTTTTTTTTAATTAGACATCTATCACATTACATCTTTGTCTTATCACTTGGCCTAATCATTTCCTCCTTTTGGAGGTTGTTATCTCTACAGTAGTTTTATTTTTATTTGGCCAGGGACATAGGTCAAAATTCATCCCTGCATCCCATCATAGTAATTCAGAGACGTTCCAATATCCATCTATTACCTAATAGATTTAGCATTGTGCTTACAAACTTTTTGATAATATAAATTTGCTATGAAAGAAAAGAAGGACAATATCATATATCTTAACAGAAGGAAAGAACTTCCTTAGCTCTGTTTGATTCCAGGCATGAGTCATATCTGACAGCCAATCATGTAGTCACTAGATGCTGAAAGCAGGGCTTAGGAGTAATCAGGTGGGGGATTTTTCCTTTTTAAGAAAGAAATAGCGAAATTGGGAAATAGAGTCAGGAAGATCCTACCTCGGCTGTGTCCAAGGTTGTCTTCAAAACTTTTCCCAGCCATGGACACACTTTAGAAATTCTCAGCCTATAGCACATGCCATTCTACTATTGGCTTTATGACACCTATCCCTGTAATCAGAGCTTAAAACAATAGTAAATTATAGTCCCATAAAGTCTTAAATAGCAAATAAATATCCTACAGATAGGACCAGCCCAAATTTCATTGAGCATAAACTATCAAATAAAACTATGTAACTTTTCTGTCTTCTAAAATACTTCCTCATACTATCTCAACTTATTTAAACCATCTGCAAGTGGATCCAGAATAACTTTCTAGGGAGATAAGAGGGCTAACCTCCATTTTATCCCTAAACCTTCTTATCTGCCTTTCATATTTCAATCAAACCTTTATTTATCTTTCCAAATCTCTCAAACCCATCATTCAGCCTTCCTTTACATTTCAACCATAAGACAAGATAGCTCATAAGTTAGTACTTTTTACAGATATAACTGTCTGCACTGGAATCCCATTCCAGCTTAAATAAAACAAAGAGGTTAATGACCAACCTCACAGGTTGATGGATTGATGTCCTTGTTTACTCATTCTGGAGGAAAGGAACACTTCAGGAATTAAATCTTGTACACATATGATAAGTTCTAACTCTTGCTTAGGCCATGGAATGAACTACAAATTCAGATCAAAACAGCAAGATCTATAAACTCATTACATTAACTTAACAATTAATTATCTTGCAAATGAAAGTTTAGTAGACCTTCTAAAAATCACAAGAAAAGATTTTTTTAAACATTTCTTCTAAAAATATTTCCCCTTTTAAAACAGTTTTAAAATTTATCCTGATGTTAAGAGGAATAATCACCAAACTTTTATGAAGAAAATTAGTTGGAAAGTTTTAAAATGATAGAAATCTCTTTCTTCTTCCTTAAACCTTTAAACACTGGCATTCATTAACTAAGTTGGTGCAAAATGCCCTCATTCTCAAAGTATTATGCAGAATTCCTAGATATTACAAAGCTCCTTAGTCAAAAAGGTGTTGTAATAGGGAGGACACTTAGTTTCTATAGGTTAAGAAAAACATGCCCAGTTAAATTCACCTTATAACAATAACAAAGTTTACCAGGACTTTAAAACTTATTCCATAGGAATTCCTGTCCACAGAAAACTTTTCACAAGATTGATAAGAATTCATGACTAGATGGTTCCAAAAATCTTTGTTTCAGTTAACAGCCTCAATTTCTTAATTAAGTACAATTCTTAATTTAACAACATCTAGATTATAAGAGGAATTGTTTTTCTAACAACATAGGTAATACAATGTTAATCAAGTTGCACAATATAAGAAAATTTAGAAATATAAGCAGACCACAAGCAATTATCATGTATTTAAAACTTGAAACAGAACCAATTAATTACCAATCAGGTGACTAGTTGGATGAGCAAATCAAATCTGGATTCATACTCACTAGTGGTAACATTTTAATTTCTAATGCCCAATACTCTTAGCATTGTAAAAGAAAAGATTATTATCTATAAAATCACATTTTTGACAGTTTACTAAGTATCCTGAGTTGACAGAAATTACAAGAGGAGATCCCAAACAAGGCTATTATATAAATACTTGACTTACAGCAAAAACAATTTTAACCCAATTTCCTTTTAAATAAAGACAAAACTTGGAAGTTTATAATTTCTTAGGTTACAGCAATTGTCCAGCTTCTTAACCTATTCATCTTTCCCCCCCAACAATACAATTCTAACAAATTTTAGACCATAGAAATGTAAATAATGCCCTAAACATTATTAAGTATGTAAAATTTGAAACTACCCATTATCAGTTTAGGTAAATGCATTTCTAGATCACTTTGCACAGAGAATCATTCATCTCATCATTAATATGTTGAAGCTATAACTTTAAACCATCATAACAGACAAGGTTTTAAATAGAAATCTGCTTTCTCATTGCAAATGTCAGTATTATTAATTATCACTTGTTATAACCAAATATAACAGTTTCAAATTATCAAATTTTTATAACATCCCTTTAAAAACCCAATTCACATATATCAAAATCAGCTTAAATTTGCTTCTCAAATTTCACAGTCTAAGAGAATTTTAGAAATACAATGCAATCTTAGAAATACGGAAATAATAAACTTCAGATGACATCAATTGCATCTCCAGATTATCACATATAGAAATTATTCAACTTATTACCCTCAGTATTCAAAAACCACCTCAAAAGTTAACAATTACATTTAAAAAAAATGTTGTTTCTAACATATGCCAGTCATGATGTTAAGCATTTTGAAATCATTATATCATTTTGATCCCATAACAACAACCATGATTATTTTCCCTTTACAAATAAGGAAACAGGTCAGAGATAAAATACAGTTTTGCAACTGGAATAGAGAATTGTCGAGTTTACTAAGAGCAGAGGCTTTTCTTCTCTCCTCACAGTAGCAGAGCCTGGTTGTGGACTCGAGGGTGGTTGAGTCAGGGATTTGGGAAAGGGGAGAGAGGGACTAAGGACCAGGGAGTGCTGAGAGGCTGTAGAGTCCAGCACTTGAATTAAAGGTCCGAGGAGTCATTGAGGAGGGGGATTTGGTGGATAATGAGGAGGGTCCCTGAGGAAGCTTTGAGCCTCCTAACAGGGGTTGCTAGGCTTTGGGGAACTTGGAGCAAAGCTCCAGGTTTTGGTGGTGAGGGAGCGAGGACTTGGGGGTTTGAGAGGTTTCTCTGCTTGCCTAAAGGTGTGAGCTTTAGAGTGCCCAGGGGTCCAGGGCTGTTGCCAGTTGATATGGCTGCTATGCCTCCCCACTTTTTCTTTTCCCAGGTGGGGGAGGGTAACTCAAATTCCCTACCATTACTCTCTTTCCTTATCTGATCTGGGATGAGAGGAGTTTGTTTTAGCTGCTCTAACTTTTATTGCAGCCCTGGCTCAGTCAGAGACAGGACAACAGAGTAAAAGATCTTAATGATTCTAACTTTTACTCAAGTAAACTTCACTTTTGTGTTCACTCCTTAAAAATTTTTTTTGAAAGTGAGAACTTTGAATTTGTCAGTCAAAGGTGAGTGAGACTCTGGAAAAGATCCAGTGGTGCCTAGACCCTTCTCCCCTGTACTGGAAAACTCAAAGTGTCTTTTTTTAGATCTATGCATTTTCCCAATTTGCCTTAGTGCCAAATGGTATAATAAATTCTGACTTATCTTAAACATCAAATTAGGAGTAACACATTTCACTTAAATCTAAGGGAAAAGATTCCCTCTTAACTCTGGGGAAAGAGTGGGGAATGATAAGTGATCAGGATTGGGAGGCGGTGTTTTAGCACAAGTGAGCACCTGGAGTGATCTACAGTCTCAGGAGTTCTCTCCCAAATTCCAACTAATCAGTTTCCGAACTTTTAAATGATCGATCCCAGAATCTGCTAAGATGTTTTTAGCTCTATTTCCACTGTAATTCCAGGTTGGCCAGACTAGAAATTACAAGGAAAGGAGTCTTTGTTTCCCTAGCTTCAGCCTTTGAAATCTCTGGCTGCCTGCATTTCAAATTTTACAAAGTAATAGACTCATTTCACAGCACACACACTCATACACACAATGACAGACAAATTGACAATTAACAGGACAAATGCAAACTGAGCTTACAATTTAACAACAGAGAGAGAATTAGAGGCTTGCTAGAAACTCCTCAACATGAATCGGTATTATTGTTCCAAGGAAAGTGGGTTTTGGGGAATTTTCAAGGATTTAAGATCTGACGAGGATGGATCCTGCAGTTTTTACTTGGAGCACCTCTACGGTCTTTGGGGGAAGCCTTGGCATCCCTGATTTTTCTGACTGTCCATAAACTATGTCCAGAGTGTAGCTGTCTTCCTCAAGAACAAAGCCCTTAAGGGAAGGGAGGAAAAGGGGAAAGAAAGGAGGCCATGGCATCAGTGGTACAAAGTTATCCTCCTTAGGGCTAGGTAAGGGAAAGCCGAGGAGTAAGGACAAAGTACATTTATCCTCTCCTGAATCAGAGCCTTTAAGGGAAAGGAGGCAGGAAGGAGGCAAGGAATATGGAAGAAAGGATAGAGGAAGAGCTAGGGCCAGAGTCCTTGGAAAAGAGGGGAGAGTGAGATAGAGGGAATTAGCCAATACTGAGGGAGATGCTGAAGCAGCTTTGTGAGCCTTAAGGGAAGAGGCTTCTGCCTTTAGTTCTAGCTCAGCCATCTCAGCAAACCCAAGGTGAAAACATTCCCAACTCATTTTCAAAGATCAGTCTGCAAAGGGGACCTAATTAATTCAAAGCAATTTAACGCGAATTGGTCCCCACCCTCAAAAGCTAGCTTTAAAGGGAAATTTCGGACTTCAGGCAACTAGTGGGAGTCCTTTCGGAAGACAGGAATAGGGACAACTTACCCCGACCTCGTCAAGGCCAAGATTCCAGGAAAAAATGAATCCTGAAGTGCCTGAAGCATTGGCAAGGTTGGGTTGCAGTTCTTTGTCCTGGTTCCATCAGTTCCATCCGCAGTCCATGGCACCATAACTGTGGACCTGAAAGTTTGGTTAAAGTAGGCAAACAAACTAGGTGATATGTAAATTCATATTCTTTATTCCCTTAAAGCTAGCACATACATACAAGTACAGAGCCAGACAAAATCTGACTGACCAAACAAAGAAATGAGAAGGTTTAAATACATTTTTTTTACATTTTTTCCCAACGCAGCATACCTGTATTACTTCACTTTTATCATCCCCACGTATGTTTAACCATGATACAAGAGAAGGATTTTCCTTAATGGAATAGGTTGTAAATACAGTAAGATAAGAGAGTTGACAAAGTATCAGTTGAAATTACAACCCAGGATCTCTGCGTTTATTCAGAGAACAAAGAAGCTGTTAGGTCCAGGCTCTTCTTCTGGTTCTTACTTGGGGTTACTAAATTAATATTAAATGATCATCAGTCCAAATAGAAGAACAGTTTCCTGTGGATGAAGTTTCCCAGCTGGATGTATGTGGCTTGGAGTCATGGATACTTCACTGGCAGTTGAGCTGTGGCCACTGATAACACAAGCATCAGGTTCATTTGTTTTCCCTTGGGTTCTCTTATTATTGTGTGGTGGTTAAAAAGGGCTTGGAAATGTGACTTCATAGGAGGAAAGAAGGAACTAGAACATGCAAAAAAAAAAGTCTTTAAGGGCTCAGCGCAGAGGTTAGGTACATCAGCTTCTGCCCTCAGCTAAGTCATACTCTCTCTCTTTATGCTCCTTGGCGTCTTCTCACTTCCCATACTTCAAAATTGTGTGGTCTCTAAATTTCCTGTTCACTACCTCACTTCCACTCTTACATACTCTTCCTTAGGACCAACTGCCTCATACTCTCTCTCCCTTTCATTCATATTACTAAATCATTGCCCTAACTCCACACACCTACCATGACTATTCAGTTATCACCTTCAAGAAGATGTCTCCTAAGTATGTCTAGAGAATTACAGACAACTATTAAAAGGGGTGCGATCTTCATGTTGGATGATGTGCAGTTGTTTCGCTCCCTTTCTGGGATAACCAAAGGTCTAGCTCATTACAATGATTGAAAAGGCTTTCAATACGAGGTATGTAGCAGGGGATGTAGGGAGGAAGGAGCAGGTATAGGAAACAATGTGCCAATTGTCTAAACTACATACGAGTTATCTCTAAGTCATTTCCAGCTCTAAAACTAGACTCCAATATTACTTTAATTTATTAAATCCTCTCTACCAATCAGAACGCAATGGGTTCTCCCTTCCTACTAGCCCTGGCGAGGGGGTTGGGAGTGGGGTGTTGAGGGATGGGCGCTGTGCATCTTGGGAATAGTAGTTTTGCGCTGGCCCAACTAGACTACATACCCCACAGAGCTTCGGGAAGACGGTTGCCTGGTATTAGCAAGCGGGAAGTATGGCGACGGCGGCGCGAAGCGACGCGACTTTACCACCAGGAGAAGGTAAAAGTGTCTTGTTCCTTTAGTTTAGAGATCCTTTCGCCAATCTCCCTTCCAGTAATCGCCTCTTCACCGAAGGGTACGGGCGGCTTCCCATTTTGTCGCTGCGTTTCGGTTCGTCTCTTCTCTAGCTGCAGTTAGGCTTGGCGGCTGGGGCGGAGGGGTGTGCTGCCTTCTGGGAGTTGTAGTCTTCCCGCGCTCTGTAGCTCCCTCGGTGACAAGGCGAGGGCCAGAGGGGCTGGACTACAGCTCCCAGGGGGCTTCGTCCGGCCCCGCGCGCTGGTCTCGCTGCTTGTTTGGGGGTCTGGGAAGAGTCGTCTCTGCCCGGGGACTTGGGCTGGACTGGGCAGAGGGAAGAGCCAAATTTGCAGGAGCATCCTTCACGTACACTCACTCTCCTTCGCTCTGCCCCAAGTCTCTTGTTCATCATCTTCCCGTAGTAGGCCTCTGATGACTTTGATGAAGCAGGGGCCGGCCGGGTGGGCTGGGGTGGGAGCATCCCTCATGGACCCACCTGGTCGTCAGGTGCAGGGGGGTGGGGCTTGGCCTTGGCTGCACGCTGGCGGGATGGGGTTCATCTTAATCAGAGCATCCCCATTTTTGCCCAGGCAGGCTGAGGGCCAGTCACCTTTGTTTTGGCTGGGAACTGCAGAGGTCGAGATTATATACCCAGTTCCTTCTGCTTGGATCAGGGCAGAAGGTAGAGGCACCAGCATCAAAGGTTTGTCCGTAGAGGGTTTTTGATCGAATGGACTTACTCCACACCATCATGGAGGCTCTTGTGATGAGAGAGTACCATACAGTTCACCCATTCCCCCACCCCCCAATTAATCATAACCAGAGAGGTGGCCATGACCAAATAATTCATCACTTCGTGGCCAGTAGGTGTAATAAGAAGAATTTCTCTTTGAAGACCTCCTTCCTCCCCTCCTCTTGCTGTCACTAAAAACAACAAAAACCGTCTTTGAGGCCCAACAGCTTGGCTTCCCCCCAAGTGCTCCCCCCTTCCCAGTTTTTTTCCATTTCCTCACAGATCCCAGTGTTAGAGTAGGCTATAAACCTCAAGTGTCTTCTTTGGCTGTGGCATAATGAGTCTTTTCATAATTGTCTAATTTATTTGTGATTTTGACAAGCATACTGTGTTTGTTTACCAACATCCTTGTGGAGAAGGCAAATCTTCATTTTCTTTCCTCCCACCCCCCAACATAAATACACCCTTTAGGGGACTTGTTGCCTCCTTTAGAATATGTTTATAGCAGACTTTGGAATACATGCTGTGACAGACTTAAAGATAGAATTCTAGAATGCCACAGTTTTTGTGAATTTGAAACTATAGTTTTAGCCTTTTCCAACTTATGTCAGTTGCTTTATGCCTAGGAAAACAGCCGTGCAAAATATAGAAGAAAACCTAATTGAGGCCATTTCATTCCATCAGTTCATCCGTATTCCTAGAGTTGGCAGAACATATGTTCACATACTTCTAACTCCCACTGCCCTTACTTTAAATATTCCAAAAGGAATAATAGAAGCTCCTTCCTTTAAACTTGAATACTGTCAGGAAGTTGGAGAGTGGAAAAATGTTCCATAGAGGAGGAAGGGAAGGAAAAGGGAGAACTTTATACTTGGAGTTAAAATCAGCAACAGATTTAAGGCTCTTTTTGAAGAGGAAGGTATTCTCTGAGGGAAAAGTGGATCTTTGTCCTCCAGCGCAGGCTAAAGTATAGCTGCAGAGGTGAGCGGGGGAGAAATCATCAAGTAAAAAGTCAGAGGAAGGAAAGAAAAATAGTGGTGGTAAGCGATCAGGAGTTCTAAGTTAGCTATTTGTCTACCTGATGATAACAGTGGAGAGGTTTGCTGTCTTTCTGAGACAAGTATCCAAAACATAGCACAGAACCTTCCAAATCTTGTCAAAATGGATGACCACTATGCCTTTGTTGTAATTCTGTAGTGATTATGCTGTTTGGGTACAAATAACACAATGAGAAGGAACCTAGAAAATAGTATTAAAGATTACAAAACCACGTGCTAAACATGGGCATGTTTTCCTCATTATTCCCCATCAGAAGCAACATATACAGAAAAGAAAAATTGATCTGGAAAGTTAGCAGCTCAGTAAGAAGGTGGTATCTGAGAATGGGATTTGGATTTTTGGATCATGGCTTAAAATAAAGGGATGGCTGACTACTGGTCAGGGATAGAACGTTCCTGACAAAGGCTGGTAACAATTTATCAGGTGTCATACAAATCTAATCCAAAGGGCTTTAAATTAAAAACAACAGGAGGAGTAGTAAGTCCTTACCAGAGAGAAGCTACAGAGGAGAATCAAAAAGCAGTTGACATGCCTAGAAGTTCACAGTAGACAGAAATCCAAAGAAAAGGCCAGTAGTAAGATCTATAGCTGCAAATGAAAGGGGTGTGCTAGAGCTAGCTGGAACTGGCTTTCAAGACAGTTGTTACATTTTCACTGTGAGCATTTAGGTATAAATCAGGTCTTAGTTTATAGTTTTATCGATTACCTAGACTTAAGGACACAAGGAAATGTTAATTATCCAGGTTAAACTGAAAAGCTTGTTGGGGTACATTTTCTTTTCCAGAGAGCCAGTTGTTAAACATTTACCAGCACACTTCTGACAATGCCCACAGTTTAGGCAGCAAGCGGGAGGAAATAGAAATCTGCAGGGAGGCAACTTTGGTTCGTGTTGTGGATGGGCAAACTGAAACTTTAAAGAGTTATGAGAGAATCTTAGAAGTAGCTTATCTTTACTTAACAATTTTGAGCAAATGTTCTTCTTCCCCCGGGCCTCTTTGTTCTTATCTATAAAATGAGGGACTGGAACTCCCTTCTTTTAGTAGAGGTAGATGGCCACAACTTCAGAATTCTGCACGTCATCAGATGTAGTCACTGTTTGTTGTTTAACTGTTATTCTTTGTCAGATGAGAGATTTCAATTGGTGGGGGAGATAGTGTATTGAGCAATGACTAGTGAAAAAATTAAAGGCAACAACAAAAACTGAAAAGATGAGCTTGCTGAACCAAATGATCTCCAAGTTTCCTTTGACTCCTAATTGCTCTATAATAAATCATTAAGCATTTATTATGTATCTACAGTGTGCCTAGCACTGATTATTCTCTTACCTCTCAATTCCATAGACACTCAGAGCCATTTCTAATACATTTATTATGGCATTTTTAAGGTGGCTGAGCTCACAAGTCCTCTCTTATTAAATAGATTATGTGGCAACTAATACAGCCATTTTAGGGATAAAAAGGGCAGAAGTACCAAAATGTAATTACTGACACTTCATTTTTGCCTCCATTTAACCTTGGTGATTTTTTAAAAGTTGCTACTTCAAAACCATAAAATCATGTTTGGATGTTATGTGGAGTTGGTTGCTAAAATACTGCATTTTAGAAGCTTGGACCAAAAATATCCATGTCAGATAGTAGTGTGTGCTAATTCCTAAGGAATACTGAGTAATTGAAAGAAAACATGTTCTTTATAAGATTACCTGAATTTTTAGAATCAGTGTTGCTTGGTACCTTAGAGGTAATTTGCACAATCCTTCCCTGAAGCATGAATCCCTTCTGTAGCACCTAGCCCCCACTTGAGGAGTGGATTCTCCAGGAAGGGAGTAGTATTCAGTAGTTTTTCAGTCATGTCTGATTTTTCATGACTTCATTTGAGATTTTCTTGGCAGAGATACTGTAATGGCTTGCCATTTCCTTCAGCTCATTTTACAGATGAAGAAACTGGGGCAGAGTTAAGTGACTTACCCAGGGTCACACGGCTAGTAATGTTCTGAGGCTGGATTTAAACTCTGCAGGTTGTCTTCCAGACTCCAGGCCCAGTGCTCTATCCACCTAGCTGGTGCAAGTAAGGATGTACTGACTATCTTATAAGATCATTTATTCCTTTTATTTATTTTTAAAATTCTGAACTTAAGCATAGAAAATTAGCATTTCCACATACAAAATATCACAGAAGAAGAGGATTATACTAATGTATAATAAGTTTAATAACTGAAAATTTCTCATTATATATAGCTTGTTTTTCCTTTTAAGGGCATAGTAAATTCAACACATAACTTTCAAATTTATCTTATTTGTGTTTCCTTCTGTCCTTCTGCTCATTTAAAAAAAATTTCATTGACCCACTTTCCTTTTTCTTTCTTTTTTTTTTTTGACAATCTTATCTCTTTCTGCTCTTTCCCTTCCCATTAAAAAGTGGAGGGAAAACCATCCTTATTACAAATAGATACAGTGGAGCAGAATATCCCCATGTTGACTATGTCTGAAAAAGCACATTTCATTCTGTACCTTGAGTTCATCCATCTCTCTACCAAGAGGTCGAAATCAGGCTTAATCTTTGGTCCTCTGTAATCATGCATTTTTAATCAAAGTTCTTAAGTCTTTCAAATTTGTGCTTCTTTCCAGTGTTGTCATTATTACCTAAATTGTGCTCCCTTAACTCAGTATCAGATCATTCAGGTCACCCCAGGTTTGTTTGAATGTCTTCCTTTTATCATTTCTTACAGCCTAGTAATATTTTGTTACATTTATATACCATAATTTTTTTGGCCACTCTCCCTATAGATTCCAATTCTTCGCCCCCTCCCCTCTTTTATTTTTAACAAAAATAATTGCTATAAATATTTTTGTTCCTATGGGTTCTATTCCTCTTTCTTCAGTCTCTTTGGATGATCTCTTTGCCCTGAGAAGTATCACAAGATCAAAGAATATACACAGTTTAGTGACTTCCTAGATATAATTTCAAATTGCTTTCCAGGAAGGCAGAACTGATTCATCGCTCTGTAGTGTATTAGTAGCCATGTTTTCCCTTAGCTCCTCCAACAATTGTCATCTTCCTTTTTTTCTCCTCTTTGCCAATCTGATGAATGTGAGGTGGAACTTGAGAGTTGTTTTAATATGCATCTGTCTAATTATTAGTTCTTTGTAGCACTTTTTCATATGGTTATTGATAGATTGGATTTCTTCCATTTGAGAACTGACTTTTCATATCCTTTTATCATTTATTTACTGATGAATGATTCTAAAGGCCATTCATTCTATGGTTTGAAAGTACTATTAATTGTTAAGAAGGGTGATCCTTTTTGGATCTGGAGTTTATGGCCATGTTTAGAGGGAGCCATTGGTTTCCCTGTATTTCTTTAATTCATTAAGTTGAAACTTGCCCACTCTTAATTACATCCTCTTGGTCCTAATTCTTGATCCAAGCTGAATAAGTCTACTTGACAGCCCTTCACATGTTTGAAGATTATTTTACTCTTCAGTTTTTCCCTTTCCAGGCTCAATATCCCTAGTTCCTTCAGCTGCTCCTATATGACATGTATTTGACTCCCTTAGTTTACCAGTGTTTATTTTAAAATAAGGTTTGCTGAGCTGCATACAATATTTTTAATGCGGTTTGATTAATCCAGTTTATGTTGGAGGGATTTCTTCCCTTGTTCTGGATGTTGTACTTCTAATAATAGAACTGAAGATTGTAATAGACTGTGACTCATCACACTTTGGGCCCACATTGCATTCTTAGTCTCCTGAAACTTCTGTCTTTTCACATAAGCCTAAGTGTAAAACTTCACAATTATCTCAATGCAGTTTCATATTAAATATCCAATATTAGTTTTGCTCTCAGTCTAGTTCAAAAACTAATCTCTCTATGCAAAATTATCCGGCTGACTTTATTTTCTAACAGTTTTCCCTCATTTTTCAAGGTGCAGTGGTTGATTGGTCAGGCCAAGGATTACAGAAATTGGGTCCAAATTTGTCCTGTGATGCTGATACACATACTTTGATTCTTGATAAAAATCAGATTATAAAACTGGAAAATCTTGAGAAGTGCCGAAGACTAATACAGGTCAGTATTATGCGCTACTTGAGAAAATGGTTGATTTAGGAACTTATTGCCCTGGAAAACTACAGGCATTAAAAAAGCAAGACCAGCTTGTTTTTATGATGAAAACATCCATGCCAACTTTATACCAGTCTGTAAATAATTATTAAAGTGATTCAAATTTCTATTAAAGTGAAAGTAATTATATTGATAATATATTACATTGATATGATAAAATATTAAATAAATTAAATATTAATATAACAATATAATTACATTGACAATATATTGATATTATACTATATTCCCAAGGTACCCCCATTCTGAGTATATGGTTAAAAGCTTGCTCTTTTATGATGAAAATTTTCTTGGCCTGTGTAACAAATTGTTCCATTTTGTTCTGCATCTTGTTTACAGATTCTCCATTTTTTAATTTGTTTTGCTTGGAAATGAAAAAACACAATGTATACTATATAATGTTTAGAAAATACTGAAAAGGTCTTTAAAACATATGAACAGAAAGAACTAAACAAATGTAAGATTTGAATTGTGCATAACTGTCAAAAGGAGATTTTTTTTTCTTTTTGTTTTAAAGTCAGCCTGAAGTTTGTACGTATCATTGCTGAGAATAATTTGTTTTTCCTGGTCATTACACAGTTGTCAGTTGCGAATAATCGACTGGTTCGGATGATGGGTGTGGCCAAACTGACCCAGCTCCGAGTGCTGAACCTGCCTCATAATAGTATTGGCTATGTGGAGGGGCTAAAGGAGCTAGTACAATTGGAATGGCTGAATTTGGCAGGAAATAATCTGAAGGTAAACAGTTTTTAAAAAGTAGAGACTAGAAAAGTAGGAGCCTTTGAAAAAATTATTTTAGATGTCATTTGAGTGGAAGTAAACAAGCTACCTTTTCCTTTCTTTATTGTGTATGTCATATCTCAGGTACTCAAATACGTAGGTTCTTAAAAAACACAATGAAAATACATAAAGTGATACATTAAAATCAAACCTGTCCGAGGAAGGATTTGTCTATAGTAAAACAAGACATCTTAGTGGAATGATTTGTTACCATTAAAATCAAACTTCCCAAGGATTTATAAATTAGTTTCAGATAGAGATACCTTAAGGCTTATACAACATAGTGTGGGGCAAGCCCTGGAGAAGGAGGCCAGGGACCAGAGTTTTAGTGCTGCTTCTTTTGCCAGCCAACTAGGCTGAGTCATTTCATTTCTCTGGGACTTAGTTTTCTCATCTGTAAAGTGAGGGGGTTGGCCTAAGACTCCTAGCTTTTTTTTTCTCTTTTTTAATTTAATATTTTATTTTTACTCTCAATTACATGTAAATACAATTTTTAACATTCGTTATATAAAATTTTTGAGTTCCAGATTCTCTCCCTCTCTTCCCTCTTCCCCCCTCATTGAGAAGGCAAGCCATTTGATACAGGTTATACGTGTGCAGTGATACAAAACATATTTCCATGATGAGACTTTCAGTTCTGAGATTTTCTAAAAACCTTGTTAAATGTGCCACAATGTGGGAGTCCATTGTTCAGTCTCTCTCTCTCTCTCTGTCTCTCTCTCTCTCTCTCTGTCTCTCTTTTAACTGGACTTGTGGTTTCAGCTCATGGTGAGAATCTTCCTCTATTCAAGTAGGTCAGTGCTTTCTCTGTAAATTATAGACTTTAAATATTTTTTGAAAATTTATTCCAAACTTAACAAATACCAAAAAAGTTAGCATTTCCAAATACTGCCTCTCATAGTGTTAAAGAGTTGTCTGGAGTGTCAAGAAATTAAGAGATTTGCCCAGGGTCACTGTAGCACAATGTGTCAGAGGTGGTACTTGAACCTAGGGCTTCCAGCTTCCAAGGACAACTCCATAGCCACTGCATTGGCATGATCCCTTTGATTCTTCCCCAGAGTCCCTTTTGCCAGGTTCTATCTACCTTGCTTCCAGTAATTATGGAAGGAATCAGGAGAGGAGACTTCTAGTAGTTGTAAACTAAAGAAATGTTTTGTTCTATGGGGCTCATGCATAAATTAATATAATTAATGTTTTTCTTATCTTAGGCTATAGACCAGATCAGTAACTGCACAGCTCTACAACACCTTGATTTATCAGACAATAACATATCCCAAATAGGTGATATTTCTAAACTGATAGCTCTGAAGGTAAGTGTACCCTCTGACCTCATGGCTTCTTTGAGATTTGAAGGCACTATGTTGAGAATTCATGATTTGATCAGTATAAAACCATTCTTCTTTATGAGAAGAAAAGACTATGTTAAAATTAGGATTTCCATGATTCCTTGAAAAATTGTTTCTTTCCTCTTCTTTCTATGTTCCCTTCTAGTTCTCTTCACCATTCCCTGAGTATTGGAATTGTATCTGAAACTAATGTCCAGGCCTGATCTTTTTTTTTTCTTTTCTAAATGCAACATTTTTAAAGAGGATATCTTATTTTTTTTTACAATTACATGTGAAGACAAATTTTAACATTCATTTTTTAAAAATTTCTAGTTCTCAATTTTCTCCCTTCCTCTCACCTCCCTCCTCTCTAAGATGGTAAGTGATTTGATACACATCATATATGTGCAATCACGTGAAATATATTTTCATATTAGTCATATTGTGAAAGAAGAAACAGATCAAAAGAAAAAAACCCATAAAAAAATAAAGTGAAAGTGGTGTGCTTAGAACTGCATTTGGACTCCGTCAGTTCCTTCTCTGGATGTGAATAGCATTTTTCTTCATGAGTCATTTAGAATTGTCTTGGATCATTGTATTGCTGATCATTGCTAAGTCATTCATAGTTGATCATTGTACAGTGTTGCTGTTACTGTGTACAATGTGCTTCTGGTTTTTAGGCCTTATCTTACAGGATAAAAAGTTGACAATCTTAATTAAGGATAATCTTCATCTCTTGTCTGTACATGATGGCATTTCCTTCTCTTGAGCCAATAAAGGTTATTGGCCTCTAGAATACAATATGAAACCCTTGATTTGACTGAATTTCTACAGCAGTGATTTCCAAATCTAGTTTTGCAACGCTCTCGGATCTCTGCAATCATCTTAATGTTGTGAAATTCGTTTCAAAACCCAAAATTTTAAAGATAAGATTAATTTTTACTTTCTTTACTTTTAAAGATAAACATATGCCCTTTGGGACTTTTATGGAATGGAAAGTAATTGGAAATCAAATAACAGTTGGAAATCATTGCTTTTTAGAGGCTATCTCTAAGATAGTTTTTTCCATCTTTATGCATTATTTGGATCATTAGTAGCTGGTGGTCATTCTACCTTGAAGTCAATAATATTAGCTCAATTATTCCACCTTTCTTAGTAGAAATCATCTTTATTAGTAATTATCATGAAAGATTTGAGGTAGTCAGATTTTTTAGATAATAGATGAAAAGAGAGTCTAATAAATAAACTGAGGACAATTAAAATAGCTTTTTTTTAAAAAAGAGGTTTTGTTGACATATTGTCGGAACTCCAGAAATTCAGGCTTTTTTTTCTAATTTCTGTTGATTTGAGATCAATTGATTCCCATCATCTCAACTTTAGGAATTACTTTCTGCTTCCTTCATGTATTCTATTGATCATGTATTTCGATTTAAAAAGAAAATGACTAAAGTTGCCAAGTAATATATTTAAAGAGAAATTTTACTTTACCTATGATTTCTCTAATGCATTTGTTTTTCTGTTTTGATTTGAAATAAAGGTATATCACTAAGATGTAATTATAAATCTCATAGCATGTCACTAACTGGTTGAGTGACCCTGGGCAAGTTATTGATTCTGGGCAAGTCCTGGGCCTCAGTTTTCTCCTCTGTAAAATGATGGGGTTGGACTAACTATTTAAGGTTCTTTCTAGATCTAACATTTTATAACTCTGTGCTTTGTACAGCATTATCTCTGCATCAAATTTAGACAATATTGCAACACTGCTAAAGTAGATTTTCTTTTGCACTGTTTTACTTGGTATCTATTGTTTGGTCTTGCTTTAAAGACTCTCCTGCTACACGGAAATATCATCACCTCTCTTAGAATGGCTCCAGCTTGTCTACCTCGAAGCCTTGCTATCCTTTCACTGGCAGAGAATGAAATACGAGACCTAAACGAGGTACTCATTTGATAACCATTTATATGAAGGAGATAGCTTAAAAAAGATCCAGTAGAGAGGGTGGGATGGGATCATAAGATTGTTTCATATTTTCAGCACCTTGGAGGAATTTAAAAATCATTTTTACTTCTTGTATGTGATTTCATTCTTCTTTCTTTTCCTTCCCATCCCCGCTTTATCCCAATATATCACTGTAGGATTGAACTTCGTTCACTTTAATACGTTAAGCCCATAATAATCCATGTGCGACCATCTGGGTAACAGAAGTTTGACACCATGAGTATACCTTTCCCTCAGTTACCATAGATGGTTTTTCAAATATGCTGGGTTTTTTTGTGTCAGGGAAGCTGATAGATGATACTTTTCTAAGGGATAATTGAAGTCCAAGTACAGCAAGGACAGATGGCCATATTGTTGCTGATTTTTTTAAAGTTAACAGATAGAGCAGAGGGTGGCCTATTTTCCGGACAATAGAGAAATTGTCGCCTTCTCCAGTTTTGTTAAGATGTGAATCATCAGAAATGCAGTGCTTGACACTAAGTAGTTCTTTGGTTTCAACAAAAATCTCCTTTGTTCCAGATTTCTTTCTTGGCATCCCTTTCTGAGTTGGAACAGTTGTCAATCATGAACAATCCCTGTGTGATGGCCACACCTTCCATTCCAGGCTTTGACTATCGGCCATACATTGTCAGCTGGTGCTTAAACCTCAAAGTCCTAGATGGATATGTGATTTCTCAAAAGGAAAGGTGAATATAACCTCTTTAGCATCACACATCATAAAAATCAATAAAAAGTCTTTTTATTCCTAGCTAACAGGAAACGGATAAATTATGCAATTCTTAAAATACACACTGTGAAAAGAAAGTCACTGCAAAGTCATTTAGGTACTATTTTTGGTTCTCTCTTAGTGGTGTTTTTCCTGTACTTTTGATAACTAAGTCACACAGGTCTGTGTCCTAAATGTGTTATAGCAAATTCTATACTGTAGAGGGTCTTGTTATTATAAAAGATTCAATATATTTAACATATACAGGCTTTGAGTACAGTTTTAAATTCTAGGCACAGAATGTAGCTATTTTTTTCCTTATATTTTCTAGTTCCCGAAGAAATCAGAATTCTGCCGTCCCTTTTTGTTTCTCAGCACGGTACGCTCTGTGAATGTGAATGAGCAGAGTATTTTGTGAGGATGTATAGATGAATTTAGTTTTAATCTAGTCTTGGTTAAATATAGATTTTTTTTTTTGAGTGAGGCATTAAGGGTAGACTTTTATGGTCAAGCAAAAAAAAATTTAGAGAATAGTGAAAGCTCTCTACTAAATCAATATTTTTTGGAACCACAGAAAAAATATTCCTAGGGCTTTTTCTTTGGCAGTATAGTGATGTCTCTGCAGAATCATGATGGCTATAGCCTGTGATGAAAGTTAAACTGGACAGAGACCTTGAAAACTGGAATGATTTTAATCCTTTTTCTGCCTCAGCTGTTTTTAGGGAGCAGGATTCTTTGGTGATAAGATATGGAACTTCATCTTCACATTCAGGTGTTGAATTTGTTTAAAGAAAATAGGCACATGCCTGTAATCCCAGCTACCAGGGAGGCTGAAGCTTGTGGATCTTTGGAGCTCAGGAGATTTGAGCCACAGTAGGCTATGCAAATTGGGGATTCACAGTTTGGCATCAGTATAGTGAACCTCTAGGAGCAGGGCCCCACCTAGTTGCTTGTGGAGGGGCAAACCTGTTCAGGTTGGAAACAGAGTCAGGTCCATGAGTACTCCCAGCAAATTCTAGCCTGAGTGAGATGGAGAGATGAAATTAAAAAAAAAAAAGAGTTAAAAGAAAAAGGAAACAGGACTCCCAAACTCCTTGTGTTTTTTTCCTTAATTGTTTTAGAATTGGCATCCTTTTTTTAAAAATAGTTTTGTTAACTTGAACATCAAATCACATTTCAGGATTTTTTTTCCTTCCGTTCATTTCAACAACATTTTCCCATTTTATGTGGCAGAAGTATGTAAATAATCCTTATAGTATATAAAAGAGTACTAGATATAGAAGACAGTTTCTCTCTGGATTTTCAGATTTCTTAATCCACAGATGTACTTTGCATAATTTCATCAACAGATTCCACAAAAACAAGGCATTACCTGGAGGCAATGCTATAGAAATAGAGCTGAGCAGCCTAGAATTCCCAGTGGAATGCCAGAATTGTCCAGGTGGTCTCAGGCAGAGATTGCCGCGGCCATTAGAATTAGAGACAGGACTGAGCTAGTAGGAAGGGGGAATTGGAATGGGGGCTGAGCTGGACTACTTGGCTTGATGTTATTACAAGTGGGAGTGGGAGCATTAAGGTGGCATTGGTGTATTTGATGTGCATTTGATATTAAAAAAGATATTAGCATTGTGGTATAGTTCTAAAGAGAAACAATATAAAACCTGGGAATATTTAGTGTAACATTTCTATCTGATACAAGTAGAGCATAGCATTTGTGACTTTGTTTTGGATGGGGGAAGGCAGGGCAATTGGGGTTAACTGACTTGGTCAAGGTCACACAGCTAGTAAACTGATGAAGTGTCTGAGGCTGGCTTTGAACTCAGGTCCTCCTGACTCCAGGGCTGGTGCTCTACTCACTGCGCCACCTAGCTGCCCTTTTGTGACTTTCAATCTGTAGTTATTACTATCTTAACTGCAGCAAAAAGACTTCAGTTCAGGACCTCCCTCAAATACTCATTAGCTGTGTGACCCTGGGCAAGTCAATTAACCTCTATGTGCTTTAATTTCCTCAACTGTAAAATGGTGATACCACCTCCCAGGGCTAATGAGATAATAATGTAAAGCTCTTAGCAAAGTACCTGGCACAAAGTAAGCACGATGTGAATGTTAGCTTTTTATTACTTAACCTCTGTGTCTCAGTTTCCTTAACTGCAAAACGGAGATAACACCTACCTCACTGAGTTGTTGGCGGATCAAATGATATATAGTATTTGTACAGCACTGAGCACAGTGCCTGGCAAACAATAGGTGTTTAAAACATGCACATTTCCTCCATCTTCCTCCCTTCCTCAAAACCTCAGCTGGTGATTAGCTCCCCAGGGCACTCCACAGAAGCCTTGGTAACCTGTATTGCAATGGAAGTACAGTACTATTGAGCCTAACCATCATGTTTAAATGTGTTTCTATGGGAAAATGTGGTTAGTGTTCCAGCTTGTTACCTTGACAGTAGAAGTTGAGGACTTCCCCTCTCTCCATTCACCACAAACCTTGTGCTGGCAATAGGGATATCCCTAACGCCAAGCCTAGATCAAGGGCTCCAACAAAACCAGGAGTAGGTAAGGGAGAGAGGTACCAAAGGATTAGGGGTGAGAAATTGGTAGAGGGCAATAGTGTTCTGGAATAAGAAATTAAATGGGGAGTAGTAAGGAGAGGAGGTCGAGTAGGGTTACCTTCTTGCTCTTTTTTTTGGCGTTTTCCCTCTTTTTCCTCCTTTAACTATCCCCTCCTCTCCCTGCTCCAAAAAAGGGCATGGAAAAGAAACAGTGTCTTGTCTTTTCCTCTACTTGAAAACAATTTAAAAATTCATTTCTATTTTTATTTTGAACTTCATGAACGCCAAATAGAACAGGCATTTGCATCTATGTGGTAGAAAAGAGAAAGATAATTATACGTGAAACTGCAGATGTCTCCGAGGTATAGCTTGCTTTCCTTTATAAGTATGTCATAAGATCAGCTTACAGCTATCAAAGCTGTCCTGCAGGTGTGACCTTCTTTCCAGCCTTTCTTTTGTTCTCTGTCAGTTTAAAAAAAAAAGAAAAAAGATACCTCGGTGACCCTCTTTCCTTTCTTTGTTTTTCCCTCTTTCCTTTTATTTTCCCTTCTTACTGGTTGCTTTGACCAGTGCTGGTTAGTAGAATGAGCAGCTGTGGCTGGAAGTGGTTTTCTCTCCTCCTTCCTCTCATTTTCTTTTCCTCTTCCCACAAGCATTCATTCCTCTTTTCCCTGTTCTTCTCTCTCTCTGAAATATTCCTGACAATTCTGGTAGAAAGCAGAGAGTAGAATGGATTTAGCATTGCTTAGCCAGAGTATAGGTGTCAGTAGGTAAGTGACTCATTTAAGTCTTGGACTACCTGAATTAGAAGGGCGATTTCTCCCCTTTTTAGCAGTGGATGGTACGCTAGTAATTGTTTAGTTTGTGTTTGAGGGAGTTTGATTATTAATTCAGTCTTGTTATCTTCAGTGTGTGTGGGTGAGAGAGTCCATTTTTGAAATGCCTCTTTTTTTTCCTCTACTCAGGATGTCAATAACATTCTTATGTCCATGGTACCTGAGAGTTTATGGGGGTAGGGATTTTGGAGAGCATTTAAACCAGTTGAAGCTAAAGGGGACTTTAAGGAAAATAGAACATAATTATACAAAGTCTAAGTGTTGGTACTTCCAAATAACTTTCTTTTGGGTTGGGATTCTCTTTAAGCATTTTGTACAGAACTTGGCAACGATTGCAGTATTGTTTTGAATCTATTTATATAGCTAGACAGGCCATCCATCAGTGGGTTTTTAAATTTTTTTAAGCAAGCCATCTATTTATAATTTTGAATCTGGGAGTAAAAGAAGTAATAAGGTGAATAAAATCTTCAAGCCATTTTCCTGGTCTACACTGGAGCCTGGGAATGAGTATTTGATTTTTTATGCACTCAGTTTAAATCGTATTGCCAAGAACATACAGATTCTTATAAAAATGCTCACCACCTGTATGGTGTTAGTAGGTCTAATTCCAGTGTATAGTGAAAGTGTTCCCAGTACACTGTCTAGCATATAATAGATATTTAATAAATGCTTGTTGATTGATGCCTACAACTCTCCACCGTTACAAAAAAATTCAGTAGTTCTTTAGTGTTCATTATATTTCTTTAATAGATTCAGGTGGTCAGAATGTTGACTACGTGGTTATACCTGAGACACTTTGAATAGTGGAATGTCTCAGAATTGCTGATATTGATGCTTGGCTTGAGACTTTAAGCATAAACAAGAGTAAGTGATTTCTATTGAGTTCACCAGAACCTGACTGTTATTTGGAACTCTTTCTACACATTAGAGACCAATAGCAACTATCCCCTAAGTAGACTTTATGTTCCTGAGTGTGAAATATATTGAGAGCAAAACTGTAGAGAACAGTGATACTTTTTAAAAGGAATAGAAATGGCGTATTTGTCATGAGTTGTCTCTCTTAACAAATTCGATATATGTTAGACAATCTGTATGCAGAGAGCACTGCTGTGCAGGTTCTAAGGCCATAGGACGCTTGTCTTAGACATGGTTTCTGCACTGGGGGAGCTTGCAGTAAGGAGAAGACATGAACATTGGTAAATACTTCACATACTTAAGTGGATCTGGGATCTCATCAATTCCTTTTGTTCTTTGGTTCCACTTACCATCCCTGTGACTTCCCAAACCAAAACACCCGTCTGTAGCCACCATTCCCCTCTACCTCTTGTCTGCCTCTATTAGAATGTAAGATCATTGAGGGTAGGGTCTGTCTACCTTTTGTATTTGTATTTATCACTTAGTACAGTGACAGGCATGAGATAAGTCTTTTAATAAATGCTCATTTATTCAGTGATGCATATCACAACCCATCTGAGCTTGACCATCTTGTATGGTGCTTGTCCATGTCCTCCCCTGCAGTTCTGCCAGGACACCTGCCCTGTGTCTCATTCACTTTCTCCTCATATTGCCAGAAGGCCATTGGAGCACATGGGCATCCCATTGTCTTTCCCTTTCCTGTTCCCCAGTGGTCAGCCAGTCTTCTTGTATGAACATACATTTCCTCGACAGCTTCCTTTACTGAGGTTCCTCTTTTTAGCTTTGTACTTATTGTGCATTGCAGCCTGATCACATCCATCTTGTGCTCCTCCATCGTCCTCTTAGTGATACACATTTTTGATTCTTTGTGGATGGTAATATTCTATGATTTACGACCCCATTAGAATATCGTTGAGTCCTGGATCTGGAGTTGGAGAGGACTTGAGAAGGTAACTAGTCCAACCCTCTTATTTTACTGATGAGGAAGCTGAGGCTCAGGGAGGTTAAATGACTTACTTGAAGTCACGTAAGGTCATCAGAAATGGGATTTGAATCCAGGCCCTTGGATCCCAGAATCAGGGCTCATTCTAATGTACAGTACTGTGTTTCCTTTCTGTCTTAAAAAGTTGAATCTTGGTTTCTGGGAAAAAATTTAGAATTATTAAAGGAGCTTTGCAGTTTTCTGAAGGTAAACCAGTCTTTCCCAGAATTGTAAAACACAATGTATGGTAAGATGAGGTTTTCCTCATTGTGATGCTGATCCTATAGGTACATAAATGATTCACTTAGATCCTATAATTGCCCTATTTTATGAAGACAGAGAAAACTTTTTCATGCTCGTCTTGACAGTTAACTAGACCAGAACTTAGATGGTCACCTCAGTTTAGTATATGTCAGCCACATAGCCAAGAACCAATTTTTCCATTCTGGCATGAAGACAAGTCACGGTGAACTAAGTTGACTATATTTTATGTCCTAGAGACCAATATATTTGTAGTTGTGTATATTAGGAGTCTTAAGAAGTTAGGAAAATTATCTTTTTCCCTATACCCGTGGCAGAGCCTCTAGTGGGCAGGTAGTATGTGTATCGGTGGCAATGTGGACATAAATTGTGCATTTTAAAAGGCTCAAGGGGACTCACATCTTTGTAATATTTTTCAGAATGAGAATAGATTTTTGCGTCAAAATGATTGAACTCCATCTTTGTTTTGGTGCAGTTGCCACAAAAATACTCCCAAATTTGTAGTCGACGTTAATGCTGTTCAGCAATTAGAAATGCGGTTTCAAATGTAATTAGTAAGGAGAGCAAACCAGGTAGGCTAGTTTTTAAGACTCTTTGTGAATTTTGTGAACGAAGAAAAGAAGATCACTGAGACTTTTATTAACAGTTAGTATATGTGATCTCTAAGTACATGAGCAAAAGACTCCAAGAGCCAGAGTTGTCCTCAGGCTTTATCCATGGTCTGGACATTTGATCATTCTGTAGTACTGCTGCATTGGTGCAAGCATGTCTTGAGATCATAAGATGAGGATGAGGCTTGAAGAGAAGGTCAGCAATCGCAAAATTCTTTACACTGGCCCATGCCATCCTAGCCTGCTCTTCATTATCTTTTCAGTTTGAAGGCCGAGTGGCTTTACAGTCAAGGCAAAGGAAGATCGTATCGACCTGGCCAACACATTCAGCTGGTCCAGTATCTGGCAACCGTTTGTCCTCTTACTTCTACTCTGGGCCTTCAAACTGCAGAGGATGCCAAACTGGAGAAGATACTGAGCAAACAGAGGTGAGCATGTCAAATGTGTAGGCACTGATAGATTCCAAAGGAAAAAGCATTCGCAGTTCAGCCATATGGCGTGAGTAGTTCTAATTCCAGCATATGGTGAAAGTGTTCCCAGCACAGTGTCTAACACATAATGGGTGTTTAATAAATGCTTGTTGACTGATGCCCGCACCAAGTGCTGCACCTTCCATTACTGAGCACTCAGAACTCCTTGTTACTGTTGGGTTACAGAAGCGGAGACACCATAGTATGGGTCCAGCCACAAAACTTAGGGCTCCATTGCCTTTCATTGCCGATGGGGAAGAGGTCCAGTTAGGCAGAGAGTGAAAGGAAGCTACATACACACGTACACACTTGTAAATGCATAGGTACAGTGTGTATGTGTGTATATATCAATATATACTTATAGTGTTGTTTACCCAATTAATGTTTCCAAATGTGGAGTTAAATGCTTGTTTATGAAGACAACAGAAAACATTTAGTCATATTGTATGTAGAGGTTAGATTGTTGCTGGGTAAAGCTTTAAAGGGTTTTGTGTATCTAAGTGCCATGTGGAGAATCATTTCTAACCTTTATTTTTTAGTTCTCTAAGACAAGGCTTTGAAATATGGGAGGTGGTGGGGTTGGGAAGCTACCTGATCTGAAACAATGAGCTGCCACATGATGTAAACTGTAATTTAAAATTGATATGGTATTGGTTTTTAGGCTTCACCAGAGGCAATTGATGTGCCAAAACCAAAATGAAGAATCTTCATCTACAACTGCTAGTGAAACGGAGGTAGCCATTGCACCTGAGCCCTCGGATCCACCTCCAGGGAGCCAAATAGTCCTGGAAAGTGGTAGGATTCCCGTGTGCTTCTGTGAAGGGTGCCCATGTGTGCATGCATACACATAATACATGTACATATGTTTTAGTTTCTATTAGGGTTTTGGTTTTAAAATATAGATCAAGCTTTTCTATTTTTAAATTCTTCTAAAATTTTTGTTGATAGCTTTCATTTTTATGTCACCTTGATTTCCAAAACCATCCCTCTCATTCCCTTCGCCCAGCAAACTGTCCCTTGTAATAAAGTATAAGAAAGTGAGGGAAAAAATATCAATTCAACGAAACTAATCAATTTTTCTGGAGGGCCCGCAGGAGAACAGGCACATTAGTGAATTATTGATGGAGTTATGCTTTAGTCTGGCCATTCTGGAAGGCAATTTGGAGCTATGTTCCAAAAGTTACTAAACTGCATAGCCCTTAACCCAGCGATACCATTATTAGGCCTATACCTCAAAGAGGTCAAAGAAAGGGAAGCACTCATGGGTACAAAAGTATTTATTGCAGCCCTTTTTGTTGTTGTTGTTGTTGTTGCCAAAAAAGTGAAATGACAATAAGCAGCTGCTCATCAGTTGGAGAATAGCGAACAAATGATGGCATGTGAATATGAATGTACTGCTGTGCCGTAAGAAGTGATAAAAGGGACCATTTCGATGAAACCTGAGAAAATTTGTATGAACTGATGTGCAATGAAGTGAGCAGAACAAGAAGAACAATTTATACAATTCACAACACTGAACAAACAAATTTGAAAGCCTTAAGGCTTCTGACTAATGCAATGATTGACCATGATTGGAGAGGACCAGTGTTGAAGCATACCACTCACTTCTTGATAGAGAAATAATGGATGGACTCAGACTGCAGAATGAGACATATATTTCTTGCACACGACAAATGTTGGACTCTGTTTTTCTTTTTTTTTGGCAGGGCAGTTGGGGTTAACTGACTTGCCCAAGGTCACACAACTAGTACATGTGTCAAGTGTCTGAGGCCGGATTTGAACTCAGATCCTCCCAACTCCAGGGCCGGTGCTCTACTCGCTGTGCCGCCTGGCTGCCCCTGGAATCTGTTTTTCTTGCCAGGCATATTTGTTACATACTTCTTACAGCTGTAGGAGTCCATGAACATGGCCAACTTTCCACAATCTTTCCAACTTGGGCTATTTTCTTTTTTTTAATTTTTGTTAATTTTCTGGGTATAAGTTGAAATCTTAGAGTGCTTTTGATTTTTAGTTTACTTATTGGTGATTGGGAATGATTATACTTCTGGTTGATTATTTTTTGCAATTCTTTTGAGAACTGTTCTTTTGGTTTAAATTATTTAAAATTTTTTTATAGCATCATTATTTTGGAATAAGAAAATACCACCCTGTTTATATAGGCTGATGGCTCTTATTAAGAACTATGAGGTCACTGGATTTTTAGAAAACATTATGGTTTGGGGAATCACTGTTACTTGATTGCTTGCTTTTTTTTTTTTAGATACTTGATGTTAATGCAGAATTTGTAGGAAAAATGGACCATTCGTATTCTTAGTAATTCAGATAAAACTATTTTTGTGTCTTCTAGAACCTGTCATTCAAGTAAATTCTTGGGTTGGGGCAAGTGTCCATGAGGATCACTTATATGCTGTTAAGAGTAACCTGGCAGCCTCAGTACAGACTGCAAGGTTTTCTCGAAATGACCTACACCTAGAAGACATACAGACAGATGAAGACAAGCTGAACTGTAGTCTTCTCTCTTCTGAGTCTACTTTTATGCCTGTTGCCTCGGGATTATCCCCAGTATCCCCTACTATTGAACTGAGATTACATGGTATAAACTTGGACCTGGAAGATGATGGCACTGTGATTGAATCTCTGAAAGAAATGAAAAACCAGGATGTGGACAAGGAAGTAGAAAAAGCTTTGTGGGTTTCAAAAGAGAGTTCTGTTAAACCAGCAAATGGTGAGGGAAACCCAGAGACCAGTGACAGAGATGGAATATTCCTGTGCCCTGAGCTGGCCACAGCAAGTGATGTCTCAAGAGATGGTGCTAGTCACCCCCCCACAGCCTTTCCTGGGACAGGTGAATTCAGGCTTTCCAGTGCACAGCTTGTTAATGAAGGCACCTTGTCTCAAATCATTTCAGAAAAAGTTCCCTGCAGGCTTTTCCCTGAGGGAACTGTTGCTTTGGACAAAGATTCCACCATACTTCGAAGAATGAATGATGCAGCCACCAAGCTCCAGGCCTGCTGGAGGGGATTTTACATCAGGAACTACCATCCTCGAGCCAAAGAAGTGCGCTATGAAATACGGCTGAGGAGAATGCAAGAGCACATTGTTTGCTTAACAGATGAAATGAGGAGGTGGGTTGGAAGTTCTATTTCTGGCGGCACCCAGTTTGTGAATAGAGGTCTTATTTTGTCTTGGAAGATTGAGTAATCGCTCTGTATCTGGAATACAGGTTAAACTTACTGTGCACAACTTATTGTGCACAACAGGATTTCCTTTTTGGAAATGTACACTTAGGTCTTCCTCTGATGCCTCTTTGTGGTATGGAGATAATCTGGGCTCTTGAGGGCTCTGTCACTGGAATGTATGTTTTGTCAGGCCCTACCATGCTGGAAAGGCTTTGAATGTGGTCTAGCCCCGGATTGTGTGTCTGTTGACCGAAGCAAGCCTGCATAAGTCTGAACAAGCTCATTACCAGTTTGGCTACAGGGTAATAAATTTCTTAGCGAGAGCAACTCGTGAAGGCCTGTTACTGAGGCATGGTAGTAGGGCTTGTGATCTGTGGCAAAAGAGAGTGAAATTTCACATGAGTGAAATTACATATCCATGAAAATTAATGTTTCTGGACATGCAAAAGAAGAGTAAGGGCAAGAAAAGACTATTTCAAAGGAGTCAGAGTCAGTCGTTCACTAAGCATTTATTAAGTGCCTACTATGTGCCAGGCACTTGGCAAGTGCTGTGGACAGAGTGACTGACATGAATTTGTTCTTGTACTCAAGGAGCTTGCGTTTTTTTAGATTCTGGATGAAGAGATGGAAATAAAATCAGTACGTAGCATAAGGCTTACAGACAGTAAGTCCAGAAACAGCAGAAAGCCAGAAGATGCTATAATTTTTCAGAAAATAAATATGATTATTGTTTAGATTGGCTTCTGTAATGATTCTAACAATAATAATATCACATTTTAATAGACTCTTAAAGTTTGCAGAGTCCCTTCTTAAGTTCATAGCTCACATGGTTCATTTACTTAATCAAATAAAACAGTTAAAATTTCACAGGTTTGTGTTGAATAATAATGTCATTTATTAAGGCTTCCTAACTTAAAATGTAAATGCATCGACTCCTTTGTGATTAAAGAATTCATTGGGTATATTACAGTCACCTGGGGGCGTGGATGAACAATACCAAAATAAATATTAAAAGGGCAGATTCACTTTATTGGGTATGTTAAAGTTTCTAACATATACCTATTTATTTTCATTAATGTTCAGTTGGGAAACCTGTTAAGTGACCTTTCATTAACTTTATTCTCTTTAAAAAAAACTGTTAGGGATTCATTTTGCTTAGACACATCATTCGGTTCCCACAAAACAACCCCTGATTCTTTCCCTGTGTGAAAGACAGTTCACTTTTCATTAACTTTAAAGAGGTTAAATTTAAAACTCTCTGTCTATCTGTCTGTCTATCTATCTACTATCTATCTATCATTCTTTAGCATCCATTAGTTGGGACAGAATAATATTGAATTACTATTTTATAATCAGTTTCTCACAGGCATTGTTAAAATTATTTAGTACTTTGTTTTATGCATGGAATTTCAGGCTGTTAACTGTTACTGTAATTGTGTTACTGTTCTACACAGTGAATGCTATATAGAAGTGAGTAAGATTTCTATTTATTAGTTGTGATATTAATTCATATTTACTAGGAGTTCACGTGGCTATTTCGCTTCCATTTAAGGTTTTCATTTAAGATGAGATACAGAAGTAGAAAGGTCATTACTGGGCTATTAGAAAATTAATGTCTTGAAACTGTATGCATTGGCTGTGCTCATCAGAAGTTCATAGTTCTACCTTATGTCAAATAATCTGAACATTTTTAATTGTAGATTGAAAAAAGAAAGAGATGAAGAGCATATTCAAAAGCTTGTGCAAGAAGAGGCTGTCAGATTCCTTTGGAACCAGGTAAACTCATTAATATAACTCTTTGTGTAAATAAAAGATACATTTCTGGGAGAAGAAGGAGTAAGTCTGCACACCCTGGCACCTTGGCTACCCTTTGCAAAGATTAAGGATAGTAAGTGCATTGTCATTTATTTTCCTATGTGGAAGTAGCAGATTGAGTGGGTGACATTTTAGTTTTATTTTAAATGAAAAAAATTTTGTTTTCTGAGTAATATGAGAAAATGAAGATAAAATTCAAAGGAGAAGGGAAATGGCTCATAGAGTTTCTATGAAAATAGGCTGTTAGGCAGAACAGCATTACAGGGGCAAGGTTTGATTACAATTTATGAGTGACTTTTATTTCAAACTTAAGTCCCACATCCTCAGACTTTGCTGCCTTGCACTCAGGGCACTCCAAGTTGAGTGCCATTGAGCCTGTCTTTATTTCATCCTGCTCTCATTCCTCCTATTCTGTGCTCTGGGCAAAAAAACAAAAAACTTTACTTTCTATCCTCCGAATGCTTTTCTGCTTCTGGCTTTTGCTTACACTAATTCTCATCCATCCTTTTAAGTTCAAGCTATTAAGTTTGATTAATCTTCTCCATTGAAGCCTCTTAAACTACCACCACAGCCACTGCCTTTTCCTCCCCCTTGTCTGTAATGACCCAACCCTTTCAGACCTCACATGGTACTTTGTTTTACATCTTTCCAGTTCACTTAACCATGTAATCTTGTGTAGTGTCATCGTCCATGTTTGCATCTTCTCCCTCTTACTAGACTGTGAGTTTTATGAAGTACTTTATTTGAATTTTGTACCAGTACGAGTATGGTGTTATGTATATAGCAGATATTTTCCCCTTTTGGATGAATGAACATTAAAATGACATTGGTTAGGGTAGTGATTGCTTGGGACATAATGGGCACTTGATAAATGTTTGTTCACTGAGGGATTGATTGATAGGTACAATATACTTATAAGGAAAACTCGTATCATTCCTTCCATGAAATAGCAACAACCAAATTTAAGGGGTTTTTGTATGGAGTATCTAGCTACTTTGTGGGATGCTGTTTAATTTATGTTTGACCATGAGTTGAGTTTTTTAAAAAATGTACAGTTATGTGATTGTATGTCCTGAGAAATAGAGCATAAGGTGCTTTGTCAAGTGAACACACGTTGACTCATTTCCAGGAGACCATCTGAATTATTTTCTGTCCTGAAATTTTACTTTGTCAAATACTGCTTGATGATCTCTGGTTGATCGTTCAAGGCTTGGAATCTTTTTGTTATGTTATTTGTAGCAGGAAATTCACGTATAGGCTTTTTAGAATCTTCATATGGTTTGAGTCTAGTAGCCATGAACTGGGAGTTACTGAGATTTTCAGAGAATACATTTATTCTGTCATTAACATTTAGAAAACACTTCTACCTGCCTGCGTATCCAAATCATTGTTATAGTTGTATATATTGTATAGTATTTTCTGCTTTCACATTCACTGGATTTAATCTGTCATATTTAATAGCTTTGTGTCCCACTTGTAAAAGGTGTATGCTAGGTTTCACATAGGACGATAACACTAGTGACTTATTGTTCCTTTGAATTATTTTTCCACTTGGTTCATCCCTGTTCTCTTACCCAATTCCCTTTGGGACCAAGATGCTCATACCGTGGTCAAAAGTTGGAGTATATTCTGCAGTCATTAAACATGGGTCCTCAGCTGTGCTGAATTCACCACTTGGATTTCATTAATAACTGGGTTAACTGGACATTGACACTATAACTACTGGAAAAATAACTTAAGTGCATGCCCTACTGATGGTAGTTTATGTTTGTATTTTAAAGTCCATTGTGTAATTATGAGCCTCTTACTGCATAATGAAACTTCGTTCTGTGGTTTGCAGGTGAGGTCGCTACAAGATTGGCAGCAGACAGTGAACCAGCACCTTAGTTCTTCCTGGCAGTCTAGTGCTCCCGTATCCAGCACCCTGTTGTCCTCCCAGTCGTCTCCATTATTTATCTCCAGTCAGGAGCCTTCTTCAGCCAGTGCTTCTGACTGGTTTATTTCAGATGCTGAGGTTCTCCAGGAGAAAGTCATACCTGAATTCCCAGACTCTGGCTTTCACTCCTCCCTTGCAGAACAAGTTCACTTGCAGTATTCATTTGATTCTGAAAAGAGTTCCATGGGAGGGAGTGATAGTTCTTTAATGGGGAATTCCTTAGAAACAGTTAGATATTTCAAAGATACAGATACAGGGGATGCCAGTGAAGAGCATGATGAATGGAATAAAGATAGCTCTAATAATGAACAAGATAATAGTCTTCTTGAACAGTATTTAACTTCAGTTCGTCAGCTAGAAGATGCTGATGAGAGGACCAGTCTTGAGGATGGCACAGAAGATGGTGGTCTTCAAATTACTTCGGCGGCTCCAAGTTTGTGTTCCTTATCTGACTCAGCTGCTGCTGCTAATATAGCTGATAACAACGCTGCTCCTTTGCAAGATGACACCACTCAGACACCAGACACTTGTAAATCAAATGCAGAAGTTCAAGGTCATCAGTCAGAATGTGACTCTGCATTTCAGGTGCTGCCCGTTGGTATTGCTGTGTAGTGTATCTGATGCCATGGAAAACAGAAATTATTTAATTCTTCCTAATTTTCACTTGTCCTTATACTTTCAGGTATGCTTTTTTTAAAAAAAACTCCATAATTTATATAGAATTTATATTCTCATCTCTTGTTTTCCAGATTTCAAATGTCATATTGAGGCTTCATTTTGACAGCATTTTGCTAATCTTGTATATTCAAATCCTCAGCTATATGATGCAGAGCAATATTTATATTGAAAGCTATATGCACTTTATTTCTTAATAATTGAACTGTATCAAAATAGCTTTTTTTTCTGTGAAATATACTAAGGCTATGTTTTCCTCCAAAGAGAATTAAACTAAAGCATCTTCAAATTTAGGAAATTTTATCTAAATGGTTGTTGCATTATTTTAGAGAACTTCTGTTCTTTTTTGTTAATGTAGAAAATAATTATATAATACATTTTATATAAAAAGAAATCCAATGCAATGAACCAATTATGTACAGGACAGTGAACTGTTGAGAGGGGAACAAAAGCTGGCTACTTCGCCTTCTGAAGGAGCAGGAAGGTTCCAGCCTTGCTTTGTTTTTTCTCTTTTTGAGTCAGGGAAAAAACTTTGCAAGCGTATCCAATAGGACACAATGAGACTTCAGAAATTTTTCAGGTTGCCTTAAGAAACAGATCTTTAATGAATATTAAAATATCTTTAAAAGAACAGGATCTTCAACAGTGAAGTGTTTCATCCAACCCTGTAGCTCGGCTTACTTAAAGGAAGCAATAATAGAAACCCTTCTCTCAGATGGGAAAAAGCAAGCAAGCACAAAGATCATTCCATTTGTTAATAATACCACTGTATGTGTTCTTATTCTTTGATTTAAAAACATACTGGAATGAGGTTTATTTTTATTCTTAAGCACTCTTGACCTGTTTCCCTATTGTGTACATTTTTCAATATTTTAAACAATAGTTCCTACTTATATGACCCTTTACAATGCACTTTTCTCACATTAACCCCTTTTTTAATATTTTTTTTTATCCCCAGCATAGTGCCTTGCATGTAGTAGGGAGTTAGTAAGTGCTGGTTGGATTTGGAGATAGCAAAAATATTATTAAAGCTATTTTATTTTATTTTGTTTGTAAATACTTGATTAATATCACTGTCACTTCATTCTTTCTCTTTCATTCCCTAGCACAATTCTTTCCTGTAACAAATAAGTACAGCCAAATCAACACATTAGCCATATCTGAGAATGTGCTTTGTTCTGCACCCATTGCCTGCTCTTCTCTGAGAAGCTTGAAACACGCTTCACACTTAGTCCTCTGAAGTCACTACTGATCCCTACATTTATCATAATTCTGATGTCTTTCAAGTTATATTCACTTTACAGATAAACTTTTTTGTGAAATCTGTTTTTTAAAATGATGTGCCCAGGGTCACACAGCTAGTTAAGTAAGAGAGGTGTGATCCAAACCCTAGGTATCCTGACTCCAAATATTTCCTTTTTTACCATTATGTTATCCTGCTTCACCTCTATTTAAATAGGAAATATTCTCCCCCTTTTTTGAGGGGTGGGGGAGGAATTAGTACTTAGATTTGGCTGTGGATGTCAATAGATGGCCCATACACCATCACCTTTTTATTCTGCTGTTAGGTAAGGCATGTACAGACTTGAAGATATTTACTGATTGAAGAACTTGAGCTCTGCCCCCCTCCTCCTCAATCTTTGTTTTTAAGGAAATATTTCTCACAGCTTTAATAAAGTCCCACATTTTGGAGAGAAATTAGTGTTGGGAAACCATCTCTTTTACCCGTTATTCGGTTAAAAAATTCCCCAAATGTACAAAGAAAATATTTTATTTTGAAGTCATCAAAAGTAGATCTGTAAATCAAAATATGCATAACCTAAACTTTGGGGAAATGTTTTAATTGTTGGAAAGTCATCAGAAAATGTTCTAATATCTTTTAACCACAAACATGTAGAATCATGGTATCTATGGAATGTTAGAGTTGTGATTCAGTTCCATTTAACAGTTATTTTTAAAGCATTCTACTAATGTGTGTGAGGCCTAGTAGTACAAAACCAAAAATGAGACAATTCATACTCTTACTCTCAAGTTTACATTCTGTTGGGAGATTTTATGTACACAAGTAAATTAATACAAAGTATATAAAAAGTAATTTTAGGAGGAAGAGAGTACCAAACTGTGCTAGAGATTATAATTTCTAATCAGATTCCTAGAATTACAACAATTTAGAACATTAAAATAATATGAGACTTAAGTTAGAAGTTGAAGACCTATTTGTCATTCTCTGTAACTGACAGGGAATCTGTTCTTTAGTTATGTAAAATAAATACTGAAACCTAGGATACAGTTAACATTGATAATATTTATGCTGGAATTATTTTTTCTGTGTTCATGAATAAGTAGCATTCAGGTTAGGAATTCTTATGGATCTAGAATGTTTTGCCAAGGAAAATTTCCATCTGTTTTCTTTGGCTATCTAATCCTAGAGTGAACACAGTAGTGATATGTTTGTATTCGTTAGGTGGGCTTATTATATAATTTTTCTCCCCCTCTAGTTGTAACATGTCTTATTGGTCTCTCATTAAACAACAGTTGAAGGATTTTTCAGTCTTTGGATAATGCTAATTGTTTTTTGTGGATCATTTTAGATTTCTTCTTAAATGCACCCTATTTTTCTATTTTTACAATTAAGTGCCTAATTTCCTATCAGGAGTTAGACAGAGAAAAGCCACCATGTGTTGCCCTAGTGCCAATGTTCTACTTCTTATAACATTAAAATTTTCCGTAAAAGCTGCTAAAATTTCCTAGTTCAGTATTACCTAATCAGACATTAGCTTGCTCACACCTTTTTCTTTTTCCTTTGCTGAGCGCATTTGTACATTAACATTTATCCACATTATTTTCTTTCTTTTGATATGTGAATTTCATTACTCATAGCTAACCTTCAAAAGAACTTAATTTCATGAAGATTTAGCAAAATACCACATCAACTAATATTTTAATTTCTCTTTTACTTTTGCTGAAGTTTTGAAGTACGAGACTATTAAGATGTCTCTTCCTCTTCTTCTTTTGGACCTTTACAGTTCATCGTGCATGCAGTTGAGATTAAAAGTAATTTAAAGTTAGAAGGTAGGAAATGTGTGGACCAGGCTTAATATATCCCAAGGGGTTTAAAATAGTTAAAAACTAATTTTTATAAAATTTTGGGTTTCAAAGTCACAGAGTGTAATAGTAGATTGGGTTAAGAGGCCAGTATAGTTTAACAAGATTTGGTAGTTGGCAGAAAAGGATGGGTATGGGAGTTAGTTCTTTAAGTACGCTGGTCTTGTTCTAAAGTGTTTTAGTCAAGGGTTAGGGGCAATTCAACAATATTGCTTCACTTAAAATTTTTTTCTGGTCTGTAGAATTATACAGATGTAGTACATGTCCATTAGGAACAAACAGCTGAGCTTGTTGAGATTTGGTTAAAAATTCTGATATAAAAAATTTTGTACTTTACAGCAGTGAGTAGACAGAGTTTCCTTGTGTTTATTTTTCTGACTTTGAAAAGAAAACAGAGTTTTGCCATTGAAGGTAGAACGGTCATTAAAAAACAAAAACAAAATAAGAACACTGTGATTTTTTTTCTAAGAAGCATAGTTGCATTAATTATGTTTTATTAAAAAAGAATGGAAACTATGTAAAAGTTTAGCAAAGGATCTTTCTATAACATCAAGGATCTGAAATTTCATCACTATGAATAGGTACTCCTATTGAGACATCTCCACGTCTTAGTAAACAGTTTCATAAGTTGCTGGGGCCAAAAAAATTTATCCTTTGATGGTCAGCTCTCTGAACTTGGCTATTTTAGTCCTTAGTTAATGTACATTGCTGGGCCTGTACTAGAAACTTTTCCAGCTTAGTGAAAGGCCTGTTAGAGTTGATGCCTTAGATTTTGAGAACCCAGGGTCATCTTGATACTTAATTGAAGAACTTCTGATAATAAAATGTGACATGTTGTTAATCAGAATAAAGATCTGGTGAATCTTTGAATTTGATTACTTCAGACCTCAAGGTTTACTGTGCCAACTACATGTGAAAGTACAAACTATCCTAATTATTACAGAAAGCACTTGTCAGGCAAGTCAACAAATATGTAAGGTGGTTTGATTTTGTATATTTGCTTATAAAAAGTCTCATGCATGCTGCAGGTAGAAATATAAATGATTGATGACAAAGCTCTTGTGAGTGTACAAATAATTTTTTTTCACTTTAATAACGTAGATACCACAGATCTTGCGAATTGTAATATTTTAAAGTGGAGATTGTGGGGGAGGGATGGTATTTTTGTTAAAATAACAAAAACAAAACCCTCTGTTATGGTGTGTTTTTGTGTGCCTCCTTAATTCTGTCTTATTCCCACTTTTGTCAGCGTTTTCAGGAATTGGGCTCAATTGTCTATTTTCTGGTGGGCCATTCCGATGATTTGTGTAGTTGTATTTAGAATACATAAACTACCACAGTGCTTTCAGATCAAGATAGGCAAGAAGGACAGAAGCAATGAAATGCTGTAACTACAGTGACATGGATACAGTATAAAAATACAGGAGCAGGTACACCTAGAAAGTGGATATAGCATGAAAATACAGCATGAAAAAGATTAGTGACCCATTCATAAACCAAGTGAAAATATGGTTTGCCTATTTAATACGTAGTTTTTTATTTTGATGATTACACATCGAGTTGAAGTAAATTTGCTATACTGTGGTCCCTCCTCATAGTCACTTCTAGGTAAAGTTTGTAACTACTTTGCCATGGAGTTAAACAGAAAATTTAGTCAAAAAACACTTTAAAGATTTTCTGAGTTTGCTTTCCAAGATAGAACCTATCGTGCCATATTAAAATTTCATAAATAAAGTAAATGACAATAAAAAAAGTAAAAAACAGCCTTTGAGAATATCCATGTACTTAATAGCATTTTTCCAAAAATCAGGTCCTTTTTAACTTTGCATACCATTCTGAATCCAGTTCACTCCACTGATTATAGTACATAGGGGAATCATGCTATGGTGGCTTTGTTCATTTTGCTGTTCCATTTCTTTGTTTTTTTGGGGGGGAGAAGTGTTTTATGCAGATAGTAGAGTTTTTTAACATTAATTTGTGGTTTATTTTTAGTTTTTTTTTTCTCTAAAACTGTAGAAAAAGTAGTTAAAGTGATTACAGTATGTGTTTTTTTAATGACTGCTGACTTTTAAAATTGTGCTTAAATGTTTAGTTTGTATTTCTGAAGTTCTAGTTTTAAATAAATTATTTGTATCTTTGCTTTAAACTACTAGTAATAATTGTTCTTATTCATGATTCTAATGATTAAAGGTTGATGTTGTTGTGTTGTTTCAATCATGTCCAGCCCTTCTTGACTCATTTTGGGGTTTCCTTGGCAAAGATACTGGAGCGGTTTGTCATTTCCTTCTCTAGCTTATGTCACAGATGGATAAACTGAGGCAAACAGGGTTAAGGGACTTGCCCAGGCTCACACAGCTAATAACTATCTGAGACTGGATTTGAACTCATGAAGATGAATCTTCCTGATTCCATGCCCAGCGCTCTATCCAGTTGCTACCCCAAAGGATATACATTATACAAAACAAATTACATGTATAATATTGTACTGAGTGGTTTTTCTTAGTGTGCTTCAGTATAGTGATAGAGGTCAGTGTTTACTGGGAAGTAGTCTGGCAGGCTGATGCTTGACACTTTCTCAGAGTAACTAAAAATGACAAGAATAATTATGTGTACTTGTAGAAGAGAAGGACATAGGTGTATAATAACTACATGTATTGATAAATATATATTCGTGTGATACAGTTTTAATCCACATTCTGTCCTTTTTATGAAGAATTCAAAGCACTTTCAAATATTTTTCAAAAATTTTCCTGACAGTCCTTTAGGTAGAGAAGGGTAATTACTTAATCATTTTATAGTTTTGGAAACTTAGTTAATGAGGGGTTTGATTAATGTCAGTGAAAAGTGTAATGTGGTAACCAAAAAATCAAATTTAATCTTAGGCTACCTGAGGAGGGGCCTAGTTTTCAGGATGGAGGAAGTGGTAGTCCCACAGTATACTGCCCTGATTAGAACACGTCTGAAGTATTGTGTACAGCTCTGGATGTCACATTTAGGGAAGGACATTGGTAAGTTGGGAACAATCTAGAGGAGTGTGGCTAGGATGCTAAAATGTCAGTTTAAAAAGCCAGCTAGGATCATCCTAAAGGAGAAAGAATGTAATACTGCAGACATGATCTCTATCTTTCTTATTTAAAGGGCTGTCACATGAAAGGAGGATTAGATGAGTTTTGTTTAATCTCAGAGGGCAGATTTAGAAGCAATGAGTGGAATTTATAAAGGGTTAAATTTAGGACATGCGATAGAGAAAACTTCTTAACAATGACCTAAAAGTGGAATGGACTTCTTCAGGAAGTAATGGGCTTCCTGCTCCCTGGTGGTCTTCAGGTAAAGGCCGAAAGATCACTTGATGAGTATCTTGTAGAGGAGACGTTTTTCATGTATGATTTGAACAAAATGGTCCCTCCCACCTCAGTCCACATCCAACTCTTAAGATTCTATGATAATTCAGGAAATACCAGTCCTGAAATTTGAATTCAGTTTTCTAACAGCCTAGTGCTCTTTCCTATGAGGCATTGCTGGCAGGTAAGACATTTATAAATAAATGTTTAAAATTGTGTTTTATTGATAGAATTTGAGTCTAGGAATTTGTGGTACCATGGACCTGTTGAATCCCTGGATTCCTGCTTCTCTTCTATCAGCCCTCCCTTCTCTACCACAACCTCATTTCTACCAGCCACCTAGAATCTCAAGCATCCAAGAGTCCAAAGGGACTTAAGAGGCCATCGAGTCCAACCCACACCTGACCCTCCACAAGCCCGGATGTGGTGGTCATCCTCCAATGAAAAAAGCCATTACTTTGTGAAGTAGCCCATTTCACTTTTGGATAGTTCTGCTTACTTGGAAGGTTTTCCTTATGTGTAGCTTAAATCTTACTCCATAACTTCCACTCATCACACCTAGTTCTGTTTGAGGCCAAAGAGAACAAGTGTAATCCCTCTTGCCCATGATAGTCTTCAAATGGTCAAACTCCTGTCATGTTCCTTCTAAGTCTTCTTTTCTACAGATTAAATGTTCCCAGTTACTTCAAGCAATCTTTATATAGCATGGTTTCTAATTTCATAATCCTGATCGTCCAGTTTTTGAATGCTCCAACTTCTCTATACCCTTCCTAAAGTGTGACTCCAAGAACTGAATAGAACACCCAGGGCAGGGAAGAATATAACACCTCCCTGGTTCTGGATGTTACTTTTCAACATGGCCTGGGGATACTAGTGGGTCTCCCATGTTCCACTGTTGAATCACAGTGAGCTTGTAGTTCACTCAAAACCTCAAGATATTTTTCATCAGAGTTGCTCCCTGACTATCATTCATCCAGTCCTTGTGAAGTTTATTTTTTGAATCTAAGTATAGAACTTCACATTTATCCTTATTAAATTTCGTCTTTTTTAGTTTTCCCTACTGTTCTAGCCTATTGAGATTTTTTAGATCTCAGTTTTATCATCCAGTATTTTTATCATCCTATTCTTTCCAGTTTTGTCATCTGAAAATATCACAAGTATGCATTTTATGGTTTCATACACAGAACTTCCAAACCTAGTGGCTCCAAAATTTTTCTTCATCTTGACCTAGACCTGTGGGAAGGGATGCATGTTTCTATTACTCTTCTGCTCCCCCTGAAATCAGAGCACAAGCGTCCAGTCTTTTAAAAGGAAAGTTTCACCAGGAAACCATAGTTGTTTACTTAAAAACAAATTTAAAAGTATACTGATCTCTAACATTGAGGAATTGCTGCTGGGCCTATGGCAGTCAGGGTACTGTGTCTTATCCACCAAGGAGACCCTCTGCTCTGGTCCTAGGCATGCAGTCTAATTGGATTCAGTCCTAGGGAGTATGGCCTCTAATAAGAGAATTTAGGTTGCCTTTTCTCACATTCTTTGCCTCTTTAAAACCTCATCCCAGCATCCTGGAAACAAGTTTATTTATAGCTTAGAGTTACGGTTGATGTGCCCAAAAGAGGACAGTAAAAAAGTACTAAGTGTATGATATAAATCAGGTATTACATGTACATTTTATTCCTATAAACAAAAGAAGTACTAAACATTAAAAACAAAAAAGAAAAACCCTCACATTACCCTCCCCTCTGCTGCCGATGCACTTTCCCCCCAAAGCCAGGGTTTTCTCAAGGTATGAGGTCATTTGGTCAAACTATCAGATCTTTATGGCAAATAGTTCCAAGTTCCATATGAAGCAGAGGTAATACCAGATTGCAGCAGGTATATTCAGCAATTCCTTGAGCTATTATATAATTATTTCTCTTTTGTACATTTAAGTCAATTGGCAAACAAAACCAATGCAACTCAAATTAGAAGAGAATCAAGAAATTGGGAAACAAAATCTTTGCAGTAAATTTCTCTGATAAAGGTCTCATTTCTAGGATATATAGGAAACTAATTCAAATTTATAAGAACCATATCTATTCCCAAATTGATAAATAATCAAAGGATTAAAAATAGTTTTCAGAGGATGAAATCCAGGCCAGAAATAATTATATGAAAAATGTTCTAAATTAACAATTACAAATATAAATTGAAACAACTCTGAGATACCACCTAATACCCATCAATCATATTTGCAAAGTTGGTAAAAAAAAAAAGTAAAATGACAGGCCAGAAGGGCTAAGGGAAAATAGCTACATCAAGTGCATTGTTGATGGAGTCATGAACTTACCTGGGGTTCTGGAAAGTAATATGGAAAGCTACTAAACTTTATGTATCCTTTGACCCAGCGCAGCTACTTTGTTCTTCCTCAGTCATGTCCAAGTCTTTGTGACTCCATTTGGGATTTTCTTGGCAAAGATACTGGAGTGGTTTGCATTTCGTTCTCCAGCTCATTTTACGGATGAGGAACTGAGGCAAACAGGGTTAAGTGACTTGCCCAGGGTCACACAGCTAGTAAGTGGCTGAGGCCAGATTTGAACTCAAGAAGATGAGTCTGTATTCACTGCCTTTTAACCTACACCCTGAGGTTAGCAGGATCCACATGGTTGTCCCAAGTCTCTACCTGACTTATGATTAGAAAGTCCTTGTAACGCCTTTGAACTAAATATTAGGTTTATGCCCCAAAGAAGCCATTGATAATTGTTACAAAAGGAAATATAGTTAGTCCGTCAGGGCCTGGTTAAAAGGCGGATTAAATTCCTAAAGGTTTAATTAGCTAACTATGTAGTTAGGTTCCAAAACTATGTAGGTTCCAAAAGAGTCTGGGTTCTAGAGACTAAGATTCTGGGAAATGGCCGATCTCTCTTCTTCTAGAAAGAAAAGTGGTGAACAGCTAAAATTCTGAGAACTGATTGATTTTTCTCTCATTATGGAGGGCAAAAGTTCCGAGGATCGTTTTTCACTCTTGTGACTAGGCCTGCCTTTCCCACTAACATAGCTCTCTTTAGTGTCTAGGCTGAAAAAGAGATTTTTTTTTTAATTGCATGAATTGTGTCCTCTTGCTGACTAGTAAAAATGAACATGATCACAGCTGAATTATAGTTTTGAGTGGATGCAGACCCAAAAATTACCTTGCATTTAGGGTAGTTTTTCTGGGGGAGCCTCCTCCTTGTGGGCGAGAGCTAAGTGTCTCAGCAGAGGCCCAGTTGAGCACAGCTAGTGAAGGAAGAGGGAATGGAAACAGCAGAGATGAAAGACTCAGAAAAAAAAGGGAAAGGAGCCACAGAGATATGCAATGCTCAATCCAAATGTGACAGAACCAGTGGCAGGGAGAAGGTCCAGCAGAAATCACATAATGACATCACTAGAAGTCCTCATTGATCTTGTAGAAGCTGAAAGATGAGCTGCCTCTCAACCTGTGTCCTTTGGACACATGTTCTTCCTATATATATGTTCTTCCAAGTATATGCTGTGGCCACACATGTTCCCCACATATGTACCTTCTACTCATTTACCTTAACCAGATGTGTTCCCTACATGTGTGCCCTCTATGCATTTCCCCAGTTACATATATTCCTTATATCTGACCCTCCATTGATGTACTCTGGCCAATATGTGTGCCATTTCACATGTGTTCCCTGTGTGTGTGTTTACACTTGTGGCATATATATTTGTGGGAGGTTGTGCCCCAGTTTATGTGGGAAATATTGAGGCAGCTAGGTGGTTCAGTGGATCGAGTGCTGGCCCTGGAATCAGAAAGTTCTGAATCTAGCCTTTGATATTTATTGGCTGTGTGACTCTGGGCAAGTCACTTAGCCTCTGTGTATCTCAGTTTCCTCATCTGTAAAGTGGGGATAATAATAGCACCTAAATCCCAGAGCTATTACGAGGATCAAATGAGATAATCATTATAAAGTACTTGGCCCAATGCCTGGGACATAGTAGGTGCTACATAAATGTTAGCTTTCTATCTATAAATGCTTGAGTGTCACTTTTCTTACTGTGCTCTTTCATTAGATATTTTTTCAAATAAGGGGCAGCTAAGTGGCACAGTGGATAGAATGCCAGGCCTGGGGTCAGGAAGATTCATTTTCATTAGTTCAAATCTGGCCCAGATAGGTCCTAGCTGTGTGACCTTGGCCAAGTCACTTAATCCTATTTGCCTCAGTTTTGTCATCTGTAAAATGAGCTGGAGAAGGAAATGGCAAACTATTACCAGTATCTTTGCCAAGAAAACCCCACATGGGGTCATGAGTTGGATATGGCTGATAACAACTGAACAACAACAAAACAAATACCTTATGATTCTTATTTTTGTGATGAAAGGTATCTCATGTAGCATACTCAAAGTAGACCTTCTTGGTTCTATTTGACCATACTAGGAGCTTTGGAACCCACATCTGGATTTGTGGTAACTCAACACTGAAAGGATGTGGTATGGTGTTTCCTTGGTCCCCATTCCACTCTGGCCAGTGGCAGTGGCAAGGGTGGGGTGCTATGACAGTTAAAAGGAGAGATAGACTGCCTATAAGTTGTGTGCTCTCTCTAGACTCTCCATGATGGGGGTGGAAGGAATGGGTTGAGCTCTTTCTCTTCATCCCACTGTCATTCCCACTTAGAGCAACTCAGATGGGTAAAGTTGGGTCTGGCACTGACTGCCTTTTTCTATTTGTGTTTCCTTTCCTGAGTAGGTGATCAAATATTCTCCTTGAGGTAGATATGTCCAGGTTGGGAAGTGACTCTGAGGATTCAAGAGATCTAGAGGTCCATTGCTGAAGCTGACTAATGGCAAGGAAAGTTTCTTCTTTGGAGGAGATGACTATGGTCAAGAAGAGGGATGGTGCAAGGCTGGCTGTTTTTACCAAGTAGATGGATACTTGAAAGTTGTTTGAATTTTGTAATGTTAATGGAATATGAAGATCTTCCCCATCCATTTATAGGCCTCATGTGGAGCCCATTAAGGGAAGCTTGCTTAGAGGAGGCTTGCTTATAGTCAGGTTTTCACACCTTTTGGTACTAAGTTGATTAGGCACTGAGTCACGAGGGTTGTGATCCCTTCTGGCTCTGAGAAGTGTATATACACTCTGAGTTGGTATTTTGTTTTGGGGGTTGGCTTATGAGAATGATCTTTTGATTCCCTGGTTGAGACTCTGAGAAGCTGTATGTTCAGAACTACCCGACTGCTCAGATGTTAAGGCTCTCTTGATCCAGTGGTATATGTAAAGTTGTACAGCAATATTGCTTTGGTTCAGGCAGTAGAGTCCTATCTGTTGGTCTTTATGCTAATTTGTTTGCTTGTATTTTCTCTGACTTTCAGGGTGCAGACCCTTCTCCTGAACTAGTGAACGTAATTAAAAGTGGAATTGTTAACCCCTTTTGAGCAGTCTTTGCTAGAAAAGCAGATCTAAGAACCTGTGCTAGCATGCCATCCTGGGTATGCTAGCGTACTTGCTGTTACAACATTACAGAGCCAAAGTATAATATAAAATGCCTAATCAGCTGTGCTTTATGTTCCAATGAGGTTTACATATCAGCTTCTCAGCTGATTATAACAGGAGTCAAGTTACTGAACATTTCTTTAAGTGATTTTGTTAGTGCATGCTCTGAATTTTTTGTGTTTAGCATTTCTTTTGTGTACAGGAATAAAATACCCATCCCATGCCTGATTCATACTGTACCTTTCTACATTCCCATTTGGAAAAATCCTGAATATGAACCTAAACCTAAACTTTAAATAATTTGTCCCCTCAGGGCACCAATGGAAGGGTGAACTTAGGAGAAAAGCACTCTTCTCATTAGAGAGAGAACTTTCCCTGGACTGAACCAAATAGGGACAATGTCCCTGGATCCACTGTAGAGAGGCCCTGTAGAGGAAGGGAGTAGGTGCATTTTCCAGGATCCTGTGAGCTCAAGAGAGGTTTCTCAATGTTAGATTTTGTTAAAATTTATATTACATAATAGTTTAAAGACAAAATGTTTGAATTTTGTAGTGCTACTTATACTACTAATAAATACTTCTTAGTGTTTGTTAATATTTTTCTAAGCTTTTTTTAATTGCTTGAGAATTAAAAAAGGGATTTAGATACAGTTTGCCAAGTCATCTAGGTACGGCTTCTGGCCAAAATGTAGCAAGAGTAAACAACGAAGTACAGAAAAAAGAAGACAGTTGCTGAAGAGGCCTGGCTTCAAATCAAGAAGATGCTGTTTCATCATGTGTAAAACGGGAATTTCAAAGGTGCTCTCCGGGCTCTAAGGCGTCACTTGACCACTCACTTGTGCTTGTTTTGGGAGGCAGTAGGAAAGGGGTTGACTCTACCGTGCAATAAGTCAACAAGCTGCTAGTTCTTATGGAGACTCATACAACCAGAAGATGCATTTCTTTCGGAAATAAATAATGCTCCTTCCTGCCCGTCAAGCGCAAGCCAGTGGTCCACGCTGAAGTGTCCTGCGGGGGAGGATGAGGTGACAGGTACACCGGGAGCCCGGAGAGGGGGAAAGAGAGCGACTGCCATCCAGAGGTACGTCCGTGTAGCAGCAGCGGCTGCAGGAAGTAGGAGGTTAGTACAGGTGCGGAGTTGCTGACAAAGGTAGTTCCAAGGGGAGGAGGGAAGGCCGAGCCCGTGGTGGAGCTGAAGAGGGAGGAGCAGCAGCAGCAGCCGAGCCTCAGTTCAACAGACTGGTATTCACAGCTTCATCCACGGCTGTCAGTCACCTTCCCAGGCTCCGCCTCTCCCGAGCCCAACCAATGCTTGACTGCGACTTGACGGGTGAGGGGAGACGTATTGGGGTCACAGAGGCTGAGATTCCGGGAAGTAGAAGGAGGCCGGCGGCTGGAGGAGGCTCTGGGTTGACCCTGGACGCGACCCTGGTCAGTTTTGCGGCTCCCGAGCTTCCCAGCAGTTATGTGAGGGGCTGCAGGAGGGATGGGAGCTGGGGACCCCCCAGCGGTAGCGGCGCCTGCAGCGGCCGCTCTAGGTGGTGAGTAGCGGGTGCCCGAGACAGCGGATGGAGAGCTTTGCTTGAATGGCCTCCTCCCCACCCCTCGTTCTCCCTTCTACGGCACCCCCTGCCCGTATCCCCATTTGCAAATGCCCGGAGTTCCCTGGCCCCTTCTACTGTTCCCAGCGCCGTTTCCCTCCCTTAGCGCGGCCGCTAGAGACTGCCATTAGCTTTTTTCTTCCTCTTTATTCCGATTTTTTTGTCCAGTCTCACTGGGCTGGGGTCACAAGTAGCCCCTGGGGCTTGCTGCTGCTGCTGCTGCTGCTGCTGGTGTTGCTGTTGCTGCAGGGCTGGCTGCAGTGGACAGCTGGTGGTTAAACCCTCGCCTCCAGGGTATCACTCCAGCTAGGCATGGTATGGGTGGTTTTCTTCGGCATTACAGTACAATCTTGAGAAAAGGAGACCTGTAGTGACGGCTTTACCTACTCAGCTGGAGGAGAGGCGGGGCATGGGAGTAGGGGGTCGGCCTTACTCGGAATAAGGGACCCTTTGGGAGTCCAAGACTATGTGCCCATCCCTCAGCTGGCTAGGACCTCCTGAGATGGTCTCCTCCATCCACCTTTTTTTCTTTCGCAGCGGGAACCCCCTCTGCCTCTGTTTTCTCTAGGGAAAACAAGTGTCCTTGCCACACTGTTTTTCTAAAAGCAGAGTTGTCCCTTGGGGGAAGCGGGGTGTAGGGTATGCTGTTGATGACAGAAATATTTGAGGGAGAGTGTGTCTAAGAGTCAGTGCAAGAATGTGTAAAGGAATCCGAGCAGGGGAGAACTATGCTGTACTCAAAGATATGGATCTGAAGAATCCTTGACGTACCTTTGTCAGGTCCCACGGGTACAACAGCCGTGCCTCTTCTACATTTTTTCTTGAGACCTTAGGACGAGCTTGCTGTCAATACCAGCAAGCATTCCTAAAACCCTGCTCAAGTTTAATTGACCTTATTCCAGAAAGTGGGAGGCAAATTATATGGTTATATCTCCCTCCTCCCCCCAAAAGTGCTGTGCTGTAGGATCTTGAATTGGAAGGAACCATAGGGAACATTTCTTCAACTCCTCCCCACCCCACTCCTTTTGCAGAAGAAGAAATTGAGGCCCAGAGAGTAATTTAAGTAACTCTCTCAGGATTACACCTATTGTCTGTAGTGGAGGCAGGTTTGGAACCCAGGTCTTGGCGCTGCCCAGACTTCATGCTATTCCCAGATATCATTATGAAGTTGAACTGTCTAATTTATTTAGTATATTTCTTCAGTCTGCCTGTTATCGTGTGTGTGTGTGTGTGTGTGTGTGAGACATTTTTAGGTTGGCAGTTGGTGTGTTTGTAAGTTCTTTTAGAGGCACCTCAGATATCCTCTGGTCTAGGGGTTCTTTTATTTTTATTTGTGTATGTCATGGACCTCTCTGGCAGTCTGGTAAAACCTATCGACCCCTTCTCAGAATAATGGATTTAAATGCATAAAATGAAATACATAGGATTTGAGAGGAAACCAATTATAATGAAATTCAGTTATTAAACTACATATTAAAAAAAAAAAGATCTCATAGAGCCCAGGTTAAGATCTCTTGCTCTAGTACAACTCTCACCCGAAACACAAATCTCTTCAATACTATGTCATTCAGTCTGCTTGAAAACTCCAGTGATAGGGAGCTCACTATCCATTTGTCAGCCCATTCTATTATTAGGCCTTGTTGTTGTTCACTCATATCTGACTCTCCGTGATCTCGTTTGGGGTTTTCTTGGCAAAGATGCTGGAGCGGTTTACCATTTCCTTTTCCAGCTCATTTTACACAGGAGAAACTAAAGCAAACAGGGTTAAGTGATTTGCCCAGGGTCACACAGCTAGTTAGTGTCTGAAGCTAGATCTGAACTCAAGAAGATGAGTCTTCCTGACAACAGGCCTAACACTCGATCAACTTCACACCTACCTGCCATTATCAGGACTTCCTTATATTAAAATGAAATTTGTCTCTCTATAACTTTTATTTATTGGTTATTGTTCTGGGCTAACCAGATTGTCTAATCTTTTTTCCATGAAACAATTTATTTAGTTTGAAATCCTATTATTCTAAGGGGCTGCCTGAGAGGTAGGGTACCAAAAATAATTTCCCTACAGTTTTGTCCAGGGTTGACTTTGTGTGTTTCACTCTCCAGCAGTATGATCTCTCACCGTTCCTCATCGTTTAGGTAAAGTACTAACAAAATTTCCTTTCAAGTAAAATCTAAAATACGGTAGCCAGATAGAAGAAAAGACAAGACAAATACTGTCATAAGTCAGTGCTTCCCAGTTTTAGGATACCTAAATTAAGGTCACCAAGGTCCTTAAGAATCATCCGTAAAGCCTCAAAATGGTAGATGAGAATATCTGGTTAGAATATTTCCTGGGCCGTATGGCCCAGGTGGTCTATAACTTCTCCTCCTATACCATTAAGGCCCATATCCTCTCCTCAAGTTTTATAGGAGCAGGAATTATTTGAGGGTCCCTCAGGTATGTCCTCAATGATGCTCACTCATCTTGAAGAGGCAACCTTTGGAAGGAACACTAGACAGGGCCTCCTGGGATCTGATGAGACCAGTCTCATCATGTTCAACTGTTTTATATTAACTTGGAAAATAGATAGATGTCACATGCCAACTTTTCAGATGGCAAGATGCTAGTAGGAACAATTATTATAGTTGATGAAAAAATTATTGTTTAAGAATTTGTGGCAGCCTAGAATGATGGGATCAGCACCATGGCTAGTCATAGTGGTGAATTGAGAGTAGTGAACTGGGTCAGCTCCATGGCAATCTGGGGGCAGATTATAGTGTGGCGATTGGAAGAGGAGGAGGGGGGAGAAGAGGAGAATGAAGAGGAGGATGAGGAGGAGGAGGAGGAAGAGGAGGAAGAGGAGGAAGAGGAGGAGAAGGAGAGGCTACTGCCCATAGTTAGAGAATAGCTGCTGTTGTGGAGCTTTACGACAATTGCTTTTTTTTCTCTTCTGGGAGAAGGGGGATTTAGGAATGGGGTAGGGAAACCTTCTTTGATATGACCTTTTCTCTTTTTCCCAGGCGCAGGATGTTGGGAAAGGGGCCTCTGGAGTCAAGTGTGGTTCTTCATTGTCTCGTCCTCTGGATATCCAGTGTATTTTGGCTATGCTTGGAACTTCCTATTGATTTTTGGGGTGGTATTGGTGGTCAGACTTCCTATATGCAGAAGACCTTCTTGAGAAAGCCTAACACTGATTGTCTCAAAAACCCTGCCTTGTCAAAATTTGAGACCTTCATAAAAAATATTTAGTGATTCTAATGATGATGATGATGGTGATGCTGATGATAACAAATTCTTTGTACTTTGCCATCAGGATGCCTCAGCTGCTGTCTCACCCTGAAACTTCCCTCAGAATTTGGGGCCTCTTCACCCTGGAACATCCATCCTTCCCATGAGGCCTTCTCACCCTTGAACATCTCTCTGCCATGCTGATCCCCTTCTCTCATTGGTGAGTTCCTCCCAGGGCCTCCATTTTGAAGAAGGACCCAGGCCAGCCAATTTTCATACCCTTGGTGGTTACGCTTTCGACTTTTTGGAATTCAGCATTAGGCCCATGAACAAGTACCCTCCTCATCCCCTTTTCAACACTTTTTTTGTGTGTTTTCTTCCTCCTTTAGAATGTAAGCTCCTTGAGGACAGAGACTGTCTTTCTCTTTGCTTGTATTTGTATGGCCAGTGTTTCTTAGCACAGTGCCTGGTACATAGTAAGTGCTTAATAAATACTTGTTGCTTTCCTTCCTTGAGAGTAAGTATTGTTTCATCCTTTGTATTTACAGCATCTAGCACATAATAAGTGCTTAAAAATGCTTGTGGATTGATTGAAATATAAAAGCTTGTACTTGGTTTAAAAAAATCAGTTACTTAAAAACAGTATGGGAGAAAATGGCTTTTTTGGTAGAAATGTTCTGGTGATTTTTTTGGAGCGGTAGGAAATCAACATTGATGTGGCAGGCTAAAAATCTAATGTGATTTTATATTTTAATAGTTAAATGGATCTGTAAGCTCATTATTTATATATGCCTTTCAGTACTATAGCTTGTAACCCATCTATGCCTTATTATCCTACATGATTTTTTCCAAGTCATACTATAAATCCTTTATGAGGGGCTCTCCCCAAGATGGGGACCTATCTCTAGGTTTCTTAACAATATATAGATATCAATGCAGTATGCAGATTATCTCTTATTCCTCATTATTGTTTCATGAACAGCCAACCCCATTTTCTGATCATACATCTCTTTGTTCTCTTTTATGCCACTACTTACAAGTAATTTATATGTCTCTTTACTGACTTTTGGGTGACCCACAATTTTCATTCTGCTAAGATTATAGTTTCCCTAGATTTGCAACCATCTAAATATCACCACAGGACTAGTGATATAAGAAAGAAAGGTTTTCATTTGGGGGAAAAGCTTGGGATCAGTGAAAGAGCTTTTCGGTTTCATAAATGTAATCTGGAGAGGCAGCATCATGTGGTGCATAGAGAATGGTCTTGGAGTCAGGAAGATATTTGTTCAAGTTCCACTATTGATGTATACTCGTTGTGTGGTCCTGGGCATGGTCCACCAAGCAGTACTCCAATACTATAACTTATAAAGCAGATGCCAATTTGCCTTGGAAGAAGGAGTTTCCCTTTTAGCAGTTCTTTATACTAATAAAATGGATGTTCACCACCTCTCCTGCTCCCAGAATCTAGCCTCTTTCCCTTCTTTGCAATTCCAGGTCCAGTTAATTGTCCATTTGCAGTGCCTGTATTTATGGATGGATCTACTGAATGAGTTGTTCAAAAAAGTCAAATAAGGTCAAGTCAACAAACATTTATTAACCATCTCCTATATTCCAGGTAAGTTATGGAGATACAAAGAAAACAAAATCAGTCCTTGCCCTCAAGGAACTCACAATATAATGGGGAGACAGTATGCAAACATCTATTTACAATCTCTCTCTCATTCTCTCTCATTCTCTCTCTCCTTCCTTCCCTCTTTCCCTCCCTCTCACTCCATCACCTTCTTCCCCATCCCTCCTCTCTTCCTCTCTTGCCATATATATATATGTATATATATATATATATATCGGTATAATTTTTTAAAATGCGTTGGATGTAATTTCATAGGGAAGGTACTAGCATTGAAAGGAATTGGAAAAGGCTTCTTGCAGAAGGTGAGATTTTAGTTGAGACTTGAAGGAAACCAGGGAACCCAGGAGAGAAAGGTGAAGAGGAAGAGAATACTAGGCATAGAGAGAAGCTACTGGAAATGTCCCAAGTCTGGAGATGGAGTGTATTCTGTGAAGAATGTCAAGAAGACCGGTTGTCATTGTATCAAAGAGTAGGTGGAAAGGAATGTGATGTAAAAAGACTGGAAAGCTAGAAAGGAGTTAGTTTATGAAAGGCTTTAAAATCCAAACAGAGGATTTTGTATTTGATCTTGGAGATAACGGGCAGCCATTTTTGGATTGGGGGTGGGGTCAGGGTCATATCTGCTCTTTAGGAAAATCAGTTTGATAGTAGAATAGAGGAAGATGGAGTGGCATAGGGGAAGGTTTGAGGTAGGGAGACCAGGCAGAAGCCTATTGTAATAGTCCAGGGATAAGGTGATAAGGACTTGTACTAGAGTGATGGCAGTGTCAGAGGATAAAAGGGGGCGTATGTAACTCAGGGTGCCCTAGTAAAGCCAATTTACAATTAGGTATGCTTTTTAAGGATGGAAGTATGCTAGTAAGACACATTCATTAGTACACACAATCAAACTTTACTGACCGGTCAACAGTACATGGTATCAACCCCTCTAGGAACAAACTACCAACCTGATTTCAAAAGTGTCACATACTAGTGCTCATGAAAATATTCCTTCTCTGCTCAGCCAGAGGCTGTGTGTCTCCCTCCAAGGTGGTAAGTTTTCATCAGTTAGTACTGTTCTCGAGTGAACAGGGGATGCTTAAACTTCTGAGTTTGGGGAGTGCCGGAGCCTGTTCTAGTCAAGACCCAGGAGCAGGCTGATCCCTGGAGTGTCTGGTGAGTTTTATGGTTCTGGCTAAGGGTGTTTACAGATTACATCTAGGTTCTGATAGGTGACCAATAACTTAAACTTATGATGACAGGAAACTATCAATCAGAGTTTTAGTTTCCTAACATCATTAGCAGACATTTATCAGTTGCTTATCACATTTGATGGATACATTTTCATACTTGTTTACAAAATTTGGGGGACACACACTTCGTTAGTAGTTTATCATACTTAGGGAACCCACACATCATTAGTAGTTATTTAGTGAAAGAGACATATACAGCATCAGTAGTTGTTTACCAAATTTGGAGGATAATTGTCAAACTATATCACTCAAATGCCATTCATCATCTCCAAACTATATTACTCAAGTCCTTATCTTATTATAGGTAAACAACTTATGTAACAACTACTTAGAGAATGGAAGCTTAAAACAAAAGAGAGCTGCTCATTCTAAATTAACGTTTATTACCACTACAGCATATAGAAGAGATGTTTGGAAGACAGAATTGACAGGTCTTGGGAGCAGATGGATATATGGAGAGTGAGGAGTTGAGGATGGCACCCAGATTGTAAACCTGAGTGACTAGGAGGATTGTTGTACCCTCACCAGTAATAGGGAAGTTAGGAAGGGATAAAGGTTTGGGAGAAAAGATGAGTTCAACTTTGGACATGTTGAGTTTAAGATGTCTATAGGACATCCAGTTCAAAATGTCAAGTTGGATGTTGGGCACATGAGACTGGATGCCAGGAAAGAGGTTAGGGCTGTATAAATAGATCTGAAAATCATCTATACATAATATATAGATAAGAGAGCCTAGGATAAAACTTTGGAGGACACTCATCGTTAATAGGCATGAAGATCCAGCAACGGAGACTGAGAAGGAATGGTCGGACAGGTAGGAGGAGAATTAGGAGAAATCTGTGTCACAAAAACATGGAGAAAAGAGATTATCCAGGAGAAGAAGGGGTTCAATAGTGTCCATTCGGGGAGGTGAAGAGGGAAGAGGATTTGGAAACGTCCATTAATTTGGCAACGAAGACATCTTTGGTAACTTTGAAGAGAGTTGTTTCAATTGAAGGATGAGGTAGCAAGCCAGATTGTAGAGAATTAAGAAGCGAGCATCTGGTTAGGAGGTGGAGGCACCAATTGTAGAAATCTTGCTTGAGGAGTTTAGCCATGAAAAGGAGAGATATAGGATAATAGCTGGCAGGGATGGACAGAGCAGATGACGGTTTTTTGAGGATGTGGGAGATAATGTGCATGTTTTTGGACAGCAGTGAAGCAGCCACTAGGTTAGCGAGAGAGTGGCCATGATGGAAGGGGCAATTCTGCTGGAGAAGAGTAGGTGGAATGAAATCACTTTTGTAGGTAGAGCAGTTAGCCTTGTCAAGGAAGAAGGGTCATCTCCTCATGTGAAACACATGTGAAGGCAAAGAAAGGGAAGGAAGGTATCTGAGTGATGTGAGGTGTGGCCCATGGAAAAACAAGGAGCTCTCAATGAAAGCCTTTTTTTTAATCTTTTTTTTCTTTTTTATTATTTAATATTTTTTAGTTTTCAGCATTAATTTCCACAGGATTTTGAGTTCCAAATTTTCTCCCCATTTCTACCCTCCTCCCCACTCTGAGATGGCATGATTGCCTCATTCCCCAGTTAGCCCTCCCTTCTGTCACCGCACTCACCCTATCCCCTCTCCTCTTACTTTCTTGTAGGGCAAGATAGATTTCTATAGCCCATCGTGTGTGTATCTTATTTCCTAGTTGCATGCAAAAACAACTTTTTTTTTGAGCATCTGCTTTTAAAACTTTGAGTTCCAAATTCTCTTCCCTCTTCCCTTCCCACCCACCCTCCCTAAGAAGGAAAGCAATTCAACACAGGCCACACATGTATAATTATGCAAAACACTTCCACAGTAATCATGTTGTGAAAGACTAGCTTTATTTCCCTCCATCCTATCCTGTCCCCCTTTATTCAATTTTCTTCCTTGACTCTGTCCCTTTTCAAAAGTGTTTGCTTTTGATTACCTCCTCCCGCTATCTGCCCTTCCTTCTTTCATCCCCCCTTTTTTATCCCCTTTCCCCTACTTTGCTGTGGGAGATACTTGAGTGTGTATGTTAATCCCTCCGTAAGTCAAATACGATGAGAGCAAAATTCACTCATTCCCCCTTACCTGCCCCCTCTTCTCTTCCTGTAGAACTGCTTTTTCTTGCCACTTTTATGTGAGATAATTTACCCCATTCTATCTCTTCCTTTCTCCCTCTCTCAATATATTCCTCTTTCACCACTTAATTTTATTTTATTTTTTAGATATCATCCCTTCATATTCAACTCACCCTGTGCCCTCTGTCTATGTATATGAATATTCCCTTCAACTGCCCTAATGCTGAGAATGGTCTCATGAATTACACACCTCATTTTTCCATGTAGGTATGTAAACAAAACTGTTCAACTTCAGTAAGTCCCTCATTATTTCCCTTTCTTGTTTACCTTTTCATGCTTCTTTTGATTCTTGTATTTGAAAGTAAGATTTTCTATTCAGCTCTGGTCTTTTCATTGAGAAAGCTTGAAAGTCCTCTATTTTATTGATAGTCCATATTTTGCCTTGGAGCTGATATTTCTTTCTTATTTCTCCTTTAGGGACTCTTTGAATGATATTTGCTATTTAAATCTACTATATTAAGACAAGGAACTGTGAACGTCCTAACAGAGAGAAGCAAGGTTACCTGGAAGTTTGTTTGTAACCCTGAGAAACAATGACATTGACCTCCGAGGAGCAAAGGCAGCATGGTGTCCACCATGACTGATGGAGACACAAATAGACAATGTGGACGAATTTCTGTAAACCATGGTTTTTCTGCTGTCTCCTGGCAGCATTGACCATTGTGCTACTAGTCCTCAATGTTAACCAGTTAGAGGTGAGTTTCATTTCATTCCAGCAGAACAGAGACCCAAGGATTCTTGGGATAGAGATTGTGTGTGTTAGAGAGTAAGGGCATGGGAGAATGAGAGGGTGGTCAGAGAACTTAACTTTGGTTGCATTTCTTTGCTTTAAGATTTTTCATATGATTCTCTGGTTTTGTAGGTATTCAGGATCTAAGACTGACAAAACTGATTTGTGCAGTGATATATACAGAGGTTAGAGGGACATATAGAAAGCTAAGCAATACTGAAAAAAGCACAAATAATTACCATATTGACATTCTGTAAAAGTGAAAGGTACCAGAGGTGGCAGAAATTCTAAAAGTAACAGACTGGTTTTCACCACAGGGTGGAGTTAGAGCATTTCCCCCTTTTAATTGAAATTGTCTTTCCCCTCAACAATTTCCACTCATTTTATAGAGATCAAAAAAAAACAAAACAAAAAAAAACAAAACCCAAAAACCCAAAAAAAACCCCAAACCAAAATTCCACAGCAAAGGGAGACAAAGGTACATAGTTTTAATTTAGGGGTTTTTTAAATTAACAAACACAACAGTAGTAATATATAAATGCAGAGTGCGTCCTTCCTGAAACCAACCATTCCTTATTTAATCTCTCTCCTTTCAATCTGGTCAGAGGTGGACAAAAGATACTCCTCTTTATTGAATTTAACAAGGACATTTCTAGTCTTTATTTGGTCACCTCATATTCTTAATTTCAAGAAATTATGATCTTTTCCTGAAATAGATTCATCAACTGATTATGTCTCAGATTCAAGTGAGATGGAAGACTTTAGATTGACTGCTGTGGTTGGCCTTAGACATGAGCTGTGTGACCTCACTCAATGTCTTTTTGCCTCAGTTTCCTCAACTATAACAATAATAATAAGTTCTTAATATTTCAAGGGAGCGTTGTTATAAGGATGAAATGAGATAATATTTATAAAGTGTTTAGCACAGTGCCTGGCATGTAGTAAATTCTAGCTATTATTATTATTAATTTCTTAGTATTTTATAATAGATGGCCATAGGACTATATGCTTCTCTACTGTCAAGTTAGGTGTTGCGGTAGACTTAGAGAGAGGAAGATCTAAGTTCCAATCTGTCTCATACACTTTCTAGCTTTGTTACCTTGAACAAGTCTCTGTAAACCTCAATTTCCTCATCTATAGAATGGGGATAATACTAGTACCTATCTCACAGAGAATTTGTAACTCAAATGAGTAAAGTGCTTTGCAAGCCTTAAAATGCTACATAAGTGCTTATTATTCATTATTACTATTATAGGCTATAAGCCTCCCTTATCATATTATTAAGGGGGTGTCCTATATCTCTGTTCACTGCCTCCCATAATTGGCACTTAGCGCTTAGAACAACAGTGTCAAACATGCAGCTTGCGGGCCTTATGCAATCTATGACACTCCTGAGTGAGGCCTGAAATTAGATTAAAATGTAATTACTATCTGATTTTAATGTGTTGATGTATTAATCTAAAATTATGTAAATATGTAAATAAATGAAGAATATAGAAATATAAATAAATACATTTTATATATAAATTTACCTACAGTTCCTTATTTAATCACTCTTTTTTCAATCTGGTCAAAGGTGAGCAAAGAGATACTCCTCTTTATTGAATTAAAAACATTTCTTGCCTTTATTTGGTCACCTCAAATTCTTAGTTTATGTATGTATATATAGAGTGTAAATATATTTATAAAATATTATACACACAAATCAGCTAGATAGAATGCCAGGCCTAGAGTCAAGAAGACTCATCTTTCTGAGTTCGGATCTGGTCTCAGACACTTAACTAGCTGTGTGGTTCTTGGCAAGTCACTTAACCCTGTTTGCCTCAGGTCTTCTTTGCCAAGAAAACCCCAGATAGGGTCACAAAGAGCCAAACACAACTGAAATAACTGAGCAACAAAATTTCCTTTATTGTATTGTTCCAGGATTCTTGAAATGTATCCAATTCCTTCCTTCCTTCCTTTCTCTTCATTAGTTTCTTTAATTCCGTAGGTGTAGCCTCTATCTGCTTTTAGGTTTCCTCTTTACATTTTTTCAAATGCAACTGCTTATGCTTTCACTATATCTTTCTGCTCACACTTTGTTCTCTGCTTATTTTATTCTGTAATATTCTTTCACTGCCTTAAAGTTCTTTGGTTTGTTCATTGTTTTGGATAATGTTTAAGTTTGTTTTGAGGATCTGAGGTCATCTTGCTTCTTTGGGGGCATTTCTCTGTCTCTTCTTGAGGACATGTTAAGGAGAGAGGTTTCTTGTGATTTCTTGCTTTTCCATCTTTCTGGAAGTTTCCCCATCTTCATTTTATAGGCACATCTAGTGAAGCACAGAAGTTCCTAAACTTTTTTTTTTTGGAATGGTTGTAGTGAAGCCATTGAGAACAATGTCAGTGAAAGGGCTTTAGTATAATAGAAAGTGCTCTGTTAGTCTAAGATACAGTATCAGTTGGCATTGAGTTGCATAGTACAATGAAAGTTGAAAGCAATTCTTTGTAGTTAAGAGGCCTAGGTTCAAATTCTATCTTTGATACTTAGTAGCTTTGACTATGGGCAAGTCACAACCTACTGCACCTTAGCTTCCCCACATCTCCATTGTTCAGTCATTTCAGTCATGTCAGGTTGTTTATGACCCAATTTGGGGTTTTCTTGGCAAAGATACTGGAGTGGTTTCGCCATTTCCTTCTCCAGTTCATTTTACAGATGAGGAAACTGAAGCAGCAGGGTTAAGTGCCTTGCCCAGGGTCACACAGCTACTAAGTGTTTGAAGCCAGATTTGACCTCAGGAAGATGCGTCTTCCATGATTCCAGGCCTGGCACTCTATCTACTGGGCTACCTAGCTGCCCTTTCCTCATCTCTAAAAAGGAGATAGTAATACGCTTACCACTTTCTTCATGGTATTATTGAGGAAAGCATTTTGTAAGCCAGAAAGAACTTTCCAAATGTGAATTATCGCTTTATTTTGTTTAAATATGATTCAGTGGAGTCTTCAACAGATTATAAATCAGAATTTAGCATTGGAATGAAATAAAAGGGAACCAGTTAGACTTTTTAGGAAAGGGATTTTCAACTATTCACAATTATACACTACCTCAGCCCCTAATTTCAGTAAATTTTAGCTAATACTTGAATAGGCTCTAAAAATGTCTGCCAAACTTTTACAATTCTAAATTTGTTTTGTGGCTATGAAAATCAGACCCCTTTCCTTTACTTGTTTGACATCTCTCACTGTCCTCACTTGTGGCATAGCAGCTTAAATGTGTTGTTCTTTAAAATGAGGCAGAAGTTCCCAAGCTTTGGCTATAATCTTTCCTTTTTAGGGAATTTTTTTCCATTGTCTTTTCAAAAATTACTCCTTCCTACGTCCTGTTCAGTTTTGTTTGCAGGCGTCCAGTTTAATGTGTGACTATAATTGTGTGTTGCAGCAGAAATGACGATGCCTCACATTTTGATTGGATGGAATTTGTTTGCTGTGGGTCAGACCAGTTTGTATGGCACCATCCTAATTTTCTTAATTTCTTGTTTTTTGTTGCCATTTTCTCCTTTTCTCTTACTTATCTCATGGGGAAGTAAAAAGGGTATTGGATTTGGAATCAGAGGATGAAGGTTCAAATCATGGCTTTGCTGGGTCTTTTTTACCTATAAAATGAGGATTTGGGCTAGGTGGTCTCTCAGGTCCTTTCTAGCTCTGTGATCCTCTGGATCAGAAAGGTCACACATGCTGCTCATGGCCACATATGGCTCATAACACTCCTAAATGCATCATGAACGAGACTAAAGAATAATGGGGAAATATTTAACAACATAACTAAAAATGCAGTAAGGCACAGATAATGTTAATTTGTGGTTTTCTAAGTTAATATGAAGCCCACAGTATCCTGGTTAGTGGCCTCTGTTTTTGAACTTGACACTTCTGCTCTAGATCAAGGGTTCTCATCCTATGGTTCATTAATTTGTTTATTTTTAAAAATGCAGTGTGTCCTAAAAGTCTTAGTGAAATTTTATGGTTTAATACCTTAAAAATTACACTTAAAATTGACAGATTGTCCTAACTATTGTCTGGCACCTCAACTTTGAAATAAGGGAATGAGTACCAAGAATTTGGGCAAAATCTCTACATCTGTCATTGTTGTTGGGTACCCCCAATGGACATTTTTATTATTTCATGCTCTTCAAATATGTGGATATGATAAGATGATGAGGTTTTAAGCCAATGAAGCTTAAAAATCAGACAAAGACTTTTGGGATGCCTTGTAATTTAGTACCTGTTTTCAGTATAATTGTTTTCTTTTTAATCTTATGTATTTTACTTTATTTACTTAAAACATTCTGAGAACAGATCCAGAGGCTTTACCAGACTGTCGAAGTGGTCCATGACCTCCCTTAGAAAGTTTAAAGCCCTGCTCTAGATCTAAGATCCTGTGATCTTGAAGCTGATAATTTATAGATACTCTGCAATAATAAAATCTTGATTTTATTGGGGATATTTCTCTGACCCCAGTGGAACTTTTTTAAAAAAACTTTTTAAATAGTATTTTATTTTTTTCCAGTTATGTGTAAACATAATTTTCTTTTTTTAAAAAAATTTTTATTATTTAATATATTTAGTTTTCGGTGTTGATTTTCACAGGAGTTTGAATTACAAATTTTCTCCCCATTTCTACCCTCCCCCCCACTCCAAGATGGCGTATATTCGGTTGTCCTGTTCTCCAGTCAGCCCTCCCTTCTGTCACCCCACTCCCCCCCCATCCCGTTCTCCCTTTCTTATAGGGCAAGATAAATTTCTATGCCTCACTGCCTGTGTATCTTATTTTCTAGTTGCATGCAAAAACTTTTTTGTTTTTGTTTTTGAACATCTATTTTTTAAAACTTTGAGTTCCAAATTCTCTCCCCTCTTCCATTGCCATCCACCCTGACTAAGAAGTCAAGCAATTCAACATGGGCCACATGCATATCATTTTGTATAACCCTTCCACAACACTCATGTTGTGCAAGACTAATTATATTTTGCTTCTTCCTAACCAATCCCCCTTTATTGAATTTTCTCCCTTGACCCTGTCCCTTTTCGAAAGTGTTT
>CM053622.1:519722525-519784590 GCA_028646595.1 Phalanger gymnotis
AGGCTGTCCTGGGCTGGAGCCCTGCTTCCCTCTGCTGTTTTGTGGGTTGTGCAGTTCTAGAATTGGTTCAGAGTCATTTTTTATAGGTTTTTGGAGGGACTTGGCGGGGAGCTCATGCTAGTCCCTGCTTTCCAGCTGCCATCTTGGCTCCGCCCCCCAAGATTCTTGTTTTTAATCCATTCTGCTATCTGCATCCATTTTATGGGAGAGTTCATCCCATTCAAATTCACAATTATGATTGCTAACTGTGTATTTTCCTCCATCCTATTTTCCCCCATTTATACTTTTGTCTCTCTCTCCCTTCACCCTATCCCTCCTCACCAATGTTTTGCTTGTGGCCATTGATTGCCTCCCTCAATCTGCCTCCCTTCTATCAGCACCCTCACTTTTCTTGTCCGCCTCCCCTCCTACTTCCCTATAAGGTAAGACAGATTTTTACACCCTGCTGAGTGTGTATGGTATACCCTCTTTGGCATTAAGTTGAATGAAGATTTCCTTTTCATCCTTCACTCCATGTGGAATCTACAGTTGGAGAAATGGCTAAATAGGCTCTACTTTATGTAATAGATTTATATGATAGTAAGGAGAGGGCTTTTATAAATTCAGGTCTTAATTCGTACCTCTTTAGCCATGGGAATACCGTCTCAAAGTAATGGCAATAATGTCAGAAATATCCATTCTCCACATCAATATTGTGACCAAAGAGTAGGGTTTCTTAACTGTGTGTGTGTGTGTGTGTGAGAGAGAGAGAGAGAGAGAGAGATAGACCCCTCTAGCAGTCTGGTGAAGCATATGGATCCATTGCCAGAATGATGTTTATAAGTGTAAAAAATAAAATACATAGGATTACAAAGGAAACCAATTGTACAGAAATAGTTATCAAAATATAAAAAACTCACTGACCCCAAGTTAAGAACCCAGAAGGTAATTAATATATTTGCCAAGAAGATAATTAATATATTTGTTCAGAAAATCTTCTTTTGCAGAGGACTGCTATTCTCAAGAGCATAATATGTAAATTAGTCTAGGTGATGAACAGACAACTTTGGTTGCAAAGGAGTTTCTAATCTCAGCATCAGGGATAGTTGAGCACCTCTAAATGAAATGAGTGAATGTTCTTCTCCAGTATCTTAGAAGGTTAGGCTAAGATATGATTTCTGTATCTTCTCTGAGCATGCTGGAGAACATTGGAGTATATTGTGTTGAGAGATCCTCTTCCTGATCTTAGTAAAATGCCTTGAAAAAGCCATTATACTCAGTCAAAATTTTATTTAATGATCTTTTAAATAAGAAAATGTATATTTATACACATACACAATTTTCTGCTTTTCTGTTATGTAGGATACTTCTATTATCAGAGAACTGAAGCGAAAGAAAGTTGATGATGTGAAGGCAGTGATGGTAAAACAAATACTTTAAATTGATGCTTGCACTGTACAATTGTGTCTAATTTAATAGATTCAGTTAAATTTGCCACAATAATTTACTCAACAAATTACCAGTGGCTGCTGTTTATTATTAATGTTCTCAAGTTTTAGACTTTTTAAAGATTATACTATTAGACTATTAAAGATTTAATGATTCACATAAAGTTGTGATGACAAATTCCATAGATTAAAAAACTGTATATTTTTAATTATTACTATTATTTTGGATGCCATATTAAAGTTTGAAACTACAGTCTCTTTTGAATCAGAAAATTTAATGTACCTGCCATATACACTCTGTTGTTTGGCAATAAAAGGCTGCTATTTCAGCTTATCACTAATTGGGTTTTTTTTAATCATCGAATCATATTAATTATAACACTGACATATAGTGGCTTTTTAAATTAATGAGATAAACTCATTTGGGGCCAGTAACCTTCTGGGTTGTGTCCTTTAAATGCTATGCAAGATAGACCATCTTTTTACAGTAAGCATTGTAGTATTTCTGGGGGAAAGGTCAGCAAACAAACATACCAAGATACTGATAGTGAAAAGAGAATGATTGTGTAAAGATTAGGAATTAATCTCTGACCTTCATTATAATATTACTTATAACCTTGCATTTAAAAGATATGGAAAAACTAGAAAGAGTACATAAAATAATTACTTAATTAAATTAAAACATGAATAATAGTATCTGACTTTTGTATAGTGTTTTCAGGTTTGCAAAGTGACATTTCTTCTTAATAGTTCTTAAGAAGAAAAGTTGGAGGAATGGGGGTTGTTAGAGTAAAAAAAAGTTATTTAATTAATAGAGCATATGAAGAGGGTGTTACTGATCACCCTACCTGCTGAGAACTAAACAAAAGGATTTAAGTCAAGAATGTACTTATATCAGAAGAGATTTCAGTTAGGATAGACTTAAATTAATATTATTTTTAAGAATAAACTTATTTTATTTTTAAAATTAAAAAAACTAGTAATATATATTTTGTTTTTACTTCACCTTCATTTCCAAATATATTTTCCCCATCCCCTACCCAGCAATCCATTTCTTGTGATGAATAAAAAAGAAAGAGGGGGGAAAATAGTTTAGCAAAACCAATGAGCACATTACCACTTTTGACAATATGAACAGTTCCATACCTCTACAGGTCAGCCACATCAGCAAATAAGAGAGAGTGGGGTTTTCTTATCACTTCTTTGGGGAAAATCTTGGTCAATATAATTATACATTATTCAGTTTCACTTTTTTGTTTGTTCTTTTTTGTTTGTTTCTTTGTTCTTTCTATTTACATGGTATTCAACTAGTCAATCAATAAACATTTATTAGGCAGCTACTATGTGCTAAGCTCTGTGCTAAGAACTGGGGGAGGAAAAAGGGGGGTGTATAAAGAAAGGCAAAGACAATCTCTGTTCTCAAGGAGCACACAGCTAATAGGAGACACGACATAGCAACCACTATGTACAAACAAGCTATATTCAGGATAAATGGAAATAATCAGCAGAGAGAAGACCCTGGAATTAAAGGGGATTGGGAAAGACTTCCCCTAGAAGGTGGGATTTTAGCTGGAATTTAAAAGAAGCCAGGAGGGAGAGAATCCCAAGAATAGGGAACAGCCAGTGAAAATGCCTGGAGTCAGGAGATGGAATGTCTTGTATCACTGTGTGGTCCTTGTGCATATGGTTTTCCTGATTCTGCTCACTTCATTCTACATCAGTTCTTGTACATCTTCAAAATGGACTTAAATCGTGATTTAAGAGATTTATTTTGACTTAAGAACATCTTGATTTAGTGAGAAATAACACTAGAATGGATTTGGCGTCTTTCCCTGAAGAGATTTAAGATGAAAGTAAGACTTTGTATTGTCTTTCTGGCGTCATTTAGATATTCACTTGCTCCTCTAGATGCAACTTGAAGATTTTTTTTAACTCAGTACTGATTCTGTGATATCAGGCCACACAGATTTGACTACTTCCTATTTCTTTAATGTATTCTTCAATCACTAAAAGTATAGTTCATTAGGAATTAAAAGAACTGAGTTCTGAGCCTAGTCTTACCACTACCTAACTGTGTGTCCTTGGGTATGTCATTTAAATTTCCTCTCCAGGACTCAGTTCTTCTCTTCTCTCAGATAAAGGGGTTGGACTTCATGAATTCCATAGGCCCTTCCAGTTCTAATATTTTATGCTTCTAATTTTTTTTTTACCTCTAATAGGGAAACTGTGAAAAGAAAAAAAAAACCTTACAAGTTCAAAGAATATTGCTTAAGCTGTCATCTAAACATTGAAAATATGAGAGTTTTTTCAAGTATGTTATCTTTCTCAAACCATATTTTGAAAAAAATCTATTTTTACATCCTTTAAATCATGATATCGAGGAATATGGAATGACCAGCTAGGGTGTGACAGAGACCAGATTAGAACTGAGAGGGCTACCAGGCAGACAGACTCCAATTATAAAACATCTTTTCTATTATCTTGTTTCTGATACTTGAAATTCTACACTGAAGAGTTGTGCTAAACATTGGTCTCTTTCTATTATTTTAAAATGAGTGTACACCTGGTAGAGGTAGCACATAGTTATTAGCACCTTAGTATAAATTAGTTTTGACTATGCCCACCAGTAGCTGGAATAGGGACAACAGTGGGAGGGTATGAGAAGGAGAAGGGAGAAGTGGGGAATGTATTAGGGAGGGGCACAGAAAAGGATTGTGGAGAAGGGCAAAGTCAAAAACTTTACCTACTGGACAGTTTAACCTGTTGATCAAGAATGCAGCTGAAATATTTTTTATTTAGAGAATGAAAACAGTTTAATCCATTTTTGCTTTAAAATTCCTGGTCTAAATAAGAGGAAACTGGCCCATTTCAAGTATAAAGGAAGCCTCAGTAAGCAGCTCCTGATGACCGTTTCTGTACAAGGACACAGCATCATTTCCTGTGTGGTTACAAAGCCTGATTGCGACATGAAAAGGACCCTTTAAGAAAAAGGGGGAAATACAAAATATATTACAGTGTCAGCCTGTCTCACCCCACCCCTTCCCTCTGCAAAAGGAAAAAGAATTAGCACTGAAAGAAATTTAATGAGAAATTCCTTCCCAGGTCTAATGTGTTTGCAAAATCAAGTCCCAATTGATATTTGATGTTACTTTGAAAAATGGGTTCTATTGAAGAACATGATTTTTATCATGTATAACAAACAGGATATCTGACTTATAAATGACTTGCTTAAAAAGTTCTTGGTCTTCTACTTTTTAACCTCCCTCAGCCTCAGTTTCCTACCTGTGAAATGGGAATAGTAATAATAGAGTAAGTAGTAGTAGGAAAAAGTAAAGCACCTACTCCAGGGTGTCACCATGAAGAACAAATGAGATAAGGGGAAGGGAATAAACACCTATTGTTTGCCAGACACTCTGCAAAATACTTTTACAAATATTATCTCATTTGATCCTTACAACCCATGAAGTAGGTGCTATTCTGATCCCCATTTTACAGTTGAGGAAACTGAGGCGAACAGGTTAAGTGACTTGCCCAGGGTCACACAGCTTGTAAGTGTCTAAGGCCAGATATGAACTCAGGTCTTCCTAACTCCAGGCCCAATGCTGGTATCTTCTGTACCACCTGTAATATATGTGAAAATGACAAATGTAAAGTACTTTCCAAACCTTAAAGCTCTATATAAAGGCTAGCTATTATTATTGTCAATTAAGGCATACAAGGAAGTCCTATTTGCTCATCATTAACCTTTCCTCATGTTTAGATTTTTTTTTTTATGGTAATGCTATGTAGGTCTTAGCCTCCCAGAGACTTTCAGAGGCAGCCTCAAAATTACGTGCAGAAGAATGAAACTTAAAATGAACGTGAATCCCAATGAAGTAGTGATGAATTAACACCATCAAATTGTGACTGTTTAAAATACATTTTAAAAAAAATAGCTCTCTGACTCCCTTGTAGTTTGTTCCAGTCCAGGTTTTCTAGCAAGCCCCACCGGGGAATGTCCAAGACTCATTCAGTACTAGCTTGGGAATTTCCACTTAGCTGAAAAAGTCCAAGAGCCTATCGTGTCCCCTCTCCCCTTCCCTACCCTCCTGGTTGCCCACGCAGTCACATATACATAAGTGGATGCCCCCAGTTGTATGGACTAACCCTGAGCTTCCCCCACCCCCACCCGTTCTTACATCTTCTGGTGAAATAAGATAGTTCTTTAATACAAAGAGTCCCAGTGAGATCGCTTTCTTCTTGACACAAGGTTAGGCAACGGAGCAGGCTAGTAGAAAGCGCTCAGCTGCCGCTTAGCATGTAACCTCAAAAGGAAACTCAGATCATCTTACATTGGCTCATATTTGGCTTATTAACGCTGATTATACCTGGAAACAAATTCTTTGTTTTTAGGTATGTGTGTGACTTGACTCTTCAGACATGAAGGTATTGTTTTATTTTTATATCGAGAGAGTATTTAAAAGTATCTTAAATGCTAATGTTTTTCTACCTTTTCCTGTGATGATAATGGTAACTTGTAGAGAGCAACTCTGATTTGTGTGAGCGTGCATATGTGTGGGATCATGGAACGACGACTTAAGGGAGGCAGACTTGTAGGAAATACTTCATGAATGAGTTCACCTTTTGGATTCTGTCGTGAATTGTGTCTGCTCCTATTGACTAAGGGAAGACTGAGGGGACTGACTGGTGGAAGCTGGGCGAAAGAAAAAGTGATGATTGTACAGTATCTCTAGGGTAACAGTTTGTTTGTAATCAGTGATATAATTAATGGCTTTAGACACAGTCATACAGGAAGACATCTGGTTATTACACAGTGTGTATTAATTTGAAAAAGTGAATTTTTAGAGAATTTTTTAAATTGAGTAGTTCAGAGTGCATTCTTTACAGGCATTATTACATAAATTTTATAATCCTGTAAAGTTAGAGACAGGTGTCTCCATGATAATTTTATAAATGAAGGTCATTGTGACTTACTAGTTCACAGACTCATAAAAATAATCTAAATTATCCTTTGAAAAATAATAATAGCCAGTATTTATATAGTACTTCAAGGTTTGCGAGTGCTGTACAAATATTATCCTTACAACAATCCTTTATCAACTCCATTTTACAGACTAGGAAACTGAGGAAGATAGAAGTTAAGTAATTTGCTCAGGATCTCTTAGCCAGTAAATCTCTGAGGCTGGACTTGAACTCAGGTCTTGTTTCCATGTTAAGTACTCTATCCACTGTATCACCTAGATGCCTTTGTAATAAGGACATAAAATAAGGAAGAATTTCCTGGATGGAACTGACTTTGAAGATTCTTGCTCAAGAAATGAAAATTGTTTATTTGAACAACAAGGCAGGGGGGGCAGATGGGGAGCAAGCATTTAATAAGTACCTACTATGTGCTAGGCACTGTGCTAAACTCTGTATGAATAATATCTGATTTGAGCCTCGCAACAACCCTGGGAAGTAGTTGCTATTATTATCCCCATTTTACAGTTGAGAAAATTGAGGCAAACAGAGGTTAAGTGACTTGCCCAAGGTTGTATGGTGCCTGAGGTCAGATTTGAAATCAAATTTCCCGATTTCCAGTTCCAGTGCTCCATTCGCTATGCCACCTGGCTGCCATAACAGCAACAACAACCACAACCTACGACACTACCACCACTAATGAAAACACAAGCTAGTGTTAAAACTGGCAACTAAAGAGAAGTTTCCTGACTGGGTAAAATGTTATTCCTTCATGAAAGCAGGCAATAAGTAATTTGGGGGTTTAAAGGAGGAAGAGAATTTCTAAGGCCTTAGTCTCATTAATAGGAGAGAAATCATAGTTGTTATTTGAATCTGTAGATTATACAAAAATCATTTAAATTTGAATGTAAACAGCACGATAAGCTTTTTTGGGGCAGCATTTTGATCTCTCTAATAATATCTTACTTAAACTAATGAACATATAGACAGTGGATAGCAATGAATGGCCCAGGAGAATTCTGGTTATAGGGCAGGGGACAAAATCATCCTGGGATGGAAAGTTAGCTGAATAATCAATCCACGAGGCAAGTAAACTTCATGGATATTCCAGAGTTGGGTTCCTGCACTTTAAGCAGATGATCTTTGAGGGGAGGCCTTTCTCATGCTGAAGCTGCCCAATTCTCCAAACACATCCTATAACAATAATTTTTTTTGCAGCTTTAAAACATAGATGCTGAGGATCTCCAGGGTAGCTTAGTTGTTTATTGATAGAAGATAATCCCACGGTTGGAATCCCTTCTATCTGGATTTCTGGAATTTAAGAAGCTAAAAGGACAAGAAAAAATGGGAGAACAATGAGATCGAGGAGAATTTTTTATTCCAGACTGTTCCTAGATCAACCATTGATTGTTTCTGAGAAATAAGAGCTGTTTCTCTTGGGTTAACAGCTGGCTATTGCTTTTCACAGGATGGCTTCCCCCCGGGTTTACAGGAAGCTTACGAGGCAGTAGTAGATCTTGTGGCTTGATTGGCCTGTTGCTGAACTCCTGAGGGTGAAAGCAGTGGATGGTTTCTTTCAGGCCAGAGTAGGTCACTTCCTGGGTATCTGTTGGTCTGGTCCTCCAAATGAACACTGGAAATAGTTTTTTAACAAATCATGGATTTTTTAAAAATCATAGTTATAAATTTTACCGCGTGTGTTTAAAAATACCCTTCCAAGAGGTAATTAGTGAATGCCTAGAAAAGGAAGTGGCGATATCATGATAGGCCATGGCTAGAGTTACCTTATTTTCTTTTCTAGTAGGTTTGTTTACTAAACCAAGAGATCAATCAGGGGCATGCTATAGGTTTTAGCAAAGCACTTGATAAAATATCTCATACTACTCTTTCAGAAATGTTATAGATCAGACAATAACGCATGCAGATGAATTCAATACTGGTTGAATGGCGTGGGCCCAAAGAGTACTCATGATTGTTTCAATGTCAGCTTGCCAGAAGGTCTCTAGTGGAGTGCGCTAGAGATCTGTACTTGGCTTTGTACCCATTTAACACTTTTATCAGTGACTTGGATAAAGGCAAGGATGATATGCTTATCAAATTTGCTTATGACAGAAAGCTAGAATGGATAGATAACCACACACTGGATCCAAAAACATCTTGACAGCTTGGAGCATTTGATTGAATATAATCAATAGAGAGAAATGTACATACAATTTTACATCTGGGTTAAAAAAATCGGCTTCAGATGTATAGGATGAAAGAATGAATGAGAAAGTGTTTATTAAATGCTTAGTACATTGTGTTATGTCCTGGGTATACAAATACAGAAGTAAGACAGTTCCTGCCTTCAAGGATCTTATATTCTAATAGGGAAAGACAGTAGATATAAGAGGGTCCAGCTGCAGGGTGGATAAATGGCAAGGCCCAGAGGTACTTAGTATGCATGGTTAGCATGGATGGCAGATCACAGCAGTTTGGAGGGCACAATGCCAAGGCCTGGTTCCCAGGAGGTTCTACTTCAGGGCAGAGGGCATGGACTGGCAGTTTGGGGAGCAGAGTGAGAGGGCAGATGGCAACCTAGGTTTCTAGGACATAGCTGCAAGGTGGATGGTAAGACCCAGGTGTCTGAAGGGTGACCATCATGAATAAGTAATTGTAGTTGGTGGCTCCCACCTCAACAGAAAGGTTCATTGTGGCTAGTTCCCATTTTGCCAGCTTCTGTGTAGCTATATCCAACCAGAGTCAAGGGGGTAAAGGGGTCTAGGCCCCTGACTGTTAGGAAGGGAGAGAAGGGCAGAGGGTCAGTACCTACTCTAGGCTCCTTCCTATGGGGATGGGGATGAGGGTTGGCATTCATTCAAGAGGGGGAAAGCTGAAAGTGTGTTGGAATGAAGGTTAAGCAGTAGTAGAAAGAAAGGGGAAGAAGGAATGTGGAGAGAGAGGGAGCTTCCTTGGTCCCACCCCCCATAAGCACTATCTTCCCTTAGTCATCCCAGACCTAGAGGCTACCTTGGTAAGGGGATAGGCAAGAAATAGTTAGATAGCAATTTGAAAAAAAAATTCTGGGGTTTTGGGTAGACTGCACAGTCAGTCCGAGTTAGCGTGTGATGGTAACAAAAACCAAAACCAAAAAAAAAAAAACCTGCATTAAGGGCAGCTTAGCTTTCAAGAATAAAGATGTGATTACTCTGTACACTGCCCTGGTCAGACTACACCTGGTGTATCGTGTTCAGTTCTGGGTGCCGCGGCTTAAGATAGCATTGAGAAGCTGGAGAGCATCCAGAATGGTGAATGGCCCCAAATCCATGTCATATGAGGATCAGTTCAAAGAAGTATTGATGAGGGGTAAGGCAGGGTGAGGATATGATAGCTATCCTCAGATACAGATACAGATGGGAGAGATACTAAACTTGGTCTGTTTAGCCCTAGAGAGATTCAGGCAACTGACGATGTAGTAGATAGAGTACAGGACCTGGAGTCAGGAAGGCCTGAGTTCAAATCTAGCCTCAGATACTTACTGTCTGACCTTGGGCAAGTCACTTCACCTCAGATTCCTCAGTTGTAGAATGGAGATGATAATAGTTTCTACCTTGCAGGGTTCTTGTGCAGATCAAGTAAGATAATATTTGTAAAAAATAAAAAGTGTATCAGGGACACAATAGGAATAGAAGATGGACTGTTCATATCAAAAACAAGGGATATCAATTGGACAGCCTGAGTGTTCCACTGATACTCTCAAAATGTCAGAAGAAAGTAAGGCTTCCAGCGTATTGGATGGACCCCTTCTGGAGAACTTAGGGGAGGACAGGGAAAAGTGGCAAAGAGAAAAGGCAGGCAGGGAGGGACTGCTCTCTGTCTTATTGGACATGCCTGGCACATAGTAGGTACCACATAAAAGCTTATTCCCTTTTCCCTTCCCTCCCCTAGAAGGTAGGACCAAGATTAGTTGATAGAAATTGAAAGAAGAATTCTGGCTTGATCCTGTGAAAGACTTCTTAAAAATTAGAGTTGTTCAAAGGTAGAATGAGATGCCCTGAGAGGTGGAGGGTTCTTTCTCATTGGAGATTTTTAAGTGGAAACTGAACGACTGCTCCTCCAGGATGTTATAACAGGGATTTCTTTGGGGTCTGGGTTGGACTAGATGTCTGCTGAGGTCCCTTTCAGCTCCAAAGTTCTGTATTTTCTGGAAAGTAAAAACTTTCAACAAGACATAAATTAACTTAACGTGATTTTGTTCTTTCATTTAACACTGGTTACGTTTTTCCTCTGGGATGTATATTCTTAGTTACACCTCTCAGTGGGAGCAGTACACATATGTGCACATGTGAACGTGGAATTCAGTATCTTCTATGGAGGTGTCACGTCAACATCATTTATGGAGCACCTTTAAGGTTGGTAAAACACATGGCATCTATTAACTCATTTGGCCCTCACGACCATGCTGTGAGTTAGGTGCTGTGCTATCATTATTCTTTTTGGAAATGAGGAAGTTGACAGAGGCACAGAGTAGTTAAGTGACTGACTCCAGATCATGCAGCTATTAAGATTCCAAGTCTTGCACTCTATCCACTGAACCACCTAGCATGTGTTTACTATGTGTCAGTCAGCCAGTCAGTAAGCATTTATTAAGCACCTACTCTATATGAGGCACTATGCTAGGGACTGAGGATACCAAATAAGAGACAAAAGACAATTCTTCCCCTCAGGGGGCTCACAATCAAATGGGGGAGACATCAAGCAAACAAATGTGTACAAACAAGCTATCTGTAGGATAAATAGGAAATCATTAAGCAGGGGACGCAATTAAGAAATGTTGGGAAAGGCTTCCTTTAGAAGGTGGGATTTTAGTTGGGACTCAAAGGAAGTTGGGGAAGCCAGGAGGCAGAGTTGAAGAGGGAGAGGGACGGCCAGAGAAAATGCCCACAGCTGAGAAACGGAGTGTCTTGTTGGTAGAACTGCAAGGAAGCCAGTCTGTGGATTGAAGAAAGATGCATGGTGGGGTGTAAGGTGTAAGAAGACTGGAAAGGTAGGAGGGGGCTAGATCATGAAGGGCTTCGAATGCCAAACAGAGGAGGTGATAGGGAGCCACTGGAGTTTATTCAGGAAGGGGATGACATGGTCCAGCCTGTGCTTTAGGACGGTCTCTTTGCTAGCCAAGTGAAGGATGGACTGGAGTGGAGAAGAGACTTGTGACAAGGAAACCTACAGGCAGGCTATTGCAATAGTCCAGGCCTGAGGAGATGAGGGTCTGTACCAGAGTAGTGGCAGTGTTGAAAGAGAAAAGGGGATGTATACTATAGATATGGTGAAGTAGAATCAACAAGGCCTGGGAACTGATTGTGTATGGGGAGTGGGGAGGCAGCTAGAGTCAGTGTGAAGTGGTATAGGAGAGCCGATTGTTAAAATTTCATTGTGAGCATTTGCAAATGCTACAAATCAGAGCTTGAGTTATTGTTTTGTTGATTGCCTGGGCTTAGAGTGATAGAGAAAACATTAATAATGCAACTTAAATGTAAAAGTTTATCTTCCAGAGAGCAGGTTGTTAAACATTTACCAGTCTACTCTTGTGTGAGAGTGAGATGAAGGTGACACTTTCATCTCATTACCAGTGCTTGTTAAATAGCAGTCTTCCTCATTCATCTTGTTTCTGATGAACTAATTTCCTATTCCTTGGTGCTGTTATTGTTTTATTGTTGAAACATAGTTTATAATAAAATGCAAGAATCCTGGAAACTACAGTCAATGGTATGAGTGCCTGTGAAATTCAATTCAGCTCATTCAATAAACATGTATTAAGTACTGGCTGGGTTGAATAAAGGCTGAAACATCAAACTGGAACTCCAAAGAAGAGGAGGAGAAGATGTCATCAGAAAAAAAAAAAGATTTTATCAGGGAACTATATGATAGGAATAGAAGATAGGCTGTTCATATCAATAATAGTAAGGGATGTCAAATGGATAGTTCCATTGGTACTCTCAAAATGTCAGAAGAAAGTAAGGTCTCTAGCATATTGAATGGACCTCTTCTGGAGAATTTAGAGGAGGAAATGGAAAAGAATCATGTAGGGGTGGGCAGGGATTGATTGCTATCTACTTTATTGGAAGGAAGTCCTGAATTGATGACATCACGGATCCAGCGGAGTCTTGGAGTATGTTAGATCCTGGGGGGAGATGAAGAATTTTGAAAAGCCGTGCTTTCTGTTGTTGTGGAACTCACAATGCTACAACGAAAGGTGTCCTCAGGCAAAACTGTGAAGTCAATGTCTAGCACGCTTTTTTAAAAAAAAAACCTTTCCTGTCAGCACCTCTTTTTGGAGGCAGTTAGGCATAGAGCACTGAGTCTGGAGTCCAATCTCGCCTCAGAAACACAACATCTGTGTGGCTTAGGCAAGCCACTTAACTCGTGTGCCTCAGTTCCTTCAACTATATAGTCGAATAGGGATATAGGGATAAATAAGGATAATAACAGCAACCTACCTCAGAGGCTTGTTGTGAGAATCAGTTGAACCATTATTTATAAAGTGCTTAGCGTAGTGCCCGACACATGAGTATTTAATACATTTTCCTTCCATCTTCACTTCTGATGCTCTTTGATCCCTAACCGTTTCAACCCACCTCAGGTTGTCTCATTGATCTGAGTTACTGACATTTGTGGTGTTCAGTTGAATTTCATTCAGGAAACACCTACTATGTGTCAGCTACTATGCCAAGCTCTGGTTTGAAGGAAGCTAAGGATTCTAAGGGGGGCAGATAGGTGGTGCAGTGGATGGAGCACTGGGCCTGGAGATGGGAAGATCTGAGTTCAAATGTGGCCTCACACACTGACTAGCTGTGTGACTCTGGGCAAATCATTTAACCCCTATTCGCCTCGGTTCCTCGTCTGTACAAATGGGAACACCTTGGAGAAGGAAATGGCAAACCATTCCAGTGCCTTTGCCAGGAAAAGCCCATGGACAAGTCCATGGAGTCACGAGGAATTGGATACAACTGAATGACTGAACTACAACTACAGCAGCAACAAGACAGATTCTAGGTGGTGGAAGCAAGGACGGCATGATACATTTAGAGCTGGAAGGGAATCTCAAGGCCATCGAGTCCAAGCCTCTCATTTTACAGAGGAGGAAACCAAGCCCTAGAGAGCGAAGCAACTTGCCTGAGATCGCACAAGTAAATGGATTTGAACCCAGGCCCTCTGACCGCCAAACCCGTCTTACTTTCCATGGCTCCATCCCCATTGGAGGGCAGACTTTGCAAAGCTACACGCTGCACTGAAAAATGGGAAATGGAATGTTGCGTTTGTGTTTGAAGGACAGTGAGCAGACCAGAGTGACTAGAAGAGAGTATATAAAGGGGAGTAATTTGTCATAAGCCTGGAAGGGAAGGCAGATGATAAAGGGCTTTAAATGTCAGAGTCATATTTTAACCTAGAAACAGTAGTGAGATTCTGGCGCTTATTAAGCAGAGAAGCGACATGGTGAGACCTTTGCTTTAGGACTCTCAGTTTGGAAACTGGGGATTGGATTGGAGAGAGGAGAGGCCCAAGACAAGGAGATCAATCAGGATGTAATTGCAGTAGTCCTGGGGATAAGTGATGAAGGCCTGAATCAGAGTGGTGACTGTGGTGACTGTGTAAGTGGAGAGAAGGGGACAGATATGCAATGTGATGGGGGCAGAATGCATAAGATGTGGCAACTGATTAGTCTGAGGGAAAGTGAAGAGTGAGGGTGACTCACTGCCACGGCCTGAGAATTTGTCACTTAGAGGTTGGCTTACTGGCGCCGAGTCTTTCTGTACTTAGCTATTCTGGTAATCAAAGTAAATTAATCCATCAACAAGCCTACTTTATCAAATGCCTGCCTTGCACCAGGCATTGTGCTAGATACTGGGGTTATGAATATAAAAACTAGATAGTTCTTGCCCTCAAAAACAATATATGTACGTATAAACAAATACAGAATATATACTCAGTAAACATGGGATTATTTCAGTGGATCAGGGAGGGGAACTAGCTGCTGGTGGATCAGAAAAGGTCTTGTGTAGGCAGGATGAGCTGATCTTTGAAGGAAGCTAGAGGATCTATAAGGCAGAGATGAGGAAGGAGTGCATTTCAGGCATGAGGGACAGACAATGGCAATTGCTGAGGGCTGAGGGAGAGTGAAGAGTGAAGATGCCTCTCAGACTGTAAGCATGGATGAGGAAATGCCTTCCATATAAAAAAAGAAGTTAGGAAGAAGGGGGTCAGGGACCACATTTGAAGTCTTTCTAGCATAGCAGAATCTGCCATATCTTGTGCTTTGCTAGCACAGCCTTCAAAAATCCAAGGTCACCTCATATCACAATCAAGGAATAGAGTGGGATTTTAGTAGTATAAACAGCATAAGAAAAGTGAGAAAAAGAAGCATGCAAGAGGAAGCAAAAATACCCACTAAGAAATTGTAAATGACTGCAACTACTATTATTTACTGATTGATAATCCGATTCCCCAAAATACATATATTGATTTTTGACAGATTAGTGCCCACGTTGTTTTTTTCCCCCAGGGGGAAGGCAGGGCAATTGGGGTTAAGTGACTTGTGTAAAGTCCCACAGCTAATAAGTGTGTCAAGTGTCTGAGTTCAGATTTGAACTCAGGTCCTCCTGACTCCAGGGCCGGTGCTCTACTCACTGTGCCACCTAGCTGCCACCTAGCTGCCCCCTAGTGCCCACATTGTTAAAGGGGACTTTTAATATAGGTAAGCCATTAAGACCCAAATGGTTAAAATGATGATGGTATAATGATAGCAGTGGCTTGATATTTTTGGATCTTACAGCTACGTTATTTATTGTCTATGTACTAACTTATGTACATATTGTCTCCTCTATTGGAATGTAAACTCCTTGAGGGAAGGGATTGTTTCCCATTTTTCTTTGTATCTCCAGCCTGGCACATAGGAAAAGCTCAATAAATCTTTCTGATTGATACTTGATTGTTTGACTGGTTTGATCAGGGACCGCTTTTTTAAAATACAAGCTTGGGCATAACTGCTAGAATTGTTTGAGGTGTTTGCTCTACTGAGCACCCCTTCCACTACCCTTACAGCCATTTGCTTCTCTCTGAGGAATGAGAAGCTTGGGAGAGAGTTTCTTCAGAGGGTTCTGGTAACAGGTTTGACTGCGTGTAGTAGGAAGGCCGAATTTATAATCTCAAATATAATCATGTATATGTTTGAATGGTTCGAAATCGCAAGGTATGAGAGGTTCTCTAAGGAGAAAACAACAAGAAATTTATTTAGGCCCCACCGCAGCAGATCCGTGAACCAGCCTCCCCATTCCAACATCTTGACAAAAAGACTCCAGGCCCAGAAAGCCCGCCTCACAAGAGTAACCAGGAGGCCACAGAAAAACAAGATAGTATTTAACCAAATCATTTTTACAGGCCTCAAGTTCCTGCTCGCACTCCTGGGTCTACACACGGGTAAGCCCTGCTTCCACAGCTTCCTACCACCACAGCTTCTGGCCTCCGAAGCTTCTGGCTTCCACAGCAGCAGCTTCCACTTCCTCTGTAGTTGTCTCTTGGCTTGCCTTTCCTCGAAGCCGAGCCTCTGGCGTTCTCAAGCCCCGCCTCAGTGACCAGAGACCATTGGTTCTTGAGTTGGCCCCTCTTAAGTCATTAATCTACACCCACACAGGCTTCACACCTGATAGGGCTTTGGGCCTGGGGCTTAGCACTTAACAGCTGAAAGTACTTCCACTCAAAAGAAACAAAAGCCATGCTAAGGAGACAATTTTGCTTAACAACACACTGGGCCACCTCCCCTAGTAGCTTCCTTATGCATAAATTGTGGGCAGCTTACCCAATCCTTGCTCCTGATTCCCAGTTTTCTATTTATGAAGGAGAATGGGGAAGTGAAAAAAATGATGTCTTCACATACAACCTCTGAAGGACTGCTTCGTCCTGAGCTAGAACTTTGTATCCGTATTCCACTTTGTCTGCCATTTACCATATATGATTCTATCTAGTCTAGACATAAGGTCTCACTCATCTGATGGAGCCTAAAAACACAAAGAACAAAGAAGGAGGGAGATTTAAACAAAAATTGTGTGTGTGTGTGGCTATTTTGGAGGCAAGGGGAAAAATTGAAGAAGGGATGTTGCTCACAGTGGATGACATGGTGATAGAACCACTCAATTTTTCTCCGTTTTCTTTGCCAAAGAAAATTATTTTTTCCCCTATAAGGCTAGAACAACAATGATTAGCAGGGAACTGAAACTCAGGATTAGAGCACATTGCTGTCCTCATTCAATTCAAGTCACCAGACACAGACAAACTACACCCAATGGCATTGGCACCCACAGAACTGTTGGATGTGACTGGGTAGACATTATTCCAGTGCTGAGCACAGTGCCTGGCACCTAGTAGGTGCTTCATAAATGTTGATTGATTGCTTGGTTATCAGAGGAATGTAACTGGTGGATGTTATGTCAGGGGAAGCTTTTGTGTTAGAGAAGCCAGCCATCAATAGGGGCCTTAGTCCAAGCTTGGCCATTTTACCAGGAATTTGGGACCAGGCATAAGCTTACCTAATGGAGTCCATGAAGATCATAAAGCTGAGATGAAAAGTAAAATGCCTAACCATCAGTCCCACAGACCACCTAATTTTCTGATGAGGATTAAGTCTCACCCTATCAGTGGATTTTAACAGTATTTACGAGGTGTTACCGAATCCCGTTTTCAGTTTGTTTTTGCCAAAGGTAACACTGTGAATGTTCTGTGTTTAGCATTCCTTCTGTGTATAAATTCTTGTCCCATACCTGAGTCATACTGTACATATATTGAGTGCCTTTTAAACTCCTTTTCTGAGGAAACCCTAGACATGAACCTAAACCTGAAGCTTAAGCAATTTTTCCTGCAGCGTAGGGGTCTTAATGAATCTAAGAGTGTGAGAAAAGAGAGTCCATACTCCCTATCATTAGCGAGTAGCTCTCCCATTATTGAATGCAGGCAAACTGCATGCCTGGATTCAGAACAGATAGGCTCTTTAGGGAGAGGAAATGGGATCATGCTCCAGCTCCTTGGGCCCAGATCCTTATGGTTAGTCTAACAAGGATTTATGACTAGAGAAGCAAGAGGTTATGACTAAACCAAGAAGAGGTCCAACCAATGTTACTCACCTCCTGACATAGAAGTGATGGACTCAAGATGCAGAATGAAACATACATTTTTTGGATGTGGTCAGTGTGGGAATTTAGTTTGCTTGACTTCGCATTTGTTACATGTTTTTTTTTTTTTAAATTTTGCCCTGAGCAGGAGGGTTGGGGATACGGGAAGGAGAAAAAATAAATGTTTTTTAATTGGAAAAAAGTTTTAAAAATCAAGAACAGGTCCTGGCAGACTGATTTCATTTCCTTTTAGGTTAGGGAGGGTTACTATAATAAATGGTTGTTGAATGACATATACATAGAATACTAGTTTTTTTTAGCAAAGTATTTGGCAAAGTCTTGTGGTTTTCTTTGTGTGAAAAATATCTTGGTATTTGAGTGGACTGCAAATTCATTATGAAGTAACAGTGTGACATAGCAGCTCAAAGCTGACCAGTCATAGCCTGCATGATGTTCAGAATTAGAGAGATTGTGGTCATGCTGCAGTCTCTTCTGGTCAGAGCACATCTGGAGTTATTTTGACTTGTTCTGGGAACTACATTTTAGGAGAGACATTGACAAGCCTAGGCATGTCCAGAAGAATTTCACCAGAATAGTGAGGGGATTAGAGTCCTAGGATAGAAACATTCATTGGAAGAATTAAGAATGCCTAGCCTGAAGAAGAGAAGGCTTGGCAGAGGTAGGGATGTGATTAAAGCTTTAAGCATTTGAAAGGCTGAGATGTGAAATATGAATTATTAGGTTTGTCTCGTTTAGCCCCAGAAGACAGAGCTAGGAACAATGGATGCAAGTTCTAGAAGGGTAGATTTAGGCTTGATATAAGGAAAAAAAATCCTTAATAATCAGAACTCTCCAATATTGGAATGAATTTCCTTGAAAGATAATTGCTTTCCTTTCATGAAGGGTTTTCAAGTAGAGGCTTGATAACCACTTTCCATGCTTCAAGAAGAGATTGTGCTAGATGACTATGATGTGCCTTCCAACTCAGAGATTCTATTGTTCTGTGATTCTCAATAATAAAGGTTATAAAGAGTAGAGAATTCAAGAACTGGAAGAAACCATGGATGCTATCTACTCCAACTTCTACTTGAAATACAAATCTTTCCCTACAACATTCCTGACTTCTCTGGGGTCTTTGGAAACACTGGATTTGAGTCCTTGCCCAAAGATGGGTGTATTTTACTAGATCAGAGGTGTCAGGCATTGGGAAGAACCAAAAGAAATAAAAACACAATACAACATAGAAAATATTGATTTGTGTTTTTCAAAGCCAATCTACAGTCCTCAGGGATCTGTTTCTATATGTTTGGCATCACTGTACTAAATAACTTTTCAGGGACCTTTTCATTCCTATGATTTTTTTTTTAAATTTCAGAAAGAAGGGACTTTATACTGAGCTCCTATTGAAAGGCTTTCAACATTAACATAAATGCTTATACAATGTATTACTATAAAAAGATATAAGAATATTGGACAATGTTCAGGACCCGATGGAATAAGACTGTAATCTGGAAAAAGGAAGTGGTACCACATAATGATGATGGTATTAATAATGATCATTTGCATTTACATAGTGCTTTATGGTAAGAAAGTTCTTCTATATGTGCTGTCTTATTTCATCTTCACAACAACTTCAAGATAGTGTAAATATTATTATACCCATTTTTCCTATAAGGAATCCAAGGCTTAGAGAGGGTAAATACTTGTTCAAGGGTACACAGCTTAGTAAATATTGGAACCAGGACTCAAACCTAGGTCTTCCAATTCCATGCCCCATGCTCGTGTACTAAAAATGTGAAGACTAAGGGTGGTCAAAAATATTTAGCTTACCTCACGTTTTTACTTGAGGCTAGAACTAACTATAGTAGAAAATAAACTTGAGTACTGATGTTAATTAAAACTCCAACTTTTATAAATTATAAATAACAGTGCAAAATTGTTTTTTTGAGTGAGCCACAAGTGTTCCTTAACTCCACTGCACAATTGTGTGTGTGTATGTGTAATACTGACAGCATTACATGATAGCATGCAATGATAGCATTTTGTAGTATTTTTGAGAATCAAAAAGAAAAAAATGGAATTTATTTTATGTATTTTAAGTATAATCAGAATGGAGAGCTTTCTCATTTTAGAGTTGTCTTTTCTTAAAATTCATGATAGAGGATTAAATATCTATAATCACTTGTCATTTTCAGAGATTATTTAGTAATCATAAAAGGGTATTTGGATTGGATTTGATTTTGAAATTTATGTTTGAAATGACATTGAGCTGTCCTGTGAGCAGCTGGATGGATATCAGGGACTGGAGCTCTATGAGACTTCAGGACTGTCACCAAAACATCAAATACGAACATTCCCAAGGACTGCTATGTGATTCTGTCCTAGAAAACCACAAGAGTCAAAACTGTGGGAGTCCCAAATGGTGGTGGGAAGACGCAGGATAGGGGTAGGCTACAACAAATTAGCAATGATGTGTAGTCAAGAAGTAGTATAAAAGACATAACAGAATTCATGTGTGACCAGAAAAGGAGGTCATGTAGTAAGAGTGAGAATTCTCCTTTGGACAGGCTGAGTATTACACTGATATCTACAAAACATTCAAGAATCTAGAAGAAGACTCAAATATATTGGGTAGATCCTCTCTGGAGATTTATAGAGGCTCTATTTAACCACAAAATACATGAAATATTAGGGAGTCCATTTACCAAGACGCATATACAGTAATGAAATTAACTACAACTACAAAAACCTCTTTACAGAAATAATGACTCATCTGAATAATTGGAGATATATTGATTGTTCATGATTGGGCCATGCTAATATAACAAAAATAACATTACTGCCTAAACTAATTTACTTATTCAGTATCATACTAATTCATCAAGAGCTAGAAAATATAAAATTAATGTGGAGGGGAAAAAGTCAAGAATATCAAGAGAAATAATGAGAAGAAATGGAAATGATGAGGGTCTAGCCATACCATACTATACCATGAAAGAATAGTCATCAACACTAACTGTTATTGGTTAAGAAAACAAAAAAGTTGTTAAGTGGAACAGATTAGGAACACAATATCTATAAATGAGTGTACATTCTAGTAGGGAAGAAAATGTAAATAATAATTATATACAAGATACATGCAGAGTAGATGGAAGATAATGTGAGAAGGGAAGGCTATAGGAACTGGGGTAGAGGAAGGAACCCAAAAGGCCTTCTGTAGAAGGTGGTGTTTGAGTTGATAAACTGAAAGATCCCAAATACTGGGGCAAGAGTTCGCTATTATACAAAAGTTTCTGAGAAAATTAAAAAGTAGGTAGAAATTAGGTGTAGACCAACGCCACACCATATACCACCATAAGCTCCAAATGCATACACGACCTAGAGATAAAAGATCATATCATAAACAAATTAGAGCAACAGAAAAGGATATGTTTTAACAACTATGAAGAAGAGAAGAGTTCCTGATCAAATAAGCTGTAGAGATAATCACAGGTAATAAAACTGTCCATTCTGATTACATAAAATTGAAAAGGTTTTGCACAAACAAAATCAGTGCAGCTAAAATTAGCAGGAAAACAATTACCTAGGAGGGAAAAATTCTTTGCAGGAAGTTTCTCTGATAAAATTACTATCAAAACTAGATAGGAAAGTGATTAATGTACCTATAATTGTAAAGTCATTAACTTACCTTCAATGATTTTGATCTTAAGTTTGTTAATATTTATTTTGATTACATAAAAATTGAGAAGTTTTTTTCACTAATGGTCTGCTGGTAGAGTTATGGATTTATGTAGCCATTCTGGACAGCAATTTAGAACTCTGCTCAAAAAGTCAATAACCTGCATATCTGTTCTTCTAGCAATATATCTATTAGGCTTTCAACTGAAAGAGATGAAAGAAGTTAAATAAAATTCATATCTACAAAAATATTAATAGCAATAATTGTTTTGTCAAATACTTGGAAACTAAGTGGGAAATAGCTGAACAAAATATAGTATGTAAATACAATGGAATATGATTGAGTGGTAAAAACTGATGAAAAGGTTGGGATAGAAACCTTGCCTCGAATAATGTAAACATGGAAGGTCCAGTCTTCAGAATATTTGAATCAAATAATTAAAGGTATAAAGCAATATAAAACAAGTCCTTAATCAATATGAAAGGAGCTGATGTATGTTGGTCATTGGATGTAAGCATATGATACCACATAGAAAATATTTTGTGAAAAGAATCAGTCATACCCTGTAAGGGGGATATGAAATAGGTCAGTTTGGTAGGAAAGAGAATATATGAAGGAGATTAAAATGAAATAAGACTAGAAGGACTGAAGCCAGATGCAAAGGGCTTTATACCCCAAAATGTGGAGTTTATATTTCTCCTGAGGGCAATAGGGAAGCACTGAAATTTTTTGAGCAGGGAACTGACTTTTTGTAACCTGAGCTGTAGGAAGATTATTTTAGCAGCTGTGTGGAGGATGAATTGGAGAGGGCATAGCCTTGCAACAGTCCAGGTAAGAAATGGGGGCCATGTGAGGGGTAAAGGAGATAGATGCAATAATCGGCATGGAGAAAGAGTTGACAAGAGTTGTTTGGATATGGTTGATGAGTGAGAGGGAAGGTTTGCAGATGACTCTGAGGTGACTGGAAAGATGATGATACCTCTAATTTAGAGGAGAGATGGTTTTGGCAGAGAAGATGCTGAGGCCTATAATGGACACACTTGGTCTGAGATCCTCACAGTGAATCTGGGTGGAAATGTCTGGCAGGCAGTTTATGATGCTGGATTGGAGATACAATGTAGTTGTACCTTATAGTCATGGAGAGTTAGTTTCTAAAGGAAGAGCATAAGGTGAGAATTAAAAGAAGACAGTCTATGGAAAAGCAAACAAATCTTGCTATGGAAACAATTGAATATAAATTTTATTTTTCACAAAAACCAGCTAAGTTACTGTGGGAACCAGGGCTTCAGGCATCTGAGATAAGAGGAAAAATTCTCTTAACAGGGTTTCATATATGAGTGTGATTATACAGGTTGTCTCAAAAGTCTCAGTGCAGTTTTAAGCTTTAATAATTTCAGAAGTATAATTGTTACAAACTTGCAAAAATAAGTTTAATATTCAATTACCCAAATTTCACTTATGCTTATTTAATTTTCTGAATTTTGAATAATAAAATTTTAATTTAATAAAATTTTCTGGATGATACTTTTTCAGAGCAGTAGATCTCAAGAGAAGAGCCTGCTTGGCCACCTTGGTTACTTGATCTATCTCCATCTGACTGTTTCTTATGCAGTCATGTCAAAATTGTCACATATATATCAAAACTTCATCCTTTAGATGATTTTTAGGCTAGGATTATAAATGCAATCCTTTTAGTAATTAAGCAGCATGTGATGAAAGTTTTTACAAAGTTCAAAAATTGACTAGAGAAATCTATAGCGTAAGATACTAAAATTTTAAATAAACTTTCAGTTTTTAAAAAATAATTTTATTTATTTATTATTATATAAAAATAATTTATTTATTTATAAAATAAAAAAATTATATTCTGAAGTTATTAAAGCTTAATGTAACAATTAATATTAAAGCTTTGTATTGGCTTTTGGGACAATCTCTGTTAGTGGTTGATTACAGTACAGCATAATAGAGTTTTTTTCTTCTTCCTGATGAAGAAAGAGAGGACACAAAGAAGTCACTGGAAACCTAGCAGGGACCTTCTTATGAAGCAGCAATGCTCAGAAGGCCATTGGGCTGTCCCTTTCATTAGCTATATTAGCCTAAGAAGAAGGAGTAGACTATCCTTGGCTATACCGAATAGGAGATTCTGGAATCACTCTCAGATAATGGAAATGCTCATACTATGAGAAATATGGGAAATTGATACTTACTGTTGGGATTCTGTTTTCATATTTCTCATTCTACTTTAGATCATATGGTCATCCAGTGCAATGACAGTCCATTCTCCTTTTCTCTCTCCAGTTTCCTTTTCCCCTCTCACTCAATATATGTGGTTGGATTGGAATCTGATTAAGTTAAATGCGTATTTGATACAACCTAAGCCTGGAGATCATTTGAATAGAGATTATGGTTGCATTCAGGGTAGTTGATGAAATCACTAAGAGAGAATGTAAAGAAAATTAGAAGGACCAAGGTAGAGACTTGGAGGACATCAGAAATAAAAGCTGGCATTTATATAATAAGTTCATATAATAAGTTTGCAGAGCTCTTTACAAATACCATCTCATTTTATCCTCATAATTCTGGAAGATTGGTGCTATTGTTATCCTCATTTTCCAGATGAGGAAACTGAGGCAGACAAGTGAAATGACTTGTCCAGGGTCACACAGGTAGCAAGTATCAGAGGCTGGATTTGAATTCAGGTCTTTCTGAACGTAGGTACAGCTCTCCACCATACCACTTAGTTACCCATGTTCAGAAGGTGGGACCTCCCCCTGTGGAGACAGAAAAAAGAATGAACGAGCAGATAGGAAGATCAGCAGATAGCAATGTCATAAAAGCTGAAGAAGAATAAAGTAACCAGAAAGGGGATGATTTTTGTCAGCAGTACTCAAACATTTTGGTCTCAGTGCCCGTTTTATCCTCTTTAAAATTATTGAGGAGTCCCCCCCACCGAGAGTTTTCATTTATGTGGGTTATATCTGTTGATGGTTATTCTATTATAAATTAAAATGTCTTAATATTAGGAAAAATGATTTTGACCTTGTGGATCCCCTGAAAGGATCTCATGGACCCCCAAGCATTCTTGGACCACACTTTGAGATCCGCTTTTGTAGAAGATGGTGCTTCAATTGAGTCTTGAAGGAAAACAGACATTCTATGAGGCTGAAATGAGGAGGAAGCACATTCCAGATGTGGGAGAATAACCAGTGCACAGTCACCAAGATGGGAATTGGAGTGTCATGTGTGAGGAACAGAGAGAAAGCCAGTTTGGCCGGATTGCAGAGTGTGGGAGAGAGAACAATAAAGATCGAGGCTGGAAAGATAGCTGGGGCTAGGAGGAGAAAGGGTTTAAAAACTAACTAGAGGATAATATATTTTACCCTAGAGCCACTCAAGTAGGAATGCCGTATGGTTAGATCTACACTGGAAGAAAATCACTTTGGCAGTAGTGTGTAGGATGGACTGTAATGGGGAGAAACTTGACATACAGAGAACAAATATGAGGCTGTTGCAATAAACTAGGCAAGGTTTGACAGGTCCAGAAACTAGGGTAAATAGAAGGAACTGGATGTGAATGAAACATGTGCAAGAAGCAGAAAGAGCAAGATTTAGCAACTGACTGACTATGTGGGATGAGGGAAAGGGAGGATTTGAGGATAATGCTGACATTAATAAATGAAGAATGGTGACAGATTTGACAGAAATAGGAAAGCTTAGAAGAGGAGTATCTCGGAAGAGAGAGTTTGGAGGGAAAGATAAAGCCATGCTGGCTCTTTGTGATGTCTGATCCTTTCCTAGATCTTCATTAGCCATTTCTTAAGAATCAGTTCCAGAATTTTTCCAGGAATTGAAGTCAAGCTCTATAACCTGTAATAAGAAGGCTATTCTCACTTAAAAAAAAATCAGAATATTTATCCTCCAATCTTGTAGAACCTTTCCCATTCTTCAGGATCTTTCAAAAATAACTGATGGTTTAGTGATCATAGCTGTCAGTTATTTCAGTACCCGAGGTTATCTAGCTCATGTAAGCCCTCTTAGTGTTGTTTTGCTGTCTCTTTCAGGTAGCTATTAGTCATGCCTATTTTTTCCTTTTAACCTCAAGTCATTCTCATGTCACTCACATGTCATTCCTGCATGTTGCTCATATGTCATTCCTGTTAATCGTGTGCCATCCACATGTCACTCACATGTCGACAGCGTGTCACTCATATGTCATTGGTGTGCTGGTTCTGTGTCAATTCCATTCGCTTGTATGTCATTTTCATGATGCTCGCATGTCATTTCTGTGTTAGTTGCTTGGCATTCACATGCCACTCCCATGTTTGCATGTCGGTCACATGGCATTCGCATGTTGCTCACATGCCATTCAATCTAGTCTCTGTGTAGATCACGTCATTCCTGTGCTGATTGCCTGTTGCTCGCATGTCATTTCTGTGTTGATCACGTCATTTGCATGCCCCTCACATGTCATTTGCATGTCATGTAATGTAATTTATCTCTTGTCGCTCACATGTCGTTTGCATGTCACTCACATGTCATTTGCATGTCAAATCGTGTGTCGCTCAATGCAGTGTCTGTTTCGAGTGTGTCATTCACGTCATTTGTGTGTCATCTTGTTGATCCATGTGTCACGTCATTCGCATGTAATTTACGTGCTGATCACATGACAGTCGTGCACATTTCTGTTGATCACATGACATTCACATGTCACTCACATGTCATTCACACATCATTGTTCACATGACATTCCTGTGTTAATCGCCTTTCACTCATATGATATTTCTGTGTTGTCCATATGTAATTCACATGTTGCTCACATGTCACTTCTGTGTCGATCGCACGCCACTCACATGTCACTGTAATGTCATTTGCCTTTCACTGCCATGTCATTCTCATGTTGGTCATCTGTAATTTCTGTGCCATTCCCATATTACTAACACGTCATTCACATGGCATTCCCAGTATCAATCCCCATGTCAATTCCCGTGTCGATAACATTCCCATGTTGCTCATGTGTCAGTCATGTGGACTCCCATGTCAGTCATAGGATTCATGTGACATTCCCATGTCACTCACCTGTCATTCATATAACTTTCACATGACATTGTAAAACTAGAACCTAGGTATACAATGTACCAATAAGGTCAAAATGTTTAGATCATTTAAAACATAATAGGTGAAGAGAAGAATTTATGTATGACCAAACAAGGAATAAGGGAACAAAATGAATACAACCCAGATTAGAAGGAAAGTAGAAACCTGGGAAACAACTGACAATAAATGCAGATCAAAGCATGCTATTTTTCACTTTATTCTTTTCATGGTTTTTTCCCACTTTTTGTCTGTGTCTTCTTTCCCAGCATAACTAACATGGCGATGTTTTGTATGATCGAACATGTAATAACCTATATCAAATTCCTTACTGTCCCAGACAGGGGAGAGATGAAGGAAGGTGGGAGAAGATTTGGAACTCAAATTTAAAAAAAATGAATATTAAAAATTGTCTTTACATGTAATTGGAAAAATTATTTAAAATAAATCTAGCCTAGTCATAGTATATTATTTTTTGATAAATTGCTGTAATCTTCTTGCTTGCATTTTATTTAGAAGTTTTTACATAAATATTCATTAGGGAAATTGGACTATAGTTTTCTTTTTCCATTTTTGCTTTCCCCAGTTTATGTATCAAAACAATATTTGTGTCATTGAAGGAATTTGTTAGGACTCCCTCTTTACCCATTTTTCAGACAGTTCAGATGGTATTGAAATTAATTGTTCTTTAAATGTTTGGTAGAATCTACTTGTAAATCCATCTGATCCCAAGGTCTCAGGGAGCTCGTGTACGGCTTCTTCAATTTCTTTTTCTTAAATAGTTATCTAAGTATTCTCTTTCCTCTTCTGTTAATCTGGGCAATTTATATTGTTGCAATTATTCAGTCATTCAGATTGTGAAGATTTTTTTTGTGGTGTATAGTTGGGCAAAATAGTCCAAATAATTACTTTAATTTAATCTTCCTTGGTTGTGCACTTAGCCTTTTCATTTTTGCTGCTGGTAATTTGACGTTCTTTTTAAAATCAAATCAGCCATGACATATCTATTTTATTGCTTTTTTCATAAAATCAGATCCTAATTTTATTTAATAGTTTAATGTTTTTTTTACTTTAATTTTATTAATCTCTCCTTTGTTTTTCAGGATTGTTTTGCTGTTTAATTGGGGATTTCAAATTTATTGTTTTTCTAGTTTGTCATTATTGCATGTCCAATTGGTTGATATATTCTTTCTTTCTTTTATTGATGTAAGCATTAAGAGACATAAATTTTCTCCTGAGTATTGCTTTGGCTGTACTCCACAAATTTTGGCATGTTGTGTCATTATTGTCATTATCTTTAATTAAATTATTGGTTGTTTCTATGATTTGTTCTTTGACTTGTTGTTAGGATCGGATTGCTTAATTTCCAATAATATTTTAATCTGTTTCTAAGGCCCTTAATTGAATGCAATGTTTATTGCATTGTGGTCTGAAAGGGACACATTTAATATATCTGCTTTTCTGCACTTGTTTGTGAGATTTTTAAACCCTTCAATTTTTCAAATAATCTCTATTTTCTAGGTAAGTTGTTTTTTTCCTGCGATAGTTCACATTTTATTCTATTTTTCAATCTTTTGACTTTTTCTTTTATTATTTCTTGATGTCTCATGGAGTAATTAGCTTCCACTTGACCAATTCTAATTTTTAAGGAGTTGTTTTCTTTGGTAAGGTTTTGTAACCCTTTTACAATTTGGCCAATTCTGCTTTTTAAGGAATTATTTTCTTCAACTTTTTGTGCCTCTTTTACCAAATTGTTAATTGTCTTTTTGTAATATTCTTGCACAAGTCTGATTTCTTTTGCTTTTCTTTTTTAAACCAATTTTCTCTAACCATTCTTATTTGATTTTTAAAATAATTTTTGTGCTCTTAGTAAAGAACAAACTCTTCCTTTAGCTCTTCTAGGAATTTTTGTTGAGCTTATGTCCAATCTGCATTTTTCCTTAAAGCTTGGCCTGTAGGTATTTTCAAGTTGTTCGCTTCTTCTGAGATTTTATCTTGAGCTTCCAAGTTGCCATAGTAGATTTTTATGGTTAGGTTCTTTTTGTTGTGATGTTTTTTTGCTCTTTTTTTTCAGCCTATTTCTTTGGATTTTATATTAGGGTTGGGGTCTGCTTACTTTGGGGGAAATGACTGGCCTGAGCTTTATACTTTTATGTCCTTATGTTGCTTTCACAGCTAGGTCTGGAGGCCTGTAAGATTTAGACTTTTAAAGTAGTATGATCTGGGGTGAGATCTGGCATTGCCCTCCTGGTCTTCACTTTATTTCTTACCCAGATAGGGCCCTTGCTCCTTCATGACTGCAACTACTTCCCTCTGAGCTGGAACTTCAACCTGGGACTGGGTAAGGGGTGACAGAACCTTCAAATGGTGCCTGAACTTGCACTCAGAGCTAACATAGGCATCACTTGGAACCTCTTTCTGACCAGGTCTTCAGTCACCTCGCTGTTGCCACCACCTCCAAGGCCCATATAGCTGGTGCCACTTCCACCACACCAGACACCTGGATAGCTTCCACCACAGTGTCTGTAGACCTTTCTTTCTGTCTTCCTAAGCTGCCCTGGGATGGAAAAATGATTGACTATCACTTTTGTCGGCTTTTCTGGACAGAATTTGATTAGGTGCATTTTTTTAAGTTGTTAAAAAGTGTGTGTTTGGAGAGCTTGGAAAGAATCCTGTTCTCAATCTGCCATCTTGAGTCCACTCACAGTATGCAGTTTTCTGTTTCTATTTGAGTTAGACAATACTGGTCTAGAAAAAGTTACACATTTAACTTTCTTTGGCTCTCACTTTGGAATGTGAGCATCACCAGTTTTATCTAGCAATTTCTCTTCTCTTCCTACCAGGCATGACCTATTTCCTTTCTGCTGCCTTAGCTCTACTCCTACAAAGGAATTTCTCAGCAATTGGGAGCAGAGAGGATACTAGAGAAGGCAGCATGAACTGACACTTATCTCATAGTAGACAGCTGATTGCTAATATTAAGCTTGTACTTCCTTTGGGCAGGTAGGTGGCACAGTGGATAGTATGCTCAGATACTTACTAGCTGTGTGACTCTGGGCAAGTCACTTAACCCTGTTTGCCTCAGTTTCCTCATCTGTAAAATGAGCTGGAGAAAGAAATAGCAAACCACTCCAGTATCTGCCAAGAAAACCCCAGAAAAGTGGCCAGAAAGAGTCAGACATGACTGAAAAACACCCAAACAACAGCAAAAATTTCCTTTAGCCCAGGGGAAAACCAAAGGACTAGATACATTCTTTACCATGTTTTGGGAAGTTTATAAAATATAGTAATATGCTTCTCTCCTAGAGTTGAGATAGAATCATGATGATTTAGACAGACTATATGCCCTCTGCCCCATTCCATTATTTTCTTTTCACATTTCCATCACTGATCCTGTTTCTTCTGCAAATAAAAAAAAAAAAACCACACAGATCTAAAACTAAGAGATTCCATGTTCCCTTGTTAACCCACTCCAATATTGAAGTACCCTTAAATTTAATTAAAATACATAAAATTTTAAATTTCTGCTTAATTTTAAATTTGTTTTTAATATGAACTTAAAAATACAAAATAAAATGAACATTTCCATATAAAAATAAAGTAGAAAAAGATGGTTGATTATATATGAAACGGAAACTCTCTTATGCAGAGCTAGCTTGCTTTTCTTTTTACAACTATACTAACTTCGACATGTAATTTTCAAAGCTGTCTTGTTTATTGTGGTCTCTTCTATTCTCTTCTATTTTAAATAAGATGCTTCAATGGCCCTTTTTCTTTCTTTCTTTCTTTTTTTTTTGGTAAGTGCTTACTTTGTACAAAGCATAGAGATTGTACCTCCTTTTGTGCAGATTACAATCACTAGAGGAGGGATTTCTGGGTGATGATAGGAAAATTACTTAAGTGCAGAGTCTCAGTCTCCTCATCTATAAAATGGGTATGATAGTAAATTTCCCCACCTACTTTAGATGTATTATAGAGAAAACACTCAGCATTACTTAAAGCGCTAGAAAAATGTGTATTATTCAGCACCTACTTTGTGCAAGCCATTGTGCTGGGTCCTGGGGGTTAGTAGGCAAAGATAACAAGCTACAGTCCCTGTTTTTGGTGGTTTATTTACTTACTTTTTCTTGTTTTGACTCCCAATTCATCTCAGATTCAATAGTCATACCAGATTCAGCAGTTGACTTTTAAGAGTGCCTGTGATGGACTTTTATCTCCAACCAGGAGTCTCCATCTGTTGCAGTAATTTGTAGTCTCCGGGTTTACAGCAAGAGGAACCAGGGAGTTTAATGATAGTCTTGAAGAGAGGCTGCTAGTCTACCTTTGGCACTCTCAGCTTCCAGTCTGTGGTGATTCCTTCCATTTGCATGGGAGATGGCTTGAACCTCACCTCCTCCACTAGGGAGGTGTGCCAAACCCTTGCACTGGTACTAGGAGGTGACACCTCCCAAATTAGGGCAGCACAGTTACCCGGAACACTGGCTCCATCCGCATGGGTACAAAGCTCACCCACCCACGTAGACACCCTAGGGCAAACCAGAGCAGACAGCCTATGGGTCAGCTGTGGAACGGATGAGGCCCAGGGGTTTTATAAAGAGGGGAAGTGTCTCAGGCTGATTGCTTTCTCATCTCTGATGTCAATGGTCAAATTATTTGGGGAGAGGTCAAGAAATGGCACCTGATTAGCAATCATGGAGCCTTGAAGGAAGATTTCAGAAAAGTAATGCAGTATGGCTTTGGCAGAGACAGCCTGGTGCAAGGAAATCTTGCACCTTCATATCCCAAAACAGAGACTTTTGTTCAAAGCATTTCAGCCATCTCCTTCCTTTACCAGAGTCCTGACCCATCCTAGGCTCATAGATCTAGAAATGGAAGGGACCTCAGAAAACATCTAGTTCAAGCTCCTAGTTTTTACAGATGAAGCAGCTGAGGCCTATGACAGTTAACTGACTTATTCTAGCCTGTGAAATAGTGTCACAGGTGGGATTGAACCTAGCTCCTCTGACTTCAGAGTCAGTTATGAAACAGGTAATCTACTTCTATAATAGTTCAAAACTAAAATAAATATCTTTATGTTATCCTATCATAGAAGGTTAGTTTGGAATGTGACCTTAGAGATCATCTCATTGCTCTCCTGGTCTGCACTTTGTTTCTTACCCAGGTATATTATAATGTAATTAGTGGCAAGACTATTGGATTGGCAATCAGAGGAGCTGTTGGCTTTTAGTCCCAACTTTTTAGTCCCTATTTACCTGCTTGTGTGACCTTGGGTGATTTTCTTTCCCTTTCTGGGCCCTATTTCCTCATTTGTAAAATGAAGGTGTTGCATTAGATAACATCCAGAATCCCTTCCAGCACTGAATATGTTATCCTAATCCAGCTTCCCTTTTCAGAGATGAGGAAAGAGTTTCCGACAGGTAAAGTCACTTGCTGTCAGTGAGTAAATATCGGGAGAAAGAAATCCATCATGATCTCTTAAACATTGTGGTTTTATTTTAAAGATAAAGAAATAGACTGTTTTGTGCTAGTTAACTTAAGATGGGGAGGTGATGAACTGCTGGGGTGGGGCTTCTTATACAGTTTGATAAATATTTATCTTATTGCTAGTACTTGGAGCATGTGCAAAAAAAGGGAGAACGTAATAATGTAGAAATCTTTTGAAGAGCAAATGTATGTACACACAGGCATATATATATATATATGTATATATATATATATATGCGTATATTATATCTCAACCAGTCAGTCAATAAAAACTTATTAGATACTTACTATATGTAGCTAAATGTGCAGTGGATAAATTATGGGGCTTGGAATCGGGAAGACTTATCTTCACGAGCTCAAATCCAGTCTTGGACACTTAACTCGATTTACCTCAGTTCCTCATCTATAAAATGATCTGGAGAAAGAAATGGCAAACTACTCCAGTATTTTTGCCATGAAAACCCCAAATGGCATAAGGAAGAGTCAGACACAACTGAACACACACACAACACACACATGTTCCTAGCACTTAGGAATCCAAGTTACTGTTAAATGTATTCAACACAAATTAGCCTGATTTCCTAATTTAAAATTTTCTCCTCAGTTAAGAGAGGAAGTGTAAACCTATGACTCTAACACTCCATTACACCACCTTATTCCTTCTTTGGTATTTCTCACCTTTCTCTACCCCTTCAGACTCAGACTCTAAATGCCCTTCAGATGTTGACATTATTATGTGTGCTTCTTCTGTGCCACCTTCCTTACATCTCAACTCTATCTATATCCCTCTTTGTAGTCCCACCTTACCTGAAGGAGTTCTTTCTTTTCTTTTCTTTCTTCCTTCTTTCCTTCCTTCCTTCCTTCCTTCCTTCCTTCCTTCCTTCCTTCCTTCCTTCCTTCCTTCCTTCCTTCCTTCCTTCCTTCCTTCCTTCCTTCCTTTCTCTCTCTCTCTCTCCCTTCCTTCCTTTCTTCTTTGCTTTCAGCATAGCCAAATAAAACAAATCTACACATTTGCCTTATACAGAAATGTATGTCTCATTCTGTATTTAGGGAATATCTCCCCTCTGTTAGGATGTAGATAGCATGCTTTATCATTGGGCCTCTGGAGTTGTGGTTGGTCACTGCTTTGGTCTGAATTCTTAAGTCATTCCAAGTTGATGTTCTTTACAATGCTGTTGATATGGTATAAGCTGTTCTCCTTTTTCTGCTCACTTCACTCACTACTAATAAATACAAAGCTTTCCAGTTTCCTTTAAAACAATTTCATTCTTTCTTATAGCATAACAAGTGTGGCATTTATATTCACATACCATTTCTTCAGCCATTCCCCAATTAATGGAGACCCCATTGGTTTCAGGTTCTTTGCTACAATAAAAAGAGCCACTATAAATATTTGTGTACACACGGTTCTTTTGAATCTTCTTTGGGTATAGGCCCAGTGGTAGTATTGCAAGGCCAAATGATATGTACAGTTGAATGACTTTTTGAGCATGGTTCCAAGTTGCTTTCTAGAATATCTGGACCAATTTATGGTTCTACCAACAATACACCAGCCTGTCTTTCCACAACTTCTCTAACATTTATCATTTTCCCTTTTTTGTCATCTTTGCCAATCTGGTAGGCATGAGGTGCAACCTCAGACTTATTTTAATTCAGTCGATTTTTTCTTTAACAGTTACAACTTATCCATGGAGGCTGGCATCCTCCAGCCATAGTAGGCACAGCACAGTTTTGTTGTCTCCAGGCTGATATTTCAGGCTGAACTTTTGCTATTTTGTTAGGTAATTAGCCTTCTTTTACTGACAGCTCCAGAGGGAAAAGCACAGTTCCCACCATCTTGTTGGTAAGGAGGGACTACAAAGAGGGAAATAGAGTTGAGATGTAAGGAAGGTAGCACAGAAGAAGCACACATAATAATGTCAAGATCTAAAGGGCATTTAGAGTCTGAGTCTGAAGGGGTAGGGAAAGGTGAGAAATACCAAAGAAGGAATAAGGTGGTGTAATGGATAGAGTGTTAGAGTCGGAAAGACCTGAGTTTAAATGCTGTCTTAGACTCTTTCTAGGCTAGTCACCTAATCTTTCCATGCCTTAATTTCTTTACATATCAAATGAGAAGGTTGGACTCTATACCTTTAAGGGCCCTTCTGGCTCTAAAATGACTGTGTGATCCCAAGGCAGGGAGTATTCACTAAATCTCGGTCATGATCTTTGATCAGAGACTAGTCCATTCAGTGGAGTATGGAACAGCAGGAACAAAGTGCCAAGAGCATTAGAACAGGAGCTGTAACTAGTTAGTCAAGCATGGGGCCAGGAAACAATGAGTAAGCAAGGAAGATGGGCATGGTTTCCATAGAGCTCACATGTAGCAAAGCTTTGCACAAGGACTATTTGGAGTCATTTGTTCTTTAAGCCTTCCTCAGCCTCACAGAATTGCTGAACATCAGCTGGTGCTGGCAGGATAGGAAGGTTGCAGTGAGCAGCATAAGAAGAGGGCCAGCCAGCGAGGTGTGTGTGTGTGTGTGTTATAGAAATGGAGAACTTAGGAAAGATAAACACTGAAGAAAAACCCAACCTTTTTCTTCTTAATGCAGGTAACAATAATAGTAAAGGTTGACATTTGTATGGTACTTCCCAATTACCAAATGCTTATATATATATATATTATTTCATTGATTTTCAAAACAACTCTGTGAGGTACTTAGTATAATTATTATCCCCATCTTAAAGATAAAGAAACTGAGGCTCAAGGAGTCTTCTTGACGTCCCTGAGCCCACATAACTGTAAGCATCGCTATTTATATATTGTCTAAAAGCTTTCAAAGCTTTTCCATTTATCATCTCGCTGAGCTTCGCAATAACTATGTGAGGTAGATGATATTATCCCCATTTTACAGATACAGAAATTGGGGGCCCATGTCCACACAGCTGGTAAGTGTAAGAGGCAGAATTTGAAATCAGGTTTTTTTTTGACACAAGCCCAGTACATTATCCACTACCCCACACAGTCTCTTTTGTTTTCCCAGGCGGGGATGGGTGGGGAGGGGCACAAGAAAGGGGATGTAATGTGTAAAGGGAACAGGCACACAGATGAAATCAGGCCTCTTGGACACAGTGAACACTATTATTTCTAGTGTTCATTTTTGTAAACTAAAGACCAGGATGCAGCCAAATGACAAGTAAAAAGTTTGCTACACTGCTTTATATACAATCTCAGGAAAGGTGCAATAGAACAACCTAGTCATACCTTAAGTAGGTGTGTTCTTTTATTGGAACATTTCATAATAGAACTCTGAACATTAGCTCATCAGGCTAAGGCTGATCATAACACATTTTCATTTTCAATATGCGTCTCATATATATGTTTAGTGTATTAATGTTTTCTAATTAAAACATAGCCTGTTGAGTTTATCTCTTGCATATGCCCCTTTCTCTCCTCTGACACTGCCACCATCCTGGTGCAGGCCCTCATCACCTCATGCCTAGATTACTTCTACAGCCTGCTGATTGGTCTCCCTGCTTCCAGTCTCTCCCCGCTCCAGTCTATCCTCCATTCAGTTGTTAAAGTGATTTTTCTTAAGTGAAGATATGACCATGTCATTTCCCTACTCAATAAACTCCAGTGCCTCCCTATCACCTCCAGAATAAAATAGAAAATCCTGTTTGGCATTCAAAACTCTTTATTATCTGCAAACATTGCCCCCCTTTCTACCCTCCCCAAGTCTTCTCATATCTTATGCCCCTCTCCCACATACATATGCATATTTAAAATATTATTACCTCCCTAATTCTAGCCAGTGTGGTTTGTTTATTGCAACCTAAAATTAAACTCCTAATATAGAGTTATCACCTTATCACTTTGCAAGGCACTCTATCTCTCAGCCCCAGACATTCTCTTTGGCTGTCCCCTGTGACTGGAATTTTGCCCTCTTCATTGCTGCTTCTTGGCTTCCCTGGCTTCCTTCAAGTCCCAGCTTAAATCCTACCTTCTACAGGAAGCCTTTCCTGATCGCCTTTATTTTAGTGCCTTCTGTCTGTTGATTATCTCCAATATATCTTGTTTGTACCTCTTTGTTTGAATGTTGTCTCCTCTCTTAGACTGTCAGATCCTTGAGGCAGGGACTGTTTTTTGCCTTTCTTTTGTATCCCTTGAACTTAACAAAATACTTGGCAAACAGCAGATGCTCCATCAACACTTACTGGCAGACACCGATTTGACCAAGGAAAGTCATAATGTTGCAGTTCCATAAACAAAGTGATAAGGTGATAACTCTATATTAGGAGTTTAATTTTAGGTTGCAATAAACAAACCACAGTGGCTAGAACTAGAGAGGTAATAATATCAATACATTTTCCCCTGTTCAGACCATCTCTGGAGTTCAGCTGTGGGCACTGCATTTTAGGAAGAATGTTAACAAGCAGAAGACTGTCCAGAGGAGTGTGGCCAAGATGGTAAAGGTCCTTGAGATAATAGAGTCATTGATTTAGAGTTTGGAATAGAATGTGGAGGTCATCTGGTCCAAACCATTCCTTTTATAAATGAGGAAACTGAGACCCAGAGAGTTCAGCTGCTTGCCTAATAACATAGGCAGTAAGTGCCATAGCCAAAAAATAAACCCGAGTCCTTTGACTCCAGATCCTGTGCCTTTTCTGTCATACCATTTTGCAATATGAGAATTGGTTGAATGAAATGGAGATGTTTAAACTGGACAACAGAAGATTTAGTGGGGGTGGGGGGCAGCTAGGTGGTGCAGTGAGTAGAGCACCAGTCCTGGAGTCAAGAGGACCTGAGTTCAAAGCTGGATTCAGACACTTGACACACTTAGCTGTGTGACCTTGGGCAAGTCACTTAACCCCAATTGCCCTGCCTTCCCCCCCTCCAAAAAAAGATGAAGATTTAGTGGGGACATGACAGCTTTCTTTCTGTAGATGAAGGGATCTCATATACAAGAAGGAATAGACATATCTTCCTTGGCCCCAGAGAGCAGAACTAGGAGCAATGGGTGCAAAGAGATAAATTTAGATTTAATGCAAGGAAAAATTTGCTGACAATTAGACCTGCTTAGCAGTGGAATGGGCCGCCTCTTGGGAGATAGAAGGTTCCCTGTCACTCACTGGAGGTCTTTGAGGAGAAGCCAAATGATCCCTTATAGGTTGTGCTGTAGATGGCATTCATGTTCAAGAACAGGTTAGGCCAGCTGACCTCATAGGTTCTTTCAACTCTGAGATTCTCTGATTCATTTATTGCTATATAAGCAGGATGGAATATTGTGAAGTGATTGCAAAGTAAAGATAGCACCACTTCTTGGACTGAACTCTACCAGACACATAGTTTATTTGGATCATGTAGCCATGGAACCAAAGGAAGAAAAGGGGAACATCTCTAGCCCTTCATGGATAGATCTTAGCACCTTGGAATTTAATGGATATTAGAGGGACTGTCTAGCATATGAGCTTATAAAATGAGCAGTCTTCCCTTGTTTGGGTCTTCATACCCTTTCCTACAAGGGAGGGCTATTGAGACATTTTTATGAAGCCCTGAAAGGTTAGTATATCATAGTTTGGACCCAATAAACCCACCTATGGACAATTCTCGCTTTCCTTCCACAGCCCTCTATGCAAAGGGATTTTTTTACATAATGCAAATTTGCTCCTATTGGCCACTTAACCTCTATAACAATGGCAAACACAAAATAATACTTTATGCAAGTCATAAAATATACTAAAATGCAGACATATTAAATACTATACCATGATAATAAACAGATATGAAATGAGAGGCAAAGTTAATGAAAGCATATGTACAGTATTGTAGTTAACATTGAAAGTTAACATAGGTGTGCAGTATGCTGCCCCTTCCCCACCCACTGCACCTAGCCTTTGTCACTGGGGATTGGCTGTACAACTTTTTTTTTTTTTTAAACAAAGCTGTTGAGAGAGGTTTGGACAGTATCTCTCTTCCCCCCCCTCCCCCTTGTATATCTGATGATAGTAAACATTATTATCCTCAACTAGCCTTTGGACTTTCAAAAATCTTGAAGTATTTGGATCTGTCCATTCTTTCAGAATTCTTTAAAGCCAAATTTGTATAATGCAAATTTACATAAAGTGAGAACTGTCTGTATATATACCTTTATATGCCTGAGTAGGAATGCATCCCTCAACTTTATAATAGCAACACTAAGAGGAATGTTCTGATATAGGCCAACCTATTGTTCATTCAGCTGTATAATAAAGCATGGTAAGGGACTTCAAAGGTTATTCAGGGAGGAAAGAACTAGTTTGGAAAAACGTACTAGAAAACTGTACCACTAACTCTGACCACTAGTTGGCATTCATGTTTCTCTGTCTCTGTCTCTCTGCCTCTCTCTGTCCCTCCCTCTGTTTGTCTCTTTCTTTCTGCCTCTCTCTCCCTTGATAATCTCATCAGCTCCCAAGACTCCAATGATCACTTCTGTGAAGATGGTTCCCATCCAGCCCCAATCTTTCTCATTCCAAGCCAGTAAACATTTACTGAGTGCCTACTATTTTCAAGATACTGTGCTGGTCAGTGGGGACACAAAGGCAAATCAAAAAACTGTCCCTTCCTTCTAAGAATTTATAATCTGAATTTCTACATGGTTGCTGGGCAGGATGTTCTTCTGGTACCTCAAGTTTAGTAGGTCCTATTCATCCAGGACCAAAACTTTTAAGTTTTCTTTTCCACCCCCATCCCCACCTCAAATGAGATATTTCTAAAGTGCTTAGCATGATGCCTGACATAGAGAAGGTGCTATAGAAATGCTTATTCCATTGCTTTTCCCTTTATCCTGTCAGTTGTTAAATCTTGTTGATTCTATTTGCACATCTTTCAAATCTTTCCTCTTCTTTTTCATTCAGACTACCATTTCCTTAGTATAGGCCCTCATTACCTCTGGCCTCAACTAGTGTGCTAGACATTGTGACTGTGCTATGCCCCTGTCCCCCAAAACAAAAATAAAAAATACAAAGAATCCTTCTAAGATCAGATAAAAACTCTTCATGCTGACATTGCAGGTCCTTAATGATCTGGCACCAACCTGTTTTTCTAGTCTTTATTTTGAATTACTCTTTTCTTTAATCACTGTATATCACAACCAGCTTCTACCTGTCTCCACCTCCTTTGGTCCCCATTTTCCTCCATGAATTCCTGTATGCTGTCTCTAATGCCTGAGGACTCTACCTCTTCACTGCCAGGTGCTGAAATTTTTTCTCTTCTTTTAACTATGGCCCACTTCAGGTGCCATGTTCTCCATGGCAGTCTTTTTTGGTCTCTCCAGGCCGTATCCCTACACTATACCGATATTGGATGGACTTGTGTAGGTACCTTGGTAGGTTAACTCCTCAAAAGTAGGGACATTGTTAATGCCAATCAATTGAAGAAAAAAAAAGCATTTATTAGGCTCTTGCAAGGTGCCACTCAGGGCTGAGCATTAGGTCCAAAAACAGTCCCTGCTCCCAAGAAACTTTCTAATCGGAGAGTCAGCAAATACATAACTAGGTAAATACAAGATTTATTGAATAGTTGGTAGATAATCTCAGTAAGGAACAGCCAAGCCCAGGGTGGAGATAAGGAGTAGGGGAGCTTGGAAGGCTCTCAATGAGGAAGGCCGTAGCATCAGGTGGGGGCCTGGGAAAATGAGTCCTGTTGCAGGTGGGATTTTTGAGACTTGGAGGAAATCGGTGAAACTAAGAGGCAGAAGGGAGGAGGGATCAGCGAGGTCGGAGCCTGGCCACGGGAGACGGAGTGCCCAGCGCAAGGCAGGCGCTCAGCGAACGTGCCTGGGAATGGCTGGACAGCTCTGGGCCGCCGGGCGGAGGGCAGAATCTGATTCGCGCTGAGAGGCCGAGAGGAGCCGGCTGCTCCGTGAACTTGATTTCCCCTCTCCCAGGGCCGCCGGAGGGAAGATCGGGCTGGCTGGCCCTCACCCCTCCCTTCTGGAAACTGCCCTGCCCAGTTCCCGCTTTGGGAGTTAGTGCCAAGTTCGGGGAGGCGAGCTCCTTTGAAGCCTAGAGAAAAGGGAGAGGGGAACGAGTGGGGGTGAGGGGGCGGCGTGCAGGACTCCGGGAGCCAGGTGGAGGTCAAAGCCAAGGTCGTCTCGGAGCTGGAAACCTGCCGAGCCCAGGAGGTGCCGGGCTGGGCGGGGCAAGGGAGGGATGAGGGCGGAGGGGAGCATTGCCTCATCCTGTACATTTTACTGGAAACCTGGTGTGCATCCGGAGGAGGAGCCGCGGGGCTGTCGTCCCGCCGCGGCCGCCCAATGGGCAGGCTCGTCTGGGAGAGCGGGCTGCCCCTCACCCACTTCCCCGGCCCTCCGCCCGCCTATATACCCGGGATTTGTCGGCCGCGCCCAGCCGAGCTTAATCGGTCCAAGTGCGTGCGCCCACTTCTGCTCCAAGCGCAGCCCCAGCGAGCGCCCAGCGCAGCCAGAGTCCGTGTCCGCCGTCCTATTAGTGCGGGGGACAGTGCGTGGGAGGGTGGCTAGTGGGGGGACACACCCTGAGCGACGCGTGGTCTGCCCGGGAGCATGATCGTGGACAAGCTGCAGGAGGATAGCCGCGGTGGGGAAGGCCTGCTGGACTGCGCGGCCGGCGAAGGCGGCCTCATGACCAGCCCCCTCAACCTGGCCTATTTCTACGGGGGGTCGCCCCCGTCCGCGGCCTTGGGGGCGAGCGATGCCAGCTTCTTGTCCTCCGGCCACTCGACGCCGGGCTCCCCCGGCTCGGACTCCTCCGACTTCTCCTCTTCCTCGGCCTCCTCAGCCTCGTCTTGCAGCGCCCCCGGAGAGTCCCGGGCCAGAGGGGGTCCCCGCGCCGACCGTGTGCCAGGTAGTCCGCGCCCCCTTGCCCGTGACCTTGGGATGGCACCCCCTCCCTGCGGGGCGTCTGCTGGCATGTGTGGCCCGAGAGCCGGGGGAGGCGGAGAGGGTGTTGGGGGGATGTGCTTGGCATCAAACTTTAGAGATCAATAGCTTCAGCTGACTTGGGGAAACTGAGCCCGGAAAGTGAGCGGGGAAGTGACTGGCGAAGCTAGCAGAGCTGTCATTTTCAGGTTTTTATTTTTATTTTTTTGTTTGTTTTTTCGATGCTGCAATGAGAAGGGAAGGATCAAGAATTTTACTGGAGTGGTTTGTGGCTGTGAAGGTCTTGTGTTTTTCTAAATTGCCATGAAAACTTCTAAGTACAACATTTAGAAAACTATCAAGAACAAAATTATAAAGGAACATACAGTGATTTATGTACATTTGTGATGTACTAATGACAAATTTGAGGTATCATTCTAGCTTGGAGAATTATGTTCTCATAATGTCAGCTGAATGATATTTACCAAGTTACTTAGTAATAGAGTGACTAACAGTGATTTAAACAGTTCTGTTTCTTTTAACTATGAACTAGATATAGAATATGTTTTCCTCTATCAGTCAGACTCATAATAATAAACCAGTTCAGCTTTCCCTTTGTTTTCTTGGTGAAACTGGTTTTTGTTTTTTTTGAGAAGGGAGGCCAAGAGGAAGGTGGCAATTATGTCTTCTAGGAGAATTAAAGATGTCGTATCAGTCTTAGTATTTGTAATACTTTAAAAAAAATTGCTGGCCAGTTTCTTACAAACTCGTTTTTGGCATTCCTCCCTCCCCGCCCCCATCCCTGTCTCCCTCTCTGGGTCTAATGAAATTTTTGGTTGACTTACCATTTTTTGGTTGGCTTTATGATTTTTTTTTTGAATGTGCCAAATTTTTCACTTGGAAGTCTTGTTTTTAAAACTACTCACTTGATTTTTGTTATACTCAAAAAATGTCAACTAGTAGGATCATAGCATTTTAAATCATGAGAGAATCTTGGAGATTAATCTAGTGCCCTCATTTTACAGATAAGGAAACTGAGGCTTACTATGGAATGTAAGACCAACATCCAAATTGGGATGTCTTCAAATACAGTTCCATTACCCAGCTAGTGCAGTACTGATAGGAGGAATGAGAATTTTCAGGTTATGGAATTTAGTGTTTTTTCCTTGTCTACATGTGGGTCAAGCCATTTTGCTAGTTTCCTTTTTCAGTTATTTCTTCTTTTTCCAGTTTTGGCTACTGCCATGCCTTGGTGTGCCTTTTCGTATCTTTTGTGTATAACCTCTTGTGGCATTTCAAAGTTTAACAAAGCAGTCTTATGAACTCCATTTACTCACTTCCAGTCCTCTGTTTTTTCCTTTCCTTCCCCTCTCCCTTCTTCAAATCAAGTGCCTAAAATGTTCCACTTCCTGGCTTTTTTTGCTTGTTTATTTAATGATCAACAGATCTAAGAGGTTATGACACAAGCGGTCATAAGTGGAACACTGAACTCATCTCTGTTTCTAACATTGTCAAGTTTTGGCTCAGGTTCCAAAACAACAGCTTATTTCCTTTTTACTAGGAAGACCAACAGCTCTTTCTGAAAAATTTGTTAGGAGGGGAAATCCTCAAGAGTGTTTCAAAAAAAATATTAGGGCATAAATCTAATGTTTTTGTAAATTGAGATCACTGGAAAAAGTTTATTTTGCCTGCCTCATAGGGTGGAAATTTTAATCTCTAGGAGAACATAAAGCTATTGTTTGAAGAACCCATGGAGTATTAACTAATAAAATTTCTTTAATCCTTATAGCAGGCTCATGTGATAATGGGATAACAAACTTTATTATTCTTGTTTTACAGAGAGTTAGGATTTGAGAGGCAGAGAGACACAATATGCTGTTTCTCAGACACCTTAGATCTGGGGTTATCACCACCTTTTTTGTGAGGGAAGAACAATTTTTTTTTTTTATTTCTTCAAAGCTTTGAGATTATGTGTGTGTGTTTGGGGAGTGGTGTGTAATGGTGGTGGTGTAGAGTCAGGAGCTAACAATTATAATAGCTAACATTTATATGAAACTTTAAGGCTTGAAAAGTACACAAAACATGTGTATAGATGTGTGTATATGGATGCATGTGTGTGTATATATGTGTATATATACATACTATATGTGTGTGTATGTGCACAAATAAGTGCTTATTTGATTTTTACAAGAACCTTGTGAGATAGCTATTATTGTCTACATTTTGTGGATGAAGAAACTGAGACTTAGGAGCTCAGTATATTTGCCCAGGGTCACATAGACAGTAAATATTTGCTTCCTGTGAAGTCCTTGGGAAGTCAGGGGACATTTTCAGAGAGGGTCTTCATGGCAATGGCTTCAAGGAAAATCAATGGGCAGGCCCTGAAGCAAGACCAATGGTTTGCTGTAGCTGTTGGTTTCAAACAGGAGCCCAGAAGAATGTCTCCCCATGGTCTGTTGGCTTTCCTAAATTCCTAGTGGGGAATGGCCAATTCAGTTGGAAGAAACAATTACTCTCCCTCTCCCCACCCCCCAAAAGAAAGAAAAGAAATGGTATACCAGTAGGTATTGAGCTATTGGTTAGGTACCCGCTTGGACATTATTTGATAATAACCTCAGAGGTTTTTTAGATTTGTGTTTTTTAAGTTGGATAAATTCAAATATGGTTTCTTTTTTTCCTGAGCAGGTGAACACCACATGGCTGGTGGAAGGCAACAGAGAGGACCCTTTCAAGGTGTTCGTGTGAGAAATTCAGTGAAGGAGCTCTTGTTACATATAAGAAATAGTAAGCAGAAGTCTTCTGCTCCAGCTGTGGACGATTTCAAGGTGATGCCTGGCTTGTTGTTGTTGTTTTTGACATATATATTTGTGTTCCTAACTGGTTCCACCCAGTAGGATGTTAGAGAGAATTTTCATGAAAGTGGAGGGACTGGTACTGAGATGAATGGGATTGTGGTGACTTAGCAAAATTTTAAATCGGGAACAAAAGCTATTGAACCATAATCATTTCATTTTAAACTTGAACTGAGGCTAAGTTGAAGATGAGGGATGGGGAAGTTGTTATGAAGGTGTAGAAAGTGAATGTTAATGGAAATGATGTTTATACTCTCTAGCACTGGATTAATCATTTGTACTGAGAAGTGCCCGAGTATATTTAAAAGAGCTTCCATGGAAGGGTCCCGCTTGTGTTGTGGAGATGACCCTGGCTTGTGGTAGGACATGCTAGTGAAAAGCAAGTTCATCCTACCACATCTTCTGGCCTCCAACATCTGGTCTGAACTAAGTTCTGAGAGGCTTATCACCAGGCTGGCCCTAATGCGATGTATGTTTTGGTTATAGAAACTTAAAAAAGACCAATTCCTAAATGGGGCTTATTTACATTGGTGGAGAGGAATGTTTACACTAATATTTCTTAAAAACTCAAGACATGAAGTTAAATGTAATTTTCTTTTCCCTTGTAGGCACAAAGTGTGAGTACAGAGCAGTTTACAGGTAAGAGATTTTTGCAGTATGGTCTAGAAGGGTCTTAAGAGTAAAAGACTTTGACTACATTGAAGCAAAATTTTTAAATGACTCATCCAGAATTCTTTTTCTCAGCAGAGTTGAAGGACATATTGGCACATAGTGGGAAAAGGAAGGGGGCGGATCCTGTCTCCGATGGACCAGCTTGCAAAAGGCCAATTACATCATTGCACACCCAGTTTTTGGTAAATATTTCACATCTTCACTTGTGAGACAAGTCACCTGTTTACTGTATACTTTGACAAGGGAGCCAATTTCAGATATGGAAATTTTCTTTGTTTTCCAGACACCACCCCAAACTCCAACTCCTGTGGATAGCATGGAAGATGTTCATATTAATGAACCCAAACAGAACAACAATTCTGTTCTGCTTCAAAACATCATGAATATTAAAAATGAATCCAATCCTGTTTCCCTGAATACAGTTCAGTTTAGCTGGATGAGTCCAGTGGTGATCAATCAGAGCCCCACTAGGGAGCAGTATCAGGATTTCCACGGAGGGCAGGTTCTCACTCCGCCACAGAAATACCAGCCATTCCAAGTCAGTAGTCCCCCACAAATGGTGGATCAATCCATATATCAGTTTTCTTCTCCACAGAACCAAGATTTGCAGCAGCCTTTTAGTCATATTTCAGTCCCAGACAGTAGTCCCTTCTCTGGAAAACCTCGGTCTCCTAACTACGAACCAAACTTATTTGATGGGCAAGACCTGCTGTTCTGCCCAACCCAAAGCTTTGCATCTCTCCTAAGTGGTCCCGAAGAACCAGAGAATATTGCTGTTCCTATTCAGACTTCACCCAGTGCTCAGCAGCAGCAGCAACAGCAGCAGCCGTCAACCGAGATCAACATCCAGAACTTTAACCTGGCGCCAAACAATGCCTGCGATGTCCTGGGTAGGCAGGATTTAGGCTTAACCCCTTTCAATGTTTCCCTGCCGCTCCAGAGTGTGACTGGAAATTCAATGAACACCACACAGTTAGGAAAGTCCTTCTTTCAGTGGCAAGTAGAACAGGAAGAAAGCAAACTGGCCAACCTGTCCCAGGACCACTTTCTGTCCAAAGATGCAGATGGTGATACGTGAGTACAACTTTTTATTTTACGCATGTAGTTTGGGTGATGGTACTGTTTATAATGGGGAGCCCAGAACTGCTTTGAATGCACTTGCTTCAGTAGTTAGCTAACTATCCCAATATTGCGTAGTTTAAAGGAGAATGCCACCATAGAGATGGCTGGCCCTTTAGATCACGCAACCTACTTTAAAATAATTAAAATGTAGCTTGTGTTCTATGTTTGGAAGATCCAGCACAGGCTCTGTCTAAAGAGCAAAAAGCAAGCCAACCGTGGTGTGTGTGTGTGTGTGTGTTTTGTTTGTGACAGCCTATGGGTTGTTTGCTTTACCTTAGTCTAGGTATCCCCAGCCTATTATTTTAATGGAGGTATTAATAAAATATCTGAAGGGATTATGCATTTATGTGGTGCTTTAGTTGAGTTGAGTAGGTCTGTCCATTATGAAATAGAGGGGCAGATGAGAAACCTAAAGTAATTTATCCTCCATTTATTTTCTCCTCCTGTTCTCCAGGTTGCTTCACATTGCAGTTGCCCAGGGACGAAGGGCCCTGTCTTATGTTCTTGCAAGGAAGATGAGCGCTCTTCAGATGTTGGACGTTAAAGAACACAATGGCCAGGTGAGATTCTTGCCAGGTGTCTGAAATAGATGCTGAAAACCTTTCTGGTTTTCTGGGTGGGCGAGGACCTTGGGTTTAAATGCAGAACATGGTCTCTGAGCAGTTAGCCTTATGAGCCCAAGACCAAGGACATTAGCTGAGGTTTTGGATAATTGCTAAGAGTTATCCTGAAGTTCATTGGGCCAAAGAGTAGCTGTGGAGGAGTAATACTAGCACTCCCTAGCCTTTAAACACATTGCTCATTAATCAGCACTCATCTGCTAAACACCTACTGTGTGTGAAATACATAGACAAAAATGCAGTCGTTCCTGCCCCCAGGAGACGTTAGTAGGGTTTTTGGGGGCTGGGGCATGGGGAGAGGCCTCTTATTTCAAGCCATATTTCCTGTTAAAGTAATTGCATGAGAAAAACAATCAATGACTTTTTTTCCCCTCTCTGAATGACCACAGAGCGCCTTTCAGGTAGCAGTGGCAGCCAATCAGCATCTCATTGTGCAAGATCTGGTGAACCTAGGGGCCCAGGTGAATACCACGGACTGCTGGGGAAGAACACCACTGCATGTCTGTGCTGAGAAGGGCCACTCACAAGTCCTTCAGGTCAGGAAACTGTTCCCTGAATGGCAGAAGTATAAGCATTTGGATTAGTTCCTTATCTCCCACCTGGGGACTCTCCTTTTGACTTGACCAGACTGTCGTTTGGTTGCCCTGGAGTGTACATTTCCCCCCCACCTTTCAAAGCCCATTATTAAATGTTTACTTCTATTTAAAATTTTTCTTTTGCAGGCGATTCAGAAGGGGGCCATCTCTAGCAATCAGTTTATAGATCTGGAAGCTACCAACTATGATGGTGAGTGGGTAATTGCAAGCTTGCTTGTTAAAAGCTGGCCAGGGCTTATGGAACTACTCTTAGGCAAGCCTTATACTTATTAAATATTATATAACTGAGGATGTGGAAAGTGGAAAGCTAGACTATCCTTTTTTCATGGCATGCCAGGTGCTATAACCACAGCTGCAGTTTGTTAGGGTTTAAGTAAAATGGTTGGGGCAGCTAGATGGCGCAGTGGATAGAGTGCTGGACTTGGGGGTCAGAAAGATTCATCTTCATGAGTTCAAATCCAACCTCAGACACTTACCAGCTGTGTGATTCTGGCCAAGTCACTTAATCTTGTTTGCCTCAGTTTCCTCATCTATAAAATGAGCTAGAGTAGGAAATGACAAACCGCTTCGGTATCTTTGCCAAGAAAACCCCCAAAATGGGGTCACAGAGAGTTGGACACAACTGAAATGAATGAACCACAACAACAGAATGGTTGCCTTTTTTTTTTAAACCAGAGACTTATTAGGAAGCATTGTAGACAGTAGAGCTAAAAGGAAATATGTAGGCTGTCTAGATGGATTTTCTTATTTTCCAGATGGAAATTGAATTTTATAAACCATGTATAGAACATCTCAGTTCTGAGTCTGGAAAATGACAGGGCTGGACTTGTATGACACCTAAAGTCACTTCTGGTTTCAATTCTATCATTCTCTGAGTCTAGTTACACTTTGTATTCCCTTAAACCCAGGCTTATATCATTAATTACTGTAGTGAAACAAACAAAACAAACCATGAACACTTAACAGTGATTCCAGACTCTTGAGTAGCTATCTGGGCACCAGAAATGTTTTGCCAATAGCCATGTTCATTTTGGATATGAAATTGGATGAATAGCTGCATCATGATTTTGCGATTTCTTGCTTTAGGTCTCACTGCTCTCCACTGTGCAGTGGTAGCCCACAATGCTGTGGTTCATGAGCTGCAGAGGAACCAGCAGCATCACTCGCCTGAGGTCCAAGACCTTCTCTTGAAGAACAAGAGTCTAGTTGACACAATCAAATGCCTAATCCAGATGGGAGCCACTGTGGAAGCTAAGGTAAGTTTATAGAAGGTGCCTGGGATTAGAGGCAAGCAGCCTGGTGAAGTGGACAGGGACTGGGCGAGTTGATTGACCTCTCTTATACTTCAGTTACCTCATTTATAAAATTAGAGGTGGGAAGTTTGACTCAGTGGCCTCATTATGTTCTCTTCCCACTGTAAAATCTGTGATCCTTTGGCCTCTGACATAGAGAAAAAAGAAGGTGGTTAGTTATAACACTCAAAACTTCATCCATGAGTTTCCTCAAAGCTTTATTAAATGTTCCATTTAATAGGTGTGGAATAATTGAGAAAACAGTAAAGTATCTTTAATTATAGACAAATATCTTATAAAATTATTAGCTCTTAACCTTATGTTACCTCTCTCTTGCCTTTCTCCTCCCAAGTTGCTTAGTTCTGAATTAGATAATTCTTAATTGAAAGGAAGAAAAAAATTCTACTTTCCCTTGAGATTGAGATGGAAATTTAGTCTTTCTTTGTCATCCACTAGGGAAGGTTGTATTTTTTCATGGAAGGGATTCTTTTCAATGGTTAGTGTTGGATTGCTGTTTTATGTTTATGGTTTTTTTTTTTTAATTGGCTCACAGTGTGAATGTGTTGATGATTTTCCATTCTTCCCTTTGACTAGGATCGTAAAAGTGGCCGAACAGCCCTGCATTTGGCTGCTGAAGAAGCCAACCTAGAACTGATTCGCCTCTTTTTGGAACTGCCCAGTTGCCTGTCTTTTGTGAATGCTAAGGTAATTTGCTAAAGCTTCCTCAGCAGGGCTGGCAAGTAGGAAAAAGCCTGATGTCAAAGTCTTAAGGTTTTTGGCTCTGGGGAAAAGTCCATCTCACTGACGGATGGGTATTATTTCATTTCTCCTTCTCCAGGCTTATAATGGTAACACTGCCCTCCATGTGGCTGCCAGCCTGCAGTATCGAGTGACCCAGTTAGATGCAGTCCGTCTGCTGATGAGGAAGGGAGCTGATCCAAGTACTAGGAACCTAGAGAATGAACAGCCAGTTCATTTGGTTCCAGATGGCCCTGTTGGAGAACAGGTAACAAAATGGGGAGGAAACAAATCTAGAACCTTCATTCACTCATTTAATAAACATCTTTAAGTATCTACTATGTGCCAGGCACTGTGCTAACTGATGGGCATACAGAAAAAAAGCAAAAGACAGTCCCTGCCCTCAAGGAGCTTATAATCTAGGGGAGAGACAACCTACAAGCACATATACAAAGCAAGCTATCTATGGGACAAATAGGAAATAATTAAAAGAGGAAATTAATTAAAAGAGTACTAGAGTTAAGAGGGGTTGGGAAAAGCTTCCTGTAGAAGGTGGGATTTTAATTGGAAGAAGCCAAAGGAGGTCAGTAGTTGGAGTAGATTAGGGAGAGCATTCAGGGCATTCGGGACAGCCAGAGAAAATGCCCTGTTATATGAAGGATGAGAAGGGGGCTGTCCAGGACCCTTATAATCTGTAGATTAACTTCTTTATATTTCAGACAACCTACATGAGGAAGGAATGCCAGTTATTACGTTGCATTGCCTCCTCAAAGAGAGAAATCTGATGATGCTTATTTTTTTTTTCCAGATAAGACGGATCCTGAAGGGGAAGTCTGTTCAGCAGAGAGCACCGCCATATTAGCTCCATGTGATCTGAAAGTCTATAGTTAACACTCACTGTCAGTTAGGCAGTCCTGATGTATCTGTAAATAGACCATTTGCCTTGTAAATGGCAAATGTAAGTTGTTTCTGTGAAACAAAGGCATTTAGTTCACTATTATATAGTGGGTTATGTTAAAAGAGAAACATTTTAAAAAATTTAATTCCTCTTAACATATTGGAGTTTTACATTCCCAGGTGCCTGGGATCTAAACACTTGGACTTATATTTTTTAGTGGCTAAATTGACTAGGTAGGAGAAGATTCTTTTGATTTGTTGTATGAGGCATTTATCAATTTGTTGGTGCCAGTTTAAAAGTGGACAATTCACACAGAAATTTTTTTGGGGGAGGAATCAGCATTTAGAAGAAAAAATGAATCTGAAAATATTGTGGCTGCATTTCGCCTGATGTGGTACCATGCAATTAAGCATGTAACATTTGTATAGGTGTTTAACCTTATGAATGATTGAACACAAAGATGGTTGAAATTTGCAGCGTGTATATATTTGCTCTTTTTCTGTTTCAAAGCTAGATTCAGTGTACATATGCTGCTCGACAAATGGCTACCCCAAATTTTAAGTGACTAAAGATTTTTAAAAGTGATGATTTATTAATTATTACTGATACATATCTAAAGAAGCTTCTGTTTTTGAACCACCCAGCAAGTTTCTGCGGAGAAACTGAATGGAGCAATTAGGGCACTTTGGTGGAAGACAAAGCTTCATTTAGAATGTGATGATGTTTTCTTCTCATTCAGCGAGCTTCTCACAGTTCTGCTTGTAAGAATTACATATTCTTGAGAAGAACATTCCTTTCCTCCAGGGTTTTTGTCTTATCTCTTAGGAATAGCAAAAAGTCAGCATCAAAACAGTCAGTCACCCAGATTTTTTTCTCTCCTTAATAAGTGTACTAGTGATAATGTATAGTCATGTTTTGTATTTATTGTATAGTGAAAATTGTTGTATTTTATTTTTTAGTTCTCAATTAATTGTTAACATATTCTATTAACACTGCCTGATCTCCAGGGTGCCCAATTTAACTTGTACAGCTATGATTGCACACTAATTCCTTCTACTGGATTTGATTCCTTTAAAAAAAAAAAGACAAAGATGTTCTTAAATGATGGGAAGCATCACATGTGACTGATCTTTGTGACTAACTTAAATCCCTTTGAAAAAGATAGCTTTTGGCTGGATCACATTGTTTGACCGAGTATGTCTTGTGGACAAAAAATAACTGTAAACATTTGCTGTTAAGGAATATAGTTGGGATGCATACAGTTAAGTATACTTTGAATAACTTTGTACGGATTTAAATAAAGTTATTAATTCAGTTATTCCACTGTCTTTCAGGTGTTTTCTTCTTCCTTTGTCTTAATTAAATCTTGGAGGGATAGCAAAACTTGCTACTAGATTAGTTATTTAAACATAGATCATTGGCATTGTTGGAGAAAATGAAACATTAAATTGTCGTCACTATTACATCCAACTTCTGAGGACTGTCAGATGCTAAGTATCATATGTGCCAAATAGTTATCCTTTAAAAGTTTATGTATTAAAGCATTTTAAATACAGCAAGGTCAGATCTTGATGCACCTTGGACCTTTTTAGATTTTTGGTTTCCATAATATTTTTGCTGGGGCAGGGGTAGTAGGCGGATGCTGAGAATTGGGGGTTGGGATAAAGAATAGAGAAAAATAGGATGGATTGAGACCTAAAGTAAAAGAATATGTAATTGAGCCAATGACAGGCACCATGGAATAGTGGTTAGAGAGCTGGCTTTGAAACCAGGAAGACTGGCATATAAGTCTTACCTCTGACATACCAACTGGTCTTGAGCAAGTTACAACTTAGAAGACTAAAACTTGCCTATTAAAGCACCCATAGAAGACTAAAACACAGAAATGTCGACCTGCATTGACAGTGGGAGTTTTCTCACTCATAAGATCCTTATAACAATGAAATCTCATGGGTCTAGGCCCTATTCCTTATTAAGGTCTTAATAGATTGTTTCTACTGACATACTAATCATTACTACAAGTTAGTAAGAATCCGTTACAGTTCAGGGTGACTAGGTGGCCCAATGGGTAGAGTTCTGGGCCTGGAGTCAGGAAGACTCATGGGGATGCACTAGCCGTTTGACCCTGTTTACCTCAGTTTCCTTATCTGTAAAATAAGTTGGAGATGAAAATGGCAAACCACTTGAGTATCTTTGCTAAGAAAACCACGAATGGGGTCACGAAGAATCAGACATGACTGAAAATGATTGAACATTTGCCAGTGTTAGTTTCTCTTACTTTAACTTGGAAATCCATTACTGTTACATGTTAAAGACACTGAAGTCTTGTGTATAATGAGTCAAAGGGATGCAGATGCTTCATAAACATACTGGTATCACCACTGCGGCTGAAAAATAGTGGGGACGAAGGCATCTTGGGATAATGGGAACAACATTGGCCTTAAGAGTCAGAGAGTCTGAGGTCAGTGTGAGCCTGGGCAACTTCAGTTTCTTCATTTGTTAAATGGGGTTACTAAATACTTTTGCTCCATACCTCAAGAACTTGGTCTGAGGAAAGTTCTTTGCAACACATAAATCACGTGAATATGTATTGTTATTTGGGGAAGAGGCTGAGTCACTAGTCCTTTCTCATCTCACACTATAACCTGACAATGAGCTAATGAATAGAAATACAACTGTACTTGACCCATGTGACTTACGCAATCATTGCAAACTTGGCAAAACAAATAGAAACAGGCACAAATGGAAACAGAAACAAACTACCCTTCGGGTAGGTGGAGTCACTACTGCTAATCCTATTTTTATTTTAATCAATACTTTGGCAGTGTCCAGTGTTATGTGCTTCATGGTGGTGGGGATGAGTGTAAGGAATATACTTCGGCCTTGAGGGGGCCACTATCCCAACTCCTTAACTCATGTTCTTCTCCCTGGTCCTATCCTGCCCTCTCCCACTTCTGTATTTTTTCTTAGGTGATTCTCTCATGCCTGGGATACACTACCTCATTGCCTACATGTTTCAATCCTTTCCTTTTTTTCAAAGCTTAGCGCAAGTGAGACCTCTTGCATGTGGAAGATCCCTCAATCCTTCAAGCTAGAAGAGTGCTCTCTAATGTCTCAGGCCACTAGGATCCCTCCTGGACACTATCCTCAAACTTATATTTTTGGGATGAACATATTTGATTCTCCCGTTAGATCAAAAGCTTCTTGGAGGCAGGGACTGGGTTATCTTTCATCTTTATATATTTCTAGTGCTAAGCAGAGGTCCTAATGTTTATTAGGCCTTTAGTAAGTCCTGAATCAATTCATTGAACTCAAGAACCCCAAGTCTTCAGACCCAGAGAGACAAAATGTGTTTCTTGCAAACAGCTAAGAATGAGGGAGGTGTCCTCTCTGCTATTAGACCTTCCCTGGTATTTTGAGGGGACAGTATACATTTTCAAAGGAGCATTGTCAAGCTGCAGTGGGTCTGGTGGAGAGTGACCATGATGGTGAGTGGATTGGAGACAATGCTAAATTCTCTAACGTTGACTATTGGCATCTTTTGTCAACTTTTCCAGTTTGCTATGTGTGAGGAGAAACTTCAGAGTTGTTTTGGTTTGCTGTTATCTTACTAATGATTTAGGGCAGCTAGGTGGTGCAGTGGTTAGAGTTTAGGGCCTGCAGTCAGGAAGACCTGAGTTCAAATGTAACCTCAGGCACGTACTAGCTGTGTGACGCTAGGCAAGTTACTTAACCTTGTTTATCTCAGTTTCCTCATCTGTAAAAATGAGCTGAGGAAGGAAATGTCAAACCACTCCAATATCTTTCTCAAGAAAACCCTAAATGGGGTCACAAAGAGTTGAACATGACTGAACAATGACACCTTCCAATGAGTTGGAACATTTTTCATACTACTGTCAATCATTTGCAATTCTTTTGATAACTTTGTCCATGTCTTTTGACAACTTATGTACTGGCAAATGGGTTGTGGTCTTATATAATTCTGTTACTTACATATTTGACTTTATTTAGAAATATTTAATATAGAGTTGTATTGTTTTGTTTTTCCCAGTCAGCTACTACCTTTTTTTAGTTGCTTAATTGTATTCTCGTATAGTGGGACATTGGCAATCAACGTATAAAGTTCCCATCACCAGTCTACTAGATCCCCTAAGAACGGTGTGACTGTGACTGTCTCTTCTCTCCATTTTAGAAGGAATGGGGAAAGCTAAAATTTTGCAACAGTCAAGAAATGTAGACAATGCATTATATCTGTAGGTATTTTGTTTGTTGAAGGGCAGTTGATTGAATGGGCTACACATGTGCACACACACACACACACACACACACACACACACACACACACACACATACATACACACACAGAAGAAAACTAAATCCCTGGAGATTCTCTTTGAAACCAGCCAAAAAAGATTTTATTGTTAAATTTTATTGTAGTTCCCCCAAACAAGGCAGAAAAAAGTAAGCCAGGTGAATCTGGATTATCATGGGTTCCCCAGAGTGTAAATGTGCTAGCAATGGGATTGGAGGAAGGAGACTTGGTAAGAGGATGCTTTTTTTTTCTTCAAAGAAGCTCCAGGAAGCCTCAGGCAATTTTTCTTTCCATTTCTATGGCAGGCCCATGGAAACCCTTCCCCCACTGGGTGAGTCAAGAGCCCAGCTAGAATTTCTGGGTTTGTGGCAGGAGTGAGATAGAGGGAGTAGCTAATTCTCCTCTTTTGACAGAAAACTACAACTCTGATTCACTGTTATTATACATACAAAAGTTTTTCAATTTCAATTCAAAATTATTTATTTTATCTTTTGTAATTGCTTCTACCCCTTGTTTGGTTTAACAATTCACTTATAGTTATAGCTACCTTATCTAGTTCTCTTCTAATTCTTTTAATGGTATGATCTTTAATATTCAGGTTACATGTTCACTTTAAGTATTCAATATACTATTTGTTTGAATACTGTGGCTAAGTTCACTTATTTTGGCAATATACTTTCCAGGGATATACACATAGATGATGAGTTTGACAACATGCACTGCTATAGCTCAGTGTTTGAGAGGCTCTGAAGGAAAATGTGGGAGAGAACTGAAGGTCTAAAAAGCCTTGTGCTGACTTCATTGTTGTATGCCTATGAAACTTGGACAGTATACCAGAGCCATGCCAGGAAACTGAATCACTTTCATTTGAATTGTCTTAGAAAAATTCTGAAGATCTCCTGGCAAGATAAGGTACCAGACACCAAGGTTCTTTCTCTAGCTGAACTGCCAAGCATTCAAATTCTACAGTGCAGAGTGCAACCCTGATTGTCTGGCCATGTTGTTCGAATGCCAAAAGTATGTTTGCCTAAAAGACTATTTTACAGAGAACTCTCATAAGGCAAAAGCTCACATGGAAATCAAAAGAAGCAATACAAGGATATTTTCAAGGTCTCTCTGAAGAACTTTGGAATCTATTATGAAACATGGAGATATTAGCACAGGACCACCCATTATGGCATGCTTGTATCAAAGGAGGCAGTGCACTTTACAAGCAAAGCAGAATTGCTATAGCTCAAAAGAAACTCAAGATGTGTAAATTTGAGCCACCTGCTTCTCAACTGTTCATATGAACTATTGGTGCCCCACTTGTATAAAGCCTTCTGAGCTTGTATTGATCTGATTGGCCACAGTTGGACATACCGTACCTTGACCTCAACAGAGTGATGTCATTTTGATCCTCTTTGAGAATAGACAACCTTTTTAAGTTTATTGTGGCATATGGTATAAAATGTTGGTAAAGACACAATTGTATCCAGATTATTTTCTAGTTTTCCCAACAAATCTCATTAAATGTGGAATTCTTCTCTCTGGACTTTATATTTCCAAGTTTATCAAACAATGGATTATTAAGTGCAATTATTTTTTATTCTTCCTTATCTAGTCTATTTCATTGCTCTGGAGGAGAAAGTGAAGCTGGTGACCTTGTACAGCCCTCCCCCACTCAAACCAAAGTCAACTGCAAGATATGTCATCATTTCCCTGATATCATGGTCCTCTTAGAAAATGAAGGACAAACACAACCTGTGAGTAGCCTCTCCCTCTTCTTCTCCCTCTATTTCTCCCTCTCCCTTCCCTCTCCCTCTCCCTCTTTGTCTGCCTTTCCCTCATCCTGGTGAGTATCAGGCCACTGGACCTGGGTGGCTCTGGAGGAGAAAGTGAAGCTGGTGATCTTGCACAGCCCTCCCCAACTCAAACCAAAGTCAACTACAAGTCATGTCATCATTTCCCTGATGTCATGGTCCTCTTCTAGAATGTAGGACAAACAAGAACCAGTCTGCCTTCCTACTTTTTTTAACCAGTCCCAAATAGTCTTGATGATTCTTGCTTTACAGTATCAGTTAACTTTTGTAAACTGCCCCCCTCAGTGCTGCTGATTTTGTGGGTTCATTTTGTAACTTGTCACTTTACTGAAGGCATTGTTTGATGATTCCTAAGGATTTTCTAAGTAAGCCATCAAGTCATCAGCAAATACAGTTTGTCCCCTCTGCCTGTATTTATGCCTTTAATTTTTTTCTCTTCTTGCTATTGCTAGCATTTCTAGAACTATATCAAATTACAGTGTGGAGAGGAGGCATTCTAACTTTACTCCTTTTATTGGGAAAGTTTCTAGTATTTCCTAATTGCATATCTTGAATGTACTGTGGGGAAATATGCTAATGTTTCCTCATGCTAGTTTTTGGTTTTAGATACCTTTTTTTTTTTATCATATTAAGAAAGATCTTTTTATGCTTTTTAGGGCTTTTAGCATAGACAAGTGATATACTTTGCTAAAAGCATTCTCCGCATCCGTTGATTTAATATCAGGCAAGACACCACTTCTTAAGAAACATTTCTTAGAAAAGGAGATTTTATATTTTTCTATGAGCTACTGCTATGATGATACCACTTGCAAAGCCATTGAGAGGCTGCTTTCTCCTACACATCTTTAGAGCATACTGTCAATGTCTAGAAGCATCCTTTGATAGACATCTTTGCAATTAGCACTGAGTTTGTTAAATAATATTATGTACAGCCTTGTTCCTATTAAAATATGAGAGGTATGATCTTTTATAAAACTTCTCACAATGATACACTCTGATGTTCTTTTTTCTCCTCTTCCAAGACATTGATATTCCAAACACGTATAAACACATGCTATTAGATGATTTGACTTGATTTTTATGAGTGACTTTATGAGTTCAGAGTTCCTTTAGTTTAATATGTGGGTTTCCTAACCTGGTATCTGATGTTCTGGAAAATCTAGGTATTTATTATATGTGACAAGGTCAGTATTTTGGTATAGTGGCTTTACCTTTGTACCTCACAACGTACCTGAAGGTGAAGTGGTGGATGGACTAATTCATGATCCTAAGATGGAATTCTACAAGTGTTCGAGGGAAGGCAGTGGGTTTCCTGTCACTATTGGCCTTCAAGTAGAGATAGAATGATCATTTGTATGGTATTTTATCCAAGAGTATGGGATATATTAAATGACCCCTTGGTGCCCATCCACCTTTGAGATTGGTTGTTGCTGTGTGTATCAGTAAGGCAAGATTCATGACCTCAAGAATGACCATGAACATACTTGCATGGTTTGGAATCTAAAAGTATGAAAAACTCTCTATATAGAAGGCAGAGGAAGTATGTAATACTTATTTAGACACCACAGTATCAAGTTCCAAGACCAATAACCCCAATTCAATATAGCAGCAATTATATTCCAAAACCAGTAAGCCCACCTCAATGAGGCAACAAGGAAATTATAACACAGTGTTATAGCAAGGAACCAAGTCATCCTATAACCTTCCCCTCTGCTAGGACCTTCCTGTAAGCAATCACTCATGAATCCTAACTGTCTGCTTGCCTGCATTCTCTGCTCCCTCAGTTCTCAGTCTCCAAAGCTCCCTGGTTTCCTTTTCTCTGCTCAGTACTCTCTTCTGCAGCTCTGTCATCTTGGAGTTCTGGCTTCTGTTTTGACTTCTGAATTCTCCTTCTCAATTCTGCTTCTCAGTTCTGCTGCTCTCTGCAGAGTATGAGTTCTATGGCTACCTTCTGGGTATTTATACTCTTTTTAGGGCCCAAAAGAGTGTGGGCCTGAGGCTTAGTGCCTAGTAAGTAAAGGGAGTAGGCCTGCCTCTAATCAAGCCTCCCTTTGTTGGCCCCACCTGAGGCCTCCTGAATGGATGGGAAAGATCTTTCACTTACTGATTGAACTTACATTCAGCCCCAAAGTCTTTCATGTTCATTACATAGGCAACTTGTATCTGAATAGGTACTAACATTTTTTCAAGTTCCATAGAATCCTCTCAAAATAAACACTTCACATTTGTAAAATGCTTAACATAACATCTCATCACCAGTGGCCACATGGCTCACTCATCTACCCGTAGACCTTCGTATCCATTACATAGGTCAATGGGAAACTGGTGCCAATAACACCATAACAGTATAACAATACAACAAGGACAACGATATAACGAGGATAACACAAAATAGGTGCACAGTACAAATATTATCATTCTCCCTTTGATAGAATTGGGCTCAAAATCTTGGGGTAAGGGGTGAAGGTCTCGTCCTCTATAGTTTCTTCCTGCTGAAATTGGATGTAGAGCTGTCCTTACCCCAAGAGGTCAAGAGTCCCATTTGAGAGGTCAGTTCTGGCTCCCAGCGCTCTCCCAGACCCGGCACACTAGCTGGGTTCCTCTGCTGTTCCCAGTTGGTGTGGTCTGGTGCTGTTTCATGTGCCTGGCGCTCCTGCTCCACTCAGTCTACTAGTGGGTTCTAACTCCCTCAGATCTGCTCAGATTCACTTTTTTAAACATATTTGACAGAATTCGTGAGAGAGCTCCAATAATACACTTCTTTTACAGTGCCATCTTGGCTCCACCCCCCAGCTAATCTTCCTAAAATACAACTTTCATCATGTCACTCCCCTGAAGCTTTTTATTTCCTACCAAATCAAGTTTATTGTCATTTCTCTGACTTTAAAAATTTTAAACTACTACTTTCTTTTTTAAAATACCCTAAAATTCACATTGTATTTTCTTCCCCTCCCCTCCCCAAAAGCCATTTCTTAAAAAAAAATAATTTACCTGCTTGACATTCAAAGTCCTCTATTGTCTCATCAACTTAGTATCTTCCGCTGTCTCCCACTATCTCCCAGCATACCTTCTCCACTACACTCAGCAGACCTCCTCACTTTCTTCCAGACAAATCAGTCCTTTATTCTCTTTCTCTCTATCACCCTAGCTAAGTCCTTCAGAGTCCAGCTTATGTCTCACCCCCTTCACCTTTTAGAATGCTAGATCATGTTGTTCTCTCCCTTTTCTGAACTGAAGTACTTTTGCAACTGAGTACTTAATTATCTCTTTATTTTATGTAAGTCAAGGGCATCATGGTGTAGGGGGAAAATCTCCACTGGAGTTGGGAAGCCTGGGTTTGGACCCTGGATCCTATACTTACTGTTTTTTTTTTTTCTCTTAGCCTGTCTGTGCCTTAGTTAGCTCATCTATAAAATAGGAATAACATTCACATTAAAGTCAGTGGCAGTGTAAATAGAATGTTGGGCTACGAGGGAGGAAGATTTTGTTGTTGTTGAGTTGTTTCAGTTCTGTACAACTCTTTGTGACCCTATTTGGGTTTTTTTTGGCAAGGGTACTGGAGTGGTTTGCCATTTCCTTCTTCAGCTCATTTTACAGATGAGGAACTGAAACAAACAGCGGGTTTTAACTTTTGCCTCTGACACTTACTAGCCATATGACCCTGTGCAAGTCCCTTAACCCTCTATGTACTTCAGATAACTGCTACAGGCTTATCTATTAAGTCATAGGCAGGTTGGAATGTGTGTTGGTGGAGGAATTTCCCTTTGCTGATGAAGTCACACATCCTTTGTGTATTGTTACATGTAATATTCCCGTGTGAGAAAAATATTACTCCAGTACTACCAAAGAGAAAGGTGATAGCAATGTGGTCCTATCTCCTCACCTTTCTTTAATATTCATTGAGTCACAATTATTTGTTAAACACCTACTTTGGATATAGAACTTCCCTCACCCTCCTCTTTGACTATGTATCTATGGCTTAAATCTGAGAGGACACAGCAAAAGTGGTGAACAGAATCATATCCTTTGATCTCCTAATTGTCATTTTGAATATGCCCAGAAAGTATTAATAGATGACAAAGAGAAAAGCTACCTGTAAAAAAAGATTTTCATAGTAGCATCATTCATATATAATTGCAAAAAAACCTGAATGTCCAGTGGGGGTGGGGGATGGTGGTTAAATGAACTGTAACACCTTAATACAATGAAACTTTAGTACAATTAAGGTATACAGGAAAAAGGTATGCAAAGAAAGAACTAAATGAAATAAAGCCAAGCAGAAAATGCAGCACCAGAATAGAATTCATACTGTTCTCTACAACAAGAATAAAAATGAACAGGACTAAAGTGGGCAAAGAAGCTGGGTAAGGACCTGGAGGAAGTGATTGAACAATGATTATGACACCTTATACCTTGAAATCAATTAATACAAACATAAAGTTACTAAGCAAGTTTGGTTGGCTGTATTGATATTTGATGTTAATCTTTTAATAAAACATCATAAAAAACCACAGTTGAATTTCCTACTCCTCCAGGAAGGTGTCCATAACAAATGCAACCCATTCTACAAGTCACAGCACATCTTTTACTCTGTGTAATCACAGACTTAAAAGTCTGTTTTCTGATACTATAGTGATGGATAAAATGCTTTTGTATTTCTGAGTTCATGTGTTTCCTCTACTGTACTATATATCAAAAGTTCTTATGATTTGAAGGGACAAACTCCTTTACAAGTATTCCAAGTGACTGATATTCCTTCTCGGGACGGTACCTCACTTATTGGGCTCTGTATCTTTAAGTCTTAAGTTTAAAGGTGTAATTGACATTGAGCAAACAGTTGTTTCCTCTTTTTACTTGAGCGACTCAGGTATTTTTAACTGTTCTATATATTAAATGCAATTGCTAAAGAGGGGTATTCCATACCTCTCAAACCCAATTATTATAATTACCAACGTGCTCTCTATTCTGATAGTAGAGTGGTAAATTATTTATTAAACACTGACTATATACCAGGCACTCTGCAAAGTATGGGAATATGAATAAATACAAAAAAGATAACGTCTATCGTAGAGGAGCTGATGTTCTTTCTAATGGGAGAAAGAGAACACTTAAAACAGAGCAGGAAATTGGGAGAAAGTCAGGAATGGATCCAGGAGTGAGGTGAATATAGAGGGTCGGGATTCTTTGAGATGTGATGGCTCTGAGTAGGAACTCACCAATCAGAGGAGGGAACCACAGGGGAGAGGCATTTTCAGAATGAGAAAGATGCCAGCAAGGAGGCAGGAAGAAGATTTTTTATCAGATAAGAATGCTTCTTTGAGTTATGGAATCTGATCAATCGGTCAAAGGTATAAATTAATTGCTAATAACCCCTTAGTTTGGGTGGTGTGAAGTGTTTTGAGACATTGGGTGAAATCACAAGGTACATACATTGAGATTGTTTGAAAGAGATTCCAGCTGTGAAGTAATCCAGCTACAAGAGGGCTTTGAGGAGGTGTACTCCCCTTGCCCCTATGCCAAAAGGCAATGAGGCAGCGGTAGGAAAGGGGAGTGAGCCCAGAATGAGTGTCACGGTGTCCCTTCCACCACTTTTGGACATGTCATCAGCAATGGACCAGCAATAAGCAATGCATCCATCTGGGAGTTAGACAAACTGGATATACTGAAGAAAGGTGGCTTCAAGCAACTTAACATCATCATGACTTTTTTAGGGTGGAGAAAAGTACAGCTGTGAATAGGTCAAAAGAATTGATTCCCAGAGCCCAGCAAAGAGCCATACCCAAGGGTTACTTCATGAGGGCTTCACAAAAGGGAGAAAGGATATCTAGTGATTAGGCCTTGTGACTTACCCCTTTGCCACATTTCTTCTCCAGTTGAGCCCACTTTCCCCAGCAAGCCCTGTGTGTAATTGTGGGAAAATTGGGGGAGTTGTTTTGTACCAACAATTTAGTATAAATACCTCTAACTAAAAGCTAATTAACCCTGACTGGCTAATTGATAATTAGTTGGGAGCATAGAAAATGTGACTTCTGAGCAATAGTACAGGAAATCCTTTATCTTCCCCCAGCTCCTCATAATTATCCTGGGTTGTTGTTTTTGTTGTTCACCTTTCATTCTCCAAGAGGACCAATGAGGTCATGAGGATGATGTCCTGACATACGAATGAATTGGATTTAAATGAGGCAGGGCTGGGCAAAGTTACCAGTCTCACTCTCTCCTCCAGAGTCATTAAGTCCAATGGCAATACAAAAAATCAAGATGGGGGGGCGGAGCCAAGATGGCGGCTGGGAAGCAGTGACTGGCGTGAGCTCCCCACCAAATCCCTCCAAAAACCTATAAAAAATTGGCTCTGAACCAATTCTAGAGTTGCAGAACCCACAAAGTGGCAGAGGGAAGCAGGGCTCCAGCCCAGGACAGTCTGGATGGTCTCTGGGTAACGTCTGTCCCACACGGAGCTCCCAGCCCCCAGCTGAGGGGAGCGGAGCTGAGCCCAGCGCGCATGGCGCAAACAGACCAGACGCGGAC
>CM053622.1:519785090-519817422 GCA_028646595.1 Phalanger gymnotis
TGTCTATGATTGAGCCTTACTAGGTACAAACCGCAGGCCCAAACCCCTTACCTACTAGGTGCTAAGCCTATGTAGGCATGAAGCCCCCAGGGCCCTAAGGGGAGTTGCTAAGACCAGAGCCAATAGTAGGAGCCTGAGTTCTGGTTGCTCAGATGCTGTTTGATGATGTCCAAAGAGTGTATAAAAAGAGCGAATAGAGCTATTTGCTTGGGGCTCTCACTCTTGGAGGAGTGTTGATGATGGCTAAAGAGTGTATAAAAAGAGAGAACAGAGCTATTTGCTTGAGGCTCTCACTCCCGGACAGCTGCTCTAAGAGCCTCCCTACTCACCCAGATGTCGATGGTTTCTTGGTAACTATGAATTGTATTTGGTCTGTTTATAATGTACGTTTGTAATTTGTTTGTATTTGCTCTGAAGCTCAGAGTGCTGGCTTTTCCCCCTGAACTAAGTGAGTGATATTTGTATGTTGGATTGAAATAAGATTGTTAACTCCCTAACATTGCTTTCCTTAGTAAAGTAGATCAAAATAACCTGTGCTGGCAGTGTTCTTGTTGTTGGGCTTGTATTGGTCTTTCACCCCCACAACAGCTTCTAGCCGATTTGTTGCAACAGTTCTAACCCGTATTTTGCTTGAAGATCTATGGTGAAGGGAGCCTATTAGCTTGTGAGGCAGCCCATTGCACTGTTGGCTGGAACTGTCCTCATTGTTAATGGGAAGAAAAATTCTGTACTTGGTGTTTTAGCCAAAGACTGTAAGAGACAATTTATTATACAAGCATTCCTCAGAGATCAGAACAGGTAAATTTTCCTAGATAATTGGAATTCTCTCTTCCTCAAGCAAGTTCCACTTACTTTTTTTTTTTTTTAACCAAATAGAACTGTAACAATGCTATTACATGCTCTCATCCTTGGAAAAAATAGCTTCCTGGAAACCAATCACTTCCTCTTTAACTATTCTAGAATTTCAATCTGGACAAAGGTGAATGAAGAGGCACTTTTTCATAATTGAATTAAGCAAAGACCTTTTCACTCTTAATTTGTTCACATAAGCAATTCCATGTCTCTCAGGCTCCCTTCTTAGAGTTGTCATCTCTTCAAGGAAGAGTGATTAAGTCTTTGATGTAAGTGAGTTGGAGAATTTTGGACTAGGAAAGAGTCATAATGGGATTTCTTAATATTTGATGATGTAATTGAGGCCTTAGTGCTATTCATTCATACGTTTGCCAAAGAGGCAGCGTAGGGTATGGGGGAGACAGCTGGACTAGGAGTCAGTAGTTTTGATTCAGGGCGCTAGGGCCTGTTCTGCCTGGCTCCCGGTCTGGTTGGTCCGGGCCCATTCTGGGCTCTGCTTCCCTTTGCTCCCAGCTCTGCGGGACAGACCTTACCCAGCAACCATACAGGCTGTCCTGGGCTGAAGCCCTGCTTCCTTTTACTATTCTGTGGGTTCTGCAGCTCTAGAATTTGTTCAGAGCCATTTTTTATAGGTTTTTGGAGGAACCTGGGGGGAAGCTCACGCAAGTCCTTGCTTTCCAGCCACCATCTTGGCTCTGCCCCTCCCCCCCCAGTAGTTTTGAATTTGTTTTCCAGCTAATTCTTATTACCCCTCCCCCCTCCCCCAGACCTCTCCTCCTTTTTTTTTTCTTGACAAGAATTGCATTCATCCTCAGTCAGCCAACAAGTATTTATTATAGCTCTATCATGTACCAGGTGCCATACCGAGGGTTTGGGTTACAAAGAAAAACCAAATCACAGTTCCTGCCCTCAAGGAGCTCATTTTATCAGGGACAGACAACATGCAAAAAACGATATTTGCAAGATATTTTCAGTGTAAAGAGGAGGTAATTTCAGGGGCCAGGTACTAGCAGTGGGTGGGTAGAGAGGGAAGGACCATGAGAGGCTTCTTGAAGAAGGTGGGATTTGAGGTGAATCTAGAAGGAAGCCAGGAGGCAGAGGTGAAGAGGGAGAGAGAGAGTGTGTTCCAGGCATGGAGAGATCCAGGGAAAAGAGTTGGAGAGAATGTCAGGAGAAGGAACCTTGTATCCAGGAAAAGGCAACAAGGCCAGTATTGCTGGACCATAGAGGACACAGAGAGGAGTAAAGTAAAAGGTAGGAAGGGGCCAGACAGTGAAGTACTTTAAAAGCCAAATGGAAGATTTTATATTTGATTCCGTATTTTTGAAGTTAATTTTTAAAAATTCAACTAGAATAGGCTGCAAAGTGTGTGGTTCTTAAAAATTAAGATGCAGAGCAATATCACTACTGGAGAACCTATACGTTCCAAAATGTTTATAGCGGCTCTCTTTGTGGTGGCAAAGAACAGGACATTTCAGGGATGCTCATCAACTGGGAAATGGCTGAACAAGCTGTGGTATACGATTGTGATGGAACACTACTGTGCTATAAGAAACGATGAGCTCAATGATCTTAGAAAAATACAGAAAGATGAAATAATCAAGAGCGAAGTGAGCAGAACCAAGGGAACATTGTATACAATAACAGCAATATTGTTTTAAGAATGACTTTGAGCAAATAAGTTATTTTGTCTGTTATAAATACCCAAATTAGCTACAAAGGATGTATGAAGAAAGGCATTATCTATATTCAGAGAAGGAAATGATAAGTAGAATTATGCATAGAATAATTTTGCATATGTACAACTCCTTATCTCTAATGTTGGCTATCTCTAGAGGGGGAATGTGGAGGGAAGAAAAAAAAAGAAAAAAATTTACATGATAACTTTGTTGTATATTTAGAAGGAACAGCAGGTTATTTATAGTAGATTTGCAATTTCAAGTACAATCATCTTTTTATTGTACTATGTTATTGAAATGCTTGTTTTATTCCATAAATTAAAATAAAATAAAAATTCAAATAGAAAACTTTACATTTATTCTTATCAAATTTATTCTTTTTCAATTCTGCTTGTTATTCCAGCCTGTCAAAAATCTTTGTGGATGTGGACTGTCATTCTGTGTGTTGGCTCCCCCTTACTTTCCTATCATTGCACTTTTGAAAAGTATATCTTCTATGATTTCATCTGATTTGTTAATAAAAACGTTGAACAGAAGAAGGCAAAAAAAGTGCCCTGGGACACTTTATTGAAGACCTTCCTTCATTTTGGCATCAGTACACTAATGATAATCAACATAGTTTGGGTACAGTTGTTCAACCAGCTTGGAATCCACCTAAGCTCTATCTAGCTAACTTGTCTAAAAGAGGAGAATGAGAGTCTTTGTCAAATGCTTTGCTGACATTTAAGTTTACTCTGTTTAGAGAATTCTTCTGGTCCACTTCTTAGTGACTTTGGTACTTCATGATTTCCTCAATGTGGATACTTTGCTCAATAGTACAGATTGTAACCCATCTATGCCTTCTTTTCATTCTTTGCAGCTCTTGTCCATGCCCTTTCATATATTCTCCATATTGGAGGTCCACCCAAACTGCTGGAGACCTTTTCCCTTGGTCTTCTAACATTCTGTGAGAGCTGTTGGCTTTAAACTATCTTCCTGCTCTCACTTGATCTCACGTTATGATCTTCTCATCTATTTTTCCTTATCCCCCATCATCTGGACAATATCTTTTAACCAGTTCTTGTGCTTAAGTCATCATTGGTAATGTGATACAGTTTACTTAGTCTCACCACTTACCATTTCATTAATTATAGGATCACAGAATTTGAGAGCTGGAAGAGACCTCAAGAGCCACTGAGTCCAACCTAATCTCCACTATAACATATCCAACCGTTGGATCATCCAGCTCTTCTTGATGACCTCCAAGGAAGGGGAGCTTACCGCCTACTGAGGCAGCCCACCCACTTTTGGATGGCTCTAATTGTTAGGAAGGTCTTTTTGATATCAAGTTTATATTTGCTTATTCTCAGCTCCCATCCGTTGTTTCTAGTTCTATCCTTTGGACCTCTACAGAACACATCCGATCTCTCTTCTGTGTTAGAGCACTTCAGATACTTGAAAACAACCATTATGTCCATCCTCATCCTTCTTTTCTCTAGGCTAATCATTCTGAGATCCTTGATCAATCCTTTGTGACCCCATTTGGGGTTTTCTTGGCAAAGACACTGAAGTGGTTTGCCTTTTCCTACTTCAGCTCATTTTACAGATTGAGGAACAGAGGCAAACAGAGTTGTGTGACTAGCCTAGGGTCACACAGCTAGTAAATGTCTAAAGCCGGATTTGAACTTACGAAGAGGAGTCTTCCTGACTCCAGGCCTAGTACTCCATCTACTACACCACCTCGCTGTCCCATGGTTTGTATCAAGCATATGATCAGCGCTTGCTGGCTGATGGACTGTTCTATTGACCACTCATTAGGTACGACATTTAGACTCTTATTGCTTAGTTATGTGTTGGCCTGTCTCTGGGGTCCCTTTCGGTTCTGAGATTTCATGATTCTGTGTTCTGCAGGTTCTGTCCAGGGTAAACCAATTCAACATCTGTTCAATCAACTGCATATTATTGGCCATATAGATCTTCTAGAGTTCCTGCTTTAAGGTCTTTAATACAGTGCTGTGCACTCTTATCTTTTACTCACTTATCTTTAGTTTAAAGTTCCTACTTTTCCATATCCTTTCTAGTCCATAGGTCACTATAGTACTCTTGAGAAAACTGAGGCAACGTAGATCATGGTAACTCCACGAGAGAATTACAAAACATTAGAATTCCAAGGAGATATCACTAAATAAGTGCGCAGTGCTTTCATGTTTCTATCGACTCATTTTAAGGAGTAGAACCTTTTTTTTTTCTTTCTGGTTCAGAAAAGGGAACAAAGAAATAAGCTTTTACTAAGGACCTACTATGCTAAGCACTTTTACAAATATCATTTCGTTTGATCCTCACAACAAACCTGTGAATTAGGGGATATTATTACTTTAATTTTACAGTTGAGGAAACTAAAGGGGAAAGGGAATAAGTACTTATATAGTACCTACTATGTGACAAGCACCTTGCTAAGTACCTTAAAAAAATTATCTCAATTAGTCTGAACCAAGGGAGACAGAAGTTAAATGACTTGCCCAGGGTCATACAGATAGTAAGCAACTCAACTCAGGTCTTCCCAAATCCAGGCCCAGTACTCTATCCACTATGCCTTCTAGCTGCCTTTAGACCTGTGATTCTATTGATACGAGGAACTCCCAATGAGGAAACTCCCTTTTCTAATGTAGGTCCATATACCTAGTCTATAACTTAAAATCTTAGAGGATTTCCGGGGGGCATTGAAAGGTTCAAGACTTGGTGTTGCCCATGTACTATTATCAGGCTGCACAATTGATTGACTTCATTTGATACTCTGAATGGGATCTAAATTTTGGGTCCAATTATTGTCCTTTCTCTAGGTTTGAAAGGAGGAAGCAACAGAAGGCCTTCTCCTAGTTTCTTTCATACCTAATGAGTGGTCAATCGAACAGCCAGCAAGCATTGATCATATGCTTGATGCATACCACGGGATAGCAGGTGGTATAGTAGATGGAGTACTATGCCTGGAGTCAGGAAGACTCCTCTTCATAAGTTCAAATCTGGCTTTAGACATTTACTAGCTGTGTGACCTTAGGCTAGTCACATAACTCTGATTGCCTCAGGTCCTCAGTGTGATGCTACCCTGTATATAGAGTCTCGCAGAGAAGAGGATTATGTCTAAGTACATGTGTGTGTGTAACTGTGTGACTGTGTATACTCCCTTGTCCATTTTCTTGATTAGCTTACTGTTGGCCATACTCTTAGCTGGTTACTGGAAATATTTTATGACTCTTTGGTGCATGTTACAAGTGTGGTTTTGTGTGAGTTAATCGGCTAGTTGGGTATTATTTCAGTTGGTCTGTAGCACACAAGAAAGGGCATTATATCTAGATTCAAAGCATTTTGCTTCATATTTTGGCTTTTCATCTCTTATGTTCAGCCTTGACCAAGTCAATTAACCTCCTTGGATGTCAATTTCCTCATACATAAATTAAAGAGATTGTACCGGAGTGGGTGATTGGTAATGTCTCTTCTAGTTCTATATCCTGTGATCTGTGAAGTTTGGCTTGCTCACAACAATTTGTCTGTTTACAGAAATTCCATGGCAACTATTAGAAATAAAGAAGGGAAAAACAGGAAATGCTAACAGAAGATATGAACTTCCCATTAGTAGCGAGCTCATACCAAACTTTCTTTTCATTGATGGTGAAGAGAAAGGACTATTTGCAAAGCATTGGGCTCAGTAAGGATAGGGATGTGCTGGAGCTAGGCCCTAAAAGCTCAAGAAGGAAGATTGTTAAATATTCAGTGTAAGCATTTTTACCTTGGAAATTGGTAAATGCTATAAATTGGAGCTTGATTTATTGTTGATCGTTTAGACTTAAGAAAGTGATGGAACAAATGTTAATAATGCAAATTAAACTTAAAAGTGTGTCATGCATACATTTTTTTTCTGGAGTGCTGGTTGTTAAATATTTACTAGCATACCCTTACACAAGAGTCTGAGAACTGTTCACACTTTACATTTATTACAGGGTTATCTCTGCACTTTCAACCCAGGGGTCTCAGTCATAAGGTGCTTGGCAAATGAAGGCTTGGTCCTTCCTATTGAAAATAAAGTTTGTGGTTTTAGAGACTTTGTTCCTCATGAGAATGTTAATGTTATACAACTATGGTTCTGGCCAGTCAATTCTAGATGGGTTTGGATGAGAGAAAGTAAGAATTTGATTCAACATTTATTAATTAAAATTAATTGATTTATTTACTACATGTAAAGTACTATGCTAGGTGTGGAGGATGTGATGATAAAGATGAAATAATTATATCCCTCCAAGAAGCCTTTTTCCTGGAATAGTGAGATCATTTTCCTACTTCTCTATAGCTACAGCAATGTCTTTTGAGAAAGATTTCTTTCTCTTTGTTGTCTACAACCAAGTTGGAGTAAAGGGGAGATGCATTAGAGAGAATTTCTGCTGAGGAAAGTCCCTTAACCTTGAATATTAAGAGCTGTTGGAGTTAGAGGGTTTGGGACAGGAAGGGGCCTTGAAAAAAGTTTTATTATTTTCACACTGTAGTTATTTCCTAATTTTTCCCCAATATTTTCCCAATGATTCATACCTCTCTCTCAACCCTCCCTTTAAACCGACATACAGATAGGCAAAATGTATCAACACATTGACCCTAGTTAACAAGGCATGTCCCATTTCACACATACAGTGTGGACAGAGTATAAGACTTGGAGTCAGGAATACCCGAGTTCACATTCAGCCTCAGCCACCTACAAACAGTATGACCCTCGGCATCACTTACCTTGTCTGTCTCAATTTCCTCAACTCTACAATGAAATGATAATAGCACCTGCCTTACAGGGTTATTGTGAAGGTAAAATGAGCTAATGTTTGTAAAACACCTTGCAAACCATAATGTGCTATATAAATATTAAATTTATTATTATTACTGTTATTGTTATTATATTTGACATGGTATTCCTCATTCCACCCCTATAGTTTATCACCTCTCTGCTGAGAAGCAAGAAGCACTGCTATTTCAACATTGAAACCATGAGCCGTCATTACACCAATCACAGCTCAGCTTCAGTGTTGTTTTCTTTTATATTTTTGTGTCATTATGCAAATTCTTGTAACCAGATCTGCTTACAGTTACTCTGCACAGTTCATGTGGGTTCTCCCAAATGTCCTAAATTCTTCATATTTGTTGTTTTTGTGGTGCTAAAATATCTGACTATGCTTACATACCACAATTTATTTAGCTCTTTCTTAGTCGACGTTCTTTCTTTGCTATTTTTTTTTTAAAAGTGTCATTTATAGGTATTAGTGAACATGTGGTATCTTTCTCTCTCCCTTTGAATGCTGAGGGACATATATGCTTTGGAGTGGTATCGTTTGGTAAAAGAGTTTGACTTTGCTAGTATAATTCCAAATTCATTTCCAAAATGGTGGGATGAATTCTCACCTCTGCCAGTGGTCCATTAGTGTGTCTGTTTTCCCATAGTTCTTCCACGGTTGACTCTCTTTGCTTTCTGTCTTCATTGCCAACCTGATGGGTATATGGTGAAATCTCAGAATTTTTAAAATTTGCATTTCTCTTGTTAGCGATTTGCAGCTTCATTTTTTTCATATGGTTGTTGATAGTTTGCATTTCTTATTTAGCAATCTATTGGTCCTTTGGTCACTTACCTACTGGGAAATGGTTCATACTGCCATTCTAGTTTAGATAACATCATTTACAAAGCCACTCCCAGCATGTCATAGACTGTTTATGACTATATGGAGCTCCCCCATGGACATTTGATGGACACTCATTCCTTCTTTACAAGTAGATTTTAAAAACTGAGTTCTCTCTGATTAAAGAATATAATAATTAATAATAATAACAATAATAACATAGCTAGAATTTACATGGCACTTCAAGGTCTGCAAAGTGCTTTACATATGTTAACTTATTTGATCCTCACAACAACCCTAGGATGTAGGTGGTATTATTACCCCCATTTCCAAATGCAGAAACTGAGGCATGGAGAAGTTAACTGACTTGCCCAGGGTCACATAGCTAGTGCCTGAGGCAGGCTTTGAACTCAGGTCTTCCTGACTCCAAGCCTCACACTCTATCTACTGCTCTACCTAGATGTCTTTTATCAATTAATAGATTTTGAACTTTATCTATTACTGGATTTTTGGAAGTAAACCAGATCTTTTGCATAGAAAACACATATAAATGGGAAAGGAACCCCCAGGAAAGGCTAACTTTTTATAAAGTGGAATACTCATTCAATTAGAATTTATGGGGTGGATTCTTTTCCCCAACTTACTTCCTCATGCTTTTACTAGGGTTATTTAAATGTTCAGTGAGCTGTGTGTTCATCATTGAGTCCTCTTGCTCAGAGTATAATAATGGCTATGTTAGCAGTACCAGCCTCATTTGGGTGTGTTTGACTTACACCATGGTTTCACTCCTCCTCCTTCTCTCAATAAACACACATAGGACATATACCCAGTTTATACACTTGGCTTTTATCTCCATCACAGTGATAGCTCTTGAAGGTAGTGGTTTGACTCATTCAACTTTGTATCCCCAAAGGCCTTTGAAAACTCAATTCTGTTCAAGGGAAGCAATGAAGGTTTTTTTTTTTTTCTGTATACCCCTCTCTGAGACATACCGCGGAGACGTTCATGGTTCTGTCTAGGCACCAGTTCACGTTGTGATGCTGGGAATAAGTGTGTCCTTTAGAAAAAAAAAAGTGTCCTTTAGAGAAAAAAGAAGAATTTGAGGCTAGGCCACTTACTTGTATTCCTTTATGAAACAGGATTGACCGGATAAGGAATGATAGGCCCTATGTAAAGCTAACCACAAAGCCTGCTTAAAGGAATGGCTGCAGACAAGCCTGTTAGTATTCAAACAAACCCATTAGTTTGCAGAAATCATACTGTCTGTCTCCACTTTGGCAGGTGTTAGTACGGTCAAACAAATATTTTATCAGATGTCTCTTTTAAACATTTTAAACTCTGCTCTCCAAAGAAAATGTTTGCTTCTCTGGCAAACGTTTTCTGAAGGACATAGTCTATTCCAATTTGCAGAAATAAATTTTTGCCTCCTGTTTAATTTCATTTTTACTAAGTTTTAGTTAAGTCCCTCTACACTAGTGAGAGGTAGAACAATATTATTATTAACCCACTCCTCCTTCCTTCTCTTTCTCTTTTGTAATTCCCCTGACCCTTTCCAGCTCTCTGCTTTCTTCCCTCTCCCCCAAACCCATGTAAACTTTGTGAAGTCATATACTTGTCTTCTCTCTCTCTCTGGTTGGAAGTACCGAGGCTACTTCATTGCTGATTTCCATGGAAGCTTTGATACGTTCCATGTCTATCCTGGTCCAGCTTGGTGGTTCCTCACTCCCTGAAGCTCTCCATAATGATGTCAGACTTAGTTCAGCTAGTGGATCAGCTGTAGCCCTATTGCTGCACAGAACTCTGTAGTTCAAAGAATCCTTTGGCTTAAGCTTGCACGGGAGCTGGGATTATCGGCATGGACCACCATACCTGGAGTCTTTTCTCTTGAATTAGGCTTTAAGCTCCTTTAAGCAAAGGCCTGTATATTATTTTAATAATAATTTGCATTTAGATTATAAGCTTCTTGAGGGCAGGAACTGTCTTTTGCCTTTTTTTTGTGTCCCCGGCATTTACCATGATGCTTGGAACATAGTAGGTGCTTAATAAATGTTTATTGATTAATTGTTGACCCATTGGTGTTACACTTTAAGGTCTACAAAGCACTTTCCTCATAACGAATAAGATAGGTAGTATAAGTATTATTGTCCCCATTTTGCAGATGAGGAAAAAGAGGTTCAGAACAGTTGGGTGACTTGTCTAAAGTCCTATAACTAGTATTAGGCAGAGTGAGGGCTTGAACTCAGGTCTTCTGATTCCAAAGCCAATGTTCTTTTCACTGAATCCTACGTTTTGTAGCCCCGTAGGCAGCACAGCACGTTAGACATGTGGGGACATGATATATGTTGAATTGAACTGGATAGAAAAAAGAAACCGGGGAACAGAATTGACAACTTTCACAAAGGGAGGAGTAGAATTGGGATACAGTGCTCAGAACATTGCAGGTGCTTCATAAATATATTTTGAGTGATTGATTGATAAGGCTTTTATGGTCTCACCTGGTATTATTACTATGGTATTCTTTACCATATCATGTTGTCCCCTGAAAACAAATCTTGTATTTTCCAGTGATTTCTTTAAACTGCACACGAAAACAAATGCACTCCTTTCAGATGTCACTCATTTTAGCTAGGAAAAGACTTTATAGCTTCTGTAAGGACTTAAGTATAGGATAGTTAGGATCGGGAAGCTGAAGTTAAGAAAGTGCTGCGCAGTATTATTTAATACAAAAGAGGATATTTGAGTTTCTAAAGTTAATCGTGATTTGAATAATAATGAATTCATACTACGCAATCTCAAGAAATCATGCAAGCGAGAGTCCCTGAAGAGTATTTGGGTAAAGAGCAGGCCTTCAAATGAGTAGCCAACTTCTGCCAGACTGTGTTTGTTTTCATAGCCGGTCTGTTCTCCTCCTATCAAGTACACATCTAACTAAAGTGTAATATTTCTTGTCACTGTGGAGTGTGTGTGTGTGTGTGTGTGTGTGTGTGTGCGTGTGTGTGTGTATGCATGTGTGCTGGGGTCCAGTCCTTCATTACAAATGTAAAAGAGTGGGTGACAATGTCATAGATTCAGAGCTGGGAGGAACCTTGGAAGTCTTGTAGTCCACCTCCCCCTACCCCCACTTTTGAGGTGAGGAAGCTGAGGCTCAGTAGTTAAGGAACTCCCCTCAAATCATACAGGTGAAAGAGGAAAGCTTCAAAACCAGTTCCTTCAACTCAAAGGGAGCATTATTTCCATAGCGCGACAAGGTCAGGTTCTGAGGAAACTGGGGGAAGGGGAAGAAGGGTAACCCATAAAATGTGGTGAATCTTTATGTTAAAAATATCCAAGATTTCAATAGTTTGATCTTTTTTCAAATCAACACATGATTCAGTTAACTTATTGAGCATCTGGGATTCTCCATAAGGTGAGGGGATATCAGCCATAGACAGATCATAATTCTTGATTTTTCAGGACTTATACAAAAGGCACATGGGGCTGTGCTTTCTTCATACTTTGGCTAACACATTTAGATTTTATTGATTATTATTTATCATTCATCCATTCCTTATTTTTTTAGGGACAGTTGGTGGTACCTGGAGTCGGGAAGACTCATCTTCATGAGTTCAAATCTGGCCTCAGACACTTACTAGCTGTGTGACACTGGGCAAGCCACTTAACCCTGTTTGCCTCAGTTTCCTCATCTGTAAAATGAGCTGGAGAAGGAAATGGCAAACCAGTCCAGTATCCTGGCCCAGAAAACCCCAAATAGGGTCATAAAGGGTAGGACATGAGTGAAAAATGATTCAACAAATCTAGAATATGCATCTCTCTTCCAATGCACATGGGGTTATGCATTCTTCAACTTATTTTAGCTAACAAATTTAGATTTTATGAATGCTTGAGGCATGGATATGTGTACATATATGTACATATATATGCTGGAAGCAGTGGTGGGATTCAAATGAATTAATTAACAGCTGGTTCTCCATAGAACCGAGTGGAAGCGCTGCCCTCTCCGCGCTCCCCCCCCCGCCCCCCGCAAGGTAGTGGCCACAGGCCCAGCCCCCACTAATAACTAATATGCAGCTGGCATCCCCACTAAAAACAAGTTCACCTAACTCAGCCTAAAATTAGTTACTGGTTCAACTGAACCAGTGTGAACTGGATGAATCCCACCACTGGCTGGAAGTATATATATGTGTCTCTATATATGTTTAGATATCTACATATATTGGAACTATGTATTATACATATATATGTATATACACATATATGCATGCACATATAGGTAGATATGTATATACACACATACACATATGTATACATACACACAGATATATGTATGCATGTATATGCATACATATATGCATACATGTATATATACACACACATATTGCTAGTCTACTGAGAAATCAAAGTAGGAAATAGGCATGAATTTGCTGGGGCAAAGAAGTCAAGAAGAAATTGAAGGAAAAGTGATTTTTTTTTTTAATCAATATGCTTCTGTATGCTAGTGTTAAAGAGAAAATTTTTTACCTAGATTTAAGGAGCGGTGAGGTGTGTGTTAAATGCTTTAATAATTTTTGACAATGAATGGCACAGAATATTTTATCTCAAGTAGAGAGAGGCTGAGAATTGCAAAAGAAAAGGTAATGGCAGCTTTAGGTTTCAACTTCCGGTTTTCTGACAAGTTGAGTTATATTCTTATCCCTATTTGACATATATACACACACACATTTCTATCCAGGCATGCAGACTCATGTAAATGGAGTATCTATCTGCAAGGTGTGTTGAGAGCATTGCATGAGTATTGTTTTTTTTTACAACATACGAAAGTTTACACCTCCACATGAGTGTTGTGTCTGTTGAAGTAGTCACCTTGGGAGATTCCACACTTACTCTAATGGTATGGCCATTGCTTGCGGTCTTTTTGGAACTTCTCTTTTGGAATCATCTTCTGATCTTATACCACCTTCTTTTGATGTTTTCAATTTTGGTCCTTTGAAGGACCAACTTGGTTTTTTTGGAAAGAGGCAGAAGCATTTCAGAGACAAGTCTGGCCAATAAGATGGTGATCCAGCTGGATGTTCACCTTTTGGTAAAATCTCAGGCCTCACTAAGAAGTACTAAGACTGAATGAGGCTTTGTATGGCCTGAAAATTGGCTCCAAAGACAATTTTAAAAGAAAGAGTCCAGAAATGTTTCTTCATAAATGGCTATGCATTGGAATAAGTACACAGTTTACCAAGGGGACTACTTTGAAGAGTTTAGATAAATTTTGTTAAAAATATAGTCTCATTACTTTATAGTCACACCTCATATAGAATATTAGAGTAAGTAAGAATAATATGGGCCAACTCCCTCATCATATATAAGAAAACTGAGCATCAGAAAAATGAAGTGCCTTGGCCAAGGAGACACATCTAGTTTAACATTAATATACCCACTTAATGGTCATTATTGGCATTTATAATCCTGAATACATGACATGTGACTTCTAAGTAAAACTTAGGGGAAACAAAAGCTTTGCTGCATAGGTGATCTATTTTCTAGAGATATGCGGTTTTAATGAAAAAAAAATAAAAGAAGTGAAAATGAAGGCCACTTCAAATTTCCTCTGCCACATTTTTAGTGCTGGCCTAGAAACACTGAACTTAGGGCTGGTTTGAGTGTTCAGTGGAAGCACAGTTAGTGAATTCAAGACCAGGATTCTTATTCCATCTGTTTGTACCCAGAGTTTTCTGCAGAGTATTATTCAGTTTTATCCAGAATTTGCTGTTGTTTTCCATTCCTTCCTTCTCCCCTCTCTTTTCCCCACTTCCCCATTAACTATGTACCCTCTTGGCATTGTCCCAGGGACGGTTTCATTTTTGTCTTTGTATTACCAGCATCTAGAATATCACCTGACACCAAGCAGAAGTTTAATAAATACTTGGTAACTGATGATTGATTGATAAGGGAAAATAAACTTCTTTTAGTCTATAGTCGTTTCTTGCTAGGGATACAGGCAATTGCTTCAGTAGATAGAATCTGGTTTGAGAAGGGTGTCAGCAGGGGTGTGCTGAAGCTAGCTTGTCTTTGGAGAATGAATTGTTAAATTTCCAGTGTGAGCATTTACGCCTTGGAAATTGCCATGAATCAGGGTTTGCCTGAATGTTTTTTTGACTGTCTAGACTTAAGAAAGTAATGAGGACAATGTTAATAATTCAAATTAAACGAAGGTGTGTCACACCTTTTTGGAAAGCTGGTTATTAAATATTTACCAGAACACCACCAGTATTAGTATGTTTGCTTGTCAGAAGGTGAGACTGGTTGCATCAGGGAGTTGAAGTCAGCACTGCCTGTGAATCCATGTCCTCTCCAGGCTCAGACCGTTCCAGAAGCACATTTCAGAAAACACAGAAGTATGATATTGCCCCCCCCCCCCAGCATAACAAGACACATGGAGAAGATGATAACACAGGTCTTAGAGTAGATAGACTTGCCAAAGGAGAGAGAAAGAGGAGAGAAAGTTGGGCACAGCTCTGGGAGATGTGCACAAATAGGGACTGGAATGAGGAAAAGAAGGAGATTGAGTGGACAGAAGAGTATGAAGGGGATCAGTCGAGAGCAGTATCACTGAATTACACTGTGGTGACTTCTTTTTCTTCATAGTAAAAGCCCAAGAGGATAATTAGCTCATCCATATGTACCTTTACTCCATCTCAATGATTCTCTTATAAACTTATGAAATTATTAATACAGGTAAGTCATCTCTATTCTATTAATTAGTCATCTTGCATATCAACCATCGTCATCCCCACCTCTTGTCCCTTGCCTGAAAACCATCATTCCTCGTACCATGTGCGGAGGAAGAGAGAGAGAACAGAAGGTTTCTGCAGAGCTGGACTGGGTTAATTTTAAGGATGAGGCATCTACTCATAACATACATGAAGAGGCTAAAGCCCAGCACCTGGCTCTGATTTGGCCCTCCCTCCCCTTGGGTAAGGATGAGTCAAGGATGGGAGGATCCAGGCAGAAAACTCACAGTCAAGGAGGCTGGAGTAGTCGACAGTACATATTAAGCCAGGTGGTCCACAGGCTTGGGGACTCCTCTCAGTCCTCTTGTTGGATTCTGTCTGCTCATCTCTTTGGCTTGGTCGACATTTTGCCCTCCAGTTCCTCCCTTCCTCTAGCTTCATCTTATCCTCTATTCCCTAACGCCCCAGCACAGACTTCTTCATAGTCATCCTTGTCTTCTGATTTGTTTTGAGAAGATGAAATCAGGGATAAGGGCAAGGGTGTGCTAAAGCCGGCTGAGAGTGATTGTTCAATTTTCAGCATGAGCATGTTCACCCTGGAAATCAGCAATCGCTGCAAATCAGGGCTTGGTTGATTGTTTTTTTGATAGTATAGATTTGGTACTTTTGCTAATAATGCGGATTAAAATGAAAAGTGTGTATGCATTTGACTTTTTCCCCCAGAGCCCAGTTATTAAACATTTATCAACACATTCCTGGATGAGGGAAGACTAGGTGGCTCAGTGGGTTGAGTGCCTGGCATAGGAAGAACTGAGTTCAAATCCTGCCTCTGATACTAAATAGTTCTGTGACTCTGGGCAAGGTACTTAACCTCTGGCCACAGTTTTCTCATCTGTGTAATGGAAATAATATTAGCACCTACTCCAAGGGCTGTTGTGAGGATCAAACGAAATAATATTTGTAAAGAGCTTAGCACAGTGGCTGAGACATACTAGGCACTATATAAATGTTAGCTATTATTAGAGGCAGCTCAATGGATAGAGCTCTGGGTCTAGAGTTAGGAAGGCCTGAGTTCAAATCCAGCCTCAAACACTAACTAGCTGTGTGGTCCTGGGCAAGTCACTTAACCTCTGTTTCCCTGCTTCCACTGGAGAAATAAATGGCAAGCCACTACAGTATCTCTGAGAAGAAAACCCTGTGGACAGTGCTGGTGTGCTATGGTCCATGGGGCCATGAAGAGTCAGATACAACTGAATAGCAATAATTATTAATTATTATTATTAGAGAACAGGTTTCCAGGGTAGTGGAGATACTGACTAGTTGAGGAGTGAGGACAGTGCCAATAATATATGCTGGAGAAAGAAGGAATAATAAATACCAGCCAAGGCACACGCAGAGCTCCCTTTGACATAGTCAACATACCAGTATTGGTAACAAATGTGGTAATGAATTCTTGTTGATTGATTTTTGCCAATCTGTGCCAATGTTGACTCTGTTATTTCCTCACACACATTATCCCTTCCTTCCCTATGCTGCTTTCCAATGTTATAAAGATTTTATAATACCTCTTAATAATAGCTTGCATTTAGATGGTGCCTCACAAATGGTTTTCCTCGCAACACTGTGAGGTGGGTAGTGCTAGGCAAAGTGGACAGAGCAAATAAATTTGGAGTTAAGAGCACCAGAGTTAGAATCCTGCCAAAGTCACTCATTGGCTGTGTGACCCTTACCTTCTCAGCCTCAGTTTCCTCATCAATAAAATGGGGATAATACCACCAGCCTCACAGGGTTATTGTGAAGCTCAAATGAGACAACATAAGTAAAGCATGATTTGTGAAACTGATATATGTGAGCAGTTTTCATTCCCATTTTGACAGGCAAACCAACCAAAGCCCAGTGAGATTAAATGACTTGCCCATGTCTCAAGGATCCCGAAACCCATTAGGACGCAAGCTTTAGCAGATCTTTCCAAAGTGGAAAAGTTTTGTGTAGGGGTCCCAAAGGGAATTATTTGTTTGTCTTCTGAGGACCAGCTTGGCAGAATTTGAAGAGGTTCATCTACAGCAGGTTGGCCTCCTGGTGATGAAGTTTTGGGGCATAGAAACTCATAAAGAGGGTCTGTTAACCTTTAGCAACATCCATGTTGATGGAGGGAGCATCCACATAGGTACAGTAATAGCTTTTTGGAAACCAAGGTAAATGCAGTGATTAGCTAGGACCCCTTGTCAGTGACCACTTCCTGGTCTGAGATACCTCTGCTCTGCCGAGGAAGGTCAAGAGAGGAGCAGGGGTTCCTCTCTGCACCTACTATTCCCCTTCAAACCCTGCCTCCAGCTATTATCACTGAAACATTTATTAACTATTTATGTGTCTTTCCCCTCTGCTGACAAAAAAAAAAATGCCTTTCAGGTCGTGATCCTTTAATAATCCCTTTCCCCAACTCTTCTTTCTCAGCCCAAAAGGAATCAGAGGAAAAACAGTGAGATAAGAAGAGAAAAATGAGAAAAAACTGGATGAAATCATGTCTTGGTGTCCCTGGAACTCAACAATTTTTAGATTGATTTTGTTCTCTCCTTCACTCCCTTTACTCCCTGTGGGGGAACCCTGCCCCCACAATGTTCCAAATGCTGCCCTGTAGGAATCCATTGCCTGTATCACAGGTCATGCTGGTACTACGTGGGATGTCTATCTCCCAGGCAAAGCATGGCAAATGAGATTGCCCTGGTGTAGCTGGTACCACAAGAGACATTGCACCCCGTAAGGCATGAGTGGGTAGGGCAGAGCCTTCAGAAAGAGTTTGGGCCTGTTTGTTCTTGGAAGGCAGGGTAAGGGGGGAAACGCCCAAGAATCCTGGCAGATTCAGAGGGGAAAAGAATGCAAATCTCCCCACCCCCACATTGTAAGGTCACCTAGGAGATGGATAAGAATTTTTCATAGGAGAGAGAAAATGCTATGACTTGGTTGTTCCCTTGGACTCCTGGTCTGGCTTACAGTGTGCCGTAACTCTCAGGATTTAATTTTGGGCAAGATCCCACTGAAACCATTTAAAATAGCTGATCAAATTAAACAAGTTAAGGGAATGAGATTCCCCAACTTTAAGGCCTCATTCTAGTATCTTTTAACTCAATCTTGTAACTTTTAACTCAATTTAACTTGGAATAAAGAGAACTGGGTTTAAATCTCAGTGCAAGTTACTTTCGGAGGCTCGGTTTCTTCACACACACACACACACACACACACACACACACACACACACACACACACACACACACCCCACCTGAAGATAATGGTGCTTGTACTACCTGCCTCATAGGATTGCTGAAGAAAGAGCTTTTAAAATTTTAGCAAGCTATGTTAACTGGGAATTATTGTCACAATTCAATTTAAGAAATATTTGTGTTCAAGACGCCATACTTGATTGTGGGGGCAGTGATTTAAAAAGGTGACCAATTCCTGCCCTCAAGTGGGGAGATGAGAAATGTATACAAATAACTATAATGCAAGTTAGAAAATGGTGATGTAAGAAATGTAAATTAAAACAACTCTGAGGTACCAACTCACATCTATTAGGTTGGCTAATATGACAGAAAAGGAAGACAACAAATGAGGGAGGGGATGTAGAAAAAACTAGAACACCGAGGCACTCTTGGAGGAATTGTGAACTGATCCAGCCATCCAGAACAAATTGGAACTATGCCCAAAGAGCTATAATTCTGTGTATACCCTTTGACCCAGCAATACCACTGCTAGGTCTGTATCCTAAAGAAATTTTAAAAAAGAAAAAGGACCTATGTGTACAAAAATATTTATAGTAGTTCTTTATGTGGTGATAAAGAATTGGACATTGAGGGGATGCCCATCAATTAGGGAATGGCTGAACAAGTTTTGGTGTGAGATTGTGATGGAATGCTATTGTGCTCTAAGAAATGACAAGCAGGATGATTTCATAAAAATTTGGAAAGTGAAGTATCATTGTATACAGTAACAAAAATATTGTACATTGATCAACTGTGAATGACCTAGCTATTCTCAGCAATACAACGATCCAAGACAATCCCAAAAGACTCATGATGAAAAAAATCCACCTCCAGAGAAAGAACTGATGGAATCTGAATGCAAATTGAAGCACACTTTTTAAACTTTATTTTTCTTGGTTTTTTTTGGGAGGGGTAGGGTATTTGTGTTCTCTTTTGCAATATTGTGAATGTGGAAATATGCATATTTCTATAATCTATATCAAATCTATATCAAATAGTATAATCTATTATATAATCTATATATATATATATAATCTATATCAAAGTGCTTGCCTTTTCAAGGTGGAGGGAGAGGAGAATGAGAAAAGGAGGAAATTTGGAACTCAAAATTTTAAAAAATGAATGTTAAATTTATTTTTGCATGTAATTGAGAAAAATAAAATAAAAACTTTGTTAAAAAAAAAAGAAAATGATGACATACATAGGAAAGGTGAAATGGTGTGGTTAGAGAGAATTAAGAATTAAGAATTAAGAAGGGATTAGATCTATCTGGGAGAATGAAAGCTGGAGGATCTGTGAACATTAAAATAAGAGATGGCAACAAAGGAGGACCTTGAAGGAAGGAGAAGTTTGTTAATAGGCCAAGACAGATTTGAAAGGAATCTATTCCTGTTATGAAGGACAACATAAATAAAATCATAGTCAGAAGCACTAAGGATAAAGTACAGCAGGTTCCCCACTCCTGAAATAGAGAAATAATTTGATAATTAATAATAATAATAATTAGAGAATAATTTGGTCAGATTTTAAAACGGGCAAAAAGATATACTATGAAAGAAGGCTGTAAAGATAAATTGGAACCAATTCATGGAGCCCTTGTAGGCCAGATTAAGGAATTTGCATTTTCTTTGTTAGGCAAGTTCCCCAAGTATTTTGTTTTGTTTTGTTTTGATATTTCCTTTTTAAAGTGGTGTACATTTGGCATATGACTTCCAAACTGTGCATAAAATAGTTGGGAAAGGAGAGAGACTAAAGTCTCATAGAACAGTTAGGCCTATATTACAACAGTTCATAGGAGAATGTATGAAAATGAAAGGCAGGGACAGATAAAAGAGAATATTTTGAAGATAGAAGCAACAGGACTTGGCAATTTTTACCTGAACTATTGTAATAGGCTCTAAACAGATTCACTTGAGTTTCCCATTTCTCTACTTTCCCATCTGTTTTCTGCAGCTGCCAAAGTAATTATCCAAATATACATTGTTAACAAAACAAAATGATGGTCAGAGACTTTGCTTAGCAAATAAAATACAAACTCTTTAGCCTGGAGTGTAAGGTCCCCACAAACTGGTCCAAGGTATGGGAGGTGAGGAAGGAGGAAATGTCGAGAATGGCTCCAAAGTTTCAAGTATGGGTGACTAGGAGAATGATAGCAATGGTAGGTAACAGAAGAAGGTAAGTTTTTGGGGAAAGCTAAGTTATTTTTTCAGGGAATATAGTTTTGGGCATGTCAAATTTGAGTCAACAGTGGGGTCTCTAGGTCTCACAGGCAGCCAGAAGTTCAGGACTTCAATTCTGGGCTGGAGGTAGAGATTTGGGAGACATTTGTCTAGAGGTGATAATTTAAACCAGTTGAGTAGATGGGTTTGCCAAAGGAGAAAGAAGAAAGAAAGAAGAAAAGATGGTTGAAGGCACAGCTTTAGGGAATACCTACGTGAGAGTGTCAGAAGAAGGAAGAAAAGCCAGAGAGGAAAGCTAAGGAGCTGTCAGAGAGGTTTGAGCAGAATCAGTAAAGGGCAGTGTTCAGAATTATGAAACTTAAGAGTTGTAGAAAATCACAGAGGTTGCTAAGTTCAATGGTACCTGACCTGACCAAAAATGCCCTACCAAATTTCCTACAAATAAATGCCCAGCTTTTGTTTACAACTTCCAGTGAAAGGGAGCCAATTACCTTCTGGGGGCAGCTCATTCTACTTGGGACAGTTCCGATTGTTAGGAAGTTTTTCTTTACATCAAACCTGAGTCTATTACACCAGCTGTTCTGAGTTCTACCCTCTGGGGAAAGAAGGGACAAAACAAACATTTATTGGTTGTCTGTTAGGCACCAGGCACTGTGCTAAGTGCTTTACAAATATTACCTCTTTTGATCCTGACCATAGCTCTGGGAGGTAGGTGCTATTACTATTGTAGTTTTACAGTTAAGGAAATTAAGGCAGGCAGGTGAGTTAAATGACTTGCTCATGGTCACACAGCTAGTAAGTGATGAGCCAGACGTGAATGCGGGACTTTTTGACTTCAGACCCAGGGTTTTATCCTCTGGGTCACCAAGCTGCCTCTCTAGGGCCATGAAATCTAAAGTCTCTTTTCCACAAGGCAACCCTTCAAATATTTAAAGACAGCTGTGCTGTCTCCCCTCCAGCACTCCAACCCTCAGTCCTCCTGACCAGGCTTCCTTTATCCAGGTTAAATTTCACTATATCTTTCAACCTACCCAGCATCACATGATCATGACACCTTTTACCATAATGGTTATCTTCCTTAAAGCAATTTCCAGAATATTCTCTAGTGAAGTAAGTGCCTTAGGGATCCCTCCTTAGCCCTGTTCTGTTTGATATTTTTTATCAGAGATTTAGATGAAAGCATAGACTGCACGCTTAATGAATTTGAAGGAACATACTAAGCTCAGAGGGATAGTTAATAGAGTGGATGTAAGAATCAGGATATTGGGAGACTAGAACAACAACCCAAGTTAGTAAGATAAATTTTAATAGTGACAAACATGAAGCTCTGCATTTGTAAACTTTATAAGTACAAGTTGGGGGAAGTATTTACCCTTAGACAATAGTTTGCCTGAAAAAAAAGATTTCCATATTTTTAGTATGCTACAGGCTCAATATGAGTCATGAGTGTGATATGTCAGGGGAAAAAAAAAACCCAAGTTAACTCAATCTTAATCAGCATTAGTAGGGGGATATCACCCAGCACAAGAGAGGTGAGAAACCCACTGAACAGCATGCTGGTCAGCCCACAGCTGAAGAATTATATATTAGTTTTAAATGCCATATTTTAGGAAGAACATTAGCATGCTAGAGAATCTTGAGAGCTTTAAGAAAGACAACCATTATGGTAAAAGGTTTGATTCCTGGGGTTTTTGATCATTCGCCTAGTTGTACTATTATCTACTCTATTTTTCTCTTTTTTTTTTAATCTAGGGGGAGGGAAGTATCTTGGATGCTCATTGCCCTCATTTTACCCATGAGCAAAAGTGACTGCTCAAAGTTCTTGGGACCTCCAGTGTATTAATTTCTACCTGTAGATGTAAGCCTAATTAATAACCCATGCTTCCTCGTGGAATTGGATCCTTTTAGAACTTATCGTATATGGAAACAAGTGCAATCTCTAGTTTTGGAGAATGATTTTTTAAGTAGAAGAAATATTTCTATTAAGTATGATTTATTGTAATCTTCTTTTGTTAGCATTAGAGTTAACAATTTTCTTTAAAGTGAGTCACTTGTAACCTCATACTTTTCATGCTGTTAAGCTCAATGACATTTCCACCCCCCCAACCCCCCCTGCTTAGAGACTTTTGCTAGAAGTTGGCTTAGGCTTTTCTTCTCTGCTCTAAGGTAATGGGAGTTTCTCCTAAGGTCAGTTTTTGAATAATTGTTAGCATTTGCACTGGGAATATTACCCTCTCAGATAACTGTAGCCTCCCAAGGTTCCTGAATGTATGTTAAGCTTAGGCTAATTGCTTGAAACTGTCCAATATAGGTCCTTTCCCTTCAGGTAATAGCAACCTGTATTGCTGATGGTGTTGAATCTATTGTAAGGGTGAACTACCCAAATGCCCAACCATAAATCCAGGAAAGACAGTTCAAGAGCTCTGTCATATGTACCCTGGCCAGGATGCTAGTGTTTACATTGGCAGGTCAATGACTAGCAAAGAACCAGGAACTCTAAAGGCTCCAAGGAGCAAACCCATTACCTGAAAGCCCTAGGGGACCATGGTAGCATGTGTTTTCTGTATTTGCTGCCCATATAAGATCAAGTTGGCTATACCATATCCTTCAGTAAACTATGAGGATTGTGCATTGGACTTTGCTTTTACCTTTTAAGGGCACAGCAATAACATTTGTCAGATAACTATTCATTTAGAGATCATTTGCTGCTCAATGTCAGATAATGTTCAGGAAAGTTTTATCACCACTCCAACAACTCTTAATTTTATTCCCTTAGGCCTAGGACATACAATCCTGGATTTTATTCCCTTAAATAGCATTAGTCTTTGCCACACATTTTGCTGAAATCAAGATAAAATGTCTAGAATATTATCTTAATCTATCAATCTAGTAATGCTATCAAAAAAGGAAATGGTGTTATTCTAACAAGACCTAGTCTTAATAAAGCCATGATTGATGCTTGGCGACCACTACTTCCCTTTCTACTTATTCACAGTTTTTCTCTTTAATAATTATTCTAGAATCTTATTAGGTATTAAACTCATTGACTTAGAGCTTTCAAACTCCATTTTCTTTGCTTTATTGATAACCAAGGCAAGGTTCATCCTCCTGTATATGTCTTCCATTCTCTATGAGGTTTCAAGGATCACTCACAGTGGCTCAGTAATCTTATCTGCTAGTCTCTTGAACCCCTCAAAGGCAGCTAAGTGTTCTTTTAATAAAATTAATTTTATTAAAAAACTAACGTTTGTTTTCTCTTCCTCTCATTTCTCTCTCCTCCAAATTGAAAAAAAAAAAAGAAAAAATGAAATCCTTGTGAGAAATATGCATAGGCAAGCAAAACACATTGTCGCATTGGTCAGGTCCAAAAATTTATGTTTCATTCTACACCCTGAATTTATCACCTGTCTGTTAGAAGGTTGGTGGCATGTTTTACAATCAGTTCTATGGAATCACAGGTAATTATCATGTTGATCAGAGGTTTTAAGTTTTTAAAAATTGTTTGTTATTGTCATTATATAATCTGTTTTTCCTAGATCAGCTCACTTCGCTCTGCATTACTTCATACAAGTCTTCTCAGGTTTCTCTGAAACTGTCCCTTACATTGTTTCTTATTTTTTAAAAAAAAATTTATTTATTTTTAGTTTTCAACATTCACTTCCATAAGATTTTGAGTTTCAAATTTTCTCCCCATCTCTCCCCTTCCCCAACCTCAAGATGGCACATAATTTGATATAGGCTCTACATATACATTCACATTGAACCTATTTTCACATTAGTAATGTTGTAAATAAGAATTGGAACCAATGGGAGAAACTACAAGAAAGAAGAAACAAACAGAAAAAAAGAGAAAGAGCAAATAATATGCTTCAATTGGCATTCGGACTCCATAGTTCTTTTTCTGAATTTGGACAGCATTTTCCATCATGAGTCCTTTGGAGTTGTCTTGGATCCTTGCATTGCTAAGAAGAGATAAGTCTATCTGAGTTAGTCATTGAATAATTATTTTTTATTATATGATGTACAATAATATTCCAATACATTCAAATGCCATATTTGGTCCAGCCATTTCCTATTTGATGGGAATCCTCTCAGTTTCCAGTTCTTTTCCAAAACAAAAAGAGTTGCTGTAAATATTTTTGTACATATGGATTCTTTTCCTCTTTTTTGCTCTCTTTGGGAATGTAGACTAATATAATGTAATGTAATATAATATAATATAATGTAATATACTATAATATATATGATTTGTGAAATGCTATAGGTGATATGCAATATGCAATATGACATATGATATGATAAGATAATTACTGGATCAAATGCACAATTTAATAACTTCTGAGGTGCTTTCCAGGAATGACTGGACCAATTCACAGCTCTACCAACAGAGTGCATTTATATGCATGTTTTTCTACAGCCCCTCCAGTAGTTGTCATTTTCATTTTTGTCAACTTAGTCAATCTGATGGATGTGAGGTAGAGCCTCAGAATTGCTTTAATTTGCATTTCTCTATTAATGATTGGGAGAATTTTTCTTATGGCTATTGATAGATTGGATTTTATTGTTTGAAAACTGGCTATTTGTATCTTTTGACCACTAAGGAGTTGCTTTTATTCTTATGAATGTGATTTGGTTCATTACATATCTTGGAAATGAGACTCTTATTCAAGAAACTTGCTGAAAAGATTTTTCCCCCAGTTGCTTGCTTCTCCCCTCATTTTAGCTGTATTGATTTTTTTTTGTGCAAAGCATTTTAATATTATGCAATCAAAATTGTCCATTTCTTCTTCTATGATCCTCTCTCTGAAAAAAAATATTTATTTATTTAGTTAGTTTTGGTTTTCAACATTCACTTTTATAAGATTTGGAATTTTAAATTTTCTCCCCCTCTTTCTCCTTCCTCCCCCCTCCCCAAAAAGACATGTAATCTGACATATGCTATACATGTACGATGATATTAAACATATTCCCACATTAGTCATGTTGTAAAGAAGAATTAGAGCCAGAGGGAGAAAGAAAAACTGAAAAAAAAGAGAGAGAGAGAATAGTATGCTTTGATCTGCATTCAGACTCTGTAGTTCTTTCTCTGGATGTGGATAGCATTTTCTATCATGAGTCTTTTGAAATTGTCTTAGATCCTCGCATTGCTGAGAAGAGCTAAGTCTATAAAAGTTGGTCATCGCACAATGTTGCTCTTACTGTGTACAATGTTTTTCTGGTTCTGTTCACTTCACTCAGCATGTGATCCTCTCTATCTGTTGTTTGGCCACAAACATAATTTCTTCTCTGCTTCACTAATTTGCTTATGATGTCACCCTTTATGTCTAAGTTCCATATCCATTTGGAACTCATTTGACTATATGGTATGAGATGTAGGCGCTTCTGACAGACTCTCTTCCAGTTTTTCCAAAAGTTTTTATTAAATAGTGAGTTCTTACTATTAGCAGCTAGGGTCTTTGAGTTTATCAAACAATAGCATACTGTGTTTATTTCCTTTTATATATTGTGTACCTAATCTAATGTACTGACTGACCTCTCTATTTATTAACCAATATCATTATTTTAATGATTACTATTTTGAAATATAGTTTGAGATGGTAGTCTTAAGCCCCCTTCCTTCTCACTTTTTTCCTAATTTTTCTTAGAAATTCTTGACATTTTTTGTTCTTCCAGATGAATTTTGTTACTATTTTTTCCCTAGCTCTCTAAAGTTATCCTTTTGCAGTTTGATTGGTATGGCACAGGATGAGTAAATTAAGTTAGGTAGTATTGTCATTTTTATTGTATTTGCTTGGCTTGCGCATGAGCAATGAGTATTTCTCCGATTATTTAGGTCTGTCTTTACTTCTGTAAAGAGTATGTTATATTTATATTCATATAGTTCCTGTGAATAACTTGGTAGGAAAGTGCCCAAGTATTTTAGATATTCTGCAGTTATTTTAGATGAAATTTTTCTTTCAATCCCTTCCTACTAGGTCTTGTTTATAATACACATAAATGCTAATGATTATGTGGATTTAGCTTATATCTAGCAATTTTGTCAATGTTTTTGTTTTGAAAAAAATTTATTTGACTCTCCGGTGTTCTCTTAGTAAACCATTGATATCATTTGTAAAAGGTGATAATTTTGCTTCTTCATTGCCTATGTCTTTTCTTCTTGTTTTATTACAATAGCTAGTATTTCTAGCATTTTATCCAACAATAGTAGTAATGATGGACATCCTTGCTTTACCCCTGATCTTATTAAAAAGATCTCTAGTTTATGCCACATAACGCATATAATGCTGCTCTTGGTTTCTTATATATACTACTTATTATATTAAGGAAAGATTCATTTATTTCTGTGTTTTGTAGGTTTTTTTTTAAAAGGGGAATAGGTATTGTATCATATCAAAAGCTTTTTCCTACTAAGTGTACTTTGACTATCTCCTTACTTAACCTGAGTTTCAAATGTCCTTTCTATTCCAAAATTCATTCTCCTTGGCAAAGAAAACAGAAGGAAAATAAGAGTTAAGCAGCTTTGACTTCTCTCATTCTTAAGGTCCTATTCATTGTTTGAACCTTCTCTGTAAGAATGTATAGCTCTCCTCCCTTTTTTGTCCTTACCATTCCTCTCTAGCCTAAGATAATTCTGAACTCTAGCACAGTGGACATTATTCTTACCAGAATATGGCATGCTTTCACATTTATTCTCATTTATCTTCCTGTGATTCAATCTTCAGTACATGTCCTTTAAAAATCTAAGTTAGTAGATGAATTCCATGTGCATCTATATTGATATCTTCAGATAACTTTTCCTTTTCCTCCTCACTGGAATTTTTCTCCCTGGTTTTTATCTTTCTGGTCAAAATGACGTAATTCCTATACTTTAAGTTTTGGCACAAGAACCAAAATTCCATTCTCAGACACACAACTTTTCAAATCCCAAATTTGTTTTTATCTTCTGAATCCTCTATCTTCCATCTGTGGTACTGATTATTGTTTGCACCCTTTTTGTCTTTAGTTTTATTTTGTCTAGAGTTTTGTAGTCCATAGGTGAATCAGTGGATAGAGTGCTGGGTCTGGAGCCAGTTCAAAACATCCATCAAATAAAGTGTGACCCTGGGCAAGTAACTTAACCTCCTTTGACCTCAGTCTCTTCAATTGTAACATAGGAATAATAATAGCACCTACCTTGCAGCCTTGTAGGCTTGTTGGAAGGATCAAATGAGATATTTGTAAAACCTCTTAGTCCAGTGCCTGGCACATAGTAGATGCTATATAAATGCTTATTCTCTTTCTTTCCCCCTTAGCAAGGCTTTTTAGCTTCCTTTTGGCTTTATCATCTGCTGTCACGTGAATCATTAGAAATGGATAGCGGTCACCAGTTTTGACTAGTCTTTTGAAGTTCCCCATCACATCTCAAATATATGTGTCAGAAATATATTTGTGTCTAGCTTGAAAAATTACAGCTTTGATATACCTAAGCAGGGATTCACAGCTACTATTTTTCTTTTGTCTTCCTTTGACCCTTACTCAATGTTCTGACATCTGTTAATGTCTACATTATCTTTCCTAGAAGGACAAAAATGGTTTTCTCTTCAGAGGGTCTAGCTCTGGTGTGTGATACAGTGGAAACATAACTGGTTTTGGATTCTAATGCCATGTCTAATGCTTACTATCTGAATGACCTTGGGCAAGTCACTTAACCTTCAGGAAACTTAGGTTCCACATTTGTAAAAGTGAAAGGATCAAATTAGATGATTGCTGAGGTCTCTTCTAATTTTACATCTATGACCTTCTCAACAGAAAGAACCTCATTACTCAGCTCCAAGTTTTGAGTGGTCCTTCTTTTTCACTTTGTCCTCTGTGTCACATTCTTATACCTGCAACCCCCTGATACGGGTTGGAATTCTGTTCTGCCTCTTGAGATTCTTTTTCTTCTTTCTTTTTTTTTGAATCCTTTCTTTCATTTTACCAAATAATGCTTTATTTCCTCTAATAATCTGGAAAGTGGAAAGGCATTCCTTAAATTTCTTTATCTTTTAGATTTGAGATATCGCTACACCTTAAATATAGTTAGCAGCTGCATGGATACAACAGAAAGATAAATATAGTGCACTCCCTTGACCTCTATATTTGCTGGAAATGAAAACCTCAATCCTTATTTCTTGGCTTTCATAGACAAAGGGAAGGAAGAATATTAAGAAGGATGGGGATGGTCAACAGCATCAAATGAGAGGCAGCATTGTATAGTGGACAGCACCCTGGACCTCCACTCAGAAATATCTGAATTATAATCTTACCTTTCAACATGTACTGGGCAAATTACTTAATTTCTCTGTGTGTCAGTTTCCTTATTGTGAAATGAGATAGTCTATAATATCCCTATTAGCTCTAAATCTATGAACTTAAAATGAAAGATCAACATGGATGATATCTGAGAAGAGGCCATTGGGTTTGTTAATTTAAAAGATATTGATGACTTTAAAGAGCTGTTTCAATAGAGTCATAAGGAAGTAAGTCATATTGGAAGGAAATGAAGGAATGGAGTGAGCCAATGTAGAATATGTACTCTCTAGAAGTTTAACAGTTAAGTGGAGAGCAGAGCAACTTGATCTTAAAGGCTAATCTACAAATTAGTCTCTTGATCCTCTGTTAAGAACATCCTTGTTAAATGCGACCATGGAGATTACTGTTCAATGACCCTCTGATTATCAACATTAATCAAGGCATAAAATAAGGTGATGTACATTTCTCAAAAGTATTCATTAATGTCATGGTGGATATCTTGTACGTGGAAGGGGGATTCCTTATAGATGGTGAGGTCCTCCACATTCTTTTCTTTGTGGTTATTCTGATTTATTATTCTGATTGCGCTAAACCTCAGAATGTGATGGGGACCCCTCAAAGAGATATATGGTTATTCAAAAAAGATAAGTAGAGAAATTCATAGAGGACAAACTAAATGGATACAAATTTCCTGTTGTCCAGATTATGACATGGAGTCGTATGGCCTGTGTATTATTTAATATACTATTTAGGACAGGTATTATAGATGGACAATGAATTGAATAGGAGAAAGAGAAGGGTGGGAATTTTATAGTACTTTTAATGATTCTTGTGCAAAGACTCATCTTTTCCATATAAGTGATCTCCAGATATTACTTTGTAGTTGAGAATCTTGAAATAATCTCTAGGAAATTCACATTGCAGATGCCCCAAGAGGCATGGTTATTGAGGTATACTGCTGATGCTGAAGAAGTGGTATAAGGGTTATCACTAAAGAAGTGAACAACTGGAAAAGAAGGTAGACCAGGCATGTGGCGTACGTGAGGGATAACAGATGAATAGCATAACTCTTTCACTGGTAACTTTACAATGTAAAAATACCCAGAGGGAGGTTTCCAGATTACTGGGTGAGTCTATAGAAGAGCATGGATAAGAATCACAGGATGAGAAGGCACAGATGACTTGTAGTGTATACCATGCTGATGAGATCACAGATCTAAAGTAAGATAGAAAAGACTTGAACATGATCATTGGCAGAGAGGAAGGAATCATTAGAGGGGAAGAGGTTGAATACATTTGGAAGAAAGTGTATGCTTGATGGAACAAGGTCCAAGAAGAGACAAGACATGATAGAATTAATGACACAGATGAAAATGTTAGGCTACCTCATTGTGCCAGATTAAAAGGAGAGAAAAGGGTAGATTTTGAGAGTTGGAATAGAGAAATTAAGGGAGATCCTGTATGATTGTCTCTATCTCCTCACTACAGCAGCAAGACCATCTTCAGAGAATCTAGGGTGGTGTAATGGGATGAGGCTGAGGGCTTAAAGAAAGCATAAAAAAGTTTATAATGGTATTTTGGAGAAATGTGATAGGAAGACAAGTAGAATTGAATAAAAGCTTACTGAATAGTAGATGAGTTTAGCTAGTATGCATTCCAGGGTAGTGGTGGTAAGTGTTTTTAAGCAGCTGATCTTGGGAACTAGACAGCTTAGGAAATCAGGTTAGAACTTATACAATAGGAATTGGTCGAAAGAGCAGAAGTCATGATGAGGATAAAGATCAGTTTGAATAGGAATGAGGGATCGGGGGAGGTGGACTGACTGGAGATGCAGTCAGGAAGGAGAACTTCAGAGCTGAAGATCACGGAGGCTGAGCAGTTTTGAGTGATGTAAAAACTGAAGGATTTGGCTGACCATAAGAAGAGGACATAAGAGTTTAGGAGTTCAAGAGACCAGGGAGTTAGAAGGGTCATCAACATGAAAATTGAAGTCACTAGGGATGGTGGGAAGGTAAAGGGAGAAATCAAGTGAGGAAGGTTTGAGAGTAACTTGGAGGCTGGTAACGGAATGAATAATAAGTGGTAGAAGAATTGATTGATTCATTCAAGTATTTATTTATAAATGAATTTTAATTTTTGGTTTTAAATATCACTTATATTCTCTAAGGTTTTTCCATGTCCTTTTCCATTTCTTCCCAGAGGAAAACTCCTTATAACAAAGAAAAGACAGAGAGAAAAAAAAGGATTTCAGCAAATTCACCTGAACTGAATTCAGCAAAACTGTCTAATATATTACAAAAAACCCAAGTCGTATTCTATGCAGGGTTCTGTCTGCAAAGAAACAGGTTGAAGGGCCTTTTCAAATCTTTTCTTTATCAATAAGCTTGGTCATTATGATTTCAAAGTATTCAGTATTTCAATTATTGTTGCTGCTGTTTAGACTGTTGGAAGTCATTGCATATATTGTTTTCCTGTTTCTGTTTACTTCACTTTGTATCAGTTCATATCAAGTCTTTTCATGCTAGTCTGTGTTCATCTTATTCATAGTTTTTTATAGCACAGCAATATTCCATTGCATTCATGTACCACAACTTGTTTAACTATCTTTTAATTGATGGACATCTATTTTATGGACAGTTACTTATAACTACAAAAAATGTTGCTATAAATATTTGGGTGCACATGAGCCCTTTATTTTTTGTAATTGACCTAAAATGCAATGGTACTGTGGCACATGAGTAAGGAATACTTATAAGACAAGATTACATGACAAATCTGGCACTTAGAGTCCTTTTCTCTGTTTGTAGAATTCTCATAAATTTCCCTTTTGGTGTAGCTCTATGCAGGGCTGTAAAGATCCATATTTTTCTAGAATTCACAGCTGGAACTTTTCATTATTCATTCATTCACTATAAGAAGCCTAATATTGGCTTTTCAAAATCTCCTTGAAGAACTCCAATGAGGAATGGCCTAATTTATTCAATGGCCTAATTATTCAAAAATTTTCTTGACATAATGCCTCAGTTTGCCTTTTTGCAAATTTTTGTTGCAAAAAATGGTGTGAGTGAATTATCTATAAAACTCTCACACTTCAAAAACAGAAACAGAATGTTTTAGTTTTCTGAATGAAGAGTTTCAGGGGGTTTTGAACTCATTTGTAAAATATATAAAAATGTAGCACCTTCCAACTAATTTGCAGAACAGCTGATAGATATCAGAGAAGATAGACATTTACTAGATGAATTTTAACAAAATTTTTTGCAAAATTGGCTTATGGCACTGAAAAATCAATATCATGATTTAGCAAACTAAGCTAAAGATACAGTCCTTATTTATATGTGAGTCACAAATTAAATCACCTCTAAGGTAATGAAAATGTTCTACAAATGTGTTAAGGGCATCCTTTAAGGAAATTTGAGAAGTAAACAAGCAGTGTTTTTGCAAATGATAGGTGAGCATATCTTTAGAATCACACAATTGACTAAAAGGTGAAGAAAATGGAAAAAAAATTTTGATAGAGAAAAATACAGCCTCAAAGACTCCTCTCCAGCAACATGTCTTCTGTGCAAATGTTAGGACCATAAGAAATTCCTTGTTGGAAGCAGCAATAAAGAAATATATGCTCATGTGTCCTAAGGCAAAAAATTGTCTCCTTAGCACTTAGTTCAACAAGTGCCCTTGAAGAGTTTGGCTTTTGTCATTGAATCTTGCTAAGTGCTAAGCCCCAGGCCCAAACCCTTATTAGGT